>CM074722.1:310710569-311310569 GCA_037306005.1 Rhinophrynus dorsalis
GTGAATGAGTATATAATCCAGATAAACTACTACGAAGACTGTAGCATATCACAGAGAATGCCATTAATAAATTATTGGAACACTGCGGGTGCGTTACATAGTCCAAAAGGCATCACTAAGTATTCGTAGTGCCCAGATCTGGTATTAAACGCCATTTTCCACTCATCCCTGGATCTTATTCTGATCAGGTTATATGCCGCCCGTAGGTCTAGCTTGGTGAAAATAGAGGAACCTTTCAACCTGTCAAACATTTCAGTGATGAGTGGTATCTGATAGGCATTCTTAGACATAAGCTTATTCAACCCACGGTAATCGATACAGGGTCTTAACTAATCATTTTTCTTTTTTAGAAAAAAGAAACCAGCCCCCACGGGCGAGGTTGACTTTCTGATAATGCCTCGCTTAAGGGCATCTGAGATATATTCCTCCATGGCCCGATTCTCCTTGCACGACAGCGGGTACGTGCGACCTTGGGGAGGAACAGCACCAGGAGGCAGATCAATAGCAATCATACGCCCTATGCTGAGGCAAAATGCTAGCCTCTCCCTTACTAAAAACATTGCTGAATTGATGGTAGTCAGCCGGCAAGGAGGGAGAGGTACACATGATTTTAGTTGGATGAGAAACGCAATGCCCCATACAATAATACTCAGACCAGGACATTATCTCGCAAGTCTGACAGTCAAACTGGGGATTGTGTAAATGTAACCATGGGAACCCCAGAATGAGTGCATGGTGAGGAGACTGGATAATCTGGAACCTCTGTTTCTCAGCGTGGCGAGCCCCAATACTTATGGACAGAGGTATCCTTTCCATAGTGATCTGAGTTGGTACCAAAGGTCTGCCATCTATGGCCTCAATGGCTAAGGGAGATTCCCTCTCCACCATCGGAATCTGGTGCAGAGCAGCAAAGGTATTGTCCATAAAGTATCCGGCTGTGGCGGAATCAACCAGGGCCAGAACCTCTACCGAGTGTTCTGCCTAAGAAAATGCCACCTGAATTGTGGGTTTCTGCTTAATAGGGTCTAGGGACTGCTGAACGCCACCTAGGGCCTGTCGCCCAAGGTAACCTAGGTGCGTTCGTTTCCTGGCCGTACAGGACAGGTATGTAGCAGGTGTCCGGGTTGGCCACAATACAGACATAGGCCCTGCCTACAGCGATGCGCCCGTTCGTCCTTGGTTAACCTGGTGAACCCTAGCTGCATAGGTTAATTTGTCTCCTGGGTACGCTCAGGAGGCATGGGAGGTATGGGTGGGAAATTTTGATTAGCTAGTCCGACACCTCTGGCCCGCTGCCTACAATCCTTAGCCGCAAGTCTCTCACGGATGCGGGAATCAATAAGTATAGTGAAATCAATAAACTCGTCTAGATCGTTAGGCAAATCTCTGGCTGCCGTTTCATCTTTAAAACGGTCAGCTAGTCCCTGAGCAAATGCTGCCGCCAACACCTCATTGTTCCAACCTACCTCTGCTGCCAATGTATGAAATTCAATAGCGTATTCTCCCACCGTACGAGAACCTTGTTGGATTTCCATTAATCGTTTGGCAGTAGAGGCGGCTGTACCTGGGACTTCAAATACTCTGCGAAAGGCACTCACAAACTCCTTGAAATTCGTAGTGCAAGGTTTGGCAGATTCCCACAAGGGGTTAGCCCATGCCAGGGCTCTGCCCATCAGTAACGATATCATAAAGCCCTCCTTACTACGGTCATTAGGAAAGGCTTGGGGAGTTAATTCCAGAAAAATCTCCAATTGGTTAATAAACCCTCTGCACAGGGTAGGTTCGCCATCTTATCTTAGCGGTAACAGAGCTGTGGTGGTTAACCCTTTACTTGAGGCCACTTGCGTCATGGATTGGGCTCCCAGTGTCGAACTGAGGCTTGAATTGGTTTATCAAGGTGAACAGTGCGCTCAAGAATAGTTTGTATGGCCAGCGCCAACTGGTCCAAACGCTGCTCATGTAAATCCATCCTCCAAATGGATGCTTTGTGCATTACCTTCACCTGTACTGTCTGAGGTCATGGCCCTTTCGTACTGTAACGGTTTGTTTGACACACAGACACGGTAGGTTTGGAGAAAACACAGTTTTGTTGAACAGTTGTAATAACAATAACCCTCACGGGTCCAGTAATATATCAGCAATATAGTACAGACACAGGACAGGATACAATGAAGTATGCCCACACGGGTCCAGTATATACAAGTAATACAGCACACAATATACTGACACAGGTCAGGCAGTTTTCATGTGATACTCAAGTTAGACATCACGGAATGGGTTACTATTAGGCCGAGAGGACTGACAGGCCTAATAGCGCGAGGCCCTTTAAGAAGCTCAGTCTTGAAGAGAGAACACAATCTCGAGTAACGCCCAAGCAGTAACAGGACCAAAGCAACTTGTGGACTGCCGTAGCAGTAATGGAGACTAGAGCAACTTGTGGACTGCTGTAGCAGTAACGGAGACCAGGCAACTTGTGGACTGCCGTAGCAGTAACGGAGACTAGAGCGACTTGCCCAGAGAGGCACCCAACCGGGGACTGCACGGATGGAAGGAACACACAGCAATGTCGCCTGGGCATCACTGATGCAACGGAGACTAGACTGCAGGGAAAGATTGTCCGGAGACAGCGAGGATCCTGTCACAACCCCAACCGGAGGCTGGATAAGGCGTAACAGGAGGGATACCTAACCACAGTGGCCCAGAGCAGGAACGTCAGCCGGGCCGGATCGGTACACAGAGCAGGAACGTCAGCCAATCTGAGTCGGTACACAGAGCAGGAACGTCAGCCGGGCCGGGTCGGTACACAGAGCAGGAACGTCAACCAATCCGAGTCAGTACACAGGACAGGAATGAGATGCAGAGTAGTCAGGCAATCCAGGTCGGTACACAGGCAGGAACAAGATGCAGAGTCGTCTGGCAGGCCGGGTTGGTACACAGAGATCGCACGAAATACAGGAACAAGTGCTGGTACGGAAACACCACGAAAGGGCACCAGATAAGTGACAAGGCCCAGTATTAAGGACAAATACTGGGCAGGGACAAGTCACTTCAACCAATGAGCGAGATCAATAGAGGAAACTGACAGAATGTCGCCCGCATAGCACGGGCACCATGATACTAGGTGAACAATAGCCAAACTCAGCCAACAAGGTAATACACAATGGCAAGACTGAGAACAGCAACAAGACACAAGGTAGTTATACTGCATCAGCGAGGTCTCTCCCAGGCAGAAATTTCAAGGGAGACAGGGGTTTGCAGATGTGCTGTCCAAGCTCTTTTGAAGAAGCACAATGAAACAGGCAGCTCTGAGGACTGTAGACTCAGTGGTCGGCCAAGAAAACTTAGTGTATCACAGCATGCTTACTTCAGTGCAATCCCTTTGCAAGCAGTGCCATCGGCTCAGAATTGGCAGAAAACAGTGGGATCCTGGTACACCCATATACTATCCAGAGAAGTCTGGTCATAAGTGTTCTTCATGGAAGACTTGTGGCCAAAAAGCCATACCTCCAACATGGACCAAGCAACTCAAGTATGCACAAAAACACAGGAACCAGGGGTACCAAAAATGGCAGCAGGTGCTCTGGACTGATGATTAAAATCTGAAATATTTGGTGGTAGCCGAAGGCAGTTTGTTCACTGAGAAGCCAAAGAGTGGTACAAAATTGAGTGTCTGCCGGTAACAATGAAGCATGGTGGAGGTCCCTTGCAAGTTTGGGGAAGCATTTCTGCAAATGGAGTTGGCATTTAGTCAGAATTAATGGCCCCCTCATTTCTGAAATGTACAGGCAGATCATCAGGGAGGCATCTGATTGTCTCCAAATTTGTTCTGCAGCATGACAACGACCCCAAACATACATCCAGAGTCATTAAGAATTATCTTCAGTGTAAAGAACAACAAGGAGTCCTGGAAGTGCTGGTATGGCCCCCACAGAGCCCTGATCTCAACATCATCGAGTCTGTCTGGGATTACATGAAGAGAGAGAAGCAACTGAGGCTGCCTAAATCCACAGAAGAACTGTGGTTACTTCTCCAAGATGTTTGGAACAACCTACCTGCTGAGTTCTTTAACAAACTGTGTGCAAGTGTACATAGAAGAATTAATGCTGTTTTGAAGGCAAAGGGTGGTAACACCAAATATTGATTTGATTTGGATTTTTCTTCTGTTCACTCACTTTGCATAAAAATTAACTATTAAAATGTCTATTTTTGAAAGCATTCTTACTTTACAGCATTTTTTCACACCTGCCTAAGACTTTTGCCCAGTACTGTACATTTTTACCTATTTGAGCCTTGCCTCTGTAGTGCAGCTGATTCCATCTAGAAGCACAACAAATTTCTGACTCATTCTGTCTCCTGATATTGTGTAGAACAATTTGATGTGATCCTAACCTATTGAAAGGATATGCATTTGACATGATTAAAATGGAATTTAGAACAGGAGATTTCAATAACCTACTTAACAAAAGGGAGGCATACTGAATCTTCACATTGTGAACACTGGCCCCAAAGGGCATCAAAGAGAATACCGAGTTAGCCTCAGTAAGTGAGGATAAATTTATGAATTTATAATTTTGTGAATCTTTGAGTTATTTGGATTGTGAAAAAGGTTCTGGTATAAAGGTTATCTGAGCTGTGATGATAGTCTTTGATCACTGGAATTAGATATTTAGTTAGTTTTTGGTAAGTAGGAGGACTACGTGGAAAACATTGAAGGTTGTGGGGAATGTTAATAAATTTAATTTGATTTTTAGGTGTGCCAGTATTTTTCATAATTTATATGTAAATATTATATTGAAATATAGAGATCCAATTAATCTTTTATAACAGTTATTGCGTAGATCAACTAAGTAAAAACTGCAAAAAATGTTATAGTTTATACATAAAAAGTGTTTACCTTTTCAATTATAAGAAGAAAATATGGTAAGATGTTTAACTTGATTACATTATATAAGTAGAACCAGAGAATGATAGAAAATTACAAGTTACTTAGTTAATATAGTAACTAATGGTTTTAAGTAGTTAAGCTATTCTATCATTAATACTTAGAATGGCTTATATTGATATTGGTTTAGTGCACTGTGTCTCTGAGACACTACAGCATGATAAAGCACTTGGCAAAATGGGAAATGCATTGCTGTTCTTTGATCAGGGGTCAGTCTTAGCTCAAAGATATGGATCACAGAGCACAAACCAACTGGTGCCAATGAAAGTCAGTCAATTATTTTATTACTTGTTTGTTGTATATATAGGTATTTGTTTGTTTTAGGGTTCTGTTTTAGTCTAATTGTATTCTGAATATGAGATAAACTAACATCTGATTTACTGGCATGATATTTTTCTTTCTTTACTGTATCTAGTATTTAACACTGGATGATATTATTTATCCAGTGAAATTAATTTATTCCAATGACAGCAGCTGCATTTATCTGTGCCAGGTAGTCTCAGATAATTACATACACTAATCACTGTGTATAGCATACAAGTAAAGTGTTGCATAGATTGTTGCATCAGCGTATCATTTATTCTTGGCAGGTCTGAGTATCAATGTTGCTCTATTTCTCTCTCCAGGGGCAACAATTTACTGACACATGTATAAGACGATTTTTTTATATTTACCTTTACAACCAATTTAATTAATATCTTTGGAGTATCATTATGTATATGCTATCCATATTCAGTCTGGGTCAATTTTAGGTAGTTTTACAATATGTATATTTTAATATAATATGCTATTTTGTGGCTATATATAGCTTACATTTGTCCATTTATTATACCTTAACCCCTTCAGTGCCAGAGGCTCAGGCCATTTCCTGTACCCTGCAGGCCACTTTTTCAGCATTTTTGCTATCCTTCTGTTTATGCTTGATTTCCTCTGGGGATTTTTAGTTAAATATGGAAAATTATATATTGTTTTTTTCAGAACGAATTGCGCTTTCTCGTGGTACCTTACATTAAGAGAATTTTACATCGTACAAAAAGCTATAATGTCATAATGACAAAAAAAAGTGAAACTTTACTCATTTTGCTAAAATCACATAATATGTATCAAAAGCATTTACCTTGATTGAAAAAGTTTAAATTATTTGAAAAAGCCCCAAGTCCCCCGAGTAAAAAAATACCAAATTTGTAAAGTTATACCTACGTCCATGGCTAGCGTAGAACCCTAATCACCAGCAGCGCAAAATGACATTTTCAACTTTATAAACTAATATGTGCATTCTAGGGTTTTTGTGGTAAAACTACCCTAAAACAGTGGAATAAGTATATAAAACTATATATTTCTGAAAAATAGACAACCTGCCGCATCTAATGAGGGGTAACTTGCCTTCTTACCCCAAGCCTGGTGTGCACAAATGCCTCCAGAAGATGGCGCTAATGAAAAAAAAGGCATTTTCTTACATTTCTGCCCCTTCAAATGTACTAAAGTGTGTTAAAACCATGGCATTTCCAACTGTATTCATTAGCTAGTGCTCTTAGGAGAAAAATGACACCCCATTGGTATGAGTTTAACTACCTCAGGGGGCGCTAGAAGTGCAAAACGACACCTACTACAACCTCAAATTTTTCTAACATTTTCTCAAACATTACTTGTCTGTACACAAATGGTTTTAACAACTACAGAAGTGAAGAAAGGGTACACAAACCATACCATTTTGAAAAGAAGACACCCTGCCGCATCTAATGATGGGTGACTTGCCTTGTTACCCCAAGCCTGGAGTGCACAAATGCCTCCAGAAAGTGGCACTAATGAAAAAAAAGGCATTTTCTTACATTTCTGCCCCTTCAATTGTACTGAAATTTGTGAAAACCATGGCATTTCCAACTGAATTCATTATCTAGTGCTCTTAGGAGAAAAATAACACCCCATTAGTATGAGTTTAACTACCTCAGGGGGCGCTAGAAGTGCAAAACGACACCTTCTACAACCTCAAATTTTTCTAACATTTTCTCAAATATTACTTGTCTGTACACAAATGGTTATAACAACTACAGAAGTGAAGAAAGGGTACACAAACCATACCATTTTGTAAAGAAGACAACCTGCCGCATCAAATGAGGGGTGAATTGCCTTCTTACCCCAAGCCCGTTGTGCCCAAATGCTTCCAGAATGTGGCACTATAGGAAAAAAATGGCATTTTCTTACATTTCTGCCCCTTCATCTGTAGGGAAATCTGTGAAAACCATGGAATTTCCAACTGTATTCATTAGCTAGTGCTCTTAGGAGAAAAATAACACCCCATTGGAATAACTCAACCTACCTTAGGGGTGCCAGAAGCACATAACTACACCTACCTGTTTGCTTCTTCGAAAATGGCGGCTTGTACTAAAATGTTCATAACTGTTAGAGACATGAAGGAAAGGTATAAAAGGTATACCATTTTGGAAAGTAGACATTCACCCGCATCAAGGGGTCACTTGCCTTTCTACCCCCTGGGCTGAAGTGCACAAATATTTCCAAAAGGTGGCGCTATGGGAATAAATACATGTTTTTTTTACATTTCCACCACTTCAAAGATACTAAAATCTTTGAAAACCATAACATTTCCTGCTGTATTCAGTACCTGCTACCAACATGAGAAAAATGGTAGCCCATTTGTGTGGGTTAACATACAATATGTGGGTGCTAGGAACAGGTACGTAAACCTGACACTTTTGTTTTTTAAATTATCTGCTTGCACTAAAATGGTTATAACCATAATAGATATGCAGGAAAGGTAGAAAACAATGCCATTTGGGAAAGAAAACAACCTGCTGCATCTAATGAGGGGTCACTTGCCTTCTTACCCAAAGGCTGGTATGCACAAATGCTTCCAGGAGGTGGCGCTAATGAAAAAAAAGGCATTTTCTTACATTTCTGCCCCTTCAAATGTATGGAGCTCTGTAAAAACCATGGAATTTTCAACTGCATTCATTAGCTAGTGTTCTTAGGAGTCAAACGACACCCCATTGGTATGAGTTGACCTACCTTAGGGGGTGCTAGAAGTAGAAAACCACACCTACTACAATCTCTGATGTTTCTAACATTTTCTCAAATGTGACTTGCCTGTACAAAAATGGCTATAACACCTTCAGAATTGAAGAAAAGGTAGATAAACCATACCATTTTGGAAAGAAGACAACCTGACGCATCTAATGAGGGGTCACTTGCCTTCTTACCCCAATACTGGTGTGTATAAATGTTTCCAGAAGGAGGCGATATAGGAAAAAAATTGCATTTTTTTACATTTCTGCCCCTTCAAATGTATGGAGCTCTGTGAAAACCATGGAATTTTCAACTGCATTTGTTTGCTAGTGCTCTTAGGAGTCAAATGACACCCCATTGGTATGAGTTGAACTACCTTAGGGGTGCTAGAAGTAGAAAACTACACCTACTACAACCTCTGATGTTTCTAACATTTTCTCAAACCTGACTTGCCTGTATGAAAATGGCTATAACACCTTCAGAATTGAAGAAAAGGTAGATACATCATACCATTTTGGAAAGAAGACAACCTGCCGCATCTAATGAGGGGTCACTTGCCTTTTTACCCCTAAGTTAGTTGGCACAACTGTTTCCAGAATGTGGTGCTACAGGAAAAAAAAACAAACATTTGTTTTACACATCAGTCACTTCAAAGATACTAAAATGGTTCAATGGCGTGGGATTTCCTAGGAGGACTTCTTGCCAGCCTAAGAAAAATGGAACCCCACTGCTGTGGGTTGACATACCAATTTACGCTACAGGAGCGTAGCTACCAGTGAAACAGAAATGGGAAAGCAAACAGTGTATGTGTGATTTTATGACTAACAGATGAAAGAAGCTAGGGCGTCAGCCGGTGTACGTGCGGAACTGTGACTACAAGTGTAACAAAGTGTGTGGGAAGGTGAGGGATTAGGCAGTGTGTATGGGTATGAGCAGAGGAGCAAGGATGGTGGTGATGGTGGGGTAGTGTCTGATAGTGTGTATGGGAGATCTGTGACTACCAGTGTGCAATGTATGTCCCCTCATACAAAGCACTGCGTTGGACCCCCCCTCCTGTGGCACGTGTATTTTTTGGGGCTTTTTCCCCCAATATTTTTGTGTAGACCTCGTTGGGGGCATCAGAACCCATACAATGAGGTCTAAATAAAAAATAAAGGGGGGAAAAAAGTTAATTTTTTTTATTGTTACTTTATATTCAGATGGCCACCAAACAAGCTCTGATCACAAAGTAATGATAAAAAGTCCTGTGTTTGCCACAGGAAGGGGGGCGGCATTGAACCCCCCTCCCAGTGGCACACACAGGGTTAATTTTTGTTTTAATTTTTTTTTATTATATACCTCATTGAGGGGCATCAGGACCCCCTGATCCCTCCCCAATGAGGTCTTAGTAAATATATATATATATATATGTCCACAAACAGAGTGACCCTGTGAGTGCCACAGGGGTCTCCAGCGCATTGCAAAGCAATGCATTGGATCCTTGTGGCACTCAGAGGGTTAATTTTTTTTTTTATCATTACTTGGTAATCAGAGCTTACTGGGGGGCCATCAGGACCAATCCTGATGGCCCCCCAACAATCTCTGATAACGAAGTAATGATAAATGCCCTGTGTGTGCCGCAGAAGGGGGCTGCATTGGCCCCCCCCCCTTGTGGCACACACAAGGTTAATTTTTTTTTCTTTACATTTTTTTTATTATGGACCTCATTGGTGGGTATCAGGACCCCTCTGATTCCCCCCCAATGAGGTCTTACAAAAAAAAAAAAAAGGAATCAAAATAAATGTCCCTGTGAGTGCCACAGGGGTCTCCAGCGCATTGCAAAGCAATGCATTGGACCCTTCTGGCACTCAGAGGGTTAATTTTTTTTATTATTACTTTGTAATCAGAGCTTGTTGGGGGGCCATAAGGACCAATCCTGATGGCCCCCCAACAACCTCTAGTAACAAAGGAATGATAAAAGCCCTGTGTGTGCCACAGGAGGGGGGGGTGCATTGGACCCCCTCTGTGGCACACACAGGGTTAATTTTTTTTTTTTTACTCATAGACCTCATTGAGGGGCATCAGGACCCCCCACCCGATCCCCCCCAATGAGGTCTTGTAAAAAAAAAAAATCCCCCACAAGAAGTGACCCAGTGAGTGCCACAGGGGTCTCCAGCACATTGCAAAGCAATGTGCTGGGGACCCCTGCGGCACTCAGAGGGTTACTTAGGCATATTTTTTTTTTTTCTTTTTATTCCTTTCAGACCTCGTGGGGACATCAGGACCCCTCCTGGTGTCCCCCCAGTTATTGATCTCCCAGCCGATAGATCAATTTGGCGACTGCAGGAGAGCAAAAGCTCTTCTGCCTTTCACTCCTACCACCGGTAGGAGTGAATGGGGTAAGGGAAACTTCCCTAACATCATCGGTGATCATGTCACCGATGACGTTAGGAGGTTTCCCCCGGTCCCGCCCACTCCTACCCGGAAGTTCGGGGTAGGAGAGCGGCGGAGGGAGAAGCTCTGTTTCTCAGAGCTTCTCCCTTGGCGATATTGATCTCCCAGCTCGATCGGCTGGGAGATCAATACCTGGGAGGACATGAGGAGTAATCCTCATGTCCTCCCAAGAGTGCCAGGCTGCATTTCAGCTGAAATGCGGCCACTGCCAGCCGGTTATACCGGCTTAAGCAGTGACCGCATTTTAGCTGTCAAATGTACGAGCGTGGCACAGCAGGTACAGCTGTGCCCACTCGTACATTGTACCCACCTGGCACTCTAGGGGTTAAGGGATCTACCAATTGGAATTTTTATTGTATATGTATTTCTACTGTGAGGGCTGATACAGCAATAGATAAAGAAGTAGGGGCCAGAGCCAATTCCATTTTTTATTTTCTTGTCCTCCTCAGTAATGGAACAATGGAGCATGAAAAGAAGCACCTGAAGGTGTCACATCCCAAAGAATACACCATTATTCTCAGAGTGCAGTTGTCTGACCACTTCTGTTTTTATCTAATTTTCTGGCTGTTTATTGTAGATAGGTATTAAATTGATTGTAGAATTATTCACCACACAAAGCAAATAATGAAATGCCAAGTTTTAAGAAATATATTCTAAAATGTTTACTACAATGGGTTTGATACAATAGAGTGCCTTATTAACAGATTAAACCCTCTGCATCATGTGACCCTATGGGAGAGTGGATGTTTGTTGCACCAATCCTAGCTCCAGATTGCAGATTGAATAATTATCCCTTCTCCTTCCTATAAATTGCACCCATATCTCTGAAACCCTCTACCAAGCTCACAAACACAATATTCTCCAATCCAAGGGGTAACCAGTCTTGAAATCTGACCAATAAAAGTACTTGGGGAAATGCCTTAAACTCACCAACCCCTAGCATTTATTCCCCACCAAGTTGTCCATAATTCCCTAGCCATTTTCCCTCCCCCAACCCCATGTGGGCCCCTTCTAATTGGGTCTGAGGCCTGGCATGGGGCTGTAAGGGAGGAGGGAGAGAAAAAGCATAAACAAAAGCACAATAATGTATCTTTAAAATAACATAAGAAACACTCAACTAAATGGTGAAGAAAGGACAGAAATTGATTAGGGAATTATTTATTTATAAATTAAAACCACCAATAATTGAAAAAAATAATTATAAACAATCTATTAAACCAGTGGTCCACTGAACTAAACACCACCCCAATAGCCAGGAGCTGAAGTAAAACCATTTAAATACTTGCTCCATCCAACCACCAACAGTCTACCCTCTGGATGACTCCAAGTTGGCCCCCCAACAAAAAACAGGCCCTTTCCACCAAGAATGAAAATGTCTCACTGTAAAGACTGAGACCCGGTAGAAGGGATGCCTACTAGTAGCCGCCCCTTACCAGAACTAAGAGTGAGGAAGGTCAGACTCCTCCAACAAGGGATAGAGGAGCAAGCTGCTGGGGAACGACGCTGGGGTGCGTAGCTCGCAAACGGTGGTTGCCAGAAGGGAGACGCGCTGCGGCCACGGCCGAATAAAGGTGCTAGCTGCAAGGCTAGATTGGACCCCTTCGGTTGAGCCAAAGAGGTCCCGCGATGCCCCCCTCCTGACAATGTATACTACCGCTATCCCCAGGGAGAACACAAACTCCAACAAGAACAGTACTCACTCAGATGGTCAGAAGGGCTAAGAGGAGGTCCCTCCACGAATCCGAAGAATGGTCAGCAAAGCCGGGTCATACACAGGAGCAACAGGAACACCGCCGGAGCCGCAGGTACAGAGCGCAGACGGGCATCAAACAGGACACACACGGAGGCCTACAGAAGACAGGAGATGACACAGGATCAGGACTGGCTGAGAACACTGAAGAAGAGCAGACTGCAAACTAACAGCACTGTAAGGCTTGAGGACGCTATAACAACGCGTCCATACAGAAAACTCACCCCCTAATAAGCAGCAGAGACAGGAAGAGGCAGGGCTGGAGGTCCACACTAGGCACAGCAATGCGCATGCGGCCAGTATAGAAGGAGAGGGGAGAACGGCGCATGCGTTAGGTTAGCCGGAACCGGCTACTGCGCATGCGCACAAAAGAGACGCGGCCCCGAGAAAAGAAGACGCCGAACGGGGAACGCGCAAGATGCGGCGCGAACCCCACTGCAGGTACGACACTCACCTAATCTTAGACAAATGAGGCACTTTGGAACAAACCTTCTCTTCCAAGTGCCTAAAAGTGAAACCTCCTTTCCCAGGTAGGTATTTACCTAAGGACATGTTGGTTTTTATATTAACTTGCCTTAAAGTTTTTAATGTGGGGTTTCTAATCCAAGACCTTGAACCTGCTGGGAACACCTAGATATTCCTTAAAATCTCTCTCCCCAAAGAGACTACAATAGGGGATGTCTGATATACATTTTTTACAGACTAGAAAGCCACATACCTAGTCTCCTGATTAGGGATGGGTGAAAATGTTCGCATCAAACTGAAATCGGCAAATAATGGCACTTTCCGCTTAGCAAATAATTTCCAGTGAAAAGTGCCGATTTTTCTCTTTTTACAGCCTTTTCCACCCATTAAAATCAATAGGAAGAAAAGTTTTCTACAGCCATATAAAAGACTGTCAGGCTCTCACAGCTTGCCATTTTGTGTTTGTGAGAGGAGAGAGCAGCACCTTGTTTGAGCTAGACAAGACAGAGAGCGGAATTGAAGTTTAGTTTAGGGAATCTTTTAGTAGGACATTTGTTCTGTGTAAGTGTTTATTAGGAGAGTCAATGAGGCACTCTGGGGAGAAGAAGCGAGGAAAAAGGTTGACCCCAAATACTCCAAAATTCCATGTGACTGACTGGCAATACACAGGCAGCTAGGGATCTATTTGCTTGCTGATCTTGCTGTAATTGTCTCTGTGCTGGGTGGGGAAGTCTGGGGAAAGACTTTGTTGATTTTGTTTTTCAGTTAGAATTTTTTTTTGGACACACTGTGATAAGACAACAGGGTGGACAACTTAAAAAAAATAAAAAATAATAAAGAACTAAATTTATTAGGTGACAGTGACAGACAGCTGACTGGGCTTAGACAAGGCATCATACAGCTCCATCAGTTGTGTTGTGTACCCGTACAGTAAAAATACACGTAATGTCCAGCAAACGCACAAGGGGAAGGGGGAGTGGTGGAGCAGTGCAGGGACATGAGAGTAAAGTAGTAGTTCAAAAACTGACTGCAGCAATGGTTGCTGAAGCATGTGCAATCAGTGATGATGATGATCCCTCCACTCCAAAGGAGGATGCAGTTTGTCAAGGTCTCAGCAAAACTAGCTCCAGCACCACCAGTGCCAGTAGAAATAAACAAGCAAATAAGAAGAACACTGAAGGCGACAACAAGTCGCATACAAGTGTTGATGATGCTTGCAATAGCATAATAGAAGAAGGTGTAGCAGCTGAACCGCCTGCTGCATCAGATAATGAGGCAAATCAGCACCAAAACACCCACAGTAGGGAACTTTGTTACAGTAAAAGTAAAAAGAGATTGTTTGAGACCTCCAAAAGCTTAGGGGAATATAAGGGTAGTAGTGGGCAAACTGGGCAAGAAGTGGCAGGTGATGCTGATGCTGCTGAGGATGACCTAATGATGACTGATGATGATGCAGATCTAGAATATATCCCTCCAGCATCCTTGTCTTGCTCAGATACAGATGAATTTGAGAGTGAGGATGATGACAGGGCTATAAGGTTAGCAGAAAGTCAAAGTCTGAACCTTGCACCACTTTTAAGGAGCACTGTGCCTGTCTATAAAGTGTTTGAGAAAGCCATTGGAAAGTCTGAACCTGGACAAGCACAGATTTCAAAAAGCACACAGTCACCCTATCAGTCATAATCAGCATCATCGCCTCTTCAAAGTCCAAGTCCCACTCAGCCATACACACCTGTTTTGAGTACCCAGCAACGACAACACAGGTTAACATTCACAATGTTAGATATGATGAGTGTCTCTGCTGCTGTAAATGCTGCACCTTTGACACCTAGTAGTAGTGGCAGTAAAATTGCATCACTATCTAGCCCCAGTAGTAGTAGTAGCAGCACCACCACCACCACCACCACCACCACCTCAGGAACCCCTCATTCCATGAAGTCCACAGTATGCAGATACTTCACTCAGGATCCTCAAGCTAAGCATGTTGCTATCTGTTGTCTATGCAAAAAGCCTGTGAGCAGGGGGAAAGCAGTCTCTCACACCTAGGCACCTCGTCTATGAGATCCCACCTGAAGCACAACCACAGGTCTGACTGGGAGACACACTGTCAGCAGGCCAAAGGTGCCACAACTAGCAGCAGCAGAAGCACTTTAAAATGTTCCCAGAGCTCTAGGGCAGAAAAAAGAAGTAGTGAAGTTTTTTATGTCAGAGAGTGTGCTACTGCCAGTGCCAACTCTGACTCTGGCTTTGTTGTAGGAGATGGTGAGAGTCATAGACTACCCACACATGCTGCATCTACCTCCACCACCTCCTCTAGTTATGTTAAAGCAATAAAGTTTCAGGGTTCTTCTGCCATGTCCTGGCAAACCACACTGACTGAGTTTCTGGGAAGGAGACAAAAACTTCACAAAAACAATCCCAAAGTACGCCTTTGGAATGGCAAGGTTGCCAGGATGTTGGCAATTGACATGCTGTCGTATTCTTTTGTAGAAAACCGAGGTTTCAGAGAATTTATGTCATGTGTAGCTTCACGCTGGAATATCCTAAATTGCAGTTATTTTTCCAGGACAGCTGTGCCTGAATTGTACAAGCAGGTGATTAGTGTGGTGAGCAAAGGACATAAAAGTGAGTATAGCAAGAAAATCCACCTGACAACAGACATGTGGACAAGTGGGCAGAGCACAGACTATATGATTGTGACTGCTCACTGGGTTTCCCTCCCAGCACCAACAGTGGACAACACTAGCATCTAGCATCAGGTGAAAGCCAGGAATCGTGCTTCTGGTTGTGGCACTGAAATTAAAAGGCAGCAGCAGCAGCAGTAGGATAGCCCATACCATCATCAAGCCACCTTGTGTATGCAGAGTTTTGAGACACAATCCCACAAAGCTGTAGATGGTCTGAGTAAGGTAGAGAAGGTGATAGAGGAATGGCTTGTACCAAGCTCCTTAAAAGCTGTTTTTTTGTGTCTGCTGATAACTGCTCCAACATAATTGCTGCTTTGAAAATTGGAGGTATGGTACATGTGCCCTGCTTTGCCCATGTGCTAAATTTAGTTATGACCAGATTCCTGGCAGACCCTCAAAGAGATGCTTATTATTGCCCGCAAAATCTGTGCCCATTTTAGTCGCTCCTACAGTGCCCGCAACGTTCTATATTGCATACAAGAGCATAACAACCTGCCCCATCACCAGCTGAAAATGGAGGTCCCTACCAGATGGAATTCCTCCATGTACATGCTAGAGCATTTGTACGAGTAGAATAAGGCCATTAGTGAGTACACCATGAAAAACTGGAAGGCTTTGGAGGGAGCCTCTTTGTCACCTGGCCAATGGCAACTAATGCGCAATGTATGTGAGCTGCTGAAACCCTTTGAGGAGGCAACGATGCTGATGAGTCACATTGGGCAGGAATAAGTGAAATTCTACCACTGATATTTTTATTGCAGAAAAAAATGAGGAGCATGGCTGAGGATTCTTACCAGAATGACAACACAGACATGCACCAGCTGGTAAAAGACATGTTAGAGGACTTTGAACAAGATCCTCACATAGTGTCCATTAAAAGCAATGAGGAATAAATTCTTGCCACTTTGCTGAACCCCTGCTTTAAACACAAAATTTCAGAATTTCTGCCAAAGGGCCATCAGCGGTTTGTCACAACAAGGAGTCATGGAGATCAGCAGCAACTCTCTGAGGAATCGGATTCTGTCAAGGAATATCGTGACATGCTTATTGATCGAGTGGAGGGTTGCATTGTTGAGGATGAGAGGGAGAAAGTGAAGGCACAACAAACATCTAGGCAGTATAGTGAAAAGGAAGGCAGCAAAGCATTTGAACCAGCAGAAGCGGCTACATCATCAACCAGAATATCCCGTTTGGAGCACAGGGCAATTCATGGGTCTCAGGAGAGGCAGCAAAAATGCAGCATTGGTAGTGGTGGTGGCGGCACATTTCTTTGGGACTTGCTCCCTGAGTATGGGTTGGTAACTGACAATATGTTTTAGGCAGAAACAATGACCCCATGGATTACTGGCAAACAAAGCAGTGTGTGTGTGAGACCAGCATTGACACCTACTGCAGTGGAAAGCCTCAGTTGTCCTCCAGCAAGCATTGAGTCTGAGAGGGTTTTCATTGCGGCTGGTTATATTGTCAGTGACCACAGGACACGGCTATCAAGCAGCAATTTTGGGAGACTAACATTCTTAAAAATGAAACATCTCATATCTGAGTATCAGGTAGCAGAAACCACATATGATGACAGACAAAGCCAGAACAAATATATTAACAGCAGCACAGATGAGGAGATGGACGAGGGATGTGAAGAAGGGTTGCCACTATTTTCCACACTTGGGACCAGTCCACTCCTATGACCGATAAGTTATGTGTGGCAATAATCTGAGAAGGAGGATAGCATGGTAAAAATGGTAAAAATACATACACAAATCACACCATGCCAGTCCCCCACCACCACCACCACCATACACATCTGCGACATTGTAGTCTGTATTTTATTTTTTATTACTTAACATCATGAATATGTGCCAGTGTCACTTAAGCAGGAAGTTAATATTGTGGGCAAAGGACAAATGCATTATGCATGCTAACACATTTTTCAAGGCATATGTTGCTGTAGGACTCACAACTTTGACTTTCAGCCACTTATTTCTAAACTTCAGCCCTCACAAGAAGTAATATTACAGTAGAAAATGTAGTACCTATTGGAAATATAGACGAAAAATGTGTTAGAATAGTCATGAAATTTGTTAAAATAGGCGAAAAGGAGGACATTTTTGCATAGGCGGAAAGGCGAAAGTTTTCACGGGAAAAGCGAAAAATCAGCACGGTTTCGCAAAATTTTTCACACTTTTCACCCACCCCTACTCCTGATGATTGATTCAGACATCCCCCACCTGGGCACCTCCATAGCAGACCAAATTCAAAATTAATGAGATGACTGAGTTATTGTTAGTCACCCAAATTAATGAATTAATGTCAGTCACCCAAACCTAACCAGTTCAAAGCTAAGTGAATAACACTGAATTTTAAAACTGTTAACTGGAGTACTGTCCAAATGTGCAAAGAGACAACCTGTATTAGATGGCCAAACAACTAAATACTAGTGATGAGCGAGCATGCTCGGCCGAAGCTCGGTTCGGCTCGAGCATCGCTCTGCTCGGCACATGGCGGTACTCGTACGAGTACCGCATGTGCTCGCCCGCCATGTTCGGGTCTCCTTCCCGCACGTTTCAAGGCTGCTGCGCAGCCAATAAACGTGCGGGGAGGCTCTGACATCAGTGTAATGCCAGCAGGCATTACACTGATTGGCTGGCCAGAACTCGTGATCGGGTGCTGTATAGCACCCGACTCGCGAGTTCTGCTCATTCTCAGCCAGGGAGAGATGCGATCAGGCAGGGAAAGTCAGTGTAGGGAGAATAAAAGTGTTGGTAGTATTTCAAGACCCAAAAGTCCTTTTTAGGACTGTTGTGTGTGGGGGCAGCATTTATATTTTGTTTGGGGGGGCACAATTTCATTTTTTTTTTTAAGGTGGGATATTAGTAAGGTGACATTGTACTAGGTGCACAGGGACAAATATTGTACAACGCAGCGACAAAAAGGGCCATTTTAAACGTGTGCCTAGCCATAGATTATTGTCACATTCTGTTTAGTGTGCAAATTCACAAATTAACGTCACATATTCCGTTCACTGTGCCTAGCCGCAGATTAGCGTCACATTCTGTTTAGTGTGCCTAGCCGCAGATTAGCGTCACATTCTGTTTAGTGTGCCTAGCCGCAGATTAGCGGCACATATTGTTTAGTGTGCAAATTCACAAATTAACGTCACATATTCCGTTCACTGTGCCTAGCCACAGATTAGCGTCACATTCTGTTTAGTGTGCCTAGCCGCAGATTAGCGGCACATATTGTTTAGTGTGCAAATTCACAAATTAACGTCACATATTCCGTTCACTGTGCCTAGCCGCAGATTAGCGTCACATTCTGTTTAGTGTGCCTAGCCGCAGATTAGCGGCACATTCTGTTTAGTGTGCCTAGCCGCAGATTAGCGTCACATATTGTTTAGTGTGCCTAGCCACAGATTAACGTCACATATTGTTTAGTGTGCCTAGCCGCAGATTAGCGGCACATATTGTTTAGTGTGCCTAGCCGCAGATTAGTTTTTATCTTCCTTTTTGTGTGTTTTACGGTCAGTCTGTAAAAATGGCGAAACATCGTTCCCAGCAGCGACGCTGGAGTCCAAGATGCATCCAGACATCCTCCCTATGCTGTCCCTGAACCATTTCTGTGGTGTTTCCATCATTTTCTGACCTTTTCCTATGAACCAGGCACCCTCCCCTCATCAGAGCAGGGGGTGCCTGGTGTAATGCTCGAGTCCTCCCATTGACTTCAATGGGGCTTGGGTGCTCGGCCGAGCACTCGAGCCTCCGGGGGCGCTCGGCCAGAGCACCCGAACACCCGAGCATTGGGGTGCTCGATCATCACTACTAAATACCTGTTCACCATCAAAAAAGGGCATAATAAGAAACTTAGTAAAAAGAAGATTTTCATCTAATAACCTCTTACCATCTTGATCAGTCTGATCATCAACCAACTTATCCTGAGAACACAGTAAATCCAAAAGAGATGATTTAAAACAGCTTCACTAACTCTTAAAGATGCAAAACAAGGAAATGACAAAGCCACACTGGAATATCACAGTCACATAGCTAAATAAACACACTTTATTCAGAATATTGCAAATGCTGTTCAAAAACTCAGGTAAAATAGATCTCCTATTATAGCAGTGCTCCACACCCTTATACTACCCTTTCAATACTTGCCTAAACAAAAAAGGAAATATGCAGAGCTGCTTTATCCATCAACTTAAGGAACAAAGAAATGCCTGCAAGATGTTCAGAGCCCTACCTAGCTCCTCACCAATCAAACTGAAAATATAACAAGGTTTCATGATCACTTACATCAAATGGTTCTTCACCCACGCTGGATATAAAATCAAACCATCTGTATACAAGGAATTCCTTAAAAAGATACAGTTTTCTGAAATCAGTTCTCAGAGGTGACTCTGGCATACTGCTCCCTCCAAATATGCTTATGGTGCCAACTCCCAAAAATTCTGTAACTCTAAATGAGAAACCGAGCCAACAATAGAATCAGAATGACATGAAATATATGTAGCATGAATCCATATGTTACATTCAGATTAATAAAAAAACAAACAGTTGTCTTCACAGCTTTATAACCAGAAGAGCATTCAAATTATTATTACCCTGAATACCACATCTCATCAGAATGTGTTTTATTGGCAATAGCCTTGCCACAAATTGAAAGAGAGACTACAAAAGGAAACCATTCCAACAGCACCAAACCAAGTGTCTGGCCAAACATCACAACACCAATGATTGTTGCAAAAAGTAACCCAACCAAGGGACCCTACAGTGTATGTAAAATAAAAAAAACAGAATACTCTGAAAAGTGCTGTCTATGCCAGCTTTGTTTTACCGTGGTTCTGCAATAGAATACCGACGTAACAATTCTGCAAAAGTCACGCTACTTGTTTTTCTTGTAATGCCGGTTTTAGCGCAGGTAATAGAATCGAGCCCCTAGATAATGGAGTACAGTTTTGGTCACAGCTTCTTAAACAAGACATTAATGAGCTTGAAAAAAGTGCAGAGACAAGCAGCAAAACTGATAAAGGGGTTGGTGGATCTGAGTTATAAAGAGAGACTAGCCAAACCGGGATTGTTTACATTAGAGGAGAGATATCTGTGGTTTGATATGATTACTAGTGTTGAGCGAGCGTGCTCGGACGATGCTCGGATTGGCTCGAGCATCGCTCTGCTCGGCACATGGCGGTACTCGTCGAGTACCGCCATGTGCTCGCCCGCCATGTTCGGGTGGCGGGGATCTGTGCCGGAAGAGGCACAGATCTGAAGACGCTCCGCTGGACCACCAGGGACTGGAGGTACGGGGGCATTGCGGAGATGAAGGGGGCATTGCGGAGATGAAGGGGGACATTGTGGAAGAGGGGCATAGCGGAGATGAAGGGGGACATTGTGGAAGAGGGGCATAGAGTCTATGCCCCTCTTCCACAATGTCCCCCTTCATCTCCGCTATGCCCCTCTTCCACAATGTCCCCCTTCATCTCCTCTATGCCCCTCTTCCACAATGTCCCCCTTCATCTCCGCTATGCCCCTCTTCCACAATGTCCCCCTTCATCTCCTCTATGCCATAGAGGAGATGAAGGGGGACATTGTGGAAGAGGGGCATAGCGGAGATGAAGGGGGACATTGTGGAAGAGGGGCATAGCGGAGATGAAGGGGGACATTGTGGAAGAGGGGCATAGCGGAGATGAAGGGGGCATAGCGGAGATGAAGGGGGACATTGCGGAGCTGAAGGGGGCATTCGGAGATGAAGGGGGCATAGCGGAGATGAAGGGGGGCATTGACCAGGCACCCTCCCCTCATCAGAGCAGGGGGTGCCTGGTATAATGCTCGTGTCGCCCCATTGGATTCAATGGGGCTCGGGTGCTCGGCCGAGCACTCGAGCCTCAGGGGGTGCTCGGTCAGAGCACCCGAGCACCCGAGCATCGGGGTGCTCGCTCAACACTAATGATTACCATTTAGAAATATATTTGAGGTCAGTATAAAGATCACCCTAAGAAACTATTTACTCAAAGATCTCAGCACAAAACAAGACATTAACATCTTGATTCAATTGTGTACGACAGCAAAAAAACAAAAACAAAACAGCCATTGGCAGTTTTATAAGCATGGTAAGTCATTCAATTCTAGGTCCATTGAGGACAATGAAACAGCTATCCCCAGATCCATTCAATTGTGTGCGGTAGTGCCAGCGGGTGATAAATTGATAAATTCTGGTTGCACACTACACAACGCATACTAAAAAACAGACAAAAGAAAACAGAGAAACAGCAGCACACAGTATATAACACAAGTATACAAAGGCAAAATTAACCCCTGCAAAGCCAAGCAAACACACCAATAATGCCTAAACCATACAGACAAGTCACAGGCTAACAACCCAGCAACCCCACAGGAAGAAGGGCAACACAAAGCATCACAACATAAGCCATCAAAACATACACTGGAACAACAGGGGTTAATACACAACACTCACCTGTCAATCTCAAAGCAAACCAAGCTCACCCATCAACAGCCAATGGAGACACAACATGCCCCCACAATGTCACACATGCACCTGACAGGTACACAGCAATCACAACAAATCACACTAACAACCACAGACACACACCCTACCATTGGTCATTCCCAGCCTCATGACTGCTCCTGGACAACATCCAGCACTGTTTTAAAGGGGCAGCTCACCCTCCCCAGACGTGGTGTGTTTACAGTGAGACTACTCAGGGAGAGACAGAGAGAGAGATTATTACTAGTATGTTTACTTACTTATATCTGAGAAGACAACAGCAGTTTTAACAGACACAACTGAATCTAGCCTAAATCTAGAGCAAAGGAGCGCTCAACTAAAATAAAGACATAGACTTTTAGTAAGGGCTGTAAGGTTTTAGAATTCAATGCCTTAGAAAGCTGTGTTTGCAGATACTGTGGATGCTTTCATACAATAAAGGATACCTTTCTAGTTCATAGCAATATATGAATTATATATATGAATTATATATATGAATTATGACAGAGGGTTTAAAGGCAAATTGGATATTGATCCAGGGAATTATTCATCTGCCTTTTATAGTCAGAAATTATTTTTTTTCCTACCTGGGGCTTAATTGGAAATTGCTTTAATAGTATTTTTCCAGTCCTCTGGATTAACAAGAGTGATATGGCAACTGCTGAACTTAATGGATGTATGTCTTTTTTTCATCCAACTATGTTACTATATCTTCTATCTTCCTCTAATCTCTCCTCTTACTTACCAGTTTTGTGCAAGAAGGATTTTTTTTATCCACTAGGAGCTTATTTGGAAATGGCTTCATTGGAGTTATTTGTTGTTTTTTTCTTTCCTCTGGATTAACAGGGCCGATTTGGTATGGGCTGGACTTGATGAATGCATGTCTTTTTTTAGCTTCAGAAACTATGTTACTATGTTTAAGGATACGTTTTGATGCCATAGTTATAAGTATAACCAATCATTTAGTTTGATAATATAAAAAATGGAAAAAAAATGAAAAAGCACATTTTGTAGGTTTTCCTGTGTATTTTTAACAGGGACTGGATACATAGTATATATTTTCATATATAAAGACTTCTGTGTGCCTGGCAAACACATCCAGGGGCGGCAGTAAAGAGGAGTTATTCAAATCTCCTCTATACTGCCTGTCCTGTTGGTCAAACCATGGGGGTGTGGTTTTGCTGCAAGGAGATGCAGGGGCTACAATGAACACACACATAAACTCAACACACACACACACACACAATATATACACTCACAATATATACACAAACATGCAACACACACACAATATATACACACAAATAATATACACACATACACAATATATACACACATGATATACACACACATATAATATATGCAAGATGCTATATGCACACTGCAATACAAAGCTATACACAAAATGCTATAAGCAAAACACCAAATGCAGTATGCACAATGCTATACACACAACGAAATATGCAAAATGTAACACACAATACGCACAACGATATACTATACGCCTAACACTACATGTTCAATGCACAACTGTGTATACAATACCCCAAATGCTTTATGCCATAGCCAAAAGCAAAGTGAAATACGCCAAACACTATACACAAAATGCTATACGCTAATTGCTGTCTGCTACTAAACGCTATACGCAATGTGCTATATATCAAATGCTAAATGCTATACACAATACACCAAAAGCTATACGC
Source organism: Rhinophrynus dorsalis (assembly GCA_037306005.1). NCBI lineage: Eukaryota > Metazoa > Chordata > Amphibia > Anura > Rhinophrynidae > Rhinophrynus > Rhinophrynus dorsalis. Next base: position 310,734,069 of record CM074722.1, read on the forward strand.
CAATGCTATACTCAATTTGCCAAACGCTATACTCCATTCGCCAAACGCTATAGGCCATTCACCAAATGCAATGTACCAAACACTATACGCAATTCATCAAAAGTTATAAGCCATTTGACAAACTCTATACTCCATTCGACAAAAGCTATATGCCAAACGCTATGCGCTATTTGACAAACGCTACATGCCAAATGTATACGTTATACGCCAAATGTTATTTGCAATTCATCTAACGGTATAACGCTATGGTTCAAATGCTATATGCAGTTCACCACACGCATGCACCAAATGCAGTTCACCAAATGCTATATTCCAAATGCTATACGCAAAAAGCTATACGCCATTCAACAAAAGCTGTATGCCAAACACTATATGCCAAAAGCCGTGCTCCAAAAGCAGTTCATAAAATGGTATATGCTATACACAATATGCTATACGCCAAATGGCAAAATAGTGTACACAAAAAGCTATGTGTACACCTTACGGCAAAATGTTGTACACAAAATGCAATACATACAATGCTTTTAGGCAGTATTCTATACGCAGTGCACTATACACAATACACACAAAACAGACAAGCTTACACTATCTCACTCTCACATGTTCGGTTTCACTCTTGCTCTGCTCACACACGCACACAGATGTTTGCACACACATTCATGTGCACACAAACATGCACACACACACACACTGATGGAGAGTTGTGTAACGCAGTGCTTTCTAATGCATTGCACACCTTTTTGGAGCTAAAAGGGCTACGCACTGATAATTCAACAAGCCACTCATTACAGCAGTCATTATTAACCGCACGGGCAATGCCGGGTCCATATTGCTAGTATGTTTATAAATGAGTCTAAGCAAAATACATTGATCTTGCTCTAAATTTCTTATTCAGCTATACAAAGAAATGTCAGTAGTTTATGAAGTAACCTAAAAATGTTCTACCAACCAGTCTGCCACCAACAACAATACCACCTAAAGCAAAAGTGCCCACCCCCTTTGGCCATTTGAAATGTTATGAAATCTTATGAGCTGTGTTCTCTGTTTCTCTCTGCCTTACGATCACAGTAAGCAGAACACAGGCAAAGAACAGTGACAAAGGCCATGTTTAGGAACATTGCCTTTATCACGTGGCTCCATTTGCACATGTGACAGCTTTAGTGGTGATCACATCTGCACTGAGGAACAGCTGAAACAACCTGCTTTGGTTCTGGAGCAGTTAGTTACAGACCCCCGCCGCTAGTACAATGTGCCAGCACCATCATCCGTCTTCAAAAGACAGAATTGTGTGACTATCGTGGCACATCAAGCAATCATTAAGGGGTTAATTAATGAAAGGATGGCCTTTTATGAACATAGAGAGTCCCCTCTTTGATTTGAGTGTAATCCTTACCCCCCTTGAGTGCAAGGGAGGTGAGCAATGCATTATTTCACAATGCATTGCTTACCTCACAGGCATTCAAAAGTTTAATAGTGAACATGTGGGTTAACTAGTTATCACCCAACATGCTATTTATTGTGGGTGTGTGTGTGTGGGGAAGCAGTTCTTACCCAGATATATATGCACAAGCACCTGCCCACACACACCCATGCACACAAACACACACAACATGCACACATACAGTAATGTGAAAAAGTTTTAGGCAGGTGTGCAAAAAAAATGCTGTAAAGTAAGAATGCTTTTCAAAAATAGACATGTTAATACTTTATATTTATCAATTAACTAAATGCATAGTGAGTGAACAGAAGAAAAACCTAAATCAAGGTTTTTGCCATGGCTCCGGCTGAGATACGTTTTTTCTTTATTTAGGTATTACTATGCCGAATAATTATCTCGCCTATTGAAAGGAGGTATCTATTGACGCTATATTGGAGAAGTTTATCGAAGGAACGGATTCGATAGTGCGAAGGAGAAGCTTAATTTCCCGTCTGATTCTGCTGCACCAGGAGGGCCAGATATCGCATTGCCCTGATATGGCTGTTAACGCTCCTCTGTCGGTGGAGGACTTTGTGAATCTGCCTACCAGGGAAGACCTCGAAGCTCTGGTCTGGGAAGTCAGAGCCGCTATCCACGCAGCAGTGGCAGATGAGCTAGCGGATTGTTGGTGGTTGAGCAGACCCATCTGTCACCCGGAGAGAGACATGGAGGCCCCAGCTCGTCAAGACACTAGTTCAGTATCTATGCTACCACTACCTGGGGAGTCTCCCGATACGCCTTTGGAGTGTTCTCTCAGCTACAAGGGGGAGACCCCGGATCACCATGCAACTCCTGATCTCATTTCGTTGCTCCAAGTAGGGAATGCTTTCCAGTATACTGATGCTGTGCCATTACCTGTTTTTGGAAAGCTGAGACCGAAGTCGATGTTGCACTTTTACCTGGAGTTCTTGCCAAGGTATTCCTGTTTGAAGGAACTTGCTCTGTCCATGGGACTAGTGCCTGCCATCTGGCCTTATTACTCGAAGGTAAAGAAGTTTGGATGGGCTGTTTTCGCTTGGGACCCTGGAATCAGTACAGTCTGTGGGATGAGTCTCCTCGAGAACTTTACACCTGAATATCACTGTTGCAGTTCGGATGTCGGACAGTCATGAACTCATGCCTTAACAGGTGGATGCTAGTCTGATACCATTATCAGATAGTTTTGCTATGCTTTATGCCTCTCTGCATGCAGTTCTGTAGATTCACAGTTTGTGTAGCCCTCCTGCAGCTGGAGAGTGACCATTGGTAATGATGGCAGGCTTGTCACTTTGAGAGCGATTCCCCTTGGGCCCAGGGGGATCTACTGTGTTTCTACTGTTGGGATATATTGGTCCCTTTAGAATGTGTTATGGGAGAGGGAGGTTTACTTGATTACGGGGATGCTCTGCATGCTTGGGGGTGTTTATACTACCATGTTATAACTTTTAGATCCTTCCTGGCTTTGTGTTTGTATTTGCATTACTATCATTATCCTGCAGGTCACTGAGGTTGAGCTGCCTGACTGTGTGGTCTAGATCTCTCTGTAGTCCTGGTACAACGTATTGTTTCCCCCGATGCTCACTGGCTTGAACCCGGGACACGGAGAGATTCTCCCACTGCCGATTGCTATGCTTATATAAAGATGCTCTCGACTTCATATATGCTGCTTGGTATAATAATCATAATGTCTTTTAGGGTTTGTTGGACTTGCCGGTGCTGCCCTCGATCCAGCGAGCGGGTCGGGGTCGGCTCCGGTGACTCTTTGTTAAATATAGGGATACCATGTTAATGATGTGTTTTTTTCACATTGCCTCTTAGGCTTTCTCTACTTAATTTTCTTTACTTTCTAATGTTCATCTTGAACCTTTATCTGTACTTAATTGGCCGGTTATGAGCAGTTAGTATGCCTTGACCTCTTTGGATAATGCTTCTTTGATGCGCATCTCATAGATATATGAAAGCTGTCTTCTGTTGATCCCTATGCTGTCACCATTCTAGTCCACTGTTAAGTGCTTGTATTTCCGTTCCCACTGCCGCTCCTAGAGATTAGACCTCTCACATTTCCCTGTCCTCCACTTTAGGACTTACGGCAGTCTGATCTGCTTGCCCTGACTGCTGTCTACTTCTTTATTTACTTTACTGCACCACCATGCCTTGCATTAGTTCTGCGATTGGCGTACGCTACAGACTTTGGTCTGATAGTAGTTCAAATTTAGTTACTAGCTAGATTACCTGTCTACCCATTTTCTTTCTCATTCTTTCGCTACATCTTCTTTTGTTTCCTTTCTACACAGTTCTCATATTGCTTAATCTGTACCTGCAGTACAGGCTATATTTTTGCTGTATTGGATACTTCCTCTCTTTTCTTCTTACCTTGTTTTTCTTCCTATATTTTCCATAGAACATATTGGAGCCCTATGTGGATTAAGGTCCTAGGTATCTTTCCTTATATTTCTGGGACATCAGTTCTTCTAGGTACACTTGCACACAGTTTGTTAACCCTTTATGAACTGTTCATGAACATGGCGGCCACTTAAGGACCACAGAGCATTTTTTTTTTCACGATCCGGTTCCAGGCTCCCCTAACAGCATGCAGCTATGCGGGGAGCCTGGAATTCCATGACGGTCCAGGGCCGTCATGAGTTCTTAAGGGTATAACAACCCATGATGGTCCAGGACCGTCATAGGTCCTTAAGGGGTTAAGGAACTCAGCAGGTAGGTTGTGCCAAACATCTTGGAGAATTAACCACAATTCTTCTGTGCATTTAGGCAGCCTCTGTTGCTTCTCTCTCTTCATGTAATCCCAGACAGACCAAATGGTTTTGAGATCAGGACTCTGTGGGGGTCATACCATCACCTCCAGGACTCCTTGTTCTCCTTTATGCTGAAGATAGTTCTTAATGACTGTGGCTGTATGTTTTGGGATGTTGTCATGTCGCAGAATAAATTTGGGGCCAATCAGATGCCTCCCTGATGATACTGCATGATGGATAAGTATCTGCCTGTACATGTATCCTATCAAGATGCCTATAATCCTCTAGTTATATACTCACCCCCTCCCCCAACTTAATAAGGGCCCCAGCCAATTGTGTCTGTTACCCTTTAGATGACCCTTGTACATTGAATTTGCTCCTCGTCAACTTAATGACGGGAGGCTGTCCAGAAAATAGAATCAGTGTTCAGTCACATGACTGTAGCTGCATTGCAGTCTATGATTAAGCACATCCATGTGAAAACCATGATATGTTCATTTCCAGTGTAAAAAGTGAACACCATATGCAACAGCAGTGACACAATAACTCCTTATAAAGATGTATACAAAATATTGTTTGCGGTGCATTAGTTATATCAGAAAATTCAATGAATAACAATAAAAATGAATAAATAACATTGACAACTGAAAGGTTGTGGTAAGACACTCGGCAGTATTTCCAAAATGGGCAATCCAAATACTTCTACTAACTTAAAGTCTTAACAATATATATCCCAAGATAAATGTTGTTACGAGTGTTTATAAATACAAGTTTTACACTGTATTCGTAATGCCCTGTTTCCAGTTTGGAAGCACTGCTGAATGTATATGCACATCTATGGAAGCACCCAACCAGGTTGGAAATAACTAAAAAAAAAAAAACATTTGGAAAGGTAGTAGTGTTCCTTTTTGTATTATATTAAAGGTTGTGGTAAGGCCACACTATTTAAAGCTACAAAAATAAGTAAAACCCTAATAATAAATATATTCATGTAATTAAATATGTGAAATATATATCATTAATCCCTCCAGGCCTCGAAAACGTAAGAGTCTAAAACTTGTAAAAGACTACTGGCTTCACCCTGGCAGCTAGGGACCACCAATTTACAAACCCTCTTCCACCATGCTGCCCAAGGAACAGGGAGACATGACCTTTCCACTCACCGCCAAAACTAATTCAATAGCATATTGAAGGTCAACATTAGTAATATTAATTCCCACATAATATAAATGCAGCAAATCAAAAATATATACAGACTTTCACCATCACCTTCCAGAACATTGCAGTGATATGACAAACCAAACAGATACCCAGCTAAACCTAACTAGGAGAACCAAAAGACTATTGAGAGCCTTATCATTTTGGGGTGGGTTTCTTTATTGATCATATAGCTGTAGCTTTCTACTCTTCTTCAAGCCAGAAAATATAAGAATCACCTACAATCCATATATCACTGGACTAGGTACCTAACAATTACACAAATAGAACCTAAATTAAATGAGGGCAAATATAATTGAATCTGTTTCACTGGCTTTTTTTCCCATCTTTTATTATATCATTCAAATCTACTCTGTCTCTTTACAGCCCCAATGAGGAAGAGGAAGTAAATTTCTGATAAGGTTCTGAAGCTTCCTAAAATCAGTTCCTCTAGGTGGATGAGGCACTGGATTGCTGTCTCTACTTGTGGGAAATTCTGTAGCTGCAAATGATATAATCAGCTATTCTATTATTATTATTTTCATATGCTTGTTTTATGCAGATATTATCTGATAAACATCTTACCTTTAAATATTACAATAACAGAATCCAGTGACAGCAGAGAGGTTGGTAACTGCCTGAACAACTGAAATTATTTCAGTGAAGAGTGATTTTCTTATTGCTTAAGCTATGGACATGAAATTCAGTAGCTACCACAATGATAATCAATTTAATAAATACTAAATTATTTGTATATCCTGAAAATACACATTCCCCTTACCAAATCTGAGTTCTCCCACTAAACTAGCTGCGTCTGTGAAAATATTGACCTCAGCATTATCCACAAGCACTTGTTTCTACAATATTCTACCTTTACTAGCTTTAATAAAAATAGGCCATACTCTCTTCTCTTTCAAACCCCATAGGGAGAGCTGCACTAAGGTGTGATAAAGAGGTGATATAACTTCTCCAAAGAGATCACTTCTCCAAATCATATGTTATTCTATGGAACCTATGCACTATGGCAGGGCTCAAAATTTTGGAAATTGATGCCAGTCCCTCTGTCCCGCTGCTTTAAGTAACTGTTCCACTTCCCAGGCTTGTGCCCCACTTGCTACTCTCTCACAGAGCCTGATTACCAGCAAGGGGTATCCTTTTAAAAGGTTGCATGGCAACATGAGAATCTTGCACTGCATGACAGTTTGAGATCCTCATGTCGTCTACTGAACGTCACGTAGAATAATTATAGAGCCAGGAGTGGACCGGTGCCAGGCTATGAGGTAATTTTGGTCACTGGGTCTCCCTATATCTGTGCTGCGTAATAACTCACTGCCTTAACTCACCTACTGAAGTAAGCCGCTCCAGCCTCTCTCTCCTCTTCTCTGCTCCTCCGTGTCATTCTGCATGCAGAGAAGGGGAGTGAGAGGCCGGACCTGGTTAATAAAATCACTGCCAAAGCTGATTTTGATAGATGACTTTGACAAGCTGTTTCATCTATGCCTCTGTCTGGTTGGACAACATGTAATCCTCCATCTGTTGTGGACTACAGCTCCCATTAAATGGAATTGCTAGAGTTGTAGTCCACAACAGTTGCACAGCCTCATGTTGTGTACCTTCCTGTATCTTGCCTATGGTTGTTGCTGGTGTAGATACCTAAAGTGGTGGAGCTGTCAAGCTGCTTTCAGACTGGCAGGGCTGGAATGGTTGCTGGTCGCTGTTTATCCACAATTTATAAGGTGGTTGGTGGGTTGCTGCTGGCTGGAATGGTAGAGCTGATCCTGGGGAGTTACCGCAGGGCACCAGGCACACGTACAGTAGACCTGTTCTTGGTGCAGAGGTTGACAACCTCTTCTGGGCTGTACAAGTGACAGGGGAGCACTGCGGTAGAGAAGTGGGGGATAACAGAGGAAGGGAGACTGACAATGGGTTTCGGGGAAGTGGGAAGAATTTGAGAGTCAGGGGTATTAAGGGAGTGTTCATTGTGAAAAATAAGGTTACATTGCAGGCTGTTGGGCTAGAGAGGAGTGCAAGTATTGGTTAACTTTCATTTCATACAGTTGGCAGTCAATGGCTGATGTACTAAAAACTGGAACCATTCAGTTGCAAAACAACTGCACCATCAGAGATGACAATTAGCATTCCCATTTTCAAGGCGTTGGAGACCTCTGTAATTATTGTTCTATGGGGCACAGGGAAGGGGAGCTGAGAAGGAGAGAGGCGACAAGAGCCTGCCAGTTTACACTTGTAGCTGAGAAGGGAAGGGCAGGTGTTTAATACAGCAGACATAATGACTTTGCTGTTGTAAGGAGCTGTACTATGATGTACTTGCCATAGGCTCCTCTCTCACTTCTTGTTTGCAGTGATCGACTCATGTAGACTGAAATTTAAGACTGGAATATGCCCTTTCACTACCCAATATGAAAATCTAGTGCTGTCTTGTAGTACGAGATTGAGATTCTCATGTCGTCATTTTTATTATGGCGACATGGTTAGTGTGTAATGTGGTTGAATGCTGTTTCACATGCGACCTTTTAAAAGTGGGGTTAAAGGCGGGTATATGGGTGGGGCTAGGCATGGAAACTGGGGGCAAGTAACTTTTCAGGCCTGTCTAGTAGCTCAGGATTTGAAATTTTGAGCCCTGCACTATGGTGTCTCAAGTGGGAGAAATATTAGTGCATAGGTTCTGTAGTATAACATAGGAACTGGAGAAGTGGAAGTTATCTCCACTATATCACCTCTTTATCCCACCTTAGTGCATAACCCTCATAGTCTTTTGAAAATATGTTACATTAACATTCTAGAAAATATTTTGCCCTTAATACCATTAGAAACTACATTTGGCTCAGCTTAACATTTTTCAACTTCAGCAGCAATCCTAAAATATCACTTAATCTGAACGGATACCCCTTAGAAGCCTACATTAATTTCTGATGGCACGTTTAGAGATTCTCAGGAAATTATTCCTTTTCATGGCTGGACTGTGCTTTTTCTAGGTCAAAGAGTTGTCAAAATTCTAACTAATCTCATTAAACATTTTCAACATGAAACCAGAGCTCATGCATTTGGTCCCATGAAAAGAAAATCAGCAAGATAGCATACAGCAGAACACTGTTTAAAACAGAAACCTTCTTGAACACCCACTATAAAAAGTTGAAAATAAAGTAATACAATTAGAAAATAGTGAAGCCCAGGGTAAACATATGTAAATAAAAAAATGACCATAAAACCAGACTCCCAAAGATCTGATAAAGCTGGGTAACATGGCAACCAATTAAATTCAAATTTCATTTGGCTTTTTGCCATCAATGTTCCTTCACCATATTCTTTGGCAGAATCAGTGCTTCACAAATCACATAGAGATAAAATACAATCTTTATCAATAGCAGCATGTAAAGAAAAACTGGCACATTTCTACATCCTTACCTCAGTGAGAATATACATCTTAATAGAATTTGCATAATTATTCCAACCCATTAATTTACTTCACCTTTTAGATTCTGGCAGTTTCAACAGGAAGAGAGAGGAGGAGGGAGTTGATTTCGGGACATACAGTATTCAACTGGAACATATAGAGCTGTCCGGGAATATATGTTTCAAGGGCACGCCCCTCACACTAGTTCTGTATACCAGGTTCTGGCTTGTATACTCTGTGTTCATCTATAAGGGCACAAATGTAGGTATATAAAATAGTGTATGCATATTTCTGAGTGCAAGTACAACTTTCCATGCAGCACATTTCTACATGCTTATTTCTACTGAACTTCTCTGGATAGTGAATGTTAAAAAGGGAAATTTTACAACAAGACACAGAGGCTCCTATTATGCATTTTTTCCATTCTTTACTTCTCAGCAGCAAAGCTTAGCAGTTTAAGAGAAAACAAAATGATAACCCCACCCCTACAACAGGTAACCAATCAGGTCCATTCAAGGTGTACAAGTCAGGTAACCAGGAAATCCATTCCCTATTTCTTTGCTGCACAGTGCAGGGATAAGTATTCTACTGTATTACTGTGCATACCTCTATTACTGTTCATATATTATCATCATTATTATTATTTTGCTCTGTATTTGCTTCTTTCATTGGTATTTCTAGTGCATTGTAGAATAGTCTTACACTATACATTATACTGTATTGTTACCCTTGTAGCTAACTATATTAATTCTACTACTCATTTCAACCTTTCACTACTCCAGTGGGCCGTTCTAATCCACATATTACCCCAACTTTGTCTCCGGTACTGAGTCCTATTGTTACACACAGCAAACACGCTACTCCGCTTTCACTGTATATTGCCTTTTATATACATTTCCCCGTGGAGGTTCCTAGCCTTTATGGGCTTTAACTTTGCCAGAATCAACATTTCCTCTCTTCCCTGTTCATCGTTTGTACCCACCGTTCATACCACATTGTCCTCTCTTGTCATCTTCGATAAGGGCATCGCCACTTCATTTCCGCATGCGTACGCTCACGCGAATGCGCAAACTACCTCAGACGCTCGACACCACTTCACTGGCTTCCTGTTACCGAGCAGACACCCTCTATTGTTCTTCTGTAGAACTTTTTCTTCTCAAGTAATTTCCACTACCAAAGGCTATAAGTTTCCCATACTAAAGCTATAGCTTGGTGGTTAAAGCACACATCTTTTGTGTAGCGTTTCTTGGTCCAATTCTGGTCAGTTCACCTTCTTAAATTGTGTTTAAAATTACATACACAATTCACTTATTCTGGGAAATTTGATACTTATTTTAGTATATTACCCATTACAAATGTAATCTTTATTTCATTAATATTCATTAACATTTAATTATGTCGCAATTAACATCTCCTTGTACCCCTTTGAAGGGTAATAAAATTCACTCTCACTTTTTGGCTGATGATAATGTCTCTCTTAATTCTGATTCGCAGGAGGAGTTAGCGCTAGTGTCAGAATCTAATGAGGACCATGTTTTAAATATTATGGATCAAACAGTGCATAAAACTGAATCTCATCCTATCTCATCCTGTATGACTCAGATGACGGAGACCTTAGCCAAATCTCTAGCAGTGGCAATTCATCAGAATAAAAAAGCTAAATTTATACCTCATTCCAAAACCCAATCAATTGGGAATAAGAATATCTTTAACTCATCCCCAGAGAAATGTATCCCTGACAAGATTGGGGGAAAAAGGAAAAGAAAATCTAATTATTATTCCACTGAAAGAGAAACTAATCGTTCTCATAAAGAATTGTCTGATGAAATTATTGCTCAGACACGTGGCTCGCACCCATGCCCAAAAACCTCAACTCGGGAGGATGGCACACCAAGTAGACGTAGAAAGTCCAGAGGAAAACCTGACTCATATTGTTTAGACTCTTCTTCTGAAGAGTCGAATATTGACACTATGGAACAATGGGATCAATCATCCTCAGACGAGGATTATTCACCTGGACACTTAGATTCTGATTCTAATTCTGAAGATCAGAATGTTAATGATAATACTGTTTTGGATGAAAAAGGTAAACCCCTGTTCGAACCCAGTGCCATTAAACACCCTATATCAGCGGAGTGGGTACCAAAAGACCACGTTGCCAAATACATCAATCTATGAGTGCTTAAAGGCCTGGACAATAAAGCCAGAAATAAATTGAGATCCGAGTGTCCCAGACCATCCGTAAATAATACTTGCAAAACCCCCACTATGGACCCTCAAATGGCTCAATATATATTTCAAAATCAGGCACAGACCCTTAGAAGGGAGTAGAAAGATCCCTCAGGCAGTGTCAAGATAAACTGCTGGATATGGTAGGCCCACTGGCCAAAATATTTAACTTGACTGAGGAGGTTATCTCCAACTCCTCACACGTTGACCTCAACAACCTCAGGGGTTGGATACAAAGGGCGTTTTGTCTTCTCGGCAATGCCAACACAGCCTTATCTATAGAGAGGCGTAGGGCCATCCTTGTTTGATTGATCCGAAATTATTAGACATGGCAGTTACTGAAGCAGGCCCTGAAGCAAATGGCCTTCTATTTGGAGACTCGTTTATAAAAATTTTAGGAACGTTTGTCAATACTTTTACTGCCCTGGACAAGGCCCAGAATTCCATGAAAAAAGTATTCAACAGGCGTTTTTTTTCCAGGGCCAGAAAAGGTAGAGGTCACTTTTCTGGACAAGCTTCGGGTTCCTATAAAGGACAATACAGGAACCCACAAGACCATCACAATTTGGGAGAGGAGTCTTCTCCCAGGAAACCAGGCCCCCACCTCCTTTCTACCCACCTTGTGGCAGAGTTTGGAGAGTGAAGTCCACCAGAGGATTCCCTTGCTCCAGACCATTTTTAGGTAAGTACTAGTGTTGAGCGAGCATGCTCGGCCGATGCTCGGATCGGCTCGAGCATCGCTCTGCTCGGCACATGGCGGTACTCGTACGAGTACCGCATGTGCTCGCCTGCCATGTTCGGGTCTCCTCCCCGCACGTTTTGCGGCTGCTGCGCAGCCAATAAACGTGCAGGGAGGCTCTGACATCGGTGTAATGCCAGCAGCCATGTTGGCTGCTGGCATTACACTGATTGGCTGGCCAGAACCCGTGGTCGGGTGCTGTATAGCACCTGACCATCGAGTTCGGCTCAGTCTGAGCCAGGGAGAGCTGAGGATAGGAAGGGAAAGGCAGTGTAGGGAGGAAAAAAAAAAATTGTGAAAAAAAAGAACCAAAAGTCCTTTTTAGGACTACTGTGTGTGGGGGCAGCAGGTTATTTTGTGTGGGGGGAAAAAAACAAAAAAAAAAAAAAAAAAAATATTCTGTTTAGTGTGAAAAGTTGCAGATTAGAGCACATTCTGTTTAGTGTGCACAGTTGCAGATTAGAGCACATTCTGTTTAGTGTGCAAAGTTGCAGATTAGAGCACATTCTGTTTAGTGTGCAAAGTTGCAGATTAGAGCACATTCTGTTTAGTGTGCAAAGTTGCAGATTAGAGCACATTCTGTTAAGTCTTCAAACTAAAATATCAAAGTCACATATTCCATTCAGTGTGCGTCGCCGCAGTTTAGCAGCACATTCTGTGTACTGTGCAGAGTTGCAGAATAGGAAGAAATACTGTTAAGTCTTCAAACTAAAATATCAAAGTCACATATTCCATTCAGTGTGCTTCGCCGCAGTTTAGCAGCACATTCTGTGTACCGTGCAGAGTTGCAGAATAGGAAGAAATACTGTTAAGTCTTCAAACTAAAATATCAAAGTCACATATTCCATTCAGTGTGCTTCGCCGCAGTTTAGCAACACATTCTGTGTACTGTGCAGAGTTGCAGAATAATAAGAAATACTGTTAAGTTTTCAAACTCAAATATTAAAGTCACATATTCCATTCAGTGTGTTTCGCCGCAGTTTAGCAGCCTATTCTGTGTACTGTGCAGAGTTGCAGAATAATAAGAAATACTGTTAAGTCTTCAAACTAAAATATCAAAGTCACATATTCCATTCAGTGTGTTTCACCGCCGTTTAGCAGCCTATTCTGTGTACTGTGCAGAGTTGCAGAATAATAAGAAATACTGTTAAGTTTTCAAACTCAAATATTAAAGTCACATATTCCATTCAGTGTGTTTCGCCGCAGTTTAGCAGCCTATTCTGTGTACTGTGCAGAGTTGCAGAATAGGAAGAAATACTGTTAAGTCTTCAAACTAAAATATCAAAGTCACATATTCCATTCAGTGTGTTTCACCGCCGTTTAGCAGCCTATTCTGTGTACTCTGTACAGTTGCAGAATAATAAGAAATACTGTTAAGTTTTCAAACTCAAATATTAAAGTCACATATTCCATTCAGTGTGTTTCACCGCCGTTTAGCAGCCTATTCTGTGTACTGTGCAGAGTTGCAGAATAATAAGAAATACTGTTAAGTTTTCAAACTCAAATATTAAAGTCACATATTCCATTCAGTGTGTTTCACCGCCGTTTAGCAGCCTATTCTGTGTACTCTGTACAGTTGCAGAATAATAAGAAATACTGTTAAGTTTTCAAACTCAAATATTAAAGTCACATATTCCATTCAGTGTGTTTCACCGCCGTTTAGCAGCCTATTCTGTGTACTCTGTACAGTTGCAGAATAATAAGAAATACTGTTAAGTTTTCAAACTCAAATATTAAAGTCACATATTCCATTCAGTGTGTTTCACCGCCGTTTAGCAGCCTATTCTGTGTACTCTGTACAGTTGCAGAATAATAAGAAATACTGTTAAGTTTTCAAACTCAAATATTAAAGTCACATATTCCATTCAGTGTGTTTCGCCGCAGTTTAGCAGCCTATTCTGTGTACTGTGCAGAGTTGCAGAATAGGAAGAAATACTGTTAAGTCTTCAAACTAAAATATCAAAGTCACATATTCCATTCAGTGTGTTTCACCGCCGTTTAGCAGCCTATTCTGTGTACTGTGCAGAGTTGCAGAATAATAAGAAATACTGTTAAGTTTTCAAACTCAAATATTAAAGTCACATATTCCATTCAGTGTGTTTCGCCGCAGTTTAGCAGCCTATTCTGTGTACTATGCAGAGTTGCAGAATAGGAAGAAATACTGTTAAGTCTTCAAACTAAAATATCAAAGTCACATATTCCATTCAGTGTGTTTCACCGCCGTTTAGCAGCCTATTCTGTGTACTGTGCAGAGTTGCAGAATAATAAGAAATACTGTTAAGTTTTCAAACTCAAATATTAAAGTCACATATTCCATTCAGTGTGTTTCGCCGCAGTTTAGCAGCCTATTCTGTGTACTGTGCAGAGTTGCAGAATAGGAAGAAATACTGTTAAGTCTTCAAACTAAAATATCAAAGTCACATATTCCATTCAGTGTGTTTCACCGCCGTTTAGCAGCCTATTCTGTGTACTCTGTACAGTTGCAGAATAATAAGAAATACTGTTAAGTTTTCAAACTCAAATATTAAAGTCACATATTCCATTCAGTGTGTTTCACCGCCGTTTAGCAGCCTATTCTGTGTACTGTGCAGAGTTGCAGAATAATAAGAAATACTGTTAAGTTTTCAAACTCAAATATTAAAGTCACATATTCCATTCAGTGTGTTTCACCGCCGTTTAGCAGCCTATTCTGTGTACTGTGCAGAGTTGCAGAATAATAAGAAATACTGTTAAGTTTTCAAACTCAAATATTAAAGTCACATATTCCATTCAGTGTGTTTCACCGCCGTTTAGCAGCCTATTCTGTGTACTCTGTACAGTTGCAGAATAATAAGAAATACTGTTAAGTTTTCAAACTCAAATATTAAAGTCACATATTCCATTCAGTGTGTTTCACCGCCGTTTAGCAGCCTATTCTGTGTACTCTGTACAGTTGCAGAATAATAAGAAATACTGTTAAGTTTTCAAACTCAAATATTAAAGTCACATATTCCATTCAGTGTGTTTCACCGCAGTTTAGCAGCCTATTCTGTGTACTGTGCAGAGTTGCAGAATAGGAAGAAATACTGTTAAGTCTTCAAACTAAAATATCAAAGTCACATATTCCATTCAGTGTGTTTCACCGCCGTTTAGCAGCCTATTCTGTGTACTCTGTACAGTTGCAGAATAATAAGAAATACTGTTAAGTTTTCAAACTCAAATATTAAAGTCACATATTCTGTGTAAGATGAAGAAGGCGGGTAAAAAGGGACGGGGAAGTGGACGTGATCCTGAAAGTTCAGGGCGCGGGTCAGGACGCGGAGAAACTGTGCCTGGTGCCAGAGCACAAGAAAGAAAGACATCCACCATACCTAGCTTCATGTGTAATTTTACAGGGCGTCGCAGGACATCACTCTCGAGGTCCGACCACTGCGAACAGGTGGTCGGTTGGATGACAGCTGATACTGCTTCCAGTCGGTTAAGCACCACCCTGTCTTCCACCAAGTCCACTCTCAGTAGCCAAGAGTCTGGTCAACATAATCCTCACTCTGATCATCCTTCCTCCCACCATACACGGTCTGGTCAAAGAAGTGATCCCACACTGGGATATAGCGAGGAGCTCGTCTCATCACCAATCCTTCATTTGACCCTCTCTCCAAGCACGCTTGCAGAGGAACATGACATCTTGTGCCCTGATTCACAACCTCTAGAGGCTACCCAATCACAAGAAGATGACAGATGTGAACGGCATTTAAGGTCAAAGGAAGTAGTGGATGATGATGATGATGATGAGACACAGTTGCCATTAAATCAACCACTATTTCCGTCTCAAGACCTTGTTGAGGAGAATGTTATACAGTTGTCAATGACTGAGTATGTGGTGGGATCAAGACTTGAGGAGGATGATCAGAGTGAGGAAGTGGAGGAGGACTTGGTGGACGATGAGGTGACTGACCCCACCTGGGAAGGTGTAGAGCCGAGCGATGACAGCAGTCCTGAGGGTGAGCCATCTGCAGCACCGCAACAGGCTGGAAGAGGCAGTGGTGTGGCTACAGAAAGAAGGCGGACCGCACCAAACCGGCCCGCAAATGTTCCACGGAGCACCCCCTTGCGTAAATCTACCTTGCCAAGGGGTAGGTGTTCCGCGGTATGGCGTTTTTTTAAGGAAAGTGCGGACGACAAAAGAATTGTAGTTTGCAACCTGTGCCACACCAGAATGAGCCGAGGCATGAACACTAGAAACCTCACCACCACCAGCATGATCCGACACATGGCATCCAAGCACCGTAGTAAGTGGGAGGAACGCCTGGATCGCCCATCTGTGTCTGCAGGCCACACCACTGCCTCCTCTTCCCCTGTTTTCGGTGCCGGCCAATCGCCTGTCGAAGGCGCAGGCCCGCATACCTCCCGCCCTGCACCTGTAGCATCTGAAGCACCATCAGCGACCACATCCACTTCCCTGTCCCAGCACAGCGTCCAAATGTCGTTACCCCAGGCATTTGAGCGCAAGAGAAAGTACCCAGCCACCCACCCACAGGCCATAGCACTAACCTCACACCTTTCAAAATTACTGGCCATCGAAATGCTGCCATTTAGGCTTGTGGACACTGAGTCCTTCCGCAGCCTGATGGCAGCAGCTGTCCCTCGGTACGCGGTCCCCAGCCGCCACTACTTTTCCCGGTGTGCCATCCCCGCATTACACCACCATGTGTCCCGTAACATCACCCGTGCCCTGACCAACGCAGTTACTGGGAAGGTCCACTTAACGACTGACACATGGACAAGTGCTTGTGGCCAGGGACGCTACATTTCCCTGACGGCACACTGGGTGAATGTCGTGGAGGCTGGGAGCGACTCAGACCCTGGGATGGAACGGGTGCTACCCACGCCGAGGATTGCGGGCCCTACCTCCATCAGGGTTTCCACCAGCACCTACGTTATTGGCTCCTCCTCCTCCGTTTCCACCTCCGAATTCTCTACACACACCGCCACTCCCCCATCAGCCAGTAGCTGGAAGCAGTGTAGCACTGCAGTGGGGAAGCGTCAACAGGCCGTGCTGAAGCTGATCTGCCTTGGGGACAAACAGCACACGGCCTCAGAGCTGTTGCAGGGGATTAGTCACCAGACCGAGCAGTGGCTCTCGCCACTCAACCTGCAACCAGGCATGGTTGTGTGTGATAATGGGCGTAACTTGGTGGCGGCTTTGGAGCTCGGCAAGCTCACACACGTACCATGCCTAGCGCATGTATTTAATTTAGTGGTGCAGCGATTTCTAAAAACCTACCCCAATGTGCATGATCTCTTGACCAAGGTGCGCCGCGTGTGTGCACATTTCCGTAAGTCATCAACAGCTTCAGCCGGCCTGTTGAAGCTGCAGCAGCGCTTACAATTGCCAGCTCACCGGCTGCTGTGTGACGTGAGCACGCGCTGGAACTCCACCTTCCACATGTTGGCCCGGCTTTGTGAGCAGCAGAGGGCAGTAGTGGAGTACCAGCTGTTACACGGTCGTCGCCTCTCCGTTCAACTTCCTGTAATCAGAAGTGAGGAGTGGGAATGGATGTCAGACCTCTGCGAGGTTTTACGCAATTTTGAGGAATCGACACAGATGGTGAGCGGCGATAACGCTATTATCAGTGTAACCATCCCACTTCTGTGTCTACTGAAACGCTCGCTGCTCACAATTAAAACCGACGCTTTGCATGTGGAAGAGGTGGAAATGGGGGAGGAAGAGCTTACACAAGGTGATAGCCAGAGCACCCTCACTTCGTCTTCTCAGCGACAATTGGAGGAGGCGGAGGAGGAGGAGGAGGAGGAGGAGGAAGACACGGTTGCCTCCGCTACAGAGGGTAGCCATGGAACTTTAGTTCCATCTCTTCAGCGTGGGTGGGCAGAAGAGGAGGAAGAGGATATTGAGAGTCATCCTCCTGGTGAGGACAGCGAAATCTTGACTGTTGGTACTCTGGCACACATGGCTGACTTTATGTTAGGCTGCCTTTCCCGTGACCCACGCGTTGTACGCATTTTAGACAACACGGATTACTGGGTGTTCACCCTTCTGGACCCCCGCTACAAAGAGAATTTCTCATCTCTCATTCCTCCGGTGGAGAGGACAAGCAAAATGTTGCAATACCAGAAGGTTCTTGTCGAAAAATTGCTCCAAAATTTTCCATCTGACAACGCTGGCGGCAGAGTACGTGCTACCTTGGCCAACCGAGAAGGGGAGAAAAGGGGAGCACACAGCAGTTCCGAGAAAGGCAGGGCAACACTCTCCAAGGCATGGGACACCTTCATGACACCCCGCCAGCACCCTCACCCTGATGCGCAGCCTAGTGTCACAAGGAGGGAAAAGTTTTGGAAGATGGTGAAGGAGTACGTAGCAGACCGTGTCAGCGTCCTCAATGATCCCTCTGTGCCTTACAACTACTGGGTGTCCAAGCTGGACACGTGGTATGAACTGGCACTCTACGCCTTGGAGGTGCTGGCCTGCCCTGCCGCCAGCGTTCTGTCTGAGCGGGTATTTAGTGCTGCTGGTGGCATCATAACAGATAAGCGTATCCGCCTTTCCACCGACAATGCTGATAGGTTGACACTTATAAAAATGAACAAGGCCTGGATTTCCCCTGACTTCTCCACTCCACTGGAGGAAAGCCCCGGGGGAACATAAACTCACTTTATATATGTTATTTACAATGATGGGAATACTCTGTATTCCCATTCACCCCTTCCACCCAAAAAACGGGTATATGGTTGACTCTTAATCTTCTCATCCTCCTCCTCCTCTTCCATATGCCCTGTGCTATAATTTTTATATAGGGCCAGCTCACCAGCGGGCCCTGTGATATAATTTTTATATAGGGCCAGCTCACCAGCGGGCCCTGTTTGACAATTTTTATATAGGTCAGCTCACCAGCGGGCCTTCTCATATAATGTTTTATTGGGTCAGCTCTCTAGCGGGCCCTCTCATATAATGTTTTATAGCGTCAGCTCACTAGCGGGCCTTCGCATATAATGTTTAGGATGGTCAGCTCTGCAGCAGACCCTCACCCATAATGTTTTAGATGGTCAGCTCAGCGCACGTTTCCCTCTTAATCATGGCCTCAGTTCAATAAAATCAAGGAAATTTTTGGGAGAATTTGCCTCTGTGCACGTTTCCCTCTTAATCATGGCCTCAGTTCTGAAAATCAAGGAAATTTTTGGGAGAATTTGCCTCTGCGCACGTTTCCCTCTTAATCATGGCCTCACTTCCGAAAATCAAGGAAATTTTTGGGATAATTTGCAGATGATATACAAGTAAATATACAGCAAATATTGTTTGGTAACAATTTTTCGCCTAAAGTCGTTTTTATTTTCCTTTTTGTGTGTTTTATGGTCAGTCTGTAAAAATGGCGTACTACGGGCGAAAGATCGTTCCCAGCAGCGATGTTGGAGTCCAAGATGCATCCAGACATCCTCCCTATGCTGTCCCTGAACCATTTCTGTGGTGTTTCCATAATTTTCTGCCCTTTTCCTATGGACCAGGCACCCTCCCCTCATCAGAGCAGGGGGTGCCTGGTGTAATGCTCGAGTCCTCCCATTGACTTCAATGGGGCTCGGGTGTTCGGCCGAGCACTCGAGCCTCAGGGGGTGCTCGGTCAGAGCACCCGAACACCCGAGCATTGGGGTGCTCGCTCATCACTAGTAAGTACCCATCCCCAAATCCCTGGTACAAAAGTGGGTGGCAGACTCACCCATTTTTTCCAAGCCTGGTCTCAGATCACCTCAGACCAATGGGTCCTACAAACTATCCAAGGATACCAAATAGAATTTTATTCCACTCCTTACCAAAACAGAATCCCTCATTCTATCCAATTTTCAAAAGAAGATTTCTGCCTAGTAGATTTAGAGATCCTAGAGCTTCAGAGAAAAAGGGCTATTATCCAAGCTCCCCTGACAAAACCAGGCTTTATAAGCAACATTTTCCTGGTTCGCAAAATAGATTAATAAACCTTTAGGTCGTAAACCTAAAGGATTTGAATGCATTCGTCTTATACAGACACTTCAAAATGGAGGGCCTTCTTTGCCTCAGAGACCTCCTAATACCATCAGACTGGATGATCAAACTGGGCCTAAAAGATGCCTACCTAACCATTCCTATTGCCAATCATCATCAACATCCCCTCCAATTTATTTGGAGGGGAATCACTTGGCAGTTCACGTGTCTCCCCTTCTGACTATCATCGGCACCACGATGCTTCACCAAGATAATGAAACCAATAATTTCCTTTTTAAGAAGCAGAGGAGTTTGCATGATCATTTATTTAAACGATATGTTGATCATGTCCCAAGATCCTGAGATACATCTGGATCACCTTCATTTAACAATTAATACTCTTCCAAACCTCAGCTTTCTCATAAATTGGAAGAAATCGGTGACTTATCCCTCCCAAAACATCGAGTTCCTAGGATTTATCATAGACTCCCTAAATTCAACTCTTCGCTTACCCCACAAAAAATTGAAAAATATTTGCAGGGAGATAAAAACTATTCTAAGAACAGATTATATATCTCTGAGAAAGTTAGCGAGAGTAGTGGGTCTTTTATCGGCTTCGATTCAAACCATATTCCCAGCACCTCTTCACTAACGAGCTCTCCAGAGACTAAAAATTTTACACCTCCCTAGAGGCCTAGGTTTTCTGACCTGATTCCACTATCCATGGACGCGAGGGAAGAACTTCTATGGTGTCTCTGGAACTAATAATAGAATCTGATGCCAGCAATTTAGTTGGGGAGCACGTTGCGGAGACCTGACCACAGGAGGGAAATGGTCTCTCAACGAAAAAGGCATGCACATCAATTGTTTAGAGTTAATGGCGGGATCATTTGCCATAAAGAGCTTTAGGAAACACACATCAAACTGTTGAATCCTATTAAAGATGGAAACTGTATCAGCGGTGAGATACATAAACCACTTAGGCGGCACGAAGTCAAAGACTCTGGCAACTCTGGCAAAATAAATTTGGCACTTCTGTCTGGACAGGAACATTTCTGTTCAGGCAGAATACCTTCCGGGCCTATCCAACACCATAGCGGACTGGAACTAACAGACTCGAGCGACTGGACTCTTCACATCTCGACATTCACAAAACTGTACTCGATTTGGGGCCCCCTGGAGTTGGACCTCTTCACCTCCAAGCTAAACACTCAATTATCTCACTTTTTCAGTTGGAGACCAGATCCGGAAGCAATAGCTCTGGATGCTTTCCTTCAACAGTGGCCCAAACAGAGGGGTTATGCCTTTCCCCCCTTCGCCATGATCCCCAGAGTTATCCTCCAAGTCAGGAGACAGATGATCACCTTAGTTTTGATCACCTCCTTCTGGCCAGCCCAGCCATGGTTCCCTCCACTTCTGGAGATGTCGGTATACTTCCAGTGATACTTTAAACCATATCCCAGTCTACTTGTAGATTCGGCAGGGAACATGCACGACCTTCTACTTCAGAAACAACTCCCCCTATTAGCCTGGCAGATTTCAGCAGACGATGGCTCATTTATGGCCTTTCGGAATTGGCTCAATTCCTCATTTCCGAAGCCTGGGTACCAGCACTATAGCATGTTATAGATCATGCTGAAAGGTGTGGTCACGTTGGTGCATGTAACGGGACGTGGATCCCTTATCTTCTGATTTAAGTTCTATCTTGAATTTCTTATCTGCCTGCTTTCAACAAGACAAAGCATATAGAACTATTAATTGTTTCAGATCGTCTATATCGGTGACTCATAATTATATAGGTTTCCCTCCGGGTCAACGTCCATTGGTCTGTAAATTAAAGAAAGGTGTAAAAATATCTAGACCTCCAACACCCAGATATTCCTTTCTCTGGGATGTTAATATAGTTCTATCATTCTTAGACTCCTGGCCTCCTAACGAACAGCTATCTCTCAAACAACTTTCTGCTAAGCTTACTATGCTTCTATGTCTCATTTCGTTTAGAAGAGTTTCCGACGTTCGCGCCTAAAGACGTTTCCAACAGGCTATATGAACCTGATGGAGTACGTTTTCTAATCTCTAAGGAAATCTTCTACCCCGTGTCTTGTTGTAAAATTCGTAGATTTTCCTAACTTTGTGAAGGAAAGTCAGGATTTTATTAAAGACATGGAGGAGAGTATTTGTTACGGTTTTCTGACACTCAGACCAAGGTTAGAAATAAAACACAGTTTTGTTAAAATGAAATTATAAACAGTGCCCCTGAGGGCCAGAATCGGTATTGCAGTAATGAATAATGTACAGGCTCAATATAGCAAGAGCAGGCAGAATATGGCATAAACACAGGTAAGGGTTAATACTCAAACTGGTAGTCAGTCTCTGTGGTGGTGATTAGCCAACGCCTGGTGCATAAACAGTCCCAGTAGCAGTAGTGCAGCAGCAAGCTCAAGCAGTGCGACTGAACTGAATCACAACCAGATAACTGTATGGAAAGGCAACTGGCACAGCAAGTGTTCTCGAACAGACTCTGAAACAACGGCCACAGCTCGGTAATATTCTCTCACAGGCTCAGTAATGGAGGCAACCAACAGGCTCAGTAACGGAGGCCAGAGAACATAGGAGGCGTGATCAGTCAGTGCAAGCTGCGAGCAGGCTCAGAATGTCTCCAGGCAGGAACGGGAGGCAGGACCGGATGAATCACGGAGCAGGAAGTCAGCCAGAACCAGTCAATCACGGAGCAGGAACGTCAGCCAGAACCGGGTCAATCACGGAGCAGGAACGTCAGTCAGAACCGGGTCAATCACGGAGCAGGAAGTCAGCCAGAACCAGGTCAATCACGGAGCAGGAACGTCAGCCAGAACCGGGTCAATCACGGTGCAGGAAGTCAGCCAGAACCGGGTCAATCACGGAGCAGGAACAGCAGAGTAGTCAGACGAGCCGAGTCGGTACACAGGAATACAGGATCACAGCAACAATAGCGCAGGAACAGGAACACCACGAAAGGGCACCTGACAGGTGCCATAGGCCCAGTATATAAAGGACCACCCTGGGCGGGCCAATCAACCTCCTCCAATGGACGAGCACCATCACAGAGAGTGACAGGGAATCACGGGGACCGTGATAGTATTATCCCTCCCTATACTAACCCTCCCTCATCTCTATATTTTCCATGTTAAGGAAGATCCACACTTGAGAATTGTCTGATAATCTCTCAAGATATATGACTCATACTCTATGGACAGTCCCCACAGAGAGCTTTTGTTTTGTTCCATTTACTGTTAAAGTATTATCTGGTTTACCATCACCAAAGGAAGAGGGAATGGATTTCCTGGCTACCTGACTTGTACACCTTGAATGGATCTGATTGGTTACCTGTTGTAGGGGTGGGGTTACTGAACTGTTATATCATTTTGTTTTCTCTTAAACTGTTAAGCTTTGCTGCTGAGAAGTAAAGAATGGAGAAAATGCATAATACTCGCCTCTGTGTATTTAATAAAATCCTGACTTTCCTTCACGAAGTTAGGAAAATCTACAAATTAATTCAGTAATTCATGCCTACCCAATAGGTGTTTATGAATTACCTGATAATATGAGTAGCAGAGAGCAGTGTACCAGATCAGGAACTCTCCTCACTTATTGTTAAATCCCTACCTAGTTCTTTAACCCTTTGAGTGTCAGAGGGGTTCACAAACGTATTACCTTGCAATGGGTTGTGTACCTCCCTGGCACTCAGAGAGTTAACACGCTGAGGGGTGTGCACCACAGTGCTTTGCAGTTTGTTGCACATCCTTTTGGTCATTAAAGGGTTAAATTAATATTTTTGTTAAAACTATTTTACCAATAGACATTTTTTTATATCACTACCCTTTGATCACATCTCCTATAGTGGGATCAGTGGGGTCTCATCGACCAATGACCCACCTAATTTGGCGAAAAGGGGCCTAAAAGTCCAAAAGCTAATTTTAGTTAGTCCTCTCATCCTGATCCCCTTTGGGCAATTTAAGTCTTAGGATCAATGAAAATTGATTCATACATCTTCTCCAGCCATTCTAAAAAACACTCAGGTTGTACAGGACCTTTTGCAAACTAACAAATGCTTTCAATTGAATTTAGATGTAGTCATACTGTATTTCCAACAAGTGATATCTAAGATGTCATTCAGTAGACCATCTACTTTTTATTATTCTCCCTCACACAGCAATCTAAGGCAGGGCTTCCCAAACCTGCAAAAAAAACACATATATAGGCAATTATTTAAGTATTTGGCTAATGAGGCTGAGATTCAACAATCACATTTTGACCAAGAGTCAGATTGCATTACAAATTTCCCCCCAACAAATACCCCTTTAATCCATTTGGAGCACTGAAAAATGCCACAGAACAACAAAAGTGTGGTTAGGAAGCCCAAGGAAAGTAGCTGGGTTTCATTTGCATTCCTTGGGCTGGATCAGGCAGAGGAAACCAGAGTGATTATAGCCCTTTGGTCCTCCGCCTGATCTGCCATGTGTCCGAGCACCCTCTCCACATCACTGCCACCCGTTGCAGGATCACAGTGATTTCTCAGCACCATCCATAGAAATGGTTAACCTCTCTGTTGTTGGATCACAACATTCTCACCATTCTGGGAAAAGAGGTTAACTATGAGTAGTTTTAAAACTACACTGAACCCCCTCTATAAAAAAAAAATTATCATGTCTCTAAAACCATTGCCTCTATCTCTTATTGCAGCTACCCCTTCATTTTATTAGTCTCTACTCCCTAGGCTCCACTTCCAAATTTCGAGAATTAATAAACTAAGCACCACCAGTATTCTCTCTTTCCCCCCTCCTTGTCTTTTCTCCTTCCCTCCCTCTCCCTTCTTTCTCCTCTTTCCCTCCTACACTGTACTAATCTCCTCTTCGTGCCTCAAGTCATCTTTTGGACGTTAAGGTAAGGCCATCCTACTATTTCCATCACGCTAGTTATTGTCAAGCCAAGCTCGCATGCCCACCATTGCCAGTGGATTCCCATCTGCCTGATCCACTAAGCATCCACTAGCACTCACACTCCCCCTCACCCCCCAAGAAAAAAGCCTTGTCTATACCTCTTCACTTGATCCCCTCTCTATCTCCCTCCTTCACTTCCTCATAGCCACAGTAGCCTTTTCCTTTGGCAGCATACAAGACCCGCTGGGGTAATCTCACTCATAAGAGGTATCTCACAGGTAGTCTCACCTTCATAGCTAAGCCAGGGACTTCACGGCAGCCTCCTGCTTCAGAGGATTAGACTCTCTCTGTCAGCAGCTCCAAACAGACCCTTAGGCCCACCCTTGTCTTCCTCGCACTTTCTCCAAGCAAGGCCGTACACTCCCCTAGTCAGAATCCTCTCCTTCTTGAACATATTCCCTATACCAGTCTAGCCACCTTACCTCTTCACAGAGGCCAAAAGCTCCCTCAGTCAGCCACCCTTCCTCTTCACAGAGGCTGAAGGATCCCCCAGTCAGCCACATTACCTCTTCGCAGAGGCTGATGGCCCCATTAGCTAGTCACCTTACATCTTTGCAGAGGTCAAAGGCCCCCTTAGCCAGTTTCCTTACATCTTAGCAGAGGCCAAAGGTCCCCTTAGCCAGTCATCTTACCTCATCACAGAGGCTGACGGCTCCCCTTAGCCAGTCACCTTACCTCTTCGCAGAGGCCAAAGGCCCCTTAGCCAGTTACCAGAGGCCTTAACCTCCCTTTTTAGCCAGTCATCTTACCTCTTCACAGAGGCCATCCCTAATTAAAATCACCCATAGTTATAGTATGGCTAGATGCACAGCTTTTCTCATTTACAGTAACAGCTGGGCCTCAATATTCTCACCAGTATTTGCTGGTTTGTAGCATATACCCACCAATACCTTTTTTCACCTTTTACTGTCATCATTACATATTTTTCCCACTACTTTCCTTTTTCTACATCCACATTTAATAGGAGTTCCCCCTATTAGTTATATTTACCACCAATCCTTCTTCATCCCCATGGTGCTTTACTTGTAGCCAGTCCCTATGTATACATTATATACCCAATATGTACTAGATACACCCCCTCCTTTCCTAGTTTAAAAGCTCATCCAACCTTCTAAGCATTCTATCCCCTAACATGGCAGCTCCCTTATAATTTGGGTGCAATCCATAACTATAATACAGATTGTACCAAAGACCAAAGTCAGTCCAGTGCTCTAAAAAACCCAAACCTTCCTTCCTACACAATACTTAAGCCATGCATTAAGTATCCCCTGTATACCTGCACTGGCACATGGCACTGGTAGTATTTTAGAAAATGCTACCCAGGAGGTCCATGCCTTGAGCTTGCACTTTGAATCCATGATATAATTTTTATGAAACTCCATCCTTCTCCAGTTTTGTCATTGGCACCAATATGTACCAAGACAGCTGGATCCTTTCCAGCCCTCTGTCTTTGTCACGGTTCCCAGGAATAAACCAGGAGTCAGTACGGTAAAGTAAAACAATCTTTTATTAGAATAATACCAGTAATGCACATAAACAGATAATACACAGAGGGTGATCAAAGAGGCAAGCATTGTATCAGAAATAGCAGTCCGCCAATAGATCCACCACACTATCTGAGACTAGGCCTCAGCCCACTAGAACCTTGAGGTAATTTGGAACTTCTAAAGGACTAGCACTGACTCAGCCTGCTTTCAGTCTAGGAGTCTTATAGAGCCCCAGGTCCACACTAGGATAGGTGTCTGTGGAGCGGGGACCAACACACGAAGGAAACAGACAGAGCCCCCTAGTCAGCACCAGAAAGGATAGTCAGACAAGCTGGGTCATACATGGAGCGAGAAGTCAGCCAGAGACACAGGTTTGCACCAGATAGGATATCCACTGAAGCGCTGGTATGCTGGAAGCGCAGTGGACAGAGCCCCAAGTCAACACCAGAGTGGGTAGTCAGACAAGCCAGGTCATACATGGAGCGGGTAGTCAGCCAGAGCCACAGGTTTGCACCATAAAGGATGTCTAAGCCAAATCGGAACACACAAGGAGAATGGTCAGACAGAGCCACAGGTCAACACCAGAATGGATGGACAGACAGGCCGGGTCATACACAGTTCAGGTAGTCAGCCAGAGCCACAGGTCCGCACCAGATTGAGTGTCCACTACAAAATGGGAGCAGGCAAAAGAGTAGTCAGACAGAGCCACAGATCAGCACCAGAATGGATGGTCAGACAAGCCAGGTCATACACAGAGACCAAGGGAAAGAGAACTGTATTGTACAACAATGCAAGGGCAACTGAGTCAGGACTCAGTCAGCCCTTTAAACCCCTCCTCAGGAAGTAGGTAGGAGGAGCAGATCAGAGGGAGGAAGTAGGTAGGAGGAGACTACAGGAAGCAAACACATAAAACAGAGGCCTGCTGCACGCTTGAAGCCTCGCGCCTACAGATGACGCTGAAACCAAGGTAAGCTGTAACAGTCTTCCCTGTCTGCAATATGCCAAACCCAAGCACCCGGGAGACAACATAATGTTCGTTATTCAAATTTCTGATGACAAAGTACCACCTTGGTTTCTGCCTAATCAGCATCCAATCAAAACTGGAAGAAGGACTGTTCCCCTGGCTGCTAGAGGAATCAGCATTCTCCAATAATGCCAATTGTGAGCTATCCTCATTAACATCTTCAAACAATCTTGCAAATATATTGGATTGAGACAACTCAGAACTGGCCTTCCTTTTCCTCTGCCCACTACCTTCTCTTCTTACTGTCCAGGCGTATATTTTAATGCGCCGTTTTCATGGTCACCCAAGACATGGAAACATTTCAGTAGGATACCATCTAACCTGCTATCACACATGCTTATATTATTATATTTCAACTAGTGTCACGCTGTCCTCACACTCTTAGGTCAAGTAGATTTAAATATGTGGGTGTTTTTTTAATTTTTTTATTTAACTGCTTAAAACATAATCTGAAATAATTCCTGTCAGCAATTTAAAGGGATAGTAATACTTCGTTTTAACTTTAAGGTTTAAAGGGATAGTAATACTTCGTTTTAACTTTATTTTATTTTGCAGGCATTAAAAAAACATTAAGAATGATATGTCTTATCTCTCAATCCTTTATGGTTTAGGAGATATTCACAAGCAAAGTTCCCCTCCCCGCCCCTTTTACCTAGTGTAAGCCATCTCTTCTCAGATGTGGATGAGGTTGTATGACAGGACAGATAACAGAAGGGGACAATTTTCTTTGTATGAAAACAATGAAAGCCCTTCCCCCCTTGACAAGTTTTTCAGCTTTTTCCATTATCTTAATTGAAGATTGTCCCTCTCTGCAGTCTACCTGGGCACCTTCCTTCTGATCTGGTTGAACAGGGTGGGGATACTTTGTTTGTGAATATCTCTTAAACCATAAAGGTTTGAGAGATAAGACTTATGTCATTCTTCATGTTTTTTTAATGCCTGCAAAATAAAATAAAGTTAAAACGAAGTATTACTATCCCTTTAAACCTTAATCTTTCCACAAGAGTAAATCCCTTGAAATTACCTGCAGAGATCTGTTAATTTCAAACTCCTGTATCTGTTCTAACACTTTTTTTTTCTTTCAAATTCATGCTGTTTTGAATGCAAAGGGTGGTCGCACCAAATATTGATTTGATTGAACATGTCTATTTTTGAAAGCATTCCTACTTTCCAGCCTAAAACTTGTGCACTATATATATATATATATATATATATATATATATATATATATTAAACCCTATCAGTTAAGGGGATGATATTACTATTATTATTATTATTATTATATATATAATAAACCATCATCTCCTATAATGTACCAATTGGTTACCTAGGTTCAGAGGCTAGAACTTTTTCATTGAGTTGTATAGCACATTATGCACCCCTATGGCACTAAAGGGTTAAAACATGTTAAATAAGGCAAGAAGGAATACTATAATGTTGTAATGTTTTCAGGATATTATCTAAAATAAACTGAGCACAGACCTTCTAACTCTGCATGTCTGCCATACACTGTGGGTGTTCTGGAAACACCACTAATAACTATGATTACTAAATGACAACTTGGAGCTTTAGAAGTTAATAACTGTGACACCAGTTGGCACTGAAGTGTAAAAATGAACATAATTAATTGAGATATGTGAACCTGCAAATCCGTAATTGCATCTGTAAAACACAGTACAGTAAACTTTCCTGCATTTTTATGTTGTGAAAAAAGAAAACAGTGGATCTCTGTTGGTGGTTCTCATTACAAACAAGTATTCAGAATAAACGTTTAAAACAAAATGGACTAGAACAAAACATATAAAAATAATCAAAGGACCAAAACAGTGTCAAAAATCATCAGAAATCTAAAATTCTGCAGCTAAAGCTCAGGTATACCGAAGAGGGTTGTGACGTCACTTGATCACTGCAGTTAAAAACAGTGCTTTACTAGTTGCATAAAATGTAGTGAACCAATTTTATCTTTACTGCAAATAGAATAATGTTCTACAAGCAAAGCATGGGCTTCACTGTGACTGATGTACTAAGAACTGGAGTTACACTGGAACAAACTGACTGTGCCATAGGGGACAAATAAAACTTTCCATAGCCACATTGATTTAAATGGAGCTTTTAATCCCGTGTATGCTGGAGAGGTCACCAAAGTACTGCTTTGTAATGTGTTGGAAAGGTCTCTAGTATTCAAAGGGTTAAGCATCCCATTTAAATCAATGGGAAGCTAATTCTTCTTATTTGTCTCTTTTGCATTTTGGTCCATATAATGCAGGTGCTTTACCCGAGAATTGCTCCTATACCTTGTGTATATGGCCATTTGTGTCTTCAGGCCTCACTCTTTTTACTAACCTCCATCCATTTTACTTTTCATATAAAACTTTTATATTTACCATTTTTTATTTGGTACACATAAAACACATTTGTATATGGCTGTAGAAAAGTAGAGAAAAGTTTTATGAAGCCAGCACATAAAATAAAGTTAACTTTCTGAGCTGACTTCACTTCAGATGCCTAGGTATGTGTAAGAGCCGCTTACCTTCCGACACTCGTGCAGCTGCCGGGGTGTGCGGCTCACGGGGAAAGAGGACCGGTGGGCTCTGGCGTCCATCCAGGCAACCGTCCTCCTCGTTGCGCCCTCTGGCGGCTCCTGCACATCTGAACCAGGCGCGTGTCTCAGGGAATCCCTGATGACGCTGCGACCTGGTTCTTAAGGGAACAGCACACATTAGGCTCCACCTTTAGGAGTGGAGCAATATGTTTAAAAACTGTCTGGACACCACCTCAGTTGCCCGTTCGTGGTGTTCCAGTGCAGTTGCTTCTTGGGCTCTGTGTGTGATTTGGTTTGGCTGACTATCCGTGCTGGTGTTGACCTGTGGCTCTGTCCGACTACCCGCTCTGTGTATGACCCCTTGGCCTGTCTGACATCCAATCTGGTGTGAACCTGTGGCTCTAGTTGACCAAGCCTTCCGTATTTGCTCCTTGTGTCTGACCATCTTGACATAGCCTGGGATTGTCAACTGCGCAACCAGCATACAAACGCTCCAGGGGATAACCTAGGATTGTCTTGGGTGGCTTGATGTACTTCCTCTAGCTGTTGAACCTCTGTGGCCTCCAGATGCGGACCTGTGGCACAGCTGGTCCTCTGGTGCATGGTCTGTCCAGGTGTGAACCTGCTTATCCTCCGGGTGCATTGGGTCGGTTGATCCGTTGTCTGTACAGGTGCGTACCTGTAGTGTGGCCTCAGGTGCGGACCTGAGTCGCCCTTCCTCTGCTGCTGATTCCATCAATACCATAGTACCTGTTGATCCATCCTGAAGTCCTCTCTTGACCTGAATGCTGTGCTGATTTCCTTGCCCTGTCTTATCGCTAAATAAAGATTGTGTTACCTAAGTACTGGTCCATTCTCATTATTGAATCTGTGACAGTATGGGCTAGTCCTGATCACTCTGAAGCTCCCTTCGTTACCTTCAGCTCAGGACTTACTGCAGCATACACTATCAGGAAATCTCCGGTGGCACTCATGATCTCCTCTTATCATGACCCAGAGTCCTGGATATAATAGCTCCACTCCCCTTCAAGTTGGTGTTTTCAATGTCAATACAATTTAAGTAAGTGTGTGAAACCGGCTGAAATGCACTTTCCTTTAACAAGGTATGCAGCGACCTTTGAAGAAGCGACATGAGAATCTCATGCTTTCATGCAGGGCGAGATATTAATGTCGCCCTTTTGATCATGGCGACATGTTTAATGCGTCGCCTAGCCACTCGCTATTTTCTGCCCGACCTTTTAAAGGGATAGTAATACTTCGTTTTAATTTTGTTTTATTTTGTAGGTATTAAAAAAACATGAATAATGATATAAGTCTTATCTCTTAAACCTTTATGGTTTATGAGATATTCACAAGCAAAGTTTCCCCCTCCCGCCCCTATTACCTACTGTAAACAATCTCTTCTCAGATGTGGAATGCAGTCCATAGACTGGACAGATAACAGAAGGGGACACTCTTATTCCTATGAAAACAATGA
Organism: Rhinophrynus dorsalis; assembly: GCA_037306005.1. NCBI lineage: Eukaryota > Metazoa > Chordata > Amphibia > Anura > Rhinophrynidae > Rhinophrynus > Rhinophrynus dorsalis. The sequence continues at coordinate 310,765,312 of CM074722.1, forward strand.
AAGCCCTTCCCCCCTTGACAAGCTTTTCAGGTTTTTCCCTTATCTTAATTGAAGATTGTCCCTCTCTGCAGTCTACCTGGGCAGCTCCCTTCTGCCCTGGCTGAAAAGTGTTACATCAGTAAAAGGGGCGGGAGGGGGACACTTTGCTTGTGAATATCTCTTAAACCATAAAGGTTTGAGAGATAAGACTTATATCATTCTTCATGTTTTTTAATGCCTACAAAATAAAATAAAGTTAAAACGAAGTATTACTATCCCTTTAAAAGGATACCCTTGTAAAGAAACCCAAGATGAGTACTCAGTCAGAAACACCTTATCTTCATGAAAAAACAGAAAGAGGAATGCTCTAGAAGACAAAGCCTCTAATTCAACTACTGGCAGGACAGACAAAAATGCTATATACTAATGTCAACCAACAAAGGGGCACAGAAATCCCTTCAAGGATCAGAATTAGATCCCATGGATCTAATAGGCATGGGATAGGCATATGCCCCACCTTGCACAAAAGTATGAACAGCTGCCAATGGAGAAATATGATTCCGAAAATGAACTAACACGGCTGAGAGCTGGACCTTGATACAACTAAAATGAAGCCCCTTATGGAGACCATCCTGGAGAAAGGACAAAATCAACATAAGTTAAAATGGACACCACTGTTGTTGCATTGTTGGGCTGTATCCAAACAGGAAGGTCACAAAATGAGTGGAAACAATACTTAAGAGCAAGACAAAGTGCCTGACTTTCCAGCACATTGATTGCAAGTTAGCTATCATGGGGCTGATGCCACCGAAACCTGGGTGACCCCAACGCTACAGACTAACATCTGTTGTCAGTATGAACCTATCCACTATGATAAATGGGCAACCCAATGTCAATTGCATTACCTGAAATAGGGAGACATACAAAGAGACATCTGAAGTGTCAGGCAAATCCTCTCAGCATGAGAGAGACAGAAAAACCACAGACATACGTTTCAGCCTAAATGGGTTGGTGTGGTACAGATGAATGAGGCCATCATGCCTAAGAACAAGACACTTTATCTTATTTGTGCTTGATGGTCGCTCATCACATTTGTATTTCTCCCTAAATATAAGGGTATCCCAGGCATGGGTCCTTGCTGCTATGTGCCTAGAGGGTTTCAGCTGCACCACACTGAGGAGGCCTACTCAGGCCAAAATGTACTTCTGTGCAGAGGGGATTTGCCTGACATTTCATAGCTGGACTGTCTGTGGGCAGGACCAGTCTGATATGGATATGGAAAGTTCCTCTCAGCAAAGACCCATGGTAGTGAAAAATGTGACTTGTAGCACCATTGAAAGGCCACCGTGCCTAAGAACAAGACACCTTATCTTGTTCCTGCTTGATGGGTGCTCATCACATTTGTTTGTCTCCCTAAACATTACCTGAAATAACCAGAGCAGATACACTCTCATCTGGAATGAGAGGGATATCACTTGTGAGAGGTGACACTGAACCATTTTCTCAAAACGTCAAGATGCAGGACCCATGTGTGGAACTAGGCATATGGAAGTGTTTCCATTGAGAAAACCAGCAATTCCAACACCCTCATGTAGTCCCACACATGCAATAAAAGGTAACTCAAAGCTTCAGACATATGCTGGGACAATGTCTCAATCTTGTCCCCTGACACAAAGGTCCGTCCCTGGAGGGTGCTGAATATCATGTTGAGAAAGACCAGGGATTGGGACTTGATCAAAGAGGACTTCCCAACTTTGACCACTCAGCCTTGCCGTGCCAGAGTGACACACATGTCTGAAGATGGAGCTGCAAGATCTCCACAGAAGGTGCCTTCAGGAGGAGATTGTCCAGATAAAGTGAAATGGAGATTCCTTGTGTCCAACTATGGCTACATAGCAAAGGCCAGACCAAAACGAAGATCTGTAAATTGAAAATGGTGATCCTGAAGGCAAGAGGAGGAAATTCTGATGTTGCATATAAAATTAGATATGTCCTTTTTGCCCAGCGAAGCCAAAAACTCCACTGAACACAGCCAATGTGACAGAATGCAGAGATTTCATTGTGAATCTTGGCATATGAACAAAATGACTGAGATGTTTTAGATCTAGAACGAGATGAAAAACCAACATTAATCTTGGGGACTATTAAGAGGTTGGAATAGAACCCCAGGAACCTTTCTATTAAGGCTTGAACACTCTCCCAAAACTGAAGAGCCCACACAGAATCCTGAGGAACCTAAACATGGAGAACTGACAGAGAAGTGAGTCCTAGAAGCTTATGTGATAAACCTCCAAAATGGTCTCTCCCCGCTATATCACTGACTTGGCCAGCAAGTGGTGAGCGGGGGGGGGGGGCACATGGGGGGCTAGGGACTCTGGTGGGGGGGCCCGAGTCCCCCCGGGCCCCCCCAGCAATACTAATGAAAGGGAGATTGAAAAAAGCAAGGCTCCCACTAGGATGGTTTGTGCTCAGGTATGAACTGCGCAATGGAGAACTCTTGTCCCCAGCAGCATGGCTAATGACCTTACCCAGCAGTGTCAAAGAAACATAATCATGTCTAAGGCTGCCTCACAAATATAAGCATTAGTTTTAAGAATTATGGAGATCATATGAACAAGATCTACCCAGGAAGACTCCAAATGGGCTGTTTCTGTTAAGTGATTTCACATGATCATGTCCCTTGCCACCCAGGCTCTGGCCAAGGCAGGTTACAAAAGCAAGCCTCGGAGCCTTAATGGTCATATTGAGAAGAGAATTCAGATGTTTATCTAACTGATCTTTAAACACAGCTGCATCAGCTACTGGTAGAGATGTGTGTTATAGAGTGACAAGAAACAAGGAATCAACCACAGGAATAGATTACAGCTACTACGTAGAGGTGGAAAAAGGGTAAAGAAGGGTAAAACCAGAGACAGAAAGACCCTCTTGTCTGGCGACTTCCATTCCACAGAGATAACCTGATCAAGAGAGCCATAGGAAAAGAAATGAATAGCATTCGTACTACATCTTTAAAATATTTTTAACATGGACAACTCAGATGGCATCTCAGAGAATTGGAGGTTCTCTAACACCTCCCAAATCAAACCCCCTACAGAGCTCCCAGGGTCCTCATCAAGGGAATCCCTAAGTGTGGGAGTGAAGTCATCCATGTCTTCATCCCTTGACTGATCTCCCTCAAGTGAGGGATCATTCACAGGAGGAAGATGATAAATGTCTACTGGAAAATGGATTCTCTACCTGGAGGAACAAAGGAACTCTGATCTAAATCATCCAAAATATAATGGATAGATGCAGGAGCCTAGTTAGGGGATGTAAACCTGTCCAAAATGACATAGGGGTCTTAACCCATGTAGGCTACTGAACAGAGGTATTGGACTCCTGAGTCAGCGTGAGTAGGACAAGAGGAGAATAGTAGACCTTGCTGACCCTTAGGGGGGCTGGCCTGACAGGATAGACAGTTGACCACTGCAGAAGAAACTGAGGCAGTTCTGGTGGACTTAGGCATCTCCATATCCCCTGTGTACTCTGACATTAACCCAAATGAACAGAGAAGGCAGAAAAATAAACGAAAACTAGGGCTAGTACCCTTAAAGGGATAGTAATACTTAAAAAGTAAAAAAAAAAAATGTTGTAAGATTTATCCCCCTGAGTAAATCAAGGGTTATCCCACTGCTGAAAGGTGTTTTAATCAAAAGTTATTAAAGCTGAAAGTTGAATTTTTAAGGTTCAATATTGCAGTGGCCTGAAATTGTACAGTGGTGCTGTTGCTACACCTTCCTATGGACAGCTCAGGTTCCGGGACCATAAATCTCCATAGGATGGTGTCGCAACAGCACCACTGTACAATTTTAGGCCACTGTGATATTGCACCTAAAAATTCAACTTTGAGCTGTAACTTTTGATTAAAACAGCAGTGGGATAACCCTTGATTTTGAATAAAACACCTTTCAGAAGTGGGAGTACCCTTGTTTTACTCAGGGGGATAAACCCTACAGCATATATTTTTTTTACATTTTAAGTATTACTATCCCTTTAAGAGCCAATCTGGCTGAATAGGCACCTGCTGAATATGTGCATCCTTAGTGCAGCTGAAGGGAAAGAAGGAAGAAGAAACTGAAGTTGATTAACCAAGATGTACCACATAAAGACCTTAGATTGTGGACAGCATATAGACAAACTGAGAGGGGTATAGGGCATTCTCACAAAACCTGGACCTTTATCTTCTTGATTTTCTGGTTGACCGAAGTGTTTGGCCATCAATTTAGCAGACATACAGTACAGGTCACGGGAAATAGTTTGTGTCCAGTTTTGCTCTGCATGCAAAAGGAAAGGACAATTATAAGGAGCCAGTCATATAGTGGGGAAAGAAACACTCGATGATAAAAAAAAAAAAAAATTGAAAATAAATAGAAAATAAAATAAAAATCTTAAAGCGAAAAATTAGCACTGTAGGCAGAGCATTAAAGGGATAGTAACCCCCTCCAACAACTTGACGGCAAAATACAGCAATCATAGAAACATACCGAACGCACTTAGTCCCATCTCTCAAACCGTTATGGTTTGAGAGATGTAAGGCAAGACAGACCTCCGCTCCCTCCCCCTTCTCATACGTCCGCTGTATAGCTGTATGAGATCCGGCTTCCAGCACCAGACGGCGGCTCTGCAGGAGCGCTGTCATCTAGATATCTCCGTATTATTACTTCATGGGTATGGTCTAAAACATGTGCCTGGCTTGCAAGCACATGTTGTAGACCATTCCTATGAAGTAATTATACGGAGATATCTAGATGTCAGAACTCCTGCAGAATCGCCGAAAGTCGGCCGACCGGATTCTGCCTCTGACAGCTTTACAGCTCGTCAGGCAGAAAGGGGAGGGACCGGAGGACTGTCTTGCCTTACATCTCTCAAACCATAAAGGTTTGAGAGATGGGACTAAGTGCGTTCGGTATGTTTCTATGATTGCTGTATTTTGCCGTCACGTTGTTGGGGGGTTACTATCCCTTTAAAACTGAAGTCTGCTGATGCTGCTGCTGCCGGGGGAAGGGGGTAAATGGAGCTTGGAGGAAGTCTCCTCATCCAGAGAGCTTTAGTTTGCAAGTGCCCTGCCTCCTAGTAGTAGTTGCTTAACCCCATGGATCCTGTGTCTCACAATGGACTAAAGAGAAATAATTATTCAGCACTAAAATAAATATTCAGCATAACTTATATTTGGCAATTTTATAGTTTAGAAGCACAGTAAGTACTAGAATTCAAGTTACTTAAACTAAAACGTATCCTGATCTGAACTTAGTGACTGTTTAATGACCTTGTATAGCTATTTTCATGCTAGATGTGTGAATAATTTTCCTTCCTGCTAGAATTTCTACAGAGGAGGAGTGCTTCCTTTCTGCAGGAAGTAAAATCAGGTGAAAATGATTCATGGAAGATTATGTCCATTTATTTCAACCGAAAAAAACTTTCCACTCTGTGTTCCCACAAATTTGCAGGCTCTATAGGAAGGGTGTCCTACCCAGACTGCAATCTCTCTTAACCCACTAGTGCCTTTCACAGAGAAGAAATATCCTAAAGCATAGTACACTGTTACAGCAGTCCAACCACAAAATGCCAGGCAATTCCTTTATGAACAAGAGAAGCAGCCAACCCCAGTTGTATGTTTTGACCTTGTTGAGACTCATCAGTGAAGTGTAGCTCTCTAAGCACTGGGGCTTAGCAAGGGGTCCAATACTGGATTCTCCCTATTACCCTTGGGGTGACTAATCCAAAGGGTAAGTTTGCATACGTATATTAAAAGTCAGAAATGCTCAACTAAGAACACACCTGCAATACAAATTTGCAGGCTCTATAGGGGGGTATCTTGCCCAGGGTGCAATCTATTTTAGCCCACCAGTGCCTTTCACAGAGAAGAAATATCCTAAAGCATATCATATTGGTCCTGCCCTTACAGCAGTCCAACCACGAAATGCCAGGCAATTTCTCTCTCTGAGCAAGAGAAGCAGCCAACCCCAGACAGATGTTTCGGCTTTGTTGTGCCGCATCAGTGAAGTATAGCTGATCTGTCTAAGCACTGTGAGCAAGAGGTCCAATGCTGGATTCCCCCTATTACTCTTGGGGTGACTAATCCCAAGGGTAATTTGCATATGTATATCAAAATACAGACATGCTCAACTAGGACCAAACCAGCAATACAAAGTTACATGCTCTATTGAAAGTGTGTTCTACCCAGAGTGCAATCTTTTTTCACCCATTAGCATCTTTAACAGAGAGAAAATATCATAAAACATATCATATTTGCCCTGCCCTTATAGCAGCCTACCCACAATACCATTCAATTTCTTGCTGAAAAAGAAACACAACCAAACCCAGCAATATGCTTCAGCTGAGTTGTGTGGTTGGTTGGTTTGTTTGTTTGTTTTGTTTGTTTTGTTTGTTTTGTTTGTTTTGTTTGTTTTGTTTGTTTTGTTTGTTTTGTTTGTTTTGTTTGTTGCCTTGTCAGTGAAATGCAGCTGATCTCTCTCGGTACTGTGAGCAAGGGGTCCAATGCTAGATTCCCCCTATTAACCTTGGGGTGACTAATCCTTCCTGGATTGAGAGTCTCTGTCTCCCAGTCTAAATATGCAAATTATCCTTGGGATTAGTCACCCCAAGGGTAATAGGCAAATCCAGCATTGGACCCCTTGCTCACAGCCCTTAAAGAGATCAGCTTCACCTCACTGACAAGGCTGATATGTATGTTTGGGGTTGACGGTTTCTCTTGTTCAGAGAGGAATTGCCTGGCATTTTGTGGTTGGACTGCTGTAGTAGCAGGACCAATATGATGTGCTTTAGGATATTTTCTCTCTGTGAAATGCACTAGTGGGCTAAAAGAGATTACACCCTGGGTGGGGTGCTATTCCTATAGAGTCTACTAATTTGTATTGCAGGCTTGTTCCTAGTTGAGTGTCTCTGACTTGCAGTCTATATCATTGGAGAAGTCATCTCCACTTTATTGCCTCTTTATCACATTTTAGTGCATAACATCCCTGCTACTGCTGCACCACATTCCTGATGCTCATCTTGTATATTTATAGCATCTTGCACATCCATAGATCATCACTTACTTATATGTCCCCAAGCACATATATGCATAAACTTGGCTCACTGCACAAAGTATCTGAAAATCTTTTGCACATCCCTACTCAACTGGACTATAACATTTCAGCAGAGAAAAAATCCCTGTTCAGACCATGTAGAATGAGGCTGAGAATTACAGACTGAGAGACTAATGTCAAGCAGCAACCCCCACCCCACCTCAGTCAAGCAACCCCCTATGTTTAAACAATTACTTTTTCAGTCTCTAATTTCAGGGTACATTCCATTTTAAGATTAAGCAGGTAAGTGATATGGCTTAGAATTGCTTTAAAAATAAGAAAATTGATTGCATCAGTAACCATTGCCAAATGTATGTATTGATAGTTTACTTTGGCTTCTAACCAGTAAACGGTTTATTAAATTGTCTAATATTGAACACACCATTGCCTCCATCTAGTGGACAGTACTGCACATTAAATGCATTATTCTTCCAATATATTTAATTGTATAATTTGATTTCAGTTCATTGAGGATGGAGGATAAAATATTAAATGTGCATTAATATTATATAATACATATTAACATATAATTGTAGTTTGAACAAAGGTTCTGTGTTAAATGGTGACTTTCAAACACATATAATGTTTAAATTGTTTGACAAATAAAGCTAAAATTTGGAAGATAAGGAGACAATGGCTGCCCCCACAAATCTTGCAAAGGCTGATCAAAACAGGATTCCTTTTTTATTATAAGTTTTCATGCTGTCACAGATTCTTCATCGAAGAACGGCCAAATCTACTGATGGATATCTACCAAATTTTGCAACAAGATATATGTTATGTGGTATTTTTTTACTTTACAGTTTGATGGTCCAGTTGCTGACACATTAGGCAAGTTACAGGTCCACACATGCAGAGTAACATTTGCAGGGTAAAGACTGAAAAGGTCAGGCTTAAATAAAGTGTTCTTTCTTAATCGTAAAAAAAAATAGCTTAAAAATTGTTTGAATGACCCATTTGTTAACGATGCATGTGAAATGCACTATAATTTTTGTTTGGGTATAGATCAGGAAACATTGTTTTTTCAATGCATTTCAGGCCATAACTGGTCCTTCATTAGGAAAAATTGGTATATGTGTCTTGGAAACAATGTTTTATTGATATACACAAGGATCCCATTAGGAGTAGAGGATAAATGAACTGGAGACGAGAAGCACCAGAGGAGATTACAATTCTAGTGACTCACAAGCTATCAATCAAGAATCTACTTAGTAAGTTACCTAGGCAGGGGGCTCAGCGTGGCGGGATGGGGCATTAAATTAGTGTTTGATCCCACTGAGATCTTTCACGTTTCAGTTTGTATACTTCTGTGACATACTTTTGTCTCCCTCAATAATAGATCATCGAGAGCATGCCAGCTTACTTTTTAATCTTCCATAAGGTCCATTTGCTACTTTTTATTCTAAAATTCTGGAAGATACATTGTCTCCACATTTTTACCATTTATTTCCATAAAACAGGGTTTCTTATTTTAATCAATTTTAATCCAAGCCATTTTTGTATTTTTATTTCTAAGTCTGTTTTATTGTTATATTTTTTATGTTAAATAGACAATACTTTGAAACAGTGGTGGTGTTTCTCCTTTTGTCTTTTCTCTCTGTATTTATTTCCCATGGGGATTCCGGGACAGAGTATTGCAGGAGAAGATGGATTTGTATATACAAGATTATAAACGAGTGACTGATATTAATTACAATTACAGTAGAGACTATGGCTTGAGATATCTCCATATCCACTCATCCCAGCTTATCACTGATACTCATCTCATTATCATCTCATGTACTTTAACACTATTTCAAGGTTCCTTCCGTTCTCACTTTAGTTTACACTTATTTATCATGTTTCATTTCATTGTCATCCCATTTACCGTAAAAAAAAACAAAGGTACACTACGGTATGCTGTTTTCTATAATTTCATCCAGATAATTATTGAACTGTGAGGACTGTTTCTCGATATTGACAGGACTGCATTATCCACATAATCCTCAAAAGTAAGGCTGTTACTATCTATTAGAATAAAAAACCCTTGTACACGGGCCACTAGTTGGCCGGTCCGGGGCTTCAGTTAGAGAATGGCCATGGCAGCCTGCAGCTCTCCCTGGTGTGACAGGGGACTTTCCCCAACCGCCCAAAAACCACTGGAGGAAAAGGGGCAGTGACTCCCGGCGTAGACAGGCCACCCTCTTCTTCCTCATTAACATCTCTCTGGGCGGTCGACCCCCTATGTCCGCACCCCTCACCTGCTAGGGAGGCTGTACAGTCAGAGGATGTGCTGGAAGTATACCTCACAGAATTCTGTGCGATCGGGCAGTCTCTACTGCGCATGAGTGCATTGGACAAACATACATCTGGCCTTTTATATTATAGGATTTTACAAATCAGTTATTTTGTGTTTATTCCATTATATAGTGGTGATATAATGTATATTATATTCTATCCCATTAATATTTCTATTTATTTATGTATGACTTATGTCATATCATCACTTATGTAGATTTTATATATTCAAATATATATATACTATCTTATTATTTTGATTATTTTATTTGAGTCCAGAGTGATCAGATACTCTAGCCTCCATTGAATATCATTTCACCCATATGTAAATTAACTCACTTTGTCCTCTATTACTCTGTCTGCTTATAATGACTTCTAGATCCAGTTACTCAGAAATGAGCACTTCTGGCTATATAAATATTTTATATTTTAGATATACCATGAGTGTCTTGCATGCTGTGTTTACTTGAATCAGCTCATCGGCAGGTAGCAGGCTTAGCTGATTCAGTGAGTAGAGAAGGACAGAGAAGCTGAAGTAGCTTCTCTTACATTATCTAATTTTGGAACAATTTCTGTGCCACAGGGGTGTGCATTCCACATCTGTGTGATACTGAAAAGGTTGAGGGAGGGCAGCTGCAAACTGTTCTCTGTCTCAATAGGGAGCTATAGAAGGGTCCAAACATCCCCAACTTCAGGCTGACGTGAACTCCAAAAGCAAAGCCTGCTATTAGGGTTTGGTGCATGTAGCACGTAGCCACATTGACATTTAAACACACCCACATGAATATGACAATGGCTCTTTGAATTGCATTCCCTTGTTGAGCAAAATAGTAAATCTGTTGAAGGCATGGAGGATTCTAGTCAATGTTAGAGGATTGTGATGGACTGGTGGTGGATTCAAAGGAAAATTAATGCAAAGACATCACAGTGAATACTGTTGATATGCCATCAACATGGAATTTGCACCATATTGCCATCCAGGCCCTTATTGCCCTTTAGTGCAGCTCTGCCATGGGAAAAAAGGTTGATCATGTTTACCAAGTGTATGTGGTCAAAAATAATATTTGATAATAAAAAGTCAATAGCACACATGAAGCATGCTCAATCAATTAAAAAAATAAACTTGTGCAAGTGAAGTTTAGTTAAAAGGTTAGACAAAAACAAAGGGTAAATGTGAAGTGCACTTAATTGAACAAAAAATTAGATGGGGAAAAAACATTTCGACCTTGTGCGAAATGTATGCTTGGTTGAACAAAAATAGAGTTAAAAAGTGGAATTTATAAGGAACAAAACTGACATTAAAACTGATGTTATACTTTTTATCACGGTTCCCGTGATCTTTCTCTGTCACTCTTTGCTGTGGTGTGCTCCCATTGGCTGAGCTTGTTTGGCCCGCCCAGTATGGCCTTTTTATACTCGGCCTTTGGCACCTGTCAGGTGCCCTTTTGTGGTGTTCCTGAGCCAGTGTTGCTGTGTAGCTGTGTTCCAGTGTTCCTGCTTCCTGTGTACCGACTTGGCCCGTCTGACTACGCTCCTTGGTTCCTGCTCCGTGATCTGACCCGGCCTGGCTGACGTTCCTGCTCCGTGATTTGACCCGGCTTGTCTGATGATCCTGCTCCGTGATTTGACCCGGCATGGCTGACGTTCCTGCTCCGTGACCTGACCCGGCTACGTTGCTGACCCTGCCTGTGTTCCTGCTGTGTGCTGTTCCAGTGTCGCCTGGGCGACATTGACTTCCGCTGTGCTTGTGGCTGGGCTGACTGAGTTGTTGCCTCCTGTGTACTGGGCCTTTCTGTTTACTCTTGCTGAGCTTGGCTGCCTCCGTTACTCTGGGCCTCCGTTTACACTTACAGAGCACTGAGCCTTCCATTACACTTACAGAGCACTGAGCCTTCCGTTGCACTTCAGAACACTGTGCCTCCGTTCACTGAGCCTCCATTAACACTTGCAGAGCCGTTGCCTCTGTTCTCTGAGCCTCCGTTAACACTTGCAGAGCCGTTGCTTCCGCTACCCTGAGCCTTCCGCTAACACTTGCTGAGCCTTGTGTCTCCATTACAGTGCCCGTGGGGGTGCCAGTGGCTCTATACAGCTAAGCTCTTGCAGTGTAGTTGGTCTCCGTTACAGCGCCCGTGGGGGTGCCATTGGCTCTATACAGCTAATCTCTTGCAGTGTAATTGGTCTCCGTTACAACGCCCGTGGGGGCTATTGGCTCTATTATCCTCAGCTCTCACAGTGTATTGGTATCCGTTACAACACCCGTGGAGGCTATTGGCTCTACTATCCTCAGCTCTCACAGTGTATTTGGTCTCTGTTAATGCACCGGGTGGGTGCTATTGGCTCTTAACATCTCAGCTCTTGCAGTGCACTTGCTCTCCGTTCACGCACCGGTTGGGTGCTAGTGGCTCTAGCTCCTTAAGCTCTTGCAGAGTATTTTGGCCTCAGTTCCCTGCTCAGCATAAGCCGTAGTCTCTGTCCTGTTCTGATTACTGGTGTTCTCACATCTAGCACCACTTATCGCTCCTTTACCAACTTATGGACGTGTCAAACACACCACAACAGAGACTGATTGATTTCTATGTACTTTAACCCTTGAGTACCCTGTATGCTAACTTATGCCTGTCCTGTGACAGTATATATTTATTTCTCTGTATACTGGGCCTGAGAGGGCATCTGTACTTTACTTTCTATTTCAGTTATTCTGTATTGCCTATAGAGGGCAGTCTTCCTTGTCTTTTAATAAAACTGTGTTTTATTCTAACCTGCTGGTCTGAGTGTCCTACAAAACCGTTACACTTTTTCACTCATAATCAAAAGTATGGAAATTACTGTTATAGTTCTCCAAATTATAACCATCATTTTCCTAATTGTAATCACTTGAGTGAGAATTAAAATGTTGACTTTAACTCTGGACTTTTGCCATATAATAATTTTACTAAAAAATCGCCAGAGACTGAATAACCTTTCTGGCAGCTAATTATTGTGTCTGTATGCTCAAGATGGAAGGAGCTGAGAAACAAGCAAAATAATTTAAAATCTTGGGTATAATACACAAATTTTTACTCCTTTTCACCTTATATGAAGTGGGGGGGAGCATATTATACATGAAAAAAAATAAGTTGATTTGCAGGTATCCGATTCTGATCCCCCCATCTGCTAATTCTGTATCTATGTATTGGTATCTGTGCCCATCTCCATCCCGATGACCCCCTCAGCAGAAATGCAGGATATATCTTTCCAGAGGGCAGAATTCTTGCATTTGCAGCCCGCTGCCTCTGTGTTGCCCTGTCAGGACCTAAAAAGGTCCCCTCAGCTCAGCAGAAATACTAGAGAACCATCTTCTACCCATACCTCTGCATTTTCCTCTGTGTTGCCCTGTCAGGGCCTAAAAAGGTCCCCTCAGCAGAAATGCTTGAGATCCATCTGCCGCCCGCTGCCTCTGCGTTGCCCTGTCAGGAACTAAAAAGTGAACCTCAGCAGAAATGCTTGAGATCCATCTGCTGCCTGCTGCCTTTGCATTGCTCTGTCAGGACCTAAAGAGGTCCTTCTCAGCAGAAATGCTTGAGATCCATTCTCCAGCATTTCTGCTGAGGGTCCCTTTTTAGGTCCTGACAGGGCGACACAGAGGCAGTGGGCGACAGATGGATCTCAAGCATTTCTGCTGAGGGGACCTTTTTAGGCCCTGACAGGGCAACACAGAGGCAGTAGAAAGTTCTCAAGCATTTCTGCTAAGGGAACCTTTATAGGCCCTGACAGGGCAATGCAGAAGCAGAGGGCAGCACAGACAAGTATTATGAGCTGAGGGGGAACCTTCTTAGGTCCTGACAGGGCAACACAGAGGCAGTGAGTGGCAAATGCAAGAGTGCTGCCCGCTGGTTTGATACATCCTGCTTTTCTGCTGAAGGGGTCATCTTGATGGAGGTGGGCACAGATACAGCAACACAGATACCGAGTTAGGGAGGGGAATCAGATACATGCATTTCAAGTTATTTGTGGGTAGGGGGAGGAAAAAGTATGGGTGTGTATTATATATTACATTTTCCCATAAATCTTGGGTATAATTTACACCTGTGTATTATACACAGGTGCTTATTATACCAGCAATTTTACTGTAACTAATATTTCATATAATTCATTATATTTTTCTGCTTGTCAAAAATACAGAGCATCAGATAATATGTTTCATATGTGCTATGTAACATAAGATTCTGTTATATATATATTTTATTGGTTTATTTATTAAACGAAAGGTGTTATAATAATAAAAGGAATGTTTTTCACCTCTTGCATGCTAGAGGGGCAAAGCAATACACTAGAAACCTTTCAAACTCATTGAAGGGTTTAAGACTGCATGACACCCAGTTCTCAGTTGGCCTGATTAGATAGATATCTTGGGGGTTATGCACTAATGTATGATAAAGAGGTGATAAAGTGGAGGTGACTTCTCCAGTGATATCACTTCTACATTACTGATGTTATTCTATGGAGTCTGTGTACTAAGATCTCCAAAGTTGGCAAAATTTTAGTGCATTGGCTCCATACAATAACATAGGAAATTGAGAAGTGATATCACTGGAGAAGTCATCTCCCCTTAATCACCTCTTTATCGCATCTTAGTGCATCTCCCACCTTATTCCTAAGCTTGGTAACATATGCTAACAGATGCTAGCTTTTTACTGAATGTTAACAAATGCTACAAATAGGATATTTACTTAGGTGCAAATTTAGGTTTAGGTTGTATCCCCATTTGTTTAAATACTCAGTATTGTGCACACAGTTTATGTGTAAACGTACTGCACTATAGCTGCAAACAATTTGTAAATGTGAATTAAAATAAAAATCACAATCATTGAAATTGTAGAAAAATTAGCAATTTAAAAGCTAAATTCTATAGAATATTATTGATTGGTGTACCCGTTTCACAGAAAACATGTAAAAATGGGTTAAGATATTGCCTCTGCCAAGTTAAGGTTCAAACCTTTCTGAAGCTTTCTGTGATTTAACATGCTCTCTCTACTGCACACTAATGTAGGTGCTGAACAAGGCTTGGGGGGCAAGTGGTAGCCACAAATCCCCATGGATGCTGCCTGACCACCAGCCTTGTTCCCTTGGGAATGAACATGTATAAAATATGATATAACGCTAAGGGAATAATTGTGTTGTGTTTGGTGTACTTGTTTTTTTAACCCTTTGAGTGCTACAGGGATGAGCAAAGAAAATCCCTACAAGGATGAGCAAAGAAACTCCCTTTTAGATAAGGGAATGATGCTGTCCATGGTGCTGAACGTATTCTCTTCACTCCCCTACTGGCCAAGTGGAAGTAGAAATGTTAAACTCCTTTGAACACATAAACAAAATCATTAAAAAAATTACCAGTAATAACATTTGAATGAAAACTGTCCCGGTACTTGGTGCCCTTGTTTTACTCAGCATGAAATAAATTATGACATAAATTTTCTTAAAAAGTTTACTGCTCCTTTTAGTCATTGCTATTGTTCTTTCCAGCGTGCTCCCATATCAGTGTGTAGAAATCAATGGTGCTGGTATCAATGTACAGCAGCCTCCTAAGCAAGTACCAGTTAACATAATTCACTTTTTCTAATTCCTCAAATCTTCCAACATTCTGAATGTTAAAAAGTAAGTACAATAAGTTTAGTTTCATGTTGTATCATGTTTATAATGATAGCACTAATGATACCTGTATTACGTGCAAATAGCCATCAATTACTTTAATCATTTAAGAGGATAGTAATGGATTGTTACCAAAGCAGCTCAGTTTGTTTATCATAAGTAATAATACTGCCGGCTGCTGCTCTTATTGTCCAGAACTGTACAATTACAATGTTGTTTTATGCAGAAGTTTACCCCTCCCTCCCCTTTTCCCGACATCAGCATTTTACTCCGAGATCCAACGGCAGATCACAAAGAGAAACAATCTTCAGTTAGTATTAGGAAACACCTGCAGGTTTTTCCTTATACCGACTGAGGGAAGATTGTTCCTCGTTGTGAGTTGTCCGGACTTCAGATCTAAGGGGAGGCGGTATTAGAATGAGAAAAGGAGCAGGAGGGGTAAACTTCTGCAATGGCATTGTAATTGTACAGTTGTGGACAATAAGATAAGCAGCCAGCAGTATTATTCCTTATGATGAACAAACTGAGCCACTTTGATAACGTTCTATTACTATCACTTTAACCCCTCAAGGACCCATAATGTTCCTGTAATGTCATGGGTTGGACATGTGATAAGGACCCATGAAATGCCAGGACCGTCATGGATTTCAGGGCTCCCCACGCGGCTGCATACTGTTCAGGGAGCCCTGATTCGGGTATTAAAAAGAAAGAAAGAAAGAAAGACAGAAAGAAAGAAAGAAAGAGAGAAAGAAAGAAAGAAAGAAAGAAAATAGCATTTGCAGCAATGCATTGCACACCTCTGTTCCTTAAATGGTTAAAAATATATGCAAATACAAAGCAAGCATAAAGAAATTGTGAAAGCATCCAACTCAATTTAAATGTCTAACTTAACCCTTTGAGTGCCTCTGTGTGTCCAGTGCATTGCTTCACAATGACCCCTCTTGCATTTGAAGGGTTAATAAACATCCACAAGAATGCTTATGGAGTAACCTGTGTAGGTTTAAATAAACTTGGCTGTATTTGATATCAGAGAACCGTGTAACAATGAATCAAAGTCCTGCCAAAGCCAAATGTATAAATATATAAATAAACATTAACATCAGCACAGTCTCCTGGCTGTTTTTGGCATGCTTCTTTATAATAATCTATTGGCTATTATGCTAGCTTAGTCACATCAATTATCCAATCAATTAAGAGCTAATGGAAAACAACAGGTAATAACTGCAGAAGTGCACTTAAGTCAGATTCTGGATTTAACCCGTAATTAGACACTGCAGATGCTGAACTTGGCACAGTTGATTTTGCTAATTCTGTACTGTAATTTCCATTTTAGAACACAAAATCTGATCCATGCCAGCTGCTTTAAAAGTACAGTATTGTGTTATATGGAAAAAAATATAATTGCATAGGCTGTTCTGCTAAGTAAAACAAGTATACATTTCAAAGTTATTGCAGCTAAAACATGTATTTTTTGGGGGATGCGATACCTCCATGGCCAGAAATTTAACAGTGGTGCTGTTGATAAAGAAGCCTATGGAAGTGTAATGTCACTAGCAATAGTACCCCTATACACTCCACTGAGGTACTCTTATAAAATAGATAAAATGCAATTCCAAATTTTTAAAAAGGGGAATGCAAACAGGAACGGATGGCAATCGCAGCATCTACACAAACATATACAGATATATGAAATATCAGATAGGATCAAATAACTCCAACAAAAGAAGAAGGAGAGAAATGTTATAGTCAGTTGGGGCCATTACCAGGTTATGTATTAAAATAAAATGATGACAATGCTACATCTATGATCCAAAAATCTCAACTCGTTTCACAGTGTAACTCCCACTTCCTCAGGGGAATCATCTTGTTACCCTAAGATACTGACATTTATGAAGTTTCAGCATCTTGACTAGCGTTGCTCATCTCTGGTCATGTTCATTATGACACTTTTGGTATTGCATGTTCAATATATATCCGGCTGGAAGGAATCCACATCTATTGGAAATCCCCATCCTGTTTCTTAACCAATTGTAAAGAGTCGTCCAATGATGCACATGTGCCTCAGTAAAAAAATAAAATACACAATATACGTGTATTATATACAAGACATGGAGAAACATTATATATCCACCACTCAACCAAATAAACTTCCAACCAGAATGCATGTGTTCCAAGTGCATAAACATACACAATACTAGAAAGCACAAATCTATAGCAATTGCTATTCATAAGCTGCTGTAGCAGCAGCTTCACCATCTAACTTCAGGCCATGGAAGAACCCCATTCAAAAATGTTTGAGCCACAATAAGTTTTGAATAAAACATCTCTCATCAATGGGAGTATATGATTAACTCAACAGGATAAACCTCCTTCCCCTCTATAATACAACCTTCAGCTCCCTTTCTCTCAATCGCTCTCTCTTTCAATGGTTAGCAACATTTTTCAAATCATGACACATTTAGCTGTAAAAAAAACCATTTCTGTGACAAGTCGATAAATAACATAAGTTAATTAAGAAGGTTTAAAAAATAGATACAGAAAGATAGCACAAAGAGAACTTTCTAAGTGTAGTAGTATTTAATATTTAAAAACATATTTTAATAAAAATACATAAATAAAAACACTTGAAAAAACCATCAAATGAAAGATAAAAGGAGTGAATAACCTTGGATGTATATACAATGTGCTAAATATATTAAAGGACTAATTGTCACATATCTAATTGAATAAAAGAATGTAGTACTTGTAAAAACATTGCTGTAAATTCCACCTCAATCTGTCCAGATAAGGAAATCACACACGCTCAGTGTGCATCCACCGTATAGTCTCGACTAAGTGGTGTTAATATATAACAAAGAGATGTCTAAGGCTATAACCACACACAAAAAAATATAAGTATGCCCTCACATTGCCCCCATCAGCTCCAAATTGCCCTCACATTGCCCTCATCAGCTCCACATTACCCCCAGTATCCATTTCCTACCTTCCTGGTGGTCCAGCGGCAGGAGAGGTCTGTGCGTCCTTCTGCACAGACCTGTAGCTGCTGTTGCTCCCGTGAAGTTTTCTCTTTAGGAATGCAGAGGGCTGGGAGATGATGTCAAGAGCCAATGAGAGAGCAACAGCAAGATCTCACCATGCGGCGGGTGACGGGTAGGGTTACTGTTGCCACAGCAAGAAGCGATGTGAATCAAAATATTTAAAAAAATAAATAAAAAAATAATTGATTCCAATGACAGGCGCCCCTCTGTGGAGTGCACCTGTAGGCAGATTCCTACTCTGCCTTATGGCAAATCCGGCCTTGACAATAATGGAAATTGGCTTCCAGTGAAAGGTGGCCTCTTACTTAAGTTCTTAAACAGCCTTAAAAGTCAGTTGTGCATCCTCTGTCTCAGTCGTTGGCAGTCTATTCAACGTTACTGCTTCACTCCTGGATCCATACAGGGTCCCAGCTGACTCTGATGTGCGGTCTAGACATAGGACATGGAATGTTTCCATATTGGCGAGTGGCCTTGTTGCAGATTACTGGCGTATTCACAGGGATATGATGGTGATGAAAACTCACAGCATACTGTTGATATGACAACAACACATATATGCCACCATACCAGCAACCTAGTCCCTTATTGTCCTTTAGTGAATCTCTCCCAAGGACCCCCAATCACTAGATCCTTCATTGAACTTAATTAAGTTTAATGCTTAACGCAAAGATGAGAGATATAATGGGGACCCTTGACATGCATTTTTTGATTTGTATTCCTTTTAGATTAATAACATCCAGTTACTATACAAAAGTTAGAGTATAAGGGTTTAACTATTATCAGAAATTTGACAGTATGACTGTTCTAGAGGCTGAAACACAGACACAGAATGCACAACAATATTAGAATTATATAATTATTTGCGTCTGTAAATATACACACAAGGCATCTATGAGGTACACTGTAATTTTCCACATTTTGTTACATTATTAGCTATAATAATTAAAAACACATATAGATTCATAATAGTTCGTCGGGTGGATGCCATTTAGCATACTTTACATAGCTTAGATGGCAGCCTCCCAGAGATCAATATGCCAAACCAGCACAACTGTTTAATCCTCTAAGTACCAGAGGGTTGAACAACATATTGATTTGCATTGGGTTGCATATCAACCCTTGTCCTTAAAGGGTTAAATAGGCCACATAATTGTAGTCATACAAACGAGTCTGCTAGGCATTGTTCACCTCACAGTGGCCCAGTGTGGATATGAATCTTTTTTATTATTCTGGTAGTGGTGGACTTTTGCCTTTCTGTATATGTAATAAGACTATTGCAGATCATTGTGGATTTTTTTTTTTTTTGCTCTAGGGGTGGGTAAGGCATTTCACAATATTCCTCTATGACTTCACCTAATGTAAAGAACAGGGACAGGGTTTGAAACTGGATTTTTAATGAATTACTTAGTCCTATTAAGTACATTACGGTGCTAATGCGTGCAGACGCCCAAGAGAATGCAGTAAAGTTGCAGCATGCTGGACTTTGATGCATTGACATAAGGGGATAGTTGCACATGTAAAAGGCACCATTGTCCAGCAAGTTACCTTCCACAATATCAAAATTCCACAAAGCAACTACCCAGTTAATGCTCTTCTACCCATATTTATTTCTATATGAAATCTTCACAAAGAACCAAATATCATTTTTCAACTTCTTTATTTTAGGGAATGGAGAGCTCCTCCTAGCTACAATGTTGTTAGCCTAATGGTCATCATTAATTCTGATTAGTTTGATCTAAGTTAATTTCTGATTTACTTAAAATAGTTTCTTTTCTTTTTCTTTACCTACAGGCTCTAACAGACCAGTTAAGCTGGAGTACTATGTTACATTGAAAAAGGATGACAAATGACATGCTTCAGTTTACACCTCTGGTTCTTTTCCCGGTCAAGAGATTGTGTTTACGTTCATTATGGTCATGTTAAATGTTCATAAATTTGATCAATTAACTATACACTCAATATTACGTTTCCATAGTTACCATTATTTCTGGGTACTTGTAGGATATTTAATTTAATTAATACATATCTTTCTCCTTCACCAATCTCAAATAATTTAATTATTCTTAGCTATGCTAAAATTGACTTAGTCATGCAAGCCACACTAGAATAGCACTACTACTATTATTAACCCCTTAAGGGCCAGCCGTGTGCGTACTTTGTGGTCCCTTAAGGACCACAGAGCTTTTTTTTTTTTTAAGCGATCCGATTCAGACTCCCCGAACGGCGTGCAGCTGAGCGGGGAGCCCGGAATTCCATGACGGTCCAGGACCGTCATGGGTCCTTAAGGGTATAACAACCCATGATGGTCCAGGACTGTCATGGGTCCTTAAGGGTATAACAACCCATGACAGTCCAAGACCATCATGGGTCCTTAAGGTGTTAATAATAATAATAATAATAATAGTTTTAGATCAATAAGGGCCATATGTTCAAAAGAAAAGTGGAGAAGTTCTGGGGCAAAGCAATTGCACTGTAGGGATAACTAAAAATACCCACTGATTAAAAAGGGATTAAAACCCTATAGGTTTAACTCCCCATTTAAATCAATTGAAGTTTTTGGAGTTTGTAGTCCTCCCCTGTGGTTCAAATGGTTTGCCCCAGAGCTACTCCACTTTTCTTTTGAAGATACAACCTTAGAAATAAATCATAAATTTGGTTTTCTAATGCAGTTATAGACAGCTAGTTTACTGTTCAGTACAGTCATAGACATACCTGGGAACTCTCCGGTTTTGCCCCGGAGACTCCGGATTTCAGACTGAATTACCGGGTCTCCGGGGCAATGTGTAAATCATCGGGTGGGCAGAGTTTAAATAAAAAACTCTGCCCACTTGTGCTCCGTCCCGCCCGGTTCCTCCCACTCCCCGCCCTCTTAGATACATTTAGCAGGTTTTTTTGTTTTTTGTTTGTCCTGCTCCCCCTCCGTGACTAAGCCCGCCCCTTTTATGACGCAAATCGCGTCATTTTCCTCCCAGGTCGGCATTGACAGGGTTACCCTCCGGGTAGTCCTGCTTCAAAAGTTCTCAGGTATGGTCATAGAGGCTGATGTATGGAAGAGAAGTGGTGGGATTGTAGAGCAAACCAACTTCACCACATGGAACAAATAAAAAGGCTGTTCATATAAATAGGCCTTTCAACCCTTTCAATGCTAGAGAGGTTTCCAATGATTTGCTTTCCCATCAAGACAGTGGTTCTCTATCATTTTTGCTCAAGTCACTCTTAACACACAATCTGACATTTGTGGGGTTCACCTAACATTTTATAGGTAATTTATTAAGGTTGTAATTAATGGCGCGATGCAGGAAATGTGCGTAATCGCTATTTCCCATGTGAAAACCACTAGGGAATAGGTTTGCACATGATTTTGTTGAATTGCGCATAAAAATTCAAGATTAGCGAACGGCTGTGTATATTTATTTTTTTGTGGGCGTGACTAAGATTAACGAATCTGTGTGAGTGGAATAGCGAATGCGCCTAATGCAAGAACTGCTATTGCGAATTAATTTATACGTCTGTGTACTGTTGTAAAATGGAATTTTTTATGCGTAATTCAAGAAGCGTTCAGTATTTAGCTTCCTGGATTAGAACATGCGCAAAATCTATCTGCGCACAAAAATGCCTTTATCCAATGCGAATGTTTCTTGCATCGCGCCATAAGTACCAGTGCATAAATATACAGAGATGTTTTGGTCTAACTGAATAACAAAAAGCAAATATATTATGAATAACAACTTCTGTAAATATTCATTTGTAACTCAACATTCACATTTTTTGTCAGTCTTTATAGAGAAAAAGGGATACACTAAGTAGAGGTCTGTGGCACACCACTAATTCAAGCCCCATTTAAATCAATTACAATGTTGATAATGTTCCCTATGGTGCAGTAGGTTTGCTCCACAATTGCACCACTTTATTTAGTACATGAAACTCACTGTTTGTGCAGTCTGTAATGAATTACAAAATCTAGAGCATGTTTTCTTGTTATCCTGTTTATTTATACAGTGCCAGTGCATTCCAGTGCAGACACATTAACATTAATGACAATACAATTAAAACAGAATACAAAGGATCAGAGCGCTCTGCACATAAGGACATCATTTATTCAAACTGGTACTCACCAGTCTTCTATTCAGAAAGGCTTTTCTCTGATCCCTGATTGTTTATAGACAATAAAGCACTATTACTTCTGGGACATCTATCAAACTTGCTTATGCTGTTTGCAGGGGGTTAGTCAGTGCTGGTACCTATTATACTAAAAATATTAAAACTTTTCCAAAAATAAAAACTTTATTATATAGCATAGACATGAATATCTCTCTATGGCACATTAAAAGGGCAACTGGTGGGGGGAGTGGCTTGACCGCTCAACTGAATGGACGCTTAGTGTATAGGCTCTGCACCCAGAGGAGAACTAACTGCCAAAAATCTTCAGTAAAGCACTTGATTTCCATCATAACTGGTTGGTGAAGATGGCCAGGAACAAACCTAAAGGAAAAGTATGTGATATGCACCTATTTTTTAGGAAATCCTCGGATCTCTCTCTAAACGGCTCTCCCTCTAAAATGGCTGATGCACCTGAGATAACCTCTACTTCTCCCTCTGAGGATCCACTACAGGCTGTCGACAGAAGCCGCTCTGATGGAGAATCCAAAAATCAGCAATCCATCAAATAAACTCATTGTGCCAGGCTCACTTGGATGTCACAATTCGACTAGATGACATAGAAAACAGAACTCAACGTAAAAACTTAAGGATCCAGGGTATTCCCGAAACAGTAGGCTGTGATGTTATTCCTGCCTTTCTGCAGTGGCTGTTCTGCTCTATACCTAATGTTGATGAAACTAAAACTTACACCCTGGATCGAGAGCACAGATCCCTGAAAACCAAGATTGCCCCACAAGACTCTCCCAGACACATTATTGTACAATTCTACTCATACTTGGACAAAGGCAGAGCTTAATCTGACAACCACTGAATTTGAAAGTGCTCATACAGCAATTTATATCGATCTCTCCCCAATGACGCTTAAATGGAGGAGAGAATTGCATTCAATTACCTCAGTTCTGCGTCAGAAAGGTGTATGTTACTGCTGGGGCTTTTCTATGATGCTTGTAGCAAGCAAAGGAGGAATAACACGTTATTAAATACTAGTTGAAGAGCCATCCAGCAACGGCCATGGTGCAGTCATGCACAGTTGAGACTGCCCGCTCCACAGCTGATAAGGAGCGGGGAGCTCTGAATTTAGACCCTAGTCCTCTCTGCGCACCGAAGGAGCCCCACTCCGTTATCAGCCCTGGCACGGGCAGTCTGTAGCATGCATGACTGCAGCACACACAGCCATCTCTACTGCGCATGACTGCTTCTGACAAGCACACATTTAGCAAATTATTATATAGGATGGTGGAGACTAAGAAGATTTCATCTCCTCTTTCGATCTCAACCTGGCAGATGTCAACTCCATACCCGATGGTTCCAACTTGGTGAAACAATGGGATGATACCATGGAAACCTCTTCATTGTGAATGCCAGTGACGAAAAGACGCCGAGTCCTGACCTCACCGCCCGCGGCTTCTGTGGTGGTAAAACAAGCCCGCTCATCCTATGGCTGACAGTGATCCTGAACTGATACTGAGTTTTCTCCTTGTGGTTTGCTGAATTTGTGCTTCACAATACATTTTTTTTACTTTTTTGACTATTTTTGTTCCTGCTACTGTGCTTTACATACCATGGGAGATCTTTGATCTACACCATGATATCATATACACTGCATTTGTTGGAGGGGGTAGCCGGGGTCCTTGGACACTTGCCTCTATTGGGGCGTGGGTTGAAACCCTCTTCGCCCTGGCATAAATTAACTTCCCCTCTCCACTATACCCCCACTATGTTTAGATGGCTATCCAGTTGTCTCATAGTGACACATTTCCACCAAATTCTTGATTTACCTCCCCCTCCCTTAGTTGCCCCCTCAAATAACTTCTACATTGCATATGCACAATATTTGGACCAACATTGAAGTATAATCTATCCACTGTACATCTTATTTGTTTCCCACCTTGAGAGCCCTGGACGTTGCAAGAAACTGACTATTCCATCATATTTCCTTCAATTTGTGTTCTCCCATCATTATCTTGACTTGCCCACAAAAATCAAGGATCTAAGTATATATTTTGTTGGTCTATTTGTATACTTGTTTATTTGCTTGCTTTCAATTAAGTTCTTAATTTTATGGTTACTCCTCGAGGACAGTCCCTTATTCTCCATCCATGATCCTCCTGTTTCTTTTTATCTAATAAAAGTTTTGGTTGAGACAACTCCTCTCTCTACCGTATATGCATACTCAGAGGGTAGGATATAACTCTCCTACTCCTCTGGGAAGAGTGATGTTACTCCTATTATCTTTTCTCTCTTCTCACTCTTTGTCCTTTTCTGTTTTCCTCTCTACCTTACTGACTGATTTCTTTCCCTACTTTTCATCATGCAGACCCAAAGCCTATAACACTCACCTCCTCTACTGCCCTCTCTCCCAGCACTCAATTAAGTCTCCTCCTATATTGCAGATATTTACTCTACCATATAACAATGGATAAACTGATTCATGTAATCTCACAAAATGCAAAAGGCCTAAATACACCGCAAAAACGCTCAATGGTCTTACGAAAACTGCATTGCATGGAGAGTGATGTTGTCATGCTCCAGGAAACACAAACACTCTAACACCCCAAAAACTAACTAACCAGTTCTACCATACCACCTTCCTGTGCTCTGCCAATACTAAGCAAAGCGGAGTAGTGATACTTTTCCATAAGAACCTTCCATTTATCCACCAACATACACTGTCAGATAGAGACAGCTGATTTCTCTTTGTTAAAGGCTCCACAACAACAACAAACTATATACATTTGCAACTCTTTATGCCCTTAATGTAAACCAGGCGCCTTTTATTTCTAAAACTTTAAAGACATTAGCTGCCTTTAACCCTTTGAGTGCCAGAGAGGTACGGAATGCATTGCAGAGAGATCTCTGATTCTGGGTGGGGGTGGGGTTCAATGTACCGTTTTCTCCAGCTCGACTGCTCTACATGAATTTCGTCTTACCCACACTCTATACTCCGGCAAGTTTCAGCACTATAGATTCACACAGACTAGTTGACACCCACTCCTCTCTCCACCAATTACATAAGGCAACGATAGGAAACAATACTTAGTCAGGCCACTCTTCTATCTCTATCGTCTTACACCATAACTTACGCTCCAAATCTTATATTCCTTGGAGACTTAATGAACACTTACCCAGACAATCCGAGTGCCAAGCAAATATCACCCAAGTCTTACAAAATTTTATTAAAGAAAGTTATACTGAAGGTATGTCACTGGTGACAGTCTGGGAAACACACGAATGTGTGATAAGGGGAGCGATGATAAAATTGGCGGCTAGAAGGAAATGGATGCCCTCCCAACAGACTGACAAACTACTGCAGGAGATCCAGGTGCTATAATCCCTACACAAAGCCTCCTTAGCTAAAGCGGCACTAGCGAAACTCACAGACTTGCGCCTCCATCTAACTTCCCATCTCAACCTTAAAACAAAATGTTTATTTCTAAATGTTTGCCTATCCCACTTCGAACATGGTAATAATTTATATCTCTTCTCATCCACTAATATCAGAGGCTCATATTACTGTTTTGTTAAAACCTGGAAAAGATCCCCAATGCTGCTCTAGTTATCGTCCCATATCACTTCTAAACCTCAACATTAAAATCTACTCCAAGATTTTAAATAATAGACTGATAGAAGTTCTCCCTTCTTTGATCCACCTAGATCAAGCTGGCTTCACACCTGGGCCAGAAGCCAGAGATAATGCTAGGAAAACTCTGAATTTGCTTCATTATGTAGATACTCACAAACTACCAGCCATTTTCCTGACTATAGACTCCAAAAAGGCATTTGACAGGGTGAACTGGTCCTTCATGATGTCCGCCCTACAATTATTTGGCTTAGGGCGCCGCTTTCTATCTTATGCACAGACTCTATATACAAACCCAAATGCCAGAGTCAAGGTTAACTGCCTTCTCTTTGACAGTTTCTCTATCTTTAATGGAACAAAGCAAGGAAGGCCCTATCCCCATTGCTATTTGTCATGACCATTGAGGCTTCCGCACAACATGTATGATTCAATCTGAATATTACTGGGATTCCACTCCATGGCTCTACTGTTAAACTCTCCTTATTTGCAGATGATGTCCTGCTCACCACCCTTGATGAAATAAATAAATTCACCTCTGTTTCGTTTTTTAGTTAATGTTCAAAAGTCTGAAGCTCTTTCCATGCAAATGACTAAAGCCACTCGCACCACCCTAACTAACTCCTATCCCTTTGCATGGTCCACAATCTCGAGATCTTATCTGGGGATCTCTTTTCCAGCTACCCTCAAAGAGGTGCTCCGCCCATGTTACGTGAAGTCCAGAAAGATCAACACAGATGGAGAAACCTCCATGTGTCTTGGATTGGCAGAATAAAAACACTAAAAATTAATATTCTACCAAGGTTCTTGTATATATATTTCAAACATTCCGATCCATATACCACCTTCTTTTTTCTTAAAAACATCCTGTATTCTCTTATCATTCGTATGGGATTATGGCAAACCGAGGGTGGGTCTACCCATCCTCCAGAAGCATAAGACAACAGGCGGTTTGGGATTTCCAAATCTTAAATGCTATTATCAGCTAACAATTCTCGGCTCCATACCAGATTGAAAACACAATATGCACAACAAACTCTGGGTCGTCATTGAGAGACGTAGCTCAGATACATATGATCCCCTTCCTACAGCCCTCTCCTCTAGATTTCATGTATACAAACTTAGATTCTTGAACCCCATCATTCATAATGACTTGCTGGCTTTCCTGTAATACATCAAGTAAATGACTCCCTCTTCCTTCTCTCTTCTCTCATATATTCTTCAAAGGGGACCCATCCTGCTCTCTTCAACCGCAACATTTCCTTTCTTGGACAATGACCCTGAACCTAGTAATTGGAGATCTCAGTTATTCCAGTGGGGTGATAAGCTTTGAATCTCTTCATCTTCTCTATGACTTACCAGTAAGTGAGATTTGGATATATGTACGCATTAAGCATTTCCTACAACAACGTCAATTCCAAGAATGCCTCAACCGCCAACTTACTAAGTTTGAACTCCTTCTCTCCAATACCCAAACCAAACAGAAAGCCTACTTAGGTGCTATTCACAAACTTTTAGGACAAATAGTTCAGAGGACTAAACTTCATGATGCCACGGCCTGGGAAACTGAACTAGTCTGTTCCCTTCTATTTGATACTTGGAAATCTATCTCAACGAATACCTTCAAGTCCTCCAACTCAACACAACTGGTGAAAACTAATTGCAAGCTCCTGTATTGAGGGTATTACACTCCTGTTCGGCTGCATGCGATTAACCACGAAATTCTCTCTTTGAGCTGGAGATGTAAATCCAATGCTGGCTCTTTGTTACATATCTGGTGGTCGTGCCCTCTTATAGCTCTCTTTTGGTCCCCTTGTCTCTCTCACATTGAGGGTCTCCTGCAGGTTTCCCTGTTGAGAGACCCGTGGCAGGTTCTTCTGTTCATGGATCTACCCCCAACTTCTCCCCCTAAAAAATTATTCCTTTTTGCAATGCTCAATGTGGCTAAAGCCCTCGTTCCTCTGAACTGGAAGACAACATCACTCCCGATCACTGGGGCTTTGTTCGCAAACTATCACGGTGCCCATGATTGCCCTCTGAGAACGCTGTTGCTACGTGCAGCTGACATTGTACAATAACTTCCTGAGTGTCATGCTTATGCGTGCTCGCTATTCTTATAGGCCTGTGGTAATTGCCAGAGTCAGTCTCTGCCTACTTGCTAGGCCTTATAGGCCTAATTCTGCCAGTACTCCTTTGCCCATTCGTGGTGTACCTGTGCACTAACTCTTGTGATTATTTCCTATGCTGTGATCAGTTTGACTCCTGCTACGTTCGATCCCTGACTTGTAGCCTTCCACTCAGGTCTGACCCTTGGCCCCATCTGACCAGGGCCGGATTTATAATAAGGCAGAGTAGGCATCTGCCTACAGGCGCACCCCACAGAGGGGCGCCTGATATTGGGAACATTTTTTTTTTTTTTTTAATTAGCCTCGCAGGCCCTGCTGTATTATGCATCGGGTCCCAGTGAAGCTCTAGTCTAACTCGTGGCCTGTGCTAGCTTGCTGTGTTATTTGACCCTCCAGCAGACAGGTGGTGAGAGAGAAAATAACATGCACTCAGACTCTAGGCCTCCTGTAAGAGAAGGAGAGTGGGCTGCTTAAAAACACAACCAAATGCTTAGTATGCTGTCATGCCAACCACTTAAAGCTCTCAGCCACTGCTGCTACCATGAGGATGGAATGAGACAGGTAAGTGAGGATTTTACAGATACAAGTTTTTATCTGAGTGCCAGAGAGCTATCTAATGTAATGCACTCAAAGGGTTACATGCTGTCTTATTGCATGTGTACCTGGTGTATGTTTTGTTATTTCCAGCTGTCAGAGCGCTGGATTCAAACTGTCTCAGACAGCTGGGAAAAAAAAAAAAACAACAAGCATGCACCACAGAGTTTAATTGCAGTCCCCTGCTCCTGTGACTGGTTAAATGTTAGCAAGGGACAACTGCAGCTGCACCTGACTTTCCATAAGACTGGTAGAGTACAAGTAATCAAAGAGTTAAAATACAGCAAGCCTGCAATACATTTCTACAGAGATTTTTTTTTTCCGATCCTAGCTCAGACTGGAGTGAGCAGCAGAAAAGACTGATAAGGATTCTCTCCCTCTTACTCCCTTTGACACTGCCCTGGCACTAGAAGCAGTGCAAGGTCTGTCATTAGAAGTGTATTGTACAAAGCAAGGACTGTGTGTTTCCTTATGACTGGGAGTTGTAAAGGGAGTCCCAGAGAGAGCATCCTTATCAGCCCTCTCTGTGTGCCCTCCATGCTGCTCACACCAGACTGGACACTAATGGGTGAACTGCTGGCTGTTTGCAGTTCTTTAACCCTGAGTGCCAGAGGGAAATACATACCATTAGATGCCTTGCTTTTAACCCCTTGAGTGCTAGAGAGGTCTACAGCCTGAGACATCTCTGGCATCCAAGGGGTTGTGTGATTTCAGAACATTTCTATAAATCATTTTAGCAACCATAATCCCTGCTACTGCCTTGATTTAATACCTCCATGTAACAGGTTTGCAGAGAAAGCAAAATCATGCTTTTTCCCTTCACATCATATGATACAAGTAAACGTAAGTGCCTCATCATGTCCTCTTGCCCACATTCACCCTGGTTTCTTTCACTTATTTTCTTTCTTGTCTCTCTTTCACTAGCCCCTCACTCCCCTTACTTATACCACTTGCGCCTCTCTCTTCCCCCGGTTGCCTCTCACTTAACCCTCACCCCCTTGCCTCTCACTTACCCCTCTCTCTTCCCCCTTGCCTCCTTCTTCTCTCAACAACTTGGAGCAAGGGTGTACAGTATGAGACCCACCAGCTCCTGTTGAATAATAACTAAATTTGTCATCTTTTAGTGGTTGTAGTCCAACAACAGCTGGAGGCACAGCTCTGCCTCATAGGGAACACTGCAAAGCAACATCTAAGGTGAAATTAATTTAAGCAACAAACCTTTTGAGTGGTAGGGGATTGAGGAATATATTGCTTTCCTCTCTGTTACTCAAAGGTTGGGTTTATTAAAAAGTCAAAATGTTTTAAATGTACTACTTTGTAAAAATAAATATTCTTGGGGGCTGTTGGCAACCCAAATCCCAATGGATATCTTATTTGTGCTTCTCACCCTAGTAATACCAGGATCTTGCATCTGTAGAGTTCCATACCTCCTAGAATTTGGGGGACGTCTACACACATGAGCTTGTCTCTATCTTCCTCCAGCCATCTTTCTTCCACCAGCCTCTCTCTCTTTCCCTTGAGCCCCAGCCTGTTTGCCCATCTCTTCCAGTGGCTGTCTGTTTAGAGTTAGATTTTAGGCATGTCACATTAATTCTGAATTTTTTGCATATGCTAGCTGTTATATTAAAAGATAGATTAGACTACTTAATTTTACTGATGTGTGTTCATTTAACTCATTTAATGCTGTAAATATCCCCATCTTATTTGATATGCTGATCTACAGGAAATTGTTCATGTTCAAAATTACACTATTCTGTACAACCCTTTGAATGTTGGAGACGTCTCTAGCATCCAATGGTTTATACTGAAAAGTTATTTATTTTATGTATTTGGTTAACCCTTGGACTGCTATGATTCACATTAACTGGTGAAGGGGGAAGGTAGTACGGCTGTTGCTCCCTCAGAGCATGTGTAAGACTGGATCTTAGGCCTAAGAAAACAGAGACATTTGTCTGAGGTTAGCATGGAGCACAAAGATAACTGAGCCTCTGAGTGCTAGCGGGTTGAGCAGTGCTCTACTTCATAATACATTAATTGTCCCTCTGGCACTCAAAGGGTTAAGTGTCATTATTTCTTTAGCTCCTTGAATGCTGCAAATTCCTTGTACTTGTTCAGTACACCATCTACAGGATATTGATAATGTGTAAAATGACACTTTTTTATATTAACCCCTTGGAGGAAAGAGACATCTCCTGTAGACATTTGTAGAATCCAAGGGGTTAATACAGGAAATTGTGATATTTTTGGTATTTGGTTAACCTCTTGAGAACCAAAGGTGTGTGGAATGCACTTTTTTTGGGGGGAGGGGTGGGGGGGGGCGCTTCAGATTTCTGTGCCTACAGGCTCCTGAGATATAAATCCGGCCCTGCATCTGACTACCCTCACTGTGCTGACCCCGGCTCTGGCTGACTATACGACATGGTACCGACCTTGGCTTGGCTGACTAACTGCTCTGTGCTGACCCCAGCTCTGGCTGACTATCGAATACAGTACTGACCTTGGCTTGGCTGACTAACTGCTCTGTGCTGACTCCGGCTCCGGCTGACTATCCGATATGTTTCCGAACCTTGACCTTACTGACTCCGTTCCTACGCTAGACCATGCTCTTGCTGATCTATCTGGTACAAGATGGACTCAGTATCCTCCCACTGCGCTGGACTTTGTCTTTGGCTATGCTATAGTGCTTGATGCCTTTTTGGTGCACCCTCGTCTACTAGGGATTTGATTCACCGTTGCCCGTAGCTACCCTAGCATTCTTGGGAATTCTAGTCGCCATTGCCTGTAGGTTTACCCTAGAGTTCTAGGGTATCCAAGTCTATTACTATCACGGTGCCTGTGATTCTGCGACAGGGTGACATGTTTACTTCCGGATTTTCGGTGCACAGTTCTTATTGGCTATTGGGCACTGGCTCCGCCCAGGGTTAGCCTTTTTAATCTCTCTCCTGTCATCCTTTCAGCACCCTTTCGTGGTGTACCTATACCTAGCATTTGTGTTGCTGCTTATTCCTGCTCCATGTGTGACCCGGTTCACCTGACTAAGCTCCTGTTGCACCTGTGTTCCATTGCTGACTAGGACTGGCTGACTACCTCCGTGTGTACCAACCTGGCTTGGCTGAGTATCCGATTCCGTTGCTGACTAGGACTGGCTGACTACCTCGGTGTGTACCGACCTGGCTTTGGCTGAGTATCCAATTCCATTGCTGACTAGGACTGGCTGACTACCTCCTTGTGTACCGACCTGGCTTTGGCTGAGTATCCGATTCCGTTGCTGACTAGGACTGGCTGACTACCTCCATGTGTACCGACCTGGCTGAGGCTGAGTATCTAATTCCGTCAATGACTAGGACTGGCTACTACCTCTGTGTGTACCGATTTGCAGTTCTGGCTTCAGATCTATCAGGGTGCGCACCTTGAGTTCCGTTCCACCTACTCTCGCTTACAGTATACCGCTACAGCGCCTGCCTGGACTGTCACTCCAGAAGTCATCTGGTAGACTGTGTTGCGAGTAGCTCTGGTCGCTTGCCAGTATCTGTTGTGCTGCCTCCGCTATCCCTATATTACGGTGCCAGTGATTCTGCCTGTGCGACATTCTTACTTCCGGGTTTACCTTGGCTGCATTCTTATTGACGGTGCCCTTTCGTGGTGTTCCTGACAAGACGTTCGTTGCTGTGTTCCTGTTCCGTGTATGATCCGGTTTCGTCTACCCTTGCTCCTGTCTTCGCTGCCAATTTTGTTTACGACCTGGCTTTCCTGACTACAATTCCTTTGACCGATTCTGCTGACTGCTGCTCACTCTGTACCAATCCAGGCTTTGGCTGACTACCGCTCTCTGTGTACCGATCCAGGCTTTGGCGGACTACCGCTCCCTGTGTACCGATTCAGGCTTTGGCTGACTATCACTCTTTGTCTACCGATCCAGGCTTTGGCTGACTACCACTCTCTGTGTACCGAGCCAGGCTTTGGCTAACTACCGCTCTCTGTGTATCAATCCAGGCTTTGGCTAACTACCGCTCTCTGTGTGCCGATCTAGGCCTTGGCTGACTACCACTCTCAGAGTACCGTTTCTGCATTGGCTACTCTCCTAGCATTAGCTTTACCTCTAGTGTCCCTGTTGTCTCCTGTTTTGTGTCCCATAGCCATTTGCTCTGTAGTTGCCCGGTTGCTCTCCATACAGCATGTGCCTTAGCAGTCACTTTTGGTTGCACTACCTTACAGCCTGCCCCTTTCTGTTGCCTCCGGTTGCGTTACCATACAGCCTGTGCCTTAGCGGTTATTTCTGGTTGAACCGCCTTTCAGCCTGTGCCTCGCTGTTGCCTCCCGTTGCGCTACTATACAGCCTGTGCCATACGATTATCTCCGGTTGCGCTACTTGCTACCGGTACCTTCCTGTTGCCTCCGGTTGCGCTGCTATACTGCCTAGGCCTTAAGATTGCCTCTGGTTGTGCTATATTCAGCCTGTGCATTACAGTTGCCTCTGGTTGCACTGATCGATCTGCGCCTTACGATTGCCTCCAGATGCGCTACTATATAGCATGTGCCTATTCCGGTTGCCTCCGGGCATAACCTCCGAATACGTGTATCTGAGCCATCACGTGGGCTGCCTACACCTGGTTTTCTGGGCAAGTCCGGTAGTCTCAACTGTCTCCCTGGTCCTTTGGGGATTTTTGCCCTGCAGTACTTACCTCATCTAGGGCACCTCCTGGCCAGTACTGATGAGGTTTTGTTCCAGTTTGTTCCAGTTCCTGTTCCAGTTCTACACTCTGCATTACATACTCTGTATTTACCTGTCTCTGTTGTACCCTGACCTGTGTCAGATCCAGAAGAGCTTATCCTCTGTCTGGGTCTGGACCTGTGAAGGGCATCTCTGTTCTTTATTATTATTTAATAAAGCTGCTTTGTTTTACC
This sequence comes from Rhinophrynus dorsalis, assembly GCA_037306005.1. Lineage (NCBI taxonomy): Eukaryota > Metazoa > Chordata > Amphibia > Anura > Rhinophrynidae > Rhinophrynus > Rhinophrynus dorsalis. The sequence continues at coordinate 310,798,724 of CM074722.1, forward strand.
TTAACCAAATTGTCTGAGCGTTGATTAAAATCGTGACACCCTAGCGTTCTCGGGACTCGGTCACTTGCCAGTGTCCTATTGTGTTGCCTCCTCTATCCCTAGTGTTCTAGGGACTTAGTCTCTTGCCAGTGTCCTCTCTGTGCTGCCTCCGCTATCCCTAGCATTCTAGGGACTTGGTCACTTCCTAGTGTCCTATCTGTACTGCCTCTGCTATCCCTAGCGTTCTAGGGACTTGGTCACTTCCTAGTGTCCTATCTGTACTGCCTCTGCTATCCCTAGCGTTCTAGGGACTTGGTCACTTTCCAGTGTCCTATCTGTACTGCCTCCGCTATCCCTAGCATTCTAAGGACTTGGTCACTTGCCAGTGTCCTATCTGTGCTGCCTCCGCTATTCCTAGTGTTCTAGGGACTTGGTCACTCGTAAGTGTCCTATCAGTGTTGCCACCGCTATCCCTAGCGTTCTAGGGAGTTGCCCTGCAGCCACCCACCACTTTAGTAGGGCCTTTCTGCTGTGTGGTGCTGTTGTGGTTTTCTTGTTCCAGTGACCTCTCTAAGGATCAAGCCAGTATATTCCTAATGTTGTTATTGCTTACTGATATTTCCGTCCATCCTGACCTGCGTTAGATTTGGGAAGTATCATGGTACTGGCCTCATCTGGACCTGAGGGTGATTGTTTTTATCATTTGTTTCTCAATAAAGCTTTTCTTAACCTTACCTAATTGCCTGAATGTTCTTACAAAACCGTGACAATTACCTTGGTGTACCCTAGAGTTGTAGGGGAGCATTTCTCATTTTTGCCTTACCTGCGCTACTAGCTACTACTATCCTTGCTACCTTCCCATTCCGTAGTTAGATTGGGATCAGCTCCTGTTCAGTCAGTGGATCATGTGCTGTCTCCACACCTGGTCCTGTGACGGTTGGGGAAGTGCTTTCCATATTTATTTTTGATCTTGTTTTAAATAAATTGATTTTACTGTATCTGTACTTGTCAGTGTCGTTATTCCATAGTCACTCCGTGACAGAATGAAAGGGCCATGACCTCTGAAAGTACAGATACTAGTAGCCGACAGTTGCCTAATATCCTTTCTAGAATGGATATTCAGGAACAGTGTACTGACCAGTTGTCTATGGTGATACAGACACTCCTTAACCGTACAGCACATCTCGATAAGTTTGCGCAACTACCATTGGCCCCCCCATTTCAGCATCAGTAGTAACCACTCAAGTGGAAAACACGATTTATAGAGGGTTGTCTGGAGCCACTCCACTCCCTTTAAAATACGATGGGGAACCCACGTTGTGTTGTGGATTTATAAATCAGCTCGGAATATTTTTGCAACTTGTGCCTAATGCATTCCAGAGTGAAAGAAGTAAAGTGGGCTTTATGATTTCTCTGTTGACCAGCAAAGCATTTGTGGATGCCAAGTATTTGATATTCCAGGCCGAGCAACCTCTGCCGCAAAAAAACTGATGACCATTCACCAGGGCGCCCGTACAGTAGCACAATATGCTACTGAATTTCGTACCTTAGCTGCAGAGGTAGGCTGGAACAACAAGGTTCTGGTGACAGCCTTCTCACAAGGGCTTAATGATACAATCAAGGATGAGACATGCAGACCGCAGGAGGCATCCTGCTCCTGTTTTTCAGGTTGGGGATAGAGTGTGGCTGTCATCCAGGAACCTGAACCTTCAAGTACCTTGCAATAAGCTGGCTCCTCATTTTGTAGGTCCATTCTGGGTACTTCACAGAGTGAACCCTGTCACTTATGCCTTGGACCTTCCTGTGGGTCACAACGTGGTCCGTGTATCCTTATTGGAGCCTTTGGTCTGTAACTGCTACACTTCTACTCCAGTGGTGCCAGGACCTGTGCGCATTCAAGACCATAAGGAGTATGAGATTCAAAGCATTCTGGACTCCCGTAGAGTCCGTGGGTACATTCAATATTTAGTGCATTGGAAGGGCTATGGCTCTGAGGAATGTTCCTGAGTAGATCAGTCTGATATTCATGCTCCGGTTTTGTTAAGCAGATTTCATGCTAAATTCCTGAATAAAATTGGGCCTCTTCTGTGGGGGATCATTGGGGTGGTACCTTCACGGTGCCCATGATTGTCCTCCGGGAGCGCTGTTGCTATGTGCAGGCGACACTGTACTATCACTTCCTGAGTGTCGCGCTTATGCTCGTTCGCTATTCTTATAGGCCTGTGGTAATTGCCAGAGTCAGTCTCCTCCTACTTGCTTGGCCTTATAGACCTCATTCTGCCAGTACTCCTTTGCCCTTTCGTGGTGTACCCATGCGCTAACTCTTGTAATTATTTCCTATGCTCTGATCCGTGTATGACCTCTTTCTACATTTGACTCCGGCTACGTTCGATACCTGACTTGTTGCCTTCCGCTCCAGTCTGACCCTTGGCTCCATCTGACTACCCGCTCTGTGCTGACCCAGACTCCGGCTGACTATCCGATACGCTACTGACCTTGGCTTGGCTGACTGACAGTGCTCTAGCTGATCTCTCTCTGGTACAAGCTGTGCTCAGTATCCTCCCGCTGTGCCAGACTTTGTCCCTGGCTATGCTATACTGCTTGATACCGACGGTTAGTGCCTTTTGGTGTACCCTAGTGTACTAGGGATTTGAGTCACCATTGCCCGAAGCTACCCTAGTGTTCTTGGGAATTCTAGTTGCCATTGCCTGTAGGTTTACCCTAGCTTTCTAGGGTATCCAAGTCTATTACCTTGGTGTACGCTAGAGTTCTAGGGGAGCATTTCTAATTTTTGTTTGGGCAATTCTGTTTTACCTGCACTAGTATCTACTACTATCCTTGCTACCTTCCCATTCCGTAGTCAGATTGGGATCAGCTCCTGTTCCATCAGTGGATCATGTGTTGTCTCCACACCTGGTCCTGTGAGAGCTGGGGAAGTGCTTTGCACTGTCTCCACACCTGGTCCTGTGAGGGTTGGGGAAGCGCTTTCCGTATTTATTTTTGATCTTGTTTTAAATAAAGGTATTGATTTTACTGTATCTGTACTTGTCAGTCTTGTTATTCCATAGTCACTCCGTGACACAAAAGTAGAGGTACAAATACTATTCATTAAGATTAAGTGGTACAAAGAAGGCCGTGACTCCTTTGCCCTATTATCCATTCCTGATGACTGGAGCGCCCTACGATGCTCTGGATACAGCTGAACACAGGACACTGTCCTTTCTTTTTTGCTAGAACCTGGGATCTCGGATCTGCATGATGAAAATTAATTCTTCCCTACCCTCATTTTCTCCTTTTTTCTTTGCCTTAAAGCAGAACTTTCATATGATTCAATAAGCTCCACAGAGCATAGTTACATTAGCGATACATTTGAAGGATCATAAAACTGATTATTGTGGCTAGTAAAGAACCTGGGTTAAGAAGGTGAAGTCCATGCCTTTTGTCCTGAGCTTGCAAGACTACAATGTTTTTTCACCTCTCATTAGCTATCTAGTTTAGCAGCTGAGTTACAAGATGTAGCCCTGGCTATCTCGAGACGTATGGTCCCACTGGACTAGACCTGCTATCAGGTGATCAAAGGGTTAAGATTAGGGTCAAAGGTACCTTATATAAGTCCTTTGTAACATCTGAAACATTGACTGCCTCCTCCCCACAATAAACTTGGTAAGTAAGTCCTAAAATACACATAAAGTAAAGGTTTACTGCAGTTTGGGCAATTCATAAAAGACTCACTAGGTGGCAGTGAATACATAATTTTATAGAAATTGAGCTGAGACAGATTCCTCTGAATCCTGTTGAGTTAAAAACTACTTCACCTAAGTTCCTTTCGAGACTTTTGTTTAAGTTATCAAGTACATCTAACAATATAAGTTTTAATACACCTCTGTCTAAGGGTCTGCATAATAAAACTGCACCTGAAAATTGAAGGGCAAATAGGTAAGGCACTAAATTTATTGATGCATTTCCCACCAGCTGCACTTTTGTTTATGAGCTCATATTTTGTCTGAAACAATTTCCATAGAAATGCATACAGCATTAGCTGCTTGAAACGTTGTATTAGCATGACTGACTTTTCTTAGAAGAAATGTGAATCTTTAGTAACAGAAAAGAAACACATTTATTACAAGCATTATTAGAATTACAGTTTTCTTTCTACAAATGTGAATTTTTACCAACATAACTAATTTTTCGTAGGTGCAATCAAACTTTTTATTAGCAGTGCAAATTTTTTTAGATGCAATATTAGAATATTTTTTTGTAAGATATGCAATTATTTGGGGAGCAAAATTACTTTTAACATTATAAAATATGACAAATGCAGTCATGACTGCTATGTTTTGTGCTGTGTTTTTAAAGGGCAATATTATTAAACAGACCCGTAAGTATTGGTGAAGTAACCTTAGTGATCTCAGCCACTGCCCTCAAATAGCCAGAACAGGACGGATTTTTCTGCCAGAGCACAGATGTAGAATTAGTGGATTTTTCATTCTGATTAACCCCTTAACAATGGCAGTCTTGGCAAGTGGATTCCCTTTAAGGACTGCTTTGATCTCATTCGGCGAGCCGGCACACATGACTGATCATGTTCGCCAGACAAGGGTATGATACTGACCTCTCTGGTCTTGAAACGGTCAGTTTCAGACTCCCGTAGTGCTCACAGAGTTGCCATAGGAGCGCTATGAGCAATAAACTCATGACATGGCAGAACCGTCATCGACCCTTAAGACAAATTCACCTATGACGCTCCTAGCACAGCATCGGTCCTTAAGGGATTAATTCACCTGTACAAAGACAGAACATTCTCAGAACCTGCACTGTTGTTATTTCAGGTCCATGACTGAGAAACTCCAGCTTCAATAACAGAACCACAAATAAATATACTTCTGCTCAGGTGGAACATCCCTAAATATTGCATAGTTAGAGTAACCTGAGGCCTGCAGCTGAGAAGCTCTATCATTTACGAAGGGGTTTGTAAACTTTTTTACTCAAACAAAAAGAAAAGAGGAGCAATTCTGGAGCAAATCCACTGTACATGAAGATGGTGATAAAAACCCTCACTGATTTAAATGGGGCTTTTAACCCATTACATGCTAAGGGGGGTCTTCAAAGCATTGAAAAACACCTTGATGAGACATGGCCATGTTCCATACATAAGAAATGTGAGAAGAGTCTGCAGGAAGTGCTACATGAAGGTCGGTACACTCACAGGCTATGTAACTAAAGGAGCAGTAAACTTTTTTTTTTTTTTTTTTTTAATGAAAAACTGCATATTATGTAGCTTTTCCTGCTGGGTAAAACAAAGACACCCACACTGCTGGCAACTGTTTTATTCAAATATTACAGCAGTTCAGTTTGTCAGGGAATGACAGTGTGATTACTTCCAGAAAGTTCTGATAGCACAACTGCAGTTTCTATCATATTCTATGTTGGTGACTCATCTCTATCATAGAATGCAAGGACTTGAGAAAGGTCCTTCTGGGACCAAAACATTGACCTGTTATTTTTTCATTAAGCAATAGTTTTTATTAAATGGTCTATGAATATGGAGGGTGCACTTCACTGAAAGATCATAAAGTCAAAATGTTGAATGTGAAAGCACTCACACTTCCAAATTAATGGCCCAGGTGCACAATCCCATAGAGTAAGATACAAGAAAAATAAGGGCAGCACCTGTGGGACTTTTCATTAAGCAATAGCTTTTATTAAATGGTCCATTATGCTGCCCTTATTTTTCATATATATATATATAGGGGTTAGGGAAAAATATTCCAGAATCTCAGCAGGGGAATGTGTTTATAATCTTGTGACATTTCTGAGTGTCTAGACACAGTTATATAAAGTGAGCCTGGTGTACTAAGAAGAAATGGAGTATACAACTGCTCCATAGGGGACAGATAAATATGCCATTGATTTAAATATGGTTTGTAATCTCATGAAGTTTACAAATACGTTGGAGAGGTGTCTAGGAAACAAAGGGTTAAAAGTCCCATTTAAATCAATGGCAATTTAGGGAAGTATAATATGCCCCCATGGTACATTTGGTTTACTCCAGAACAACTCCATTTCCCTTTAGTACATAATTCTCTGTCTTTATAATTTCTCTCAAGCACACTATCAAATATTGCCACCAGGTGTCACTCATGCCCTGTTTTTTCACCCATGACAGAGTATTTCATATACTGTAGTTCAGTGGTTTCCAGTTAGGCATGGCTCTACCTCACTTCTCCCAAGAAATATACTTTTTGTGTTTGTGTGTTTTCTTGCTCACTAAAAGTCCCTACAGTGTGTATGAAGTTCCTATTTCCACAAACAAGACACTATAAGGAAACTTCCAGAATGATTAATGATATATAACGTAGAGATGTCACAGTTGGCAAACTGTTACATAATCCTCCATAATAAATGCATTTATCTTGATGACAGATATGTTGTTCCTGATTACATTGTTTATTTAATTTGCTATTCAAGCAATGTAATCCCTCCACAACCCCACCCAGTTAGTGTTTTATCAAAATACACTGCTGCATTTGTAGGGGACAAGGCTGGGGTGCCAGACAGTGAATGTGTGGTTCCTTATTTTTTACTTTTATTTTTCTTTTTTCTCTCATTAAGGTTCCACTGTGACCTCCTCCATCAGTAATACACCAAAAGATGTCAGCAAAAAGACTGCCCTCGACAAAACAGCCTCAAACAGAGAAAATCAAATGCTTTCCAACTCCTGGTGCATCAGCAATAACAAGCGAGGGTTAACAGGTTGCCTGGCATCAACTGTCATGTGGGAACACTTCCAAACAGTTACCGGACTCCTGATAGCAAAGACCCTAGTAATATCCGGCATTCGCTTCAACCTCATAATAAAGGAGATACCAGCTAGCATCCTTTCAGAAAAACTGGCCAAAAACCCAACTTTGTATTCCTGAATAAGGAACTTCTGTATATCAACAACCACAGTGTTGATGTCACCATTGAGCCTGCAGGTATCATAATAGGAGGGCAATTCCTGCCAGAAATGACTGTATTCCACCCAGGTACTCAGAGCCACTGAACAACAAATCAGCTCTCCTGCTCTCCCGTCACTATCTGCCATAGCTCCTGAGGGTACTGCATTGCTACTATATTCACCTGAGGAACCAAGCATAGATCAAATTGGAAGTGGGAAAGAACATCAGCCACACTATTATCCATCCCTAAAATATGATGTGCCAGAAAAAAATATATTATGAGCCATGCATTTCAACACCAAAGCTCTGAGCAGCCACACCGCAGACTGACACCTAGCTGTAAGAGCATTCCAAGCATTAACCACTGTCATATTAACTGGGCAAAAAAATTATATGATGATTGGCCAGGTTGACCCACCTCCCCATAGCTCCAAGGCTACAGGTATGGGGAATAGTTCAAGAAATGCAACATTTTTCCCTAGGCTGGATGTTACTCACTCATTTGGCCATGCTTCCCCATAATAGCTTCTAGGAAAGAACACCCAAAACAGTGTTTGACTGGATGCTGGCCTTTACACTGTGAACACTCATGTGGAAATTGACAAGTTGCACTCTGCTTGCACTGAGATTTGTTAAAGGTCCAGCATGTCTCTGTGGACCCAGCCACCAGCACTGTGATGACAGAACATCATGCAAAGAAGCACATGTATCGTCAGTACATGTAGGAAAGCACCCTGTGAATACCATCCATTTTTTAAAAATATTAATTTGAAACAGTAGAGGTGATAATAACCACGTGGGTCTAGAGCATTGGTTTGGCTTCACCCAAGTCCCACTAAGACTAGTTCTGGGGTCTTTTATGCCCCTAGTGTGCATCACCTGGCCATGCTGGTATAGCCATGCACTGCTGTAAAGGATAGCGCCGTTTGGACATTCAGGGAAGGTCTACCCCAGACCCCAGACCTGCTACCACTTGAGCCCAACTCACCTGGCCTGACCATGTCAGTAGATCCACTCAATCCACCCAAGACAGCAGCACTCGACCCCACACTGTCACTCAGAAGCCAAATCAAATTAACTCCTACAAATGGAGCCACATCTGCACTCCAATGCTTCCTCCATCATTCATGTCAGTGTAATGGGAATAAGGGAGGGCTGGAAGGAAAAGTAGAAGGAAAAGGGGAAAACACTTGGAGCTGAATGGGAGCACTGGCAGAATCCACAGGGACAACCGGCTGGGGTGCCAGTCAAGGAGGAAAAGGAAGTGGGAGAAATCAATCCATTCCTTTATAGCCCGCTGACTTAGACCACACCAATACAGTTGGTTATTCTGCAATAACCCAACCCTTATCTAGTGGTGTGCGTATTCTAGAGCCTATAATCCCTTCTGTAAATATCATCTCGGGAATCTTGACCCTAACTTTGGACAATATTTTAAAGGCCCAAGATCCCATTCCAGTAAATTCTTCCAACCCCAGTGATTTAATGTTTGTTCTGCTATGCTTTCTCCTGGGACACCTTCAGTGGGCTTATCTGTCCCTACCTCTGGTTCTTTTAGGAATAAAGAGAACTCAATAACTCTTGGAGAGACAATACTGGTGGCCAACCCTGTCACTGTAGCTTAGACAAATAAAGACTCTGACAGGTACAGTTAAAATCAACACCATTTTATTGAAAGATATAATATAATGAATAGCAAATAAGCACTTCCCCAACCTTCCCCAGGGTCAGGCGTGGAGACAGTGCTCCAGTCCACCACCCAGGACACTGAACTTAGCCCAAAAAAGGAACCAGGAACACGGCAGAGAACCTAGCCTAAAGTTCTGGGTAACACCTAAGATGTAGTAGGGTGGCAAGTGGCTGATCTCACCCTAAGACGCTAGGGTCAGCAGAAGCGCGATGCCCTAGAATGCTAGAGCCAAAAGAGACATAATACCGTAGAACACTAGAGTACACAGCAGTCGCCACACCTTAGGGTTCAGGCCAGATCCTAGATAAGACCAGAGCAATACAAGGCCTATCGGTCAGACAGAATCCGGAGTAGTACAATGGCAAAGACCAGGCCTAGGGACCTGCACAGATAGGAAGCCAGGCCCAAGGTATAGCGCAAGCGGAGTCAGACAAAGCCAAGGTCATACAAGTAATGGGTAGTCAGATAGAGCCACAGTACTTACCACAGAGCGGGTAGTCAGCCAGGCCAGGGGTCATACATGGATCAGGTAATCAGACAAAGCCAGGGATCGAGCATGGATCGGGTTGTCAGATGGAGCCCAGGGTCATACACAAATCGGAATCAGCAGCCATGAACTGGTCACAACGAGGAATATAAGCAATGCTCAGATACACCACAAAAGGGTAATGAAGCAATGTTTGAAGGCCGCATATAAGGCCTACCAGAGAGACGGAGCATAGATCAGTCAATTAAGCTGTGACCACAAAATAGCGAGTGCACTGTATTGACACGCATATGCAAACAGGAAGTCAAGCAGAGACCAGACATGCTGCTGAGCACAAGTGGGGAAAGTCAGGTAACGCCGTGGGAGAAGATCACGGGTAACATGATAAACCCTTTGTTCTGATTTTACTGAATATATTCAAGCCTGCATTTCCTGTGCCTGGAAAAGACTCCATCTGAGTAAACCCTACATTCTTTTAACACCTTAACTATCCTGATAGTACCGTGGTCTTATCTGGCCATGTACTTCATAGTGCATCTTCCTCTCTGACAAGTATACTATGGTCCAAGTAGATTTTCAACATTTTTATATTCCTCTACCTAAATTTCCTAACTTTCAGGAGCCTGCTGATATATTTATTAAAATCATTTTTTAGCTTCATGGGCTTCCTCAACACTTAGTGTTTGGCCACTTCTGAAGAGCTCTTTGTTCTCAACTTGGGACTGAGATACATCAGTTTTCCTCATACCCTCCACAGGCCAACTGACAGAGAGAAAAAAGTAATCTCTTGAGCAGCTTCTCTGACACTAGATTAGCCCGCATCATTCCATCTGGTCAGCATTCCTGTCTGTCATTAAATTCCCTTTTAATAATCTCAGACACTAATCCTATAACCAGTCCCTCAACAGATCATTTTGACTGCTCTTCTGAATCTTCCTTGTCTGTATCTCCTTTTCACTGGTCTTTTCCATTCCTGGTCCACCAGATAATCATCCACTTTGTAGGGTTCAGTTCAGAGATCACTAGTACTATGCTCTGCCAAGCTTCATTATCCACCATATAATTACTCCACTCATCTGGCAATTACTGGTACTGTGCTTCATCAAGCTGCAGCATTTGCCAGTCCATAATTCCACTCTGCTGGTGTTCAGTGCAGAGATCACCATTAATATGCGTTGCCAATCCTCAGCATCCATCATTCAATCTGTCCACTCCGCTGTCATTCTGTACATGATCACCTGTCCTTTGCTCAGTCACAACTAGCCAGATCTCTGCTCTTACTTGCTGGCTTAAAGCAGCAGCATCATGTGTGATTAGTGTTCTGTGCATTTAAATTTATTGTTCAGTCTACCTATCAACAATCCATTACTATACCTTTATCTGCTACTATTTACAAGTGCAAACTGCCCCACATAACTGGTTTCTGTCTCTGCCCTCCCAGTGCCCTTGTCATTACTTTGCTAGAGAACTACGTACAGTGTTTAATGGATTTAGAAAACAATGGGAATGTGACTGGTAACAGTGACAAGTCCTGGATATTTGCACACTACCTGGCATCAAGTGGACTACCTGGATACTAGGTCCATTGGATCAGAAGTGGTTCTTTTTTGCCACTCTCCTGGTGGGTTATACACTAGATGAAGGTAAGAAACCCTCTCCAATCAGACATTTGCCTGCTCTGGCAAATGGGAAATCCAGCATTACCTATGTTGCAGTAGAACATATGTATGTGAATTAACTTCTACTGCTTCATTTGAGATTGTGTGGGAGCTGTTTGTGTTAAAGATACTGCTGAGCTCTTCATAGACCTGGGGGTGTTGTGCACTAAGGCAAGATTAACAGGGATGCTGAACTCTCCAGTAATATTAAACTCTCCAAATCATATGTAATCCTATGGAGCCTACTTTTCAAGCTGGAATGATCTCAGTGCATACGCTTCATAGAATAACATAGGAATTGGATAATTTATCTCATTGGAGAATTTATCTCACTAATGCATCTCTCCTAGGTACTGATACTTCTAACTGGGGATGGATGAAAAGTTCATGGTTGAAGATCGAGCTTTCTTCTTTCACCTAATTTTTGGCCATATCACTATTGCTCTCAATCTGTACGTCATCTATATCATAAAAGGGGAGGAGTTTGGAAGGATATATTCTAAATCATCAGTATCATCATCAGTATTTAGGTCAGTAGCATCTTCATATTCCTCGCCACTACTTTCATATATAAGTTTTTTAAAGTCTGAAAAACTGTATTTTACTTCCCCTTGTGAAAATTATAGAAAATGAACATTAACTAGTTTCCTGAGGCCCCACCTTCATTGTCTGACACAGAAATTGATATCATTGCTATATCTTCATTCATCATAGAAACAACACTAGAATGTGACTTGTTGTTGTCCTTAGTGTTAAAAGGCTACTGGTTGAATTTTTATATCATTTTTACAATTATATATTAGTGTAGTGTTGATGCTTTACTGTAAAATACATGACAGAGCTGTTACTGTGTACAGTGCTATATATTTATATATACTATATATTAATCTTATGATATCAATGCGCCTCACTTTCTAAACATTTTGACAACATATAAAGGGATTGATTCTGTTACTTATTAGTGGAGGATGCAAAGGAACACGTAACTGTGTATCTGGAAATAATGTATGATGCATGTCTCTGTCTCCAGTACATCTAATAGAAAGTCTCAGTCTCAGCACAGGTGTATGATCTCCTGCCTGTAACCCTTAGTTATTTTTTTTATGTGTTTTTTTGTAACTTTCCCAGCCTTTCAGTGTCACTGTCTACAAATCATAACACATTTTCTGCAACCACAAGCAACCCAATCTTCTCCTCTTTGTCTGTTTGCCTCTACACTATTAGCTAGAGTCAACATTTTAATAGTTTTCTCTTTCTCTCCCAAGGATTGTAGTGTTCATTTTTACAGCACAGTGCAGGACAGACCTGTTAGCTTTCGTATCAGCAGCAGTATGCAAATTGCAATAAAGGATAATGCACAGTGTAGCAGGTACAGCATTAGAGTCCACCGCACCACGGTATATGCTTGTTCCTCTGTATGTAAGTATGTATATCTTTATTTATATGGTGCTACGCAGTGTACACCAGCACCTTACAATAGACGTATGTTTCAATAAATAAGGGGGGATAAAATATGTCCCACATTCATAGAAACAACAGGAGTGAGGTCCCTGCCCCAAGGAGCTTAAAGTCTAAATGGGTAAAAGGAGACAGACAACAGGGTAAGAGGGTGTCAGGTGCTGAGATTACAAGTGCTGAGTTTGGCCAAAGGTAGTGCATGGTTCTAGTCCTCCAGAAGATAAGATTTTAGGGTCGACTTAAATACAGAGGTGTATTGTTCAAGACGTAGGGATAAGTATGGAGTTCCATAGGTAGGGAGCAGAAAGTGAGAAAGGTTTGAGATGGGAGAGGGCAGAGGGTGTGGATGGTGCAACAAGAAGGGAGTTGTGTGCTGAGTGAAGGAGGTGGCCAGGAACATAAGAGGAGATGAGGGAAGAGATGTAAGGAGGGGAAGCAGTGTGGAGAGCATTAAAGGCAAGAAGAAGGACTTTGTAATTGAGGCATTGCTGAATAGGGAGCCATGACAGATGTCTAAGAATTATGTGAACAGGTTCAGTTTTTGGGGAGAGTGTGGTGATTCGTGCAGCCAAGTTTAAAACAGATTTCATAGGGGAAAGATGAGTAGTAGGGAGGCCCTCTTGTGCTTATCTATGTGGATGCAGAAATGAGTATGTGAAACATACATGTCAAGTTGTACCTGTTGCCTCTTTGTCTTGTTTTCAATGTATGATGTATTATGTCTGTCACTGAGTCTTGGTTTTAGGCTCTGCAAGCTCATTTATGAAGGATCATCTGGTTGTCACTTACAAGTCAAAAGGTGTTTTTACATTTATTTTAAAATCTCCTTTATCTCTTCACACTAAAAATATCCACGCCCCACTTATCCAAAAAGCAATTGGCTACCACCAATACTACTCTCAAGCAATTCCAGCTCTGTCTGTCTGCCTCTACATTAGCTAGCATCAACATTACTGCCTTTCTCTTTCCAGCACAGACTGACATGTGGTGAACTGACATCCCCATTATACTGGGAGTTAGCATGGTGGGAATACATGCAGGAAACTCTCCAATTGGGGAGGGGGGTGTTACATTATTATAATTGATTACAATGCAAAGAAAAAGTGGAAAAACAGCACCTTTTGCTTTTAAGACTTTTCGCCATCCCGAATAATGCCAAAGCTTCCTTAATAGGTAACTAAAACCTCCTAATAATAACCCCCACTTACCTTACTATGGTCAGAAAATCCTAATAGCCCCTTTGGATGTTGACCTTATTCTTTTGCTCAAGAGATAACATCTTTAATAAATCCTTAATGTTATATATATATATATATATATATATATATATATATATATATATATATATATATATATATATATGGAACCAGCCACAGCTGCACCAAGGACCTCAAACTCTACCTACTGCAATGTTTCATCTTAACCCTTTAAGGACCAGAGGGGTATGAAATACAGTTTTGTAGTGTTTTGCATACCCCTCGGATCCTTAAACGGTTAAGTAGGCTCATGCACTTGGCCTACTTTTGCTTGAAAAAAACTGGCAGCAACTGCCATGTACACCTCCACACACATGGCCTACTGGACTGAAGATATCATCTACTGAACAAAAGCAACAGGGCCAAATTGATATGGGGTTATTAAGATTTTCTGGCATATATTCACAGGATGTGTTAGTTCCTATTTAATACATATGCTTCCTTTTGTGTCCTGGCTAATTGGATTAGAGATTTTTTGTGTCATGTGAGAGTATTGGTCAACTGGGCAATGTTACAACATAAATAGATCAGAATCTTTACAAATTCAACTATCCTGCCAACTTTGGTCACTGGTGTGCCCTCCAAAACTCTCTGTTCTTTAGTTAACCACTTTGTTGCCATTATGGAAGGCAAGGCTTAAAAGTCACTGTGGCAGGGACTAGTTAAACAAGCTTTATAAATCCAGCATACATTTCTATCCACAGAATGAATACGGCATGAATATATGGCATGTATAGTGTATAGCTATGCAAGGGCAACGGTTCCATGAAAACATTATAGAAACCTGTTCTAGAAACCTGTCTATTTTTAGGCATCTATTACAGTGAATGGACATGTCATTTGATGGAATACCATTCTGATTTAAGCCTGTCATAAATAGAAATGTAAGGAAAGCTGGTATATACTAGTTGCCTCAGAGACCTGTTTTCAAGTATAATTCCACCCAGTAGTGAATAAAAATCATTTCAAATGAATGTCTGCTGGTTCCTGCCATGTTTCATCTGATGTCACTGAGCATCATGAAATGGATATTGAATGCTTCCAAGCAGATAACTAAGGACCACATTCAGTAAGCTAAAGAAGAACAATTCTGGGACAAACCAGCTGCAACATAGGGGGCAAATTAATATGTACAACAATTTTAATGGGCCTTTTAACCCCTTAAATGCTAAAAAGGTCTCCAACATATTGCTTTGGAGCCTTTAACAGGTTAAAGCCCTATTTAAATTAATGAGAATGTAGGGAATTTTTAGTATTTCCCTACATTACAAAATACTTTCTATTTCTAAACATGAAACACAACATACTTTCTCTTTCTAAACATGAAACACAAACTATTTTATCTTCCTTTGACTATATGAGCCAGTAGTTCTAAACCAGGATGTCAAGTGGCACTTTGGTGAGCCTTGAGTCCCAACTGAATCACTGACATGAGCAATTAAGCCAGTCTAGTTCAGTTGTATTTCAGAACACTGGACATGGCTTTGCAGAACATGATGCAATTTCATGCACTGTGTTTCTTTGAAAATATCAATTTGCTATTATGCAGCCAAAATCTACCTTATATTTTCCCATTTACTTGGGCTCAATGACATAAAAATACTGCTATACCACATGCCAAATGTATTTATGGATACAAAGGGCTTGTCTTTCAGGAAGGTAAAGACAGGCAATTCTGGAGCAACCAAATTGTAGGATACAACAACAAATTTCCATTGGTTTAAACAGGGCTTTGAACCCTCTGATTGCTAGAGAGGCCTCCACCAGATTGTTGCACAATTCATTGGAAGCCTCTCTAGCATTCAAGGGGTTAAATGCAACATTTAAATCAATCGTGATTTGTTTTTGTTTTTTTATTTGTCCCCATTTTGAAGTTGGTTTGCCCCAAAATTGCTCATCTTTAGCTTCCTGAATATGGCATAAAATGTAATGGAGGATTGTTGTATACAGGAACAACACGGATGCTAAACTTCATGTCACTCTTATATGAAACAGCATAATGGAATATTCTTGAACACCTACTTAATCAAACTGAGTGCCAGAGGGGTATGCAACACATTGCAAAGAAATGCACTGTGTACCCCTCTGGCACTCAGAGGGTTAAAGGAACAGTAATACTTCTTTTGAATATACCTCAGCTTACATGAATCTGTACAAAAAATCCTAATGGCCGCTAAGAATCAATTATCTGTGGACTGGTTCTCCAGAAGGAACCTTTACTTTACTTAGTATTGATTATCATATCCAAGGAATCAGACCCTATTTCATTTGCATGGCTATAACTCTCCACACTACTCCCCCAGAATTATTTTATAAAACCTGCAGTGGGAGAAGTTTAGGATTCTCATGTCTGCCTCCATGGACATGATATTCAGTACTAATTAAAGGTTAATTCTGAAGAATATATCCATGCAGTATTGATTCATAATAGTAGCCATTAGGATTATCTACCCATATTTTAAGGTAAACGGATGTTAATTATTAGGAGGTGTTAGTGCAATTTTCATTGTGCTCCTCAATTTTACTTAATACTCCTGTAAAATACAGGAGGAATTCATAAGGAGGAGCATTGCATCCTTCAGTCTGCTGAAGAACATATAGTACACATACATTACTATTTATTTTGCATTGTGTCACATTATGGAAATCATTATGTCAATGTTGTTACATCATGACCTAAGTTGTGTTTTATAATTTGTGTTATTGTAACCCCTTAAGGACAAGAGTGATGCACAGTGTATTTTTTTGCAATGCATTGAACTTCCCTCTGGTCCTTTAACCCCTTAATGACCCTTGATGGTCCTGGCACCTCAAGGGTAGATTTGTGTTAAGGACCCATGATGTGCCAGGACTGTCATAGAATTCAAGGCTCCCCGCGCAGCTGCACTCCGTTCAGGGAGCCTTGAACCGGAAGCGACAAAAAAAAATGGTCCGTGGTCCTTAAGTGACGGCCTCATGTGCGATTGTTAAGGTTTAATAATGACTTGGCTACAGAAATACAACAGAGCTACATGGCTTCACAATGTACTGTCTCTCCCAACTGATTTGCCAAGTTCCCACTGGCTAAAACCTCAGACCCTTTTTGTTCTAGTACCTTTTATTATATTCAGATATTCCTATGTGTATCCCCAAATTCCATACTGTATAAGCTTTAGCACTTCCACGGGGATGTTATTACATTAATCTACCTACACCGTGAAAATAGATTATATCCAATGTACAAGGAATCCATCACACAAACCAGCCTTGAGTGAAGGAAAAGGTAATGTTTATTTGGTCAGTATTTCAGTGTGAAAGTTAAAGATAAATGAAATGATTCTACAATTTCAGTTTTCATAAGAAACAGGCTGTTTCACAACAGCCGCATTATGTCTAAAGACACAGGGGTTTCGTTCTTGTTTACTTAGTTTAACCCTTTGAGTGCCACAGGAAAATCTTTAGGTGTAAGTGCATTCGAAGAAGAAAAAAAAAAACAACCAAAGAGGCTGACTTACCTTCCAGTGTCAATCACATAATGTTATTATTAACCCTTTCAGTGCCAGAGGGGTACACAACGCATTGCAAAGCAATGCGTTGTGTACCCCTCTGGCACCAAAAGGGTTAAAGTTCCAAAGGGGTTTCACCACTGTAAAAAATTTGGAAAACCCCAGGTTATGCAACAGGAATATCTTTAGGCATAAGTGTATTCGAACAGGAGTGGTTCTGCATTGGCTACATTAGGATGTATTGTACATTATTTCATTTAGAAAGATGTTCTATTGAGGGCTAAAATCTAATTTAATTGAAATAAATCTATTTTGGGTATTATTTTGTGTATGTGGTACTGAGTATATTTTGAATTATGTCATGACTCTCCCATGCACTGCAGCCCCGTTTATAAAGTGCAGTTCCATTTCTAATACTATACGATTCAGTACCACTGAATATCTATTACCTCTTTCTCATTGATTGGTAATAGAAGTATATTATCAAGCTCTTCCTCCTGTCAATTCAGGATGTTAAGTGAAATGTTTCTATTTTTAAATTATATTTTACAGTATCAAATTACTGCAGAGAATCAACTGCATTCATTATAATGAAGAAACCACTGTAATCATGGCCTTATGATTAGCAACACAAAGTTCTGAAATCTAATTTTTAGAGCATGGCTCTGATCCACACCAGTTCCTTCACTTAAACTGGGGTCCCCTCCTCCAATATCCTGCCCTGAGGCTTCCTTCAATACGAAAATAAATTCAATTAATATCTGTAAGTACAGCTGGGGTCTTACATATTTTTTTCCAGTTTTCCCTGTAAGAAGGGAAAGGTTGATGAGATTTGCCTGAAATGTAAAATAAATTGTTTTTTTTTTAAATATGTTTGCTATATATTGCACACATTACAGAAAATCAATGTGTAATGTGTAAGAAAGCTTACTTAGAGGTCTTTATTTTAACAATTAAGTTTGTAATTGCTGAAAATACACTGCTACTTTCTACTTTGTATTGTTTGCTTTGCCCATTTATAGGTCTTGGATAAGACTTAAGGAGCAGTAAGTTTTTTAATAATGTGGGCATTCCTTGCCAGGTAAAACAAGAGTCTCCCACTGCTGGGGAGATTTTCATTCAAAAGCTATTACACCTTAAAAAAAGTATATATATGTATATATATATATACTAGTTGAACAGCCCGTTACACGGGCCACAGTGCCTCTGGCAGCCGGTCGCGGGGCAGTCACGCGCAGCAGAGACTGCCCGCACCACTGCTGATACAGAGCTGGACTCTCCTTCGGAGCGCCCAGCTCTGTATCAGCCGCGGAGCGGGCAGTCTGTACTGCGCATGACTGCCGCACGTGCAGCAGTGTGTACTGCGCATGTCGGGCGTTACACACAACTTAGCAAATTATTATATAGGATATATATATATATATATATATATATATATATATATATATATATATATAACGTTGGCAACCCTGTCAACAGCCATCCAAAAGTCCTTTGTTTTTTTCTTTTTCTGGGGGAGAGCGAATCATAGATTGTGAACTTAGGCAGTCTGAGACTGAGGCTAGTGTGCGATGCTTGGGACCATAGCTTGGGAACAGTGATAGTCAACCAAATCCCTTGCTGTGGTCATAGCCGGATTAAAGGTGCTGGCCACAACGCGAGATGTCTAATGCCTGTTGAGCTGGGACATTGTCCAGGATGGAACTAGGTTGTACATTACACTCAGACTCCCAGGCGAGAGGATCTCTATGCAGAGGACAGGAACTCCAACTGAATCTCCTTCCCCAAGTACAGGGGTGAACACAGGATGCAGATAGCAATGAGGACACCCCTAAGGGAGCTATAACCAGAAGCTGATATAACCCAGTCGATGTCAGAAAGGGAAGTCTATGACTGGAAGTTGAAGAGTATCTGAAAAAGAGCAAGAGAAATAATCTACGACTGGAAGTCGAAGCAAGTACAACTAATATGCCTAATATAATGGATATTAGACCACTCTTCAAATCAAGTATGACTAGGATTGTCAAATTCTCATAATACCCACCTAGTGATCGATAAGCAACCATACGAATCACACATCACTGGTACCAAAAGTAGTATATGGTTAACCAAGAGTGGGTAACTGTTCGACCAGGAGGATAATAACGACTCATCCCTGCAATTTCCGACACTGAGGCTAGGAAACCAGCTATAGTCAGATACCCTAAAACACAGAAAGATATGATATGGAGGAGGGAGGACAGTTTTCACCAAGGCTGAAAATGTGTCCATAACAATGGAACATGGATGGTGGAGAAGTAACAGGCATTTTCCATCATCAGGTGTCAGCTCTAGCTTCTTCCCACTCTTTGAACTGATTTAGGATTCTCAAAGCAAAGCATATGCAGATATCCAAATGGGAAACAGCTGTAACTTTTTCCACCTTCAAGAGTAATGGGTGAACAAGCCAAAATACACCAATCATGAGCAGGAGTACCAGACCCAAACTCCTATATTATGAACCAATTCTTTGTGGCAAATACCCTCTACCTGTGTGCCATGTATAAACAGGGTTACTTGTACCACAGGTTGATAATCTAATCTTGTTTGCTCTAAAATATCTCTAATTATTCTTAGTACACCAGCCTCTGTGTTGAGAAAGTCGTCCAACTGGAGGTTTTCTAGGTGGGCCTGCTAATTAATTAAATAGTTTAATTATTTACCACCAAGGAAGATGGACAGCAGTGTTCTTCAAAATCCCAAATTATTTTCATAGAGGAAGCAATAAATAATAATAAGAGATGCGTGCCATGTATGATCATGTCTACGGACCTTGTACTTTATCCATTATAGAACAGTAGTCATTCTGTGAACTAGAAAAATCTGTTACCTCTAGTCTAAGGCTGGCTCACTTGATAATCAATAAATCTATTTTCCTGTTTGCTGATTATTGCTAAATATCAATTATTTATTCCGCAATTATTACGTTTGCAGAACAAAGCACTATTTGCCAAATTGATCCTGGAAAAAGCTGATTAACTCTTTGTACTGCAGTAGAACATCAACCCTTTGGGTATAAAGCATGATACAACTCCCCTGTGGTAAAAGTAAACATAAATCAGCGCCTTAGGTACTCTGCATAAATACACATACATTTAAAAAATGAGAACAGGACTTGGGAAGGGGATCACTAAAATTGAGGATTTCTTAACGCTCACGCTTCCCATCACTAACATGATATCTATTTAAGAATAATAAATGATGAGGGGTCAATATGATTCCACTAGCCCCCAACTACAACCTAATGTTATAGAGGCGTAATGTGAAATAAGCTCGTATGTGGGGGAAAAGGGGATCTAACCTTCCTACCCCTTACCCCCTTTTGTATGGAGTCCATGGTGAGTATATTTGCCAATATACTGTACTCCTATTTCTTTCTGTTAAAATCTACAAGATAAAAAAAATGATTGCCAGTGGGAGGGGTTCTAAGTTTACCCTTCACCTCAGACTTAGAGGATGTATAAACTCTTTTTTGGCAATCTAATATGTACGTTAGATATTTAGTGACATTGCTTAATGGCCATATTGTATTTAAAAGATACAAAAATTATTGAGAAAAACAGGTTATCATGGCAATTGTCCCCAAAATGTCAATATATGTATATGGGGGGGCAGTATTTTGACTTTTTTTAAAATGTCCCACCCATTGCTTTTCTTAGTTTTGAAGCAGTAGATCACTCAGTTCAGCAAACACGGACCATGAGTATGGCAGGAAAGCACTTACATCACATGCATCCCAGTTCTATGTAATTCTCTCTAGTGTAACATCAGCAGCTTACTGGAAACATAATAGTTATTTACATTATTTTATTCAAGAATAGAGTTGTAGATACTGGGCATGCTACTGGTGATGCTAACTAAAAAATATATATCCAAACAAACCAGAGCAGGAGAAGATCACTTTAACAGCTGTTACAATCCGTAGGCTATGTGAAAATCTTTAATAAAATATATATCAATATGCAAATATATAACCAATATTAAACAATGTGCACATATTTACATATATGGCTAAAAAATAGTCAGACAAAGAAGTTAAAAAATATAATATAAAAGTCCGCTAATGGTCTCTGCTAGCAATATCCGATGATGCAAGTTTGTCTGATTTTACCTCTCCCAGCCTTTCGTACCTCCCAGCCGTATGCTCTCTACTGCTCTCCTGTCCTCAGTGGTGTAGGTGACCCCGCTTGCAGTGTAACAATGTCTCACCGGGATAGGTGTTAATTAGGAGTTCCCCTCCGGTGGCAACAGCTGGGTCTGAGCTGTGTAAAGCTTTTCAGGTCACTCTGGATACAAGCGGGCAGAGCAAAGGAGCGATCCATGTTGAAATCTGTACAGCGGGCAGAGTTCTATCTTAAAAGCTAAGTCTTTGGCTGTTTGGAAATCGCTAGTGATCATATGCCAATGTCGTACTTTAATGCTGTTTAAAAGTCTCTTATCCAACGCATTTCATGCCTCCTTGGAACTTCATCAGGCAATACTGTTGTTCCTTAGGTGTCTTGGTTATATATATTCCCAACAAATGCTGGTCCACAACATTAGTGGAAAACTGCAGTCAGCTGGGTATAAGTTGCAACTTTAGTCCTATATGATCTCATCCAAATACAACCCTATACAATAAGTCGCTAGGATGTTTGTCAAAAGCCGTCATGCGAAGTAGAGACTGCCCGAACACACAGAATGCTGGGAGTTCTGTGCTGGGAGCATTATGTGCTTTCGGGCAGTCTCTACAGTGCATGACTGCGTCGGTGGCAGGACACAGAGCAGGACCGGCCCCTTAACATCACCCCGACCTTGGCCAGTGTACATGGGCTTTTACTCTAGTCTAAAATAAAACATTAAGCTAACATATTGTATGCCCAGTATTTATCTAAAAGTGCCACTAAACCATAATCATAACTCACAATATAACCCCCATTTATATCCCCTAATCAGGACATGCATAAAAATACACCATCTCTTGTAGTAGAATAAAGGAAGAAAAGTTTAAT
This sequence comes from Rhinophrynus dorsalis, assembly GCA_037306005.1. Classification (NCBI taxonomy): domain Eukaryota; kingdom Metazoa; phylum Chordata; class Amphibia; order Anura; family Rhinophrynidae; genus Rhinophrynus; species Rhinophrynus dorsalis. Next base: position 310,820,708 of record CM074722.1, read on the forward strand.
AAAAACTAATAGCCTAATTTCCCTAATCATAGGTAAGTTGTATAATAAATACCTTAACACATGAACTATCTTGCCTCCCATCTAAGGGAGACAACCTAAATGACAACCTATAGATATGGACAATTAATCATCCTTAAAGGGATGACAAATATAATTTAAAGGGATGAAAATGTCAAGCTAAAGTGTTCTTCCCTTGGGCTCAACCCCTTCCACACCCATTCCTATAGTGTAGCCAGAGGAAAGTTGGACATAAATCCCTCTGCAACACACATATGAGTGGTTTGTGTCGAGGATCACATCCTTGTCAACATCAAAACTAACCCCCCCATTTTTAACCCCATGTGAGCCCTAATCCACTCTCCCATAAGGATAATCCACCACCAGATTATATAAATCCCCAAAAAGCTGGAAGACCAATCTTATATTTAAAGGGGATCTATCACCACTAAACAAGTTAGTCTTAATATGTAGGCTATATAGCGAATATGTGTTATATTGTCTTCATTTTTTTACATTGTTATTTGTCCAAAATCTAAAAGACAAATACAACCCTGCATCTACTTCTGGACAGACTGCAGTTTCCAGCTCTGTAACCGCAGTCTGTCACTCTGCCTCTGCTCTCCTCCCTCTATCCAGCCTCCTCCGATGACTGAGGCTTTCTGTCATTGGCTTGAGATCACTCCAGCTTACACGCAGAAAGCCTCCATCTCGGAGGAGGCTGAACAGAGGGAGGGGAGCAGAGGCAGAGTGACAGACTGCAGTACAGAGCTGGTAACCACAGTCTGTTCAGAAGTAGGTGCGGGGCAGTATTTATCCTTTAGATTTCGGCCAAATAACAATGTATAAACGTATATGTATCTAGCTTATCGTTATGTCCTAGTGGTTTGAGTGTGTCATAAGTATAAATTCAATAAGTTTCCCTATTACAGAGACATCTGAATCTATCCCCTTTTAAAATCGTGGGGGGGATATGTTCAAGGGGCATGAGAGAAGTAGATCCTAAGGAGCTATGATGTGTGTCTCTATAATGTTTACTGAGAGGGTATTTGACATCTCCTTCAATATGTTCCTTTAATGTTCCAAAATTCTATCCTTTTAGTCCTGTCTATATAATGTTTCCCACATGGACATGTAATACAGTGATATAGTGCTCTATGTCATGAGTACTGCCTTTACTATCTATAAATTTAGTTGCCCTTTGTGTGACATAACCACATCGCTTTGATTTACAATTATATATCCCTTTTGGTTCCTTATTTATTTGGGGTTCTTTTTAGAAGGTTTATTCCTACCTAAAACGTTTTTAAGATTCTTATTTTTATTTTTTTTCTATCCTGGTGAGACATTGTTACACTGCAAGTGGGGTCATGTAATCCCCTGAGGATGGGAGAGCATGGAGAGAACATACGGCTGGGAGGTACAAGAGGCCGGGAGAGGTAAAATCAGGCAAACTTGCACCATCGGACATTGATAGCGGAGACCATTAGTGGACTTCTATATTATATTTTTTTCACCTCATTGTAGGACTATTTTTATCTATATAAATCTATATATATAAATATCTATATAAATTGGTATGGGTGGGCACACCTTATGGAGAACAATTAGGTCATTGGCCTTGGTGCTACAAAATAAATACAAAACTGATTATGGTTGTTATAGTAACAACCAAGAAATGAGCACTCATAAGGACTTCCATAGAAGAAAAAAAGCAAAAAAATAGGCTTTATTGTCTACGTGTCAAGGAAGGCCCACATAAGCTGCCGAAACATCATCAATAAAGCCTTTTTTTTTTGCTTTTTTACTTCAATGGAAATTGTTTTGAATGCTCATTTCTTGGTAGTTACTATAAAAACCATAATTTGTTTATATATATATATGTGCATATTGTTTAATATTGGTTATATATTTGCATATTGATATATATTTTATTAAATATTTTTCATATTGGTAACTATGTCATTTATCTATTTGTGCCACAGGTTATAGTATTGTTAGGTATTGCTATTATTACTTTATTTACAGTATTTATATTCATACTTTTATTTTTAGCTTGCTCCTGTTAGATATTCTTTCTACATTATTTTGTTGCCTTAAAACATGGCAATTCCTTTGCTGGTTATATGAAAAAGCTGCAACTTTGCTTAACTAAACGTGGTACTCTAAAAGGAGAACTATTATTTTAAAATCTCATTTAACCCCTTAAGGATGGCCACGCGCACATGGCTGGCACTTAAGGATCACGGTGCAGGGAGCCCTGAAATCCATTACATGCCAGGACCATCACTGGTCCTTTAGGGAAGTTTTCCCATGACAGTTGTGGCATGCCATGGGTCCTTAACCCCTTAACGACCCTTGACGGTCATAGTACGTCATGGGTCGATCTGAGTTAATGACCCATGATATGGAATTCCAGGCTCCCCCACGCCTGCATGTCGTTCAGGGAGTCAGGAAACGGAATCTGAAAAAAAAATGCTCCGTGGTCCTTAACTGGCCATGCCAATCGGCCGGTCGTTAAGGGATTAACTTAAAAACAGCCATAAATACGTAATAATGTTTTCAGTTCTATTCAGTTGCCACAGTTTACACATAATTCTTTTTGACTTCTACGTATTTTTAATCAAGGCTTCCTTATGTGGCCATTCTCAATAAATGTCTGGAATTTGAACACTGCTGCAAAGCAATGTTAGGTAGTAGCATTAATATTTCACCTCTAATTGTCATATATGCAGAATATAGATTGTGATTGGTCAATAGACAGCACAGAATACTTGAGTCTAAGCAACTACCAGAGTCCTACCAGACACATCGCATAGGGAATACAGAAGTATACCAACTGCACAGTAGTGACCAAGTCAAAATTCCTCAAAGGGACCTCCAATGCGAGACCTGTCCAGTACTGAAAGGGTTAAACGCCACATTTAAATTAAATGAAAATTGTATTTGATAACTGTAGTTCAGCTGGTTTGCCCCATAATTGTTTCTCTTTAGCTTCATGAATAGATAGAGAGAGAGGGGTTCGAATACAGTGTTTGATAAATAAAAACACTCTTATTTAAAGATAGAGGAATGTTTCAAAATAAAAGCAGCTCCAATTAATCTTCATAGTATTTGATCCATGGAGAGTGTTATTTCAACACTGTCAGAGTTGTAGTTCAAGAGTAATTGAATGATAAAGTATCCCCCTCCCGACCCTTTTACCTAGTGTAAGGTACCTCCCCTAAGATGTGGAATCTGGTCTTAAGACCAGACAGCTCACAGCAAGGGACAGTCTTCTTACTGTGAGAACAGTGAAAGCCCTGCCCCCCTTGACAGGTTTTTCCCTTATGCTAAATGAAGATTGACCCTCTCTGCAAGCCATCTGGACACCACCTTTCTATTCTGAGGTGAGCAGTGTTAAAGCAGTGCAAGGGGTGGGAGGGGGATACCTTATCATTCAATTACTCTTGAACTACAACTTGGACAGTATTGAAATAACACTCTCCATGGCCCAAATACTATGAAGATTAATTGGAGCTGCTTTTATTTTGAAACATTACTATCCCTTTAAGCTGAAAATATTATAAGGCCCAGAATATGTCTACACAACTCCCAGACACCAATAAGATATATGACAAGTTGCATTGCATGCACTTTGTGTTTGCAGAACCTATATGGTTACTGAAAAACCGCATTTAAATATGGAAAAAAACATTTTCACAGAATGAACCTTCTGCAAGCTGGCATGCTATTAGTCTGGTAATGCGGTAAATTAAACTTTCATTATAAGTTCCATAAGTATGGATTAGAAGTATTGCACAGAATATATTGTTTTAATCTTGGATTAGAGCACATTGCTTTCCATGTGTTTAGGAAAAAAAAAACATTTATGTGAAAGTATTCTCCCTGCTGCCTCAACAAACAAGAACTACGCACAGCAGGAAATTGAACAGAATTGTTTGTTAATGCACATTACACATTTTGTTACCACCAAATTGAACATGTGTAATGTTCTTAAACAGAACTAAAAAAAAGTCTAGTTGCAGAGCCATTCAACTGAAATTGCGGCAATAAAATGTTTAATAAATATACTAATGTTACATTACTCTGCTCTCAATACATTTATAATTACTGTAAACTATGTATGGGAAAATGCTGGTTGCATAAGAACATTTTGTTGTGATATTGTTTAAACCAAGAGACATGTTTGCGTAGTCTAAAATCTCAGCAGTCAAGCTTCCCTCCATATAAATGTAATCGCCACGGGAGTTTGCTAGCACAGCAACTCACAGACTATCTTTATAGAGCAGTTTTAGGGTAAAGACTTGATTTTAAGGAATTAATTTGGTAGTTGTCAAACTGCTTAAAACGCACATAACCCATTGTGACTGGTAACAGTACTGGCACAATTCCAATACACTTCTTGAGTAGTTTATACTACACGTGATATCAGATTCTGGATAATATGTATATAGTTATAGAGTCATGTTTTTGTATGGAATTGTTGGGTTAAGGTAGTGATTATCAACCAGGTGCTGTGGCACTTTGGTGTGCCAAAGACATCCACCTAGGGTGCCCCTTTTTTTCTATAAAGATTTCGATAAAAATGTGAATGTTGAGTTTCACATGTATTATTAATGGACATTTTTTATGCACGGTATGCTTCTTTTTGCTGTTCTGATCGTGAGATACAAGAATGACTATATTTTACTTATTTGTATCGATCATAAATCCCTTGACAGATGACATTTAAAATTTTAGTGGTGCCTCAAAAAATCCAGATTGTGTTTTAGGGGGGCTGTGAAAAAAAAAAAAAGATTAATACCTTTCTGGAAATTATAGAGTCATTAACAATAAATTACAATTGGAGAATACACAAGTTATTTTACTTTAGTAATAATAATACATAAACAGTTATACCATATTGGTTTATTCTATGTATAGAGAAGAACAATTTTAGTGCTGCTCTTTTTGGTCACATATAATTAAATTGGACAAGTAGGGATATGCACTAAGGTAAGAAAAAGGTGGCAAAATAATTCAAGTGAAAAAATTGTTTCCAATTTCTATTGTCAGAGACATTGCCATGATGGGAAGGAAATGGTTAATTTTTCTTTTAAACCTAATTCTCTAAAAATCTGTGTTTAAAAATGTATTTAAATTACCTCATGTAACAGAGACAATGAGCTTCTCTTCCTCAATGGAGGGGGAAATATTTGGGTGACTTTTATGATGATTGATATCGAATTGCAGACAACCACAGTCTCAAGCAGTATTATTATCTTATGAGAACATCTCAAAGTCTGGGAAGAAGATGTACTCCTATGTGAGAAAGGCTGGTGGAATGACATGTTTATAGGGTCTCTGATAAACTTATGATCTCTCCCTTTTGAGATGATTGCTAGACAAGATGTCATTAATAGGTAAGGTAATACTTGTGATGTCACTGTATAATGAGATGGCCCTTTAACCAATTAGAGCAGGAATTAGAGAGGAATTTCATATTATAAATACTATGATATGAGAGAAAAGGGGGCCTTCCTCTTGGGTCTTGGCTGGTTTTTCCTTTCCTGTGGTTCCTGGCTGACTGCTAGGGAGATCCTAAGAAACACTTGGGCTGGTAACTATATCTTTCCTTACTATAATTCTGCAAAATTAAAAATCAAATATTTATTTCTTCCTTATTTGAAGAAAAGTTTATTTTCTTATAAATTTGTCTTAATTGGACTGGCCAACCATTTGGGATCAATTATAATAAGCTATATTAGCTATAGAAAATCTGAAATTAAGCAGAATGTATTTATTATTGGTAAATTGTTATATTTTGCCAAATAAGTGTAATATAGTTAAATAGCTTGGTTTATATATTAGTTAATATAATTCTGTTATTTCTAGAATATTGTGTTTCTGGAAAGGTTATAATAACTAATATTGATCTGGGGAATTCGTTCAATTCATTAATTAACCCTTTAACCGCTAGTTGTCTATTTATTTGTGGTGTTTCTTCGGATTTCTTTGTGTGTGTACTAGGCCTAACTTTTGTAAAGTGAAGGTTTCTTTTAAACTTTCACTAGACAAAAGAAGTTGTCATCTTGGGTGGGGCACCCTATCTTAATAAGTGGATTAACCCTTGTAGTACCCTATAGGTTTTACATAACATTGCTATAATCTTATTTGTGATATATGTTGCACAAAGTTTAATATGCTGTCTAGTCATATATTATTGAATTGATTCTAAGTATTTTCTGGTATAATATGTTATTGACTATGTTTAATGCAATGTATATGTTTTATTCAGGAAGTATGCAATATTTGTAATCGGTAGATAATTAAATTATAGTGATTTAAATCTGGGATTCTATTCCAGTTAGTCTCTAAATTTGACTATTGCATATGGTACAAGAAAAATTGTCAGAGGACCTGGCTTTATATTAAAGGTGATTCATCTGACAATATACCTTAAACCTCAATTAGCATATTTTATACAGTTTCTGGGGCAGGGGTATTCATATACACTGCTGCCAATTGTATTTTATTAATGGTAAGGATCAATTATCCTTTTCTATGCTGCTGAGTGCAATTATTGTTATCTAATACCTCTGAATATACCTAAGTGTGGTTAACCATTTAATTGCTGGTAATGCTCATGGTCATAATTGTGGTTTGAGTTACTATATAGCTATTGTAATTGCTGATCACTCCTTTATATCATTGTTGTTTACACTTTATATATAGTATATTTCACTTAAGTAAATTATATATATTTTTGCACAAATATGCGGGATTGATTATTTTAATCAATTCTTTACTGTGAAGTAGCGTGTTAATACCTAATATAGTGTAAAGTTCTCAAAATTATTTAATATTGTAATTTATCTATTTATGTGAAGATATCCAACCTGATTGGTTCTCTTGTTGTAACCTCTTGGATACCTTCAACATAAGTGGTTTGACACTATGCTATTCTATGAAGTGTCCTTTTCTATATGGAGACAGTTCAAAGTCCCCATAGACTAATATATGAATTTAAAAATAAAGTTTATCTAACTGGAGTGACTGCTTCAACCTCATATTAACACAGCACTCACAAGACTTCTTCAATGTAAAAAAACAGTTGAATTCAGTGATCAATGTTTTAATTCTCCTCGTGATCTTTATCAAGATACTTATATAGTGCTAATCAACCTCTTAAATAACCAGGGTTACTACAAACTTAGAACCTGCCAAAATCCTCTTGAATTAATAAGGAGTTATAAATTAAAAACTCATGGGCCTAGATGCACTAAATGTCGATGTGGTGTCGGTATGACATTGTCGATGTGTTCGAATCACTCCGACAATTCAATCTGCACACACATCAACATATTCACAAAAATTGTCTGATGGAAGGGGAAGGTTGGAGAAAGTCCCTATTAGCATACAGGATTTTCTAAGTGCTGTCGGTGTGGAAGGGATCTTCTCCCCTCACACATCACTAACACGACAATTCTGAACAGCATTATCTGTGCTTCCCTACCCAGCCAGTAGGGGAATACAGAGAAGGCTTTCAGCACCATGGACAGCATTGAATGCCATAGGGATATGCATTGCTCACCCCTGTGGCAATCAAAGGGTTACAATAAACAAAACTAGTACACCAAGCACTACACAATGTCCCCCCCCTTAGACATCCCCCCCTTTAGTATGTCGACATATATTGCATATATTCGACATACTAACTCCATCCGACATTCACCTCAGGGACTGACATTTAGTAGACAAACCTGTCTTTTATTCAACACTTAACCCTTTGAGTACCAGAGAGTACCTGTACATGTCTATGTTGCAACAATTTATTTTTTATTAAAAAATGTGTTTAACTTTAATGATTAAAATATTAGACCTCAAGGGGTATATCATGACCCCTCATGACACCCCCAACACAAATGCCCGTTTATTACTTTAAGAGCATATAACCTATATGAAACATAGGTTATATGCGCTTTTTTACTTACAGTAAAAGATCAGACCTCAAAGGGGGGCACCAGGACCCCTCCTGATAATCCATCGTGGGGGGGGCTATCTATCCAAAATGATCCACGGGGCGACCCCAAAGGCATTTACAGCCTTCTTGATGCTGCCGGCTTTACAGCTGTCGGCAGCATCAGGCTCTGAATGAATGAATGAACCCAGTCACTGGGTTCATTCAAGGTAGCGGAGCGCTGGGCTCCCATTATTGAATCAGTCACCGGGGTCAAACCCGGTGACTGATTCAATAATCAGAGAGCAGGGCTGCTTTCTTAGAATGAACCAGGTGATATAAAAGCTGCATCTACTCTAAGCGCTCCCATACACAGGCAAAGTGTGCAGTCCATACCTTGCCTATTAACCCTTTGGATACCAGAGGGGTAGGAAACACATGCTAAGCAATGCTTTCCTACCTCTCTGGTACTCAAAGGGTTAAGTGTCGCATAAAAGACAGGTTTGTCTACTAAATGTCAGTCCCTGAGGTGAATGTGGGATTGAGTTAGTATGTCGAATATATGCAATATATGTCGACATACTAAGGGGGGGGATGTCAAAGGGGGGACATTGTGTAGTGCTTGGTGTACTATTTCTGTTTATTTTAACCCTTTGAATGCCACAGGGGAGAGTAATGCACATCCCTATGACATTCAGTGCTGTCCATGGTGCTGAAAGCCTTCTCTATATTCCCCTACTGGCTGGGTAAGGAAGCACAGAGAATGCTGTTCAGAATGTCGTAGCTCTCCCTGCTGTTACTCCATAGGAGATCCCAGCTACGATAGCATGAGTTAGGTTAAGTGGAGATTGTGAACTCCGACAGCAGAGGCTAATATCAGAGTTTACTGAGTGAGTCAAAGTGACACATTATAATATCAACACACCCCCTTGCATACAAATGTATCTGATTATGCTTCATTTCCATATGGAAATAAGCAATTGTCGATTCGAAGAATAAAAATTCGTACACATGGTAAAGGCATGTCGGATTGATGTCGATGTGGGTATTTTTTGGTCAGAGTTCTGGTGAAGTGATGTTGTAGACACTTTGTGAATATTGAGGATGTGCCTACAACACTGCTCCGACAGAACATTGACATTCATAGCCCTCTTCGACCTTTAATGCATCTAGGCCCCGGTCAATGCTCCTAAGAGTCCCCAAAATAAAATAAATCACCCGAAAGATAAGAAAGACATGAAATAATAGTGATAGAAAACATATCCCCTTATTTGGATAAGGAGAATCAAGGGAATAGCCCCATTTGGAACCATACATATTAAAATGTAACCATTATCCTAATTCATATATTAATATAATATTCAACTCACTAATAAGGAATTCACTTATGTTCAAGATATACAAGTAGTAGATGAGTGTAATATCTTGATTACTGATTGATTCATTATAAGGAGGATCTGTTTCACATCATTTCTGATGATGCTCTAAAATGTACTTACAGTAATGTTTATTAAACAATGGGAAAATTGATAATGTATTAACCCAAAGCACACTCGCATTGTCGTCCGGGACTGGGCAATTAAAAATAATGTAAATTCAGTGATAGTAAGTGCTGACTGTACACATTGAGATATTGATTAGTGTTGAGCGAGCACCCCGATGCTCGGGTGCTCGGGTGCTCTGACCGAGCACCGCCGGAGGCTCGAGTGCTCGGCCGAGCACCCGAGCCCCATTGAATTCAATGGGGCGACACGAGCATTACACCAGGCACCCCCTGCTCTGATGAGGGGAGGGTGCCTGGTCAATGCCCCCCTTCATCTCCACAATGCCCCTCTTCCACAATGTCCCCGTTCCACAATGTCCCCCTTCCACAATGTCCCCCTTCATCTCCGCAATGCCCCCTTCATCTCCGCAATGCCCCCTTCATCTCCGCAATGTCCCCCTTCATCTCCGCAATGCCCCCTTCATCTCCGCAATGCCCCCTTCATCTCCGCAATGTCCCCCTTCCACAATGTCCCCCTTCATCTCCGCAATGCCCCCTTCATCTCCGCAATGCCCCCCTTCATCTCCACAATGCCCCCTTCCATCTCCACATGTGCCCTACCTCCAGTCCCTGGTGGTCCAGCGGAGCGTCTGTGTAAGATCTGTGCCTCCTTCGGCACAGATCCCTGCCACCCGAACATGGCGGGCGAGCACATGGCGGTACTCGTACGAGTACCGCCATGTGCCGAGCAGAGCGATGCTCGAGCCGATCCGAGCATCGGCCGAGCATGCTCGCTCAACACTAATATTGATACTTTGTGTCTCAGTGGGAGCACAGGCAGCATGTGTGATCTGAACTACAGGCACGTAGATGTGACAGCAACCTGTGGCTCGGAACATGGCATGGTGCTTCTCTCAACAGAGAAACATGAATACTGCAAAAAGTTGGTATCTATTACTGTTTTTTATCTATTTTGATTTATTTCACTTTTGGGGACTCATAGTAGCACTGACCATGAGTTTTTAATTTGTAACTCTTTATTCAAGATGATTTTGGGGGTTCTGTTTTTGTGGGAACACTGGCTATTTAAGAGGGTAATTAGCAATGTGTAAGTAACATTCATCACCAACTTAAACAGTGTTTTTTTTTTTCATTGAATATGTCCTGTGAGTGTTGTATTAGTCATTGAATTGTGGTACCCAGGTAGATATTCAATTGTTGTGAGTGCTGCCCTTCATCCACCTGCAACTTTTATATGGGAGAACACATATATATTTGTATTGGCTGTGTATTGGTTACCATATATCCTCTAAAGGAAATCTGTGTTACAATCAATGAAAGAAGACACTAAAGAAAACTATGACATAAACATTGAGACTCCTTCTGACTAAGCTCATTTCATGGAAGATCAGGCTACAACCATAAGGTTTTCAGAGACATCATCAGATGAAACTACTGATAAGGTACTTATTGATCTTTTTTTCATACATTATTAAGACTTAAGAAGAGAAAAATAGATTGAATCTACATGGAGTTTATTGGAATACTATAGACAAAAACACATTCCTAGGGGATTTAAAATGAGTAATCTCCCAACGACTGGTTGCAATAACCCAGACTTTTGTAAGAAATGGTGTTCCATCTTGAAGTGTTCTTTTGATCTCATTTTTATTACTAACTAGTTGAAGAGCTTGTGTACACAGGCCACAGTACCACCCAGCAACGGCTGCAGTACAGTCATGCACAGTAGAGACTGCCTGCGCCGCAGCTGATATGGAGAGGGGCTGAATTTGGAGCCCCACTTCATTATCAGCCGCGGCACGGGCAGTCTGTAGTATGCATGACTGCAGCGCGCTCAGCCGTCTCTACTGTGCATGACGGCTTCTGACAAACAATTTAGCCAGTTATTATATAGGATTGAGGAAGTGACTAGAGAGCTTAAATTAATTAAAGCAGAGATAACATATTTTGAAGAGAATAACCAATATTTACTAAATGATGAAAAAAAACAATAAATGCCAGGATAAATTAAATCAACAGTAGGTAATATTCAGACCAGACGTACACAAATTTAAGAGAAGTAAGGTGGAGAAGGTTAATTTGGACTACAAAAAAGGAAAAGGGTCTATAGAGGTTTAAGAGGCTCCATGGACAGAATGCAAGAAGCATCCACATAATAAAATCAAGTTCCCCAATGTATCTACAGTTGGTGATTCATCAGGTGACTCATTAGGATCATGTACTTATAATAATGAAAGCAGTGATACTAAAAGGCCAGGAACCATCTACCAGTGCAGCAACATCTTTTTTAGGGGTTACAAACTGCAAGAGACAAGGGAGGCCCCATAAAACGAAGAGGGGTAGTAGACATAGGAGACAATATAGCAAACATTCAGAAACCCTCAATATGACAAGAAGAAGTTTTTAATGTATCTTTCCATATTTTGACTAAGGAAGAAAGGCAGGTCCACTCCATGGGTCTTTAATTTGTGCCTATCACTAAGATAAATTATTTGGATGTAGCAGTGGACCCTTTTTAAACAATCTAAAGGTGTCCTAGCCCCATTCAAAACTAGACCTCCTTATGCTCCAAAATCTATTTCTTCATTCAGCAAATTGATTGAATATTTATCACCCAAATCCAAGGTCCTGAGAAAAGGATGCTATCTGGGCTTTGGCCTCTAACCCAAATATTGTCATCTGCCCGGCCGATAAAGGTGGGACCATTGATTACCAAAAATATAGGGGTGAGGTATGTAACTTAATGACACTACTACATACAAACACTTAAAAGGCAATCCTACAAATACATATCAGCACATGACTTGAACATTGCAGCAGACTTTCATTTCAGTGTGGATAGGTCAAGACACATTTGGTTTCCTTAGTCAGGAGTATCCAGTGTGCCCTGTTCTATATGCCATCCCCAAAATTTACAAAAAAATGCAAGTAAAAAAGGGAAGACCTACAGTAGCAGCCACTGGCTCACTATTGTAGGCTATCACCCACTATCTGAACTATTACATCCAGCCTCTGGTGCAGAAATCGTTATCATAAATCAAAGATACTAAGACTTTATTCTTAAAACTAAAAGTACAAACTTTGTTTGTACATGGTAACACCAACAACTGAAGGAATGGAGTATGGAGGTTACCCTGAACAAGTACAAGATCAAAACTGTTGGGCAGCAACCAGAACACAGCAGGAAAAAAATTGAATTCTCAGGTCAAAGATTCTATCTTACAGCACTGGCACATTGTGTCTAATGACAAAACTCTGGAACCCCCAATTTGAGGATCTTCAAGACTGATTCAAAGCATTATTATATGGTAGATAAGAGGGGATTGCTTAATATAGAGAAATCAGGGTGTTATAAATACCTTTGAGTGTGGTGTCGGTATGATATTGGCGTTGTGTTCGAATCACTCTGACAAATCGATCTGCACACACATCGACATAGTCACAAAACTTGTCGGATGGAAAGGGAAGGTTGGAGGTCACTATTAGCATACAGGATTTTCAAAGTGCTGTCGGTGTGGAAGGGATCTCCTCCCCTCACACGTCACCAACACTACGACAATTCTGTACAGCATTCTCTGTGTGTCCCTACCTAACCAGTAGGGGAATACAGAGGAGGCTTTCAGCACCATGGACAGCATTGAATGCCCTAGGGATGTGCATTGCTCACCCCTGTGGCATTCAAAGAGTTACAATAAACAGCACTAGTACACCAAGTACTACATAATGTACCCTTCCCCTTAGTATGTCGACATATATTGCATATATTCGACATACTAACGTCATCCAACTTTCACCTCAGGGACTGCCATTTAGACAACTACACTTTTATTCGACTCCATGTTTAGTCGACTCCATTTTTTGTCTACTCCATTATTATTCTACTCAAGTTTTTGTCTACTCCATTTTTTGTCTACTCCATTTTTGTCGCCTCCATTTTTATTGTACTCCATTTTTAGTCGATCTACACTTTTACTCGAGTCTTTTATTCAACACTTAACCCTTTGAGTACCAGAGAGGTAGCAAATGCAGTGTATGTCAGAGAATGCATGTCGGAGAATGCTGTTCAGAATTGTCGTAGGTCTCCCTGCTGTTGCCCCAGAGGAAAGTACAGGGGAGATCCCAACTGCAACAGCCTGAGTTAGGTGAAGTGAAGACTCTGAACTTCGACAGCAGAGGCTGCTATCAGAGTTTACTGAATGAGTCAAAGTGTCACAATAACATGTCAACACACCCCCTTGCATACGAATGTTTCTCTTTATGCTTCATTTCCATATGGAAATTATCAATTGTCGATGCGAAGAGTAAAAATTTGTAAACCATTCAAAGGAATGTCGGATTGATGTCGATGTTGGCATGTTTTGTCGGAATCATGTCGATGTGATGTTGTAGAGACTTTAGTGAATACCGGGGATGTGACTACGACCCTGCTCCAACAGTACATTGACATTCGTAGCCCTCTTCGACCTCTAGTGCATCTAGGCCTTCAAATGGCAAAAAATATCAATATTTATCAGCAGGTGACACACATATGCACTTATGTAGTGAATTTCATCAAGGTCCCGTGCTCACTGATTTATTGGGTACCTCAGAAAAACCAGTAACATGAAATTTTGCACAATTCCATCATACTATTGCCTCCATGCAATGTTTGGCAATTGATCAAGAACCTTCAGCTTTGAGAGAAGTAGATCATGGGAAAGTTTGTTTCAAAGAGGCAAGTTGGATCAAAAACATTTATACAATGACTCTAAGAGGCTTAAATGAGACTCATTTTCATGTTTTTTGCAATTCTTGAGATCTCTACCACTTTGGTTCCCTGCTCTAATACATCATTGGATGTAGATAGGAGGAGTCTTTGACATAACATGCCATATATTACTGTATTGTTTTTGGATTTATCAGATATGAGTTTAGGTTGTAGAATAAGTTGGTGTTAGAAGATGGATATCTTGAGGAATATGGTGTGATATTCATTTACCCCAATAGGCGAGTGGATGGGAATGAGGCCCTGTACTTTTTTGTATTTGGGCCCTTTAAGAGACACTTACAGGTGTTTCTCTGATAAGAACTTCATCTCCTCAGATAGTGGGGCAAAAAAATTTGGATTGTCCAATTATGAATAAATATATCTTTGTAAAACAATTTTCCATCTGCATCCTGATCTGATAAGGATATAGGATGGATTACCCTTTAAATGGATATTATATTTATGGTGTTTGTGCTTAACTGTATAAATGATAACTGTTATGCAAATGTACATATGTGGGGACATTCCAGTTATCAAACACTGTGAGCCATCCGTTTCCAAATAATCATTACCATTCTAATTTTCAAAAATATTTATGCTACATATTACATATCTTCTAAGTAATTGACTATCCTCTATTTGCGCATATGGGTATTGTGAGTGCTGCAATATGTCAGGATCCAGCACCTGGAAGGTTATCATCTGTTCACTGAGCTGGATGGAAACATTCACCTTAGGATTTAATCTTATTGTGGTACCCTATGATAGGGCACAGTGTTGAGGAGAATCTGGGCCTTGGGTGTTGCAGTTCACAGGAGACTCGTGGCTCTGAATTTAGCTACAAAGAATGAGCATCTGCTCTCTCAAACATTAGATTAACTTATGCCCATGATATACAAGGAGTAGATAAGTGTCATATCTTTATTACTGGTTGATTCATTACAAGGAGGATCTGTTTCACACATTTCCGATTAAGCTGTACAATGTACTATATGTCTGTTCAATAATGGGATCATGGATAATGTATTAACCTAAGTGCACTCAATGATGCAAAGCACTGGTGTCCCGGACTGTCATTTTAAAATCATTGGTAGTAAGTTGCACTGATTGTACACCTTAAGATATTGATAATCATCGGGAGCACAGAAAGAATGTGTGATCTGATCTCGGAAACAAGGCTTCAACAAGCTAGAAGACACTTTCATCGTACATATAAGACTCTTATAATTTACTTATTTATGTTCCCTTAATCAGAAATTGAGCACTGTATTCAGCACTTAAACCTTATGTTATCTGTATGTCTCCCTTTACCACTTTAGACTGTAATCTTTAGAGCAGGGACCCCACTTCCAGTGTTTCACTTTGCCATGCACTTGTCACCCTGTATTGTCCAGCCCCTTAAATTGTAAATCGATCCGTACGCTTGTGGAGCTAGCTAAATATATTTATACAATTATGATGTAATGGAGATCTGTGGTTCGGAACATGGTATGGGGCTTCACTCAACTGAGAAACATGAAAACTGTTGTAAGTTGGTATCTGTAACAAGTTTTCATCTATTCTGAACTCCTTATTTGTGAGCTGAATATTGTATTAGTATATGAATTAAGATAGATTTCACATTTGCATGTATAAGTTCCAAATGGGGCTATCTTCTTGATTCTCATGTAAACAACAAGATATATGTTTTCTATCTCTATTTTATTTCAAGTATTTCTTATTTTTTGGGTGATTTATTTCACTTTTGGGGACTCATAGTAGCACTGACCAGGAGTTTTTAATTTTTTCTCATTATTAATTCAAGAGGGATTTGGCAGGTTCTGCGTTTGTGAGAACACTGGCTATTAAAGGGGGTAATTAGAAGTGTTTAATTATCTTGATAAAGATCCCGAGGGGTTCAAAACGTTGATCACCCAATTAAACTTTGTTTTTTCATTGAAAAACTCGTGTGAGTACTGGATTAGTTATTGTCTTGTTCTATTCCGTTTTAACCAAAGTTTTACTAAAACAATACTATTTTCTTAAAGGGATAGTAATACTTCGTTTTATCTTTATTTTATTTTGCAGGCATTAAAAAAACATGAAGAACGATATAAGTCTTATCTCTCAAACCTTTATGGTTTAAGAGATATTCACAAACAAAGTATCCCCCCCGATTCAACCAGATCAGAAGGGAGGTGCCCAGGTAGACTGCAGAGAGCGACAATCTTCAATTAAGATAAGGGAAAAAGCTGAAAAACTTGTCAAGGGGGGCAGGGCTTTCATTCTTTTCATACAAAGAAGATTGTCCCCTTCTGTTATCTGTCTGGTCTTACAACCAGATTCACATCTGAGAAGAGATGGCTTACACTAGGAAAAAGGGGCGGGAGGGGGAAACTTTGCTTGTGAATATCTTTTAAACCATAAAGGTTTGAGCAATAAGACTTATATCGTTCTTCATGTTTTTTTTCATGCCTACAAAATAAAATAAAGATAAAACGAAGTATTACTATCCCTTTAATCATCTTTTTTTTTAAGCAAAGCAATGTACTATTTGTTGTGGTAATTTTAATTACATCAGACTACAGGTAGCAAAATAACTGCTTTCTTTGAAATTGAAAATAAAGTCAGATAAATTAAAATAAACCTCACATTAATACAAGTGTAGTAGTATATTATATATACAAATCTTTGTCAGAAAGCAATAATGCATTTATTCTTAATAGGATAAAAAGTACATTTCACCTTTCATGTAAACTTGGATATTAAAAATAGCACTGATAAACATGTTCACATCACTCAATAAAATAGATTTTCATTTCAGGGTCACAAATATCATATTGAGATTTTTTTCTCTTAAACAATAACACTTACTATCTCTGTAGTTCTATGAATACTTTTGAAGTGCCATATTAAAACCAATCTCTAGGCCTTCAGGCAAAGTGAAGCAATTAGTCTTGGAGTTGTGAATAAATAAAAATCCTTTTATATACCCGTCCTTGACACGTACCTTGCAAATCAGGGAACTTTCATCTGGTGGAATAAAATGTTAAATAATGAACATCAATACTAAAAGTTCTACTGCTTTTTGATATTAGGTTTATACTCATTTATGTTATTATATGCATTTATATTTACATTTAAAACACATCTTCTGCAGGCAGACACAGGCAATACCTCAAGAACTGCCCATCTATATGTATATATGCAAAACTTATTTTTTTTTGTTAGGTTTATTTTTAAAGCAAACAATTTAAATTAGATGGGTCATTTAAACTAGATATCTTTTAGAGCACCCATATCTCATGATGACATTGATGTAGACAGCAGTGATGCACATGAATTAAAATGTAACTGCAGCACAGCACAACTATGATCTATAGACAATTTGTTAATAACTTGAATGATAAAAATGTCTCTAATGCATTGTGTAGTTTAATGAGTTGATCCTTGACAACTCGCTCAACCCAATGAGGACCATACGGTATGCAAGGCAAACGCTTTCAACCAAACTGTGCGCTCCTCTTGTCCTCAGTGGGTTCATATTGCTGTCACTAATGCAATCCACTTAAAATACTTCTAATCGTATGCCACTATACAAATATCTGTCTAGGTTTCCCATATTATCCAGAGTTAAATGTAAACAATGTCACTAATTTACAAGGCTTTAACAAGGGTCCCTTTATGCTTTTGATATGATTTCTAGATAAAACGTTATATTCAACTCAAGACCTACTGCTCTGCTTCTCACCCTCAGTCCTCCTCCTAGGCTGTACCCTATCTATGGAATTTACTTATATGTGCCATCAGTTTCTTTCCATCTTCCTAACATTACTGCAGCCTCATAAAACTCATCTCTTAAATTACTCTTATCCCATATCCCAGAGGCGCTTAAACCCAAACGCAAGGTTTTCACGATTACCTCGCATATTCACATTCAGGTACACTATTTTGTCATGCTGTGCTAATGACAGAACCACTTATCCCAAAACCCTACATAGATATAAATAACTTGGCCTTTCTCTGTTAAAACAAACCTCAGGGGCTGGTCCAGTGCTATCCCCTATCTGAACTACGGTTTTTGTGGGTTAACTAAGCTACACTGCCGTATGCTACTCCATGTTTCTGCACATTGAAATCTTCTTAGAAAAAGAAACAGAAGCCACTCTAGTTGAGGACTATTATATTGTGGACAGTTAGCATTTATGCACATGGTGCTGTGGATAAATGGCTATTGTACAAGCAGAATAAAACCATTTAATACACTTATTTACCCCCAGATCAAAATATCTTATATCAATTTGCCGGTACATGAAATAGACAATGGGGCCATTCTCATACACATGCCAGGGATGTGATACAAATCCTGATGTTCAAAGGGTTTTCTTTTCCTTCTACTTGTGTAAGGAGCAAAACTCTCACCTCCATTCATATTGGACTGTACCAATATGTCATTTATTTTTTAATTATTCCCATATGTACAATATTTTGGTGCTATAAAATTATTTGTGATTAGCATAATAGGTATCTGGTGCCCAGTGTGTATACAATGCAAGCAAATTGACACAACAATGTGTCACTCCTTACTCAGTCTCCTGCTCACGCTCACTCTCTTTCTCTCTTGTGTGCACTCTATCTCTTGCCTTCTCTCTTTAGCAGATACTTTCTCTCTCTCAAGGAAATTGCTGATTTGGTAGGTGCCTAGCAAAGTTTCTGTAGTCTTGAACTGAGGTGAGCAACATGTAGCTCTCCAGGTGTTGGACTACGAATCCCATCATGCGTGTGTGACGATTTATTAGCTGTGAATGATGGGAGACCATCGACATGTGACTGCCACTGGATGCCCACCCCTGTTTTACTTTGTCTAAATTGTAGTTACAAGTTTTCTTGAAACATTCTGTAACATTTGCAAAGTTGAAATAAATGTTTCTACATCCTCCTGCCTAGAACCAAGTTTCATAAAATCTCTCTCATTTGTGCTGGAACTTGTAATTCTAAAGTTTATGAGTTGTTACCTCTGCCAAGCTGGACAACAAATAGCAAAATGCATTATTAATTCCTCATTGCCAGGCTCAGGGTATGTTCACCTTGGGATACATATATCATTGTAAAAGTCTACACATCTAAAATTACACTAGGTTAAAAAAGGTCCATGAAACTATTAAAACACAACATTAGAAAATTGTAAATATATGTGGTAAAACTCTGTGGTCCTATGTTCAAAAGAAATGTGGAATTATTCTGGCGCAAACCACCTGCACCATAGGGGCAAATACAACTTCCTGTTGATTTAAATTGGATTTTTAACACATTGAATGCTGAAGAGGTCTCCAACACATTTCCCCAAAATAGTCCAACATACAGCAATATGTTTAATAATATAGTCACTTGGTGTAACATCATTATAACATACAGCTCACTCTTTTCAGGTACTCTCTGGCTTCTTGCTGCTAGAATTGTCAGTGGCAGCTTCCTCCTTATTGTCAGCACCATTGACTTTGAAATGTCCATATCCAATAGGAAGCATCTATTACTGATCCACAACCAATAAGTACTAACATTGCACCAACTGCAGTAGATAGCTAGACCAGTGACTGTCTTGGCTATACGCTTCTTGGCAACCCTGGAATCAATTGCAAGAAGAAAAAAATGCCCCGTGGTCCTCAACATCCAGCCATACGCTGCGTCGGCCAGTCGTTAAAGGGATAGTAATACTTCGTTTTAACTTTATTTTATTTTGTAGGCATTAAAAAAACATGAAGAATGATATAAGTCTTATCTCTGAAACCTTTATGGTTTAAGAGATATTCACAAACAAAGTATCCCTTCCCTGTTCAACCAGATCAGAAGGGAGATGCCCAGGTAGACTGCAGAGAGGGACAATCTTCAATTAAGATAATGGAAAAAGCTGAAAAACTTGTCAAGGGGGGGAAGGGCTTTCATTGTTTTCATACAAAGAAAATTGTCCCCTTCTGTTATCTGTCCTGTCATACAACCAGACTCACATCTGAGAAGAGATGGCTTACACTAGGAAAAAGGGGCGGAGAGGGGAACTTTGCTTGTGAATATCTCATAAACCATAAAGGTTTGAGAGATAAGACTTATATCATTCTTCATGTTTTTTTAATGCCTACAAAATAAAATAAAGTTAAAACGAAGTATTACTATCCCTTTAAGGGTTGAAAAAAATTACACTTTTTTTAATGGTTTTACCAGTTTGCCCAAAATTAGTCCTGTTTTTATAAAATATTTCTAAATAAATTTTCTTAATCAGTGGTCTCAAACTGCATTACAAGAGGGCCAAGACAGTGTATATTACAACACCTTGAGAGGTGAAGAAAACATTGCGTTAAGGACATCCATGCTTTTGCACAGGTATCAATGATTTTGCTCAGCAATTCTGAATAAACTAACTGTTCAAAATAAGTGATAGTTCAAAACCCTGCACTGGCACTTCAGATCTATGCTCTAAATCAGTTGTTCTCAATACTCTCCTCAGAGGGACCCTTATAGGTCACTTGTTTAGGACTGATCTGCTTGAGTGAGGTGAGTTAATCTGAGGCTCAGTCTTTTAACTCATCTGTTCACAAGCAGGGGAATCCTAAAGATATGGCCTTTTAGGATGGGAACCACTGCTCTATATAGACTGTAACTTTTTCATTTTTCTATCTTTATATTTTAAGTTTATGATGAGTATAAGGTGTTAGCAACAGCCTGCATCCTTAATCTAGGGCATGAATGGGAGCATGGCCCAGTCCATTTCAATGTGAATCCTGTGACAGATTGTTCACATTTAGGTTAGTTCTTATATCTTACTACTGGGAACTATTCGCATGGTTTTCAGTAGTAAGAATGGACGTGAGGCTGTCTTTAACAGCCAGGCTTCCTTTACTTATGTACACATGTGCAGACTGCCACTACTGGCCTTGTTCACTTCCTCATTGCTCCCTGCACTGACAGGAAACTCTCTCTGTCAGAGACAGTCTAACTCATGGTTCCCAACCCATGCCCTCAACATCCACTAACAGGCCAGGATTTAAAGATTTCCTTGCCAGGGTATAGGTGGGTTAAATGGTCAGTAATGCCCATATTTAACTTTATTTAATATTGTAGAGGTTACAAATATAAAGTATTTGGAGAAAGTGGCATTTCTCAAACCCTTATGAACCTTTATGTTTTGAGAGATATTCGTTGCTAAAGTTCCCCCTTCCCCTCAGCACTCTACTGACAGCAGGAGATCCCAGTCCTGGGACCAGCCGGCAGCTCTAAAGCAGTTATTTAAAAATAATTACTTCATTGGAACGGTCTACAAAGTGTGCCTGGTTTGCAAGCCCTGCTGAAGAGCCTCCTCGAGTAGGACGACTTTAGCGGTGAACATCTCTTAAACCGTAAAGGTTTGAGAGATAGCATTTTCTCCAAGTACTTTATTTTTGTAACCTCTACAATATTAAATAAAGTTAAATACTGGAATTACTGACCCTTTAATTACAGGCTAAGTGAGTTTGAGTAACTTACATGTTATGTTCAAAAGGAAATCCTCAAATCCTGGCCTGTTAGTGGGCATTGAGGGCATGGGCTGAATCACTTGAACAAACACAAATGTTGTTGGTGTATAATTTCCGACTGGACCATCCAATCTGCTTATTTCCAATTTAATTAAAATGTACAGTCTTACATTGTTCTCAGAATAGCCTCATGCCTATCCCAGGTATTTTTGAATTTCCTAACAGTATTAGTCCCTACCATTTCTGCTAGAAGGCTGTTCCATGAAACTGTCACTCTTTTTGCTAAAGTAGTACTTGCATTACTTCTAAATTCTCCACCCTCTGATTTTAGATTATTTTCTCTTGTTTTAGTATTAATCCTTTTCTGAAAATGATTTCCTCATCAACTATATTACATCTAAATATATAAGAAAGCTTCATTATATAATTTATATCTATATATATATAAAAGAAAGCTTCATTATATAATGTATATCTCCCTCAGGAGACACACACACCCAGAGGCGGTAGTAAGGAGGTGTCACGGTTTTCAAGACACTCAGACCAGTTGGTGAAATAAAACACAGTTTTATTAAACAGAAAAAATAAAAGAAAGGATCGCCCTCTGTAGGCAGCACTGAGTAATAACAAGGAGGCAAAAATAGGACCAATATACAGATAATAACTTAACAGCTCAGGCACATAACAGATACTGAGAACAGAGATGCAAAGGTTAACACAGTAATCAGTCCGTCTCAGTTGTGGTGTTTGGCACGCCCAAGGTGGTAATAGGCAGTGAATGGTGGAGAGAACTCAACACCTAAAGTTCATAAAACGGAGATAACTGTTCAGTAAAAAAGGACCTGCGACCCAGAGCCTGCTGAAACTTGAGCCTGTAGCCCCCACGGGCGTAATAAGGGAAGCAACCGGATTGCAAGAGCTAGAGCCAATAGCCCCCATGGGCGTGATAACGGAGACCACCAGATTGCAAGAGCTTGAGCCAATAGCCCCCACGGGCGTGATAACGGAAGCAACTGGATTGCAAAAGCTTGAGCCAATAGCCCCCACGGGCGTGATAACGGAAGCAACTGGATTGCAATAGCTTGAGCCAATAGCCCCCATGGGCGTAATAACAGAGACCAGCACAGTAGTAGCTAAAGCCCTAGCACCTCCTCCGGGCGCGGTAACGTAAACTAACTATACTGCAAGGAGTGGAATGAACCGTCGCCTCACAAGGCTACTATGAACCGGCTCAGCAGTAATAGTGGTTGGAATGTAACGGCTCAGCAAGACTAAGCAATGCTCTGCACCAGACTGGAGGCTCAGAATCGGAGGCACAGCTCTGCACGGGTGAACAGCTCAGTTTACAGGAATACAGCTCTGCACGGGTTAACGGCTCAGTAGGAGGAGCACAGCTCTGCATGGGTTAACGGCTCGGTAGGAGGAGTACAGCTCAGCACGGGTTAACGGCTCAATAGGAGGAGTAAAGCTCTGCACGGTAACGGCTCGGTAGCAGGAGTTCAGCTCTGCACGGGTTAGCGGCTACAGTAGCAGGAGTACAGTTCACTGGAGATAGTCGGAATGTCACCTCGGTGACAGCAGGAAGCTGAACCATTGTCTGGGTTGGTGAAAACGGTGCAGGTCACGGAGCACGAATGTCATCCAGGCCGGGTCGAATCACGGAGCTGGGTTCTCAGACAAGCCAGATCAGGTCACGAGCAGGAACGTCAGCCAAGCCGGGTCGAATCACAGAGCAGGTTCTCAGACAAGCCAGATCAGGTCACGAGCAGGAACGTCAGCCAAGCCTGGTCAAATCACAGAGCAGGTTCTCAGACAAGACAGATCAGGTCATGAGTAGGAACGTCAGCCAGGCCGGGTCAAGTCACAGAGCAGGAACACAGGAACATAGTCTAAGCAAGCCAAATCGGTACACCGGAACCAGGAACACAGCACAGCAATACTGGCTCAGGAACACCATGAAAGGGAACCTGACAGGTGCCAATGGCCAGGTATAAAAAGGTCACCAGGATCGCGCCAAACAGGCTCAACCAATAGGAGCGTGGCACAAGTGAGAGTGACAGAAAGAAGATCACGGGCACCGTGATAGGAGGACTATTCAAATCTGCTCTATACTGCCAGTCCTGGAGATACAGAAGGGAGTGTTTTTGACAGGTGTTGCCGGCCCCCTGGCCACTCCTGTCAAAATCTCTGCAAGGAGTTTACCCTCCCTCAAAATCCTCTTGAAAAAAGAAAAACATGGCTGAATAACACGCACAATGCCACAATGAGCACCGAGGATGGCAGGACTGCCACAATGCACCCATTACTAATTTTAAGTAGGTATCAAGATAAACGATTTCCATTACTTAACCCCTTAAGGACCGGCGGTCATGGGATATTTCCGTCCCATAATGACCGCATAGGGGCACTTGGACGCGCCGGTACACGTGACCTGTCACGTGTATAGGCGCGTCATTATGGGGCTTGAAAGAGATCGCTCCGATCTTGGAGCGGTCTATTTCAGGCCCTATTTTTACTTACAGCGCTCCCGGTAGAGCGCTGTAAGTAAAAAAGTACGTAACGTACCATGACCGTCATCGGTCCTTGAGTAGTTCAAGGACCGTGACGGTCCTGGTACGTCAAGGGTCCTTAAGGGGTTAAGAACTTAGTAAATAATTCATGCGTGCTGAAGGTGCCGGTGCCATTGCCAACAATAGCTTGCCAACCTTTCCTCATCAAACACAGAGACTTAGATAAAGTGAAAGTCCCAACCATGCCACATAGCTCTAACTGCACAATTTAAGATGACGCTCCAGTCCATTAAGCCAAATCATCCTAAATCATATGGACGATATACCTAACAATACTAATCTACTGATGCATTTATACCAGGAGATCAATCTACATCATATCATGCAACCTATATAGCTCCCACATTATATTGTAGGCACCATCAGATAACGCAAAGAAAGAAAGGCATATGTAAGGACCTTATCCTTTTCCCATAGAAAGGCCAAGTAGTGGTCATTAATGTCATGCTTTCAATCAAGAAAAGCTGCTCAACCCATCTTTACCTCTGTTATATCTGCACCATCAGCCTGCTTCTCAAAGTGGTGAACAGCCTGTCCAAACAGTAAAGGAACCTGGAGCTGTATGGCATTGTCAAGTACTGTTATCGTATGGTCACCCAGCTGTCTCTTTGTCTACTCACCCTCTTTAAAGGGTTAGTAATGGCATGTATAAATAAAAAGTATTAATGTAGATACTGAAAAAAAAATCCACCAATGCCAGTCCTGTCTCTCAAACCTTTATGGTTTGAGAGATACAAAGTTTTAAACTCCCCCCTCCCTTTCCCTGATGTCAGCTGTAACCATTTAACCCTTTGAGTGCCAGAGGGGCATGCAATGCATTGCAAAGTGTTGTGTACCCATCTGTGAGAAACCAGCTACCATGTTAATTTTAATCCTCATTAAGACATTCTTAGTAAATAAGAATTATCCTTGTCTGGTTGGGCTTAGCAAGCATAGATGCAAAGTGGAGTAATTCTAGGCAAACAAACAACCATAGTGATCAAATAGAAACTAATTCCCATTTATTTAAATTGAGATTTTAGCCGAAATTAATGCCAGTGGCCTTCAACACATTGCCTTACAGTGGTTTGGAGACTTCTCTAGCATTCAAGAGGTTAAAAACCCAATTTGAGTCTTTGTGCACATGGCCCGGTAAGGCAAGGTTCAGAAAGGTGATATTAGTGCAATGCTTCTAAAGCTGCAATAACCAGGCAAACTTATATCAGCTTGACGTCAAAAAACTGGGTGAGTATCTCCTGGAATGACGCAACATGCCCGTATTTTAACTGTGTTCAACAGTGAATATGTAGCAGAACTGTTACACTGCTAACAGAGTTGTTGGTTCATACTACAACTATCCAGTTTTAGCCAGATGCAGGTAGGAAACACAAGAGGCTTGAGCAAGGTTACAGTGCAGTACTGTGAAGTAGGCTACCCCGCAGAAATCAGCTTCCGGGTGGGCTGTACTTCCCCAGCCAAACGTTACAGCGATATCCCTCGTTTTGGTCCACATTAAGCTCCCTCCCCCAAATGCCTCTACACCAGGGTTCTTATTATGAGATCTCTTTGCAGCGACCAATAACAGGAGGATTTATATCTTGAATATGTGACCTAATAAGGGGTAACTAAGGCAAACCAACTGCAAATATTGGCGAAATATAAATTCCCATTGATTCAAATGGGGATTTTAACCCCTTGAATGCTAGAGGTCACCAATGCATTAAGGATTTACAAGATTGGTGGTCAACCTAGGAAATCTTAAAGTCCTGGACTGTTAATGGCATAGGTTGAGGATCACTGTCATAGAGTTTAGTAATGACTGCAGAACAGTATTTCAAAAAACAATCCTCAAGTGCCCCTCCACACCACTATCAGTAAATGTTTTCAGGTTTTCCTCAGTTTAGCAAGGTTGAATCTGTCTTTAGAACAGGAGACTTTATCACAATGACTGAGCTACTGAAAATCTGCATTTTTTAGGAGGCTTGAAGACAGATTTTGGAACCACTACTATAGTATATAAAGGGGGAGATTCACTAAGCGATGATAAAGAGGTGATAAAGTGGAGATGACTTCTCCAGTGATATCACTTCTCCAGTTCCTATGTTATTCTGTGGAGCCTATGCACTAAGATCTCCAAAGTGGAAGAAATCTTAGTGCATTGGCTTTCTAGAATAACATAGGAATTGGAGAAATGATCGCCACTTTATCTCCGCTTAGTGAATCTCCCCCGAAGTATATGCATGCTTATGAAACCACACATTGCATGGTTGCACCAACTCAAGTGGAGTCCGGCAGAATTGTATTTTCTTATTCCTCCTGTATTAAAAATGGAGATTTGGTAAACTTAACCCTTTGTGTGCCAGAGGGGTACGTAACGCATTGCTCTGCAATGCGTTGTGTACCCCTCTGGCACTCAAAGGGTTAATAAAGGGATGGTAACCTTTTAATTTAACTTTTATGTTCTGTAAGTGCACAATATGTAAAGACAAATTGTCTATACCATATATTCTTTTTTACATCTCCATCTTTTTTTTTTTTTTTTTTTTTTTTTTAACACTCGTATGTTCCACACAGTGAGCTCCGTGGATTTGTTTGCGAAAACAGGGATTAGTGATAAAATGTAAAAAAGATAGCATTCAACCTACAGAGCTCTCAGTCTTGTTGATACATTGTATCACTCTCCTACTTTGAATGTTAACTAACCAGAAAACTCACTAGAAACAGAGCCATAATGCTTACTTACATGGACATGGGTGTAAAAGAAATAGGAGAAGATACAAATATCTATGTAATTTGACTTCACATTTTATGCACTTTCAGAATATGTAAAGTCAAAATAAAATGTCCCTATCAACCCTAATATGTTTTGATAACTTGTGTTATTTCATTCAGTTTGTCCCTCTCATATTGGATGATCTGAAGTGATGGTAGTTTCCTGTGAGCCCAACCTATGGTGAGCACATCATTCTTTGTAATGATTTGCTAATTCAGTAAGCCTTATGTATAAAGGCAAAGTGCTCCAACTATGGTGTAAACCAGGTGTAGCCAACACTGGCCCTTAAGAGCTACCCACAGTTAGGGTCACCACATACCCCTGATTGCCCAGGACAGTCCTGGATTTTAAGTGTGTCCCTTGTCCCAGGCAGCCCCCATCTGGGACAATACAAAGTCCCTGACTGAAGACTCCAGAGCACTGAGTTCTAAATACTAGAACTGCCCATTACCTACTGCTACACAAAAGTAGCTCACATTATCTTGTAGCCATCACAGGCATCCCTTCCTGTCATAGCAGTAAATGGGCAGTTCTTCCTCTAGTGTTTAGAACTCTGTGGTATGCTGGAGAAAGAGCAGGTTGTGCACCGATTTCCAGTGATTTAGTGTCCCCTCCCGCATAGCTGCACTAGAGTTGAGGACACATACCCTGCTGTTCTCATCTCAGCAGTGTCCCTGAATGGAGATGTGGTCACCCTACCAACAGTGCATGTTTTCAGGATATTCCTGAGTGAGCAAAGTCAGACCAATTAACCCTTTAAGTGCCAGAGAGTCACTTTACAATGTGTTGGATACCTCTCTGCCACTCAAAGGTTTAAAGTGACTGAGTCACTAATAAGTCCACCTGTGCTCCTGCTGGGATATCCTGAAAACACGCACTCTTAGTAGCTTCTGGGAAGCAGGGTTGGCGACCCCTGGAGTAAATCAAATACACCATACTGAACAAATAAAACATTCCAAAAATGCTCATTGACATAAAATGGGCTTTTAACCCCTTGAATTCCAGATTACTCCAACACATTGCAGTGACCTCACTAGAATCCAGTGGGTTTAAACTATTATTTAAATCAATGGAAAGGTTTATTTGTTCCCTACGGAGCATCTGATTTGTCCCAGAATTGGTGATCTTTGCTTTTCTACATTAAAGGCCCAGTATGTCTAAGCAAAGCTTCAGGGGAATCTGATGTCTGTTTTACAGTCAATTGCAAGAATAACCTATATAGTGTGGCATAATTCATGATAATAACAATGAAAATCTGCAGTTGCAACATGAATCACCTTTATTAATTACCTGATTTACCTGTCTGTTCAAATGGCCACAAGAAAACAACTTTCAGTGTGTGTGATGCAAATCATTAGATGACCTAGTTCTCATTTCTCCTTTTCATTTCAAAAGCTCAGTTAAAAATCCATAAATTAAGGAAATTAACCGATGGAGCCTCTGGCATCTTTGTAAGCTATTTAAATCTTTAAATTTACAACATCTTCTGCATATATCAAGTAATTGAACTAACTGCAGGGATGTAACTTTAATGAGAAAATTTCCCTTTTCTGCTGGAGTTCATACTCCAAAAACAAAAAAGTACCCTTAGGGGGGCAGGAGTTGTTTATTCCTGCCAAGGGGATAAAACTATACTTTGTGAAGTTTTTTAGTAGTTTTTACAATAGGGTGAGACAAAAAGGCTTACTGCATATTAAATTACAAACATAAATCACAGCACTGAATAATACCCAAAAAGTGCCAACTGGGACACCTATTTCCCTAACTTCAAAACATAATCAATTGACCTTTGTAAAGGTAGGGGTACAAAATACATAAATAAGTTTGCTGTACTTGCAACAATTTGGCGCTAGTAGGCGCTAAAGATCTAAAAATTAACAAATAGAGGCGTTTGTGTTCTGACATTTCTCTCGGTATTATTTCATTATTGCTACAAGCTTGCAAATGGAAAGCTGTTGGTATCAAGGCCACGTCCCAAGATCAATAGAAGAGATGGGTGATGTCAGTGAAATAAAATGCAGCATTTGCATGCAATGAAATCTCCCAAGTTTCTTTTTTTTAAAAAATGCAAATAAAAGCAGAGACTTTAAGCCGCAAGATATGTCACTTGCCAATTATTGAATCCGATACAGCTTCTGCTAAACCTCTTGGGAGTCAAAACTGCCAGTCATCGTTCTGACTGCTTTATAGATTTACTTCAGTATCAAAACAGGGACTTACAGTTCTGCTTCCAAAGAGGTTCTGCGGCATCTGAGGTATTTTACTTAAGGTGATGTTTACTAGTGGAAATTCCAACTCTGTCTAATGTGAAAGCTGCGGATTTTTTGGAAGAATAAATATGCAAATATCAATCAAATAAACAAAACCTGACAACCTGTGCAAAAGTTTAGTATTTCATAGTAATCGATATGAATGCAATAAAGACGCTGGGGGTGAATATAGGAAGTGTCTGTGGAGAGGCCTGTCTGCATGGGAGATCTTCATAGCAGACATCTCCAGCTAGCCGTGCTCTATAATTGAAATGGCGCGTTTAGCCAGGGGCTAGTGGACAGGGTGCATTTTGCAATAGCAGAAAAGCATGTCGATAGACGTCATTTGTTTTAATGGCCTCCAGGAAATCTGGCGGTACAATACCAGACATTATCAAAAAGGGGGTGAGAAGGACTTGGGGGGACTAGAGAGGCGCCCCCTGCGTACCACATTTTAACTTCACTCACTTTTTATCAGCAAGTTATGAAAGAAAACATGGAGCAAACCAATTGCACTATAGGGAGTAAATATAAAAACATTGCTTTCCACTGGGCTTTTAACCCCTTTACTGCTAGAACCCCCAGACCTCTATCATTTAAGAGGTTAAAACATTTTATACATGGTCATATTAGTGTCCCCTGTGATGCATTTGGTTTGCCATCGTAATGTCTCCACTTCTAACCCTTTGAGTGCCAGAGAGTATCCAACTTGCAAAGCTCGGTTGGATATTCCGCTGTCACTCAGATGGTAAAGTCGGTGCATAGGGATTTATAGTCGTCAGGCGTAAAACCAAGTGTACCATAAGTGATAAATATACATTTCTCAAATTGCCTTTGATTCAAATGGAGATTTTAACCCATTGAATGCAATCAAGGGGTTACGAGCATTTTAGCCTTTTAAGGATCAGAGAGATGTGCGACGCATTGCAAAGCGATGCATTTCAAACCCCTCTGATCTTTAACCCTTTGAGATTCAGGGAGGCATCCACCACACTGCGATGCGTTCGATACCCCCTGGCACTCAGAGGGTTAATAAATGTTGATATTTTATTTGTCCACCATGGTTTGTTTCCTCCCACACATGTTCCACTTCTTACTGTGCTAGTTAGACTTCCAGCTGTTTAAGACTACAATTCTCATAATTCACAACCAGCTGGGGATGATGGGAGTTGTAGTTCCCAACAGCTGGAGGTCCAGCAGTCGACTACCCCCGCACTATGCATAAAGTCAAAGGATGTGAGAAACGTGCCCTGTGTTACTTATTTGGGAGCTGAAAATTTATGCCTAGTTGAAAATGCCTGAGGAAATATTACATCAGACGAAATGACAATGATTAAAATCAGCTTTTCTTTTTTTCCCCTCTCTCTCTTTTCCTTCCATGTTCTACAGAAAAACGTGACAGTAGCCCGGTGATATGCAGCAATATTAAACCGTTATCCCACATCTAATGAAACCGTTATAGAGGGATCACAGATTTTTTTTAGGGGAGGATAAAAAAAATTAAGGTTTAAAGAAAAAAATCGCTTCTCTTTTATTCCCTGCAAAAGGAGAGAGGGGGAAGATCTTCAATTTTCATTGCAATATGAACGCGGGCTGAACAGGGCTAGTTAATTGTAGCCTAATCCTTGCCCTGAAGGCGTTTAGGAGCCTTGAGCAAGAATTTCTTTCTGTGCTCTCTGTGTTCCCTCTGTTATTTGGAGACGGGTTTCTGCCTTTCTTTTTTCACAGCCCAGGCTGCTTCTTTCTCTCTTCTGCTGCTGTTATTGTTTTTGGGGTGGTTTTGCGGTGCAGAGACGCTGAAGGGGGCACATAAAGCGAGGGGTACATTTACCAGCAAGAGGAGAAGACGCCGATAGAGAAAAGAGGAGGAAAAAGGGGAGAGACTTGTCCAACAGTGATCAAGGTAAGGGAGGAATGGAGTGCCGGGCACAGGGGGCTGCGCGCTGCCGCTTTCATTTTTTGGAAAGTGACTTGAACTAGTCGCTTCATCTCCCTCTGGACAGGGATTCAGGATCACCCCCCTTTGTTCACATTGCCAGGGCTCCCCCTCCCATGACAAGGCGTCCCATGGCTTGTGTGGTGCCCTTGCTGCCAGTTCATGGAGTGGAGAGGTGGCGGATCAAATTGGGTTGGATCCAGTGGGGATCAGTATGTGGCTACTGAATCCACTTCGGAGACAAGGGAGGGAGATTTGAGGCTGAGCAGGGTGTATTGTTATTTTGAAACGCTGCTTTATTCTGAATGATTCATTGTATCTGCATGCTTTATTTACCAGATTTTTTTGTGGGGAAGGTGGGAGATCGGGTATAGGAGGTTGAAGGGGACAGGTCCCATACGCAGCAATGAGAAAGAATGTCTGTAGAAGGATGCATGGATTGTGTACACTTCACTCACACTTTGCATTGCTGTCTGTTTGGCTTTGTGGAACATATCACCCAGGCTGTGTCTGATTTCTGCCTGCAGTGTGATGATCTGCATGCCCTATGATAGACATTTTTATGTATTGTTTCCTATTATGTTTTGTGACTTGTTGATTTTTTTAATGTATCTTATATTTATTTATTTTTTGGTGGGGGTTACTTAACCTTTGGCTATTTCTGGAACTTGAAATCAAGAGAAGTCAATGCAGGTCACTGTGCTCAGGTCAATGCATAAAATGATTGAGGCTGCACCCTGCTTAGTAAAATTACTTTTTCCAAAGTTTTCCTGTGCCCTCAATACCCTTATCCATTAAAAAACGAAGTATTTCTTTATGTACATTACAAGTTGAGGATACTGAGGTGATATATATTAATTATCTGTAACCTAAACTAAGTTTGTGTTGGTGTGTGTTAGGTCCATTAAATAAAACACCAGATATTCTTAGTCTTTAGATTTAGATTTGCAATTGATACATTGTATCTACTTTAGGACTTGCAGTTGTATGTGATTGTGCTAAAGTAAAATTTCCCTTGTGAAACCAATAGAGCAGCCATCTGTGGACCAGAGGAAAGTGATTGCTTAATCCATTGGCTCTCAGTTTTTTGGTTGTGTGGTGTTGTGCTGAGTTTTTTCTTTTTTGTGCCCCAATAAACAGTATGGGATTTTTAGAGCACTGCTACTATTTTGTCTCTTGTCAAATGCAATGAAGGGGGCTAATAGTCAATATATAGTGTGTGCGTATAGAATGATAAAAACATACATATTGGGCATTAAAATGTACATAAATAAATAATACATTTGAAACTCAATATTCCATTGTTTTTATAGAAAAAAGTGACACTCTAACCAGGTGCCCAATGGATACCAAAGTGCCACGGTAACCCAGGATGAGAATCACAGACTTATTTCTTAGCATATTGAGCTTATTCATCATCTTTGGACCTGCCTTTGAACCCACCAGCTACCTGTTTCACTGCACATTGTAAGCACCACTGGGCACATCCACTTTATTTTACTCCCATAATCCCTCAAACACAACAGTCACTGCTGTGATCCAAATTTAAAGTGAATCTGTCACCCTCAGATAAGTTTGTTTTACAGACCATTACAATCTGTGTATATGATGTACTACCCATCTTTCTGTAAAAGTAAACCATTTGTGAGAATTCATCTTTACACTGTGATGGCATAGTGTAGCCCTTGTATACTATACCAAGCCAAACTTATCACTTGCAATGTGTGGGTTCTTCCTAGAGTCATTCACAGCCCCTGGTGTGGTAATATTTGTCCATAAAGCATCACACTGTGCCACCAAGAAACAGGTTTAACCCTTTGAATGCCAGAGAGGTATCCAACAATCTCTCTGGCACACAAAGGGTTGATTTCTACCCAAAACGTATTTGTATAACAAAAACAGATGTCTAGGACAACATACAGTTTTTAATTCACTTTAAAAATTAAACTTATATTAAGGTGACAGGAGTATTCAATTTGTGGACTTCCAGCTGTTGAGTCTACAACTCATATAAACCCCAACCAGATAATAGCTATTTGAGTATGATGGGAGTTGTAGTTCCCTACAGCTGGAAGTCCAACAGTTGCATATTAAATCTAGAATTCACCCTTACCCCACCAAATGAGCCTATTCCTCTGCAATGTGTTGCAGGCCTCACTGGAAATAACATGTTAAACCTGAGGCAGTAAAACAAATGCAGTTTGTATTAGGAGTTATTGTTTTTTTTGCTCACTCTCCAAGAAGGAGTTTGTAATACTTGGACAATGAACTTGACTTTAGCTTTCGTCAGTTTTGCTCTATTACTGGAAGCCCTCTTTTTTATTTTATTTTTTTTTAATCTTTCCAGACACTCAGGGTGTTTCTTGCTTTTTCTTTGCAACCTTTCACCTACACAGTCCTTTCTCTCTGCCTTTGCTGTATGTAGTTTATATCTACTCTATGTTCCCAACATCAACAGCAGTATTGGTTACCAAGGCCTGGAGCAATGTGCAGAGGTGGGAAAGCTTCATCCACCCAAAACTCACACATTTGATGTTTTATTTTTTTTGTGGGATCTAAAGGTATCATTGTGTGTGTGTGTGTGTGTGTGTGTGTGTGTGTGTGTGTGTGTGTGTGTGTGTGTGTGTGTGTGTTAGTTAACCCTTTGAGTTCCAGAGACGTATCCAGTGCAATGTGTTGGGACACCACTCTGGAACTCAAAGGGTTATTTAAATGAGTATATTCCTGTAGCCTTTTGAGCAAGAAAGGCAACACCCTGGAATATTCTGCACTTTCAACATTCTTTGCTCCAGGCAAATGTCCTTAGGCAAGAAACTGAATGGAGTTCTTGCAATTGCCTTCTGTTTACCTTTTATGGTTAAAATAACAGCTTAGCAAAGAGGCAACTTCATGGAGAAACGATTTCGTGAAATCATCTCAAGCTGTAGCAGCATAGCTAGTTTAATCACCCCTAGAGAGCTGAACAACTGTGAGCACAATGGGACACAAAATCATTTTGTGTGTAAATGAGCATGGCATTCTGATTATTTCACTTTACATGGGCAAATAGCTTTTACAAGCAGCATTTGTGCAGTTAGTTTACAAAAGCAGGGGGAAAGCTAATCTGGCTTTGAAAGAACTTGATGTGCAATTCTGGAAAAGGCAAAAAAAAAAAAAAATTCTGCATAATTTGGGGACCAGGCGGTATTGGTTTAGCCTACAGCAAGATCTGCTGTTACTGAATACTTGTTTGTGCTTCAGATTGTTTTTCCTTTTTTATGCAATTAAGGACAGTGATTATTTTACACAGAAAGGACTAATTTAATTGAGGTTTAACCCAGCCTGTGCCAAGAGCCCCACAGTGCATTGCTACAAGGGTCAGTAGTAAAGTTCCGTTACATACATTTACATTCAATGGGCCTTGTGTATAAAGGCAAACCATAGAGGACAAATACATATTCCTGTTGATTTTAAATGGGAGCTTTGAACCCCAAGTATGTTAAAGAAGTCTCCAGCTCATTGATTTGAAATTTGTTGGGGACCTCTGCCATTTAACCCTTTCAGTGCCAGAGGGGCACAATGTGTTGCGTACCCTTCTGGCAATGAAAGGGTTAATAATCCTATTTAACACTGAGTGCCAGAGAGCTATCCAACACATTGTAACGCAAAGCTTTGGCTACCCATCAGGCACTTGGAGGGTTAAATCAATGGGAGTTTGGAAATGTGTATTTGTGCCCCATAGTGCAGTCGGCTTGCCCAAGAATTGTTACACCTTGCCCCACTGGACCATATGTAGGATTGCCACATCATCAGTTTAAAAGAGGACACATGGAAAATGCCTGCTACATTGATACATGGAAAGCATTGCAACTTAATAATTATGCCAGGAGCCCTGCAGCAGGCATTTTTCATATGTGTCCTCTTTTAAAGGGATGCTCTGGCAACAAACCCAAACATATGTATTAACCCTTTGAGTGCCAGAGGGGTACACAACACATTGCTTTGCAATACGTTGTGTACCCCTATGGCACTCAAGGGTTAAGAAAAACGTGGAGCAAATCAACTAGGTGATAGATAAATAAAATATATAGTACAGTCAGTTTGCTCCAGTTCTTAGTGAGTATAAGTGTGTCTCCCTGGAATTGGGCGCCATTTTTTTTTTGGTATGCTACTTAACCCTTTGAATGCCAGAGAGGCAACACTCTGTATACCTATCTGGTATTCAGAAGGTTAAAGATCTGTTAAGTGTGAGATTATCATCCCCTAATAGTTTACAATAAAACACACTGTTTTATGAAAATTATCAAGTCCAATAAGAATTGTAATGGTCACTGCCTGGCAGATCTCGTCTTCAGCAGCATACTGTTTAACCCTTTGGATACTAAGAGAAAAGCACTGTTTTAGAGACCTTTTTAGACTCCATAGCATCAATGGAATCTTTCCTTCATCTATGAAATTTGGTTCCACTAGAAAGTATCACTTATCACTGTTGACATGATTTCATATTACCATTGTAGGCAAAACCAACATTTCTCCAAAAGTTACAACTGGACACTTTCATTTGCAGAGGATTGAGATTAAGAAGAGATGGTTTGGGGTTTAAACTTTTCCTGTGCAGTCTTTTAGTGAGGAATAGTCATGTGTGTGTCCTCAAAAGTATTTTCTTTGCAGGACAAGGTACACGGCATACACCTAGATACAGAAAACTAGGTTAATTAGGGCGGAAATCTTAAATACATTTAAATATTTTAGCACTGGTTGTTATATAGCATCTAACTGCAGCAGAAAAGCCAGTTTTAAGTACTTGGATGTTAGTGTAGTTTCTAAGTCAGTGCATTGACAATGTTTTCTCTAGAGCCCATGGGTTTAATGAAATGCTAGGCATGATAAATAGCTGACTGCGTTTAACCCTTTGAATGCCAGAGGGGTATGAGTTGCACACCCACTTCTACTTAAAGCATTAAAATCACTATTGAAACTGACACATGCACAAAAATCCCCTCAGCTAAGATTTTTGCGTCAAAAATTACCAAAATTCTCATTGATTTAAATGTGACTTTTAATTAAAAGCTTGGATTCTAGGAGCCTCATTTCAATGAATGGAAATTTGGGAATTTTTTTATTTGTTCCATACAGTAGTATGGCCACTAAACTAGGCTGACCAGATCTCACTTTTAACCGGGGACACATAGGAAATAGCCATTTTGCAGTACTTCACTGAAATCAATGCAGTCCTGCAGTATGCATTTCTCCTATGCGTCCCCGGTTAAAGGTGAGGTCCGGTCAGCCTACACTAAATTGCTTCAGTTTGGCCATAGAAAGCTAATGGCAAACTAGCAGGGAATGCTGTGTGAATAGTGTATAAGTATGTGTGATATGTATAGGCATGCATCTTTCATATGGTGATCTCTCAAAGGATGCTTATTTAGCTCTGTTATTTTCTTATTTACTTTACTTTTGGGGATGTGTTCCACTAAGGCTACTACAAGCCCCTTTAAAGTAATGTCAGAAAAAAAGTAATAACTATGGGCCGTATGTTCAAAGTGATAACGATAGAAAAAATGTCGTATGAAAGACAAAAATAAGTAATTGTATGCATGAACGACATATTTTCTGTATAGTATACAACAAAAAAATCTAGTAATGTCCATTGCGTACGACACAATTCCAGAATTGACGGACAAAGGGGAGGGGCAAGGGCGTGGCTAAACTATTCTCCAGTGTCGTATAGAGGACAAGAAAATTTGTCGTAACTAACGACAAAAAAAGTCTTACAAAAGACAAAATTTGTACGTTATGAAAAAAGTGGAGGGAAGGCGAAGTTTTGAATGTGAGAAGTTTTGTCTTTAGTAAAGACATTTTTGTCATTAGGGAAGACTTTTTTTGTCGTGACATACGACAGTTTCAGTCAGGACAAACAACATATTTCTGATCACAACCGACACTTTGAAAATATTAATGATCTCAACGACACTGTACTTTGAAAAGTCGTTAAAAACGACAAAAGGTATTTCATTACTTCTTTGAACATATGGCCCTATGTAGGTACAATTAAAATAGAGTACTTGCACTTATTTATATCTTTTAAACCGTTATGGTTTGTGAGATATAGGAAAATCAAGTTCTCCACTCCCTTCCCTTTCTGCTTGACGAGCTGTAAAGCTGTCAGAAGCAGATTCTGGTCGATTGACCAAACACAGCTCTTCAGCAGCGCCGATATAACAATATCTAAAGATAAATACTTAAATGGAATGGTCTACAACATGTGCTTGCAAACCAGGCACACGTTGTAGACCGTTCCGATTAAGTATTTATTTTTAGGTATCGCTATGTTGGCACTGCTGAAGAGCCGCCGTCTGATCCAGGAACCAGAATCTGCTCCTGACAGCTTTACAGCTCGTCAAGTAGAAAGGGGAGGGAGCTGAGAACTTTATTTTCCTATATCTCTCAAACCATAACGGTTTGAGAGATACCAATAAGTGCAAGTACTCTCTTTTAATTGCATCTACCATAAACTGAATACTTTTTTCTGGCATTACTATCCCTTTAAGTCAGGGGTGATGATACAAATTTCATCCTGCGGGACTGGAGTCAGTGGAATCCTGCAGTGTGTTTTTTTTTCTTTTTTAAGTATGCCTGATTTAAAGGTATATGCGGTCACCTTGTGTCCTACATACATGCTGTAGAGCTTAGAGCAGTAGAAGCACTTGTAAAGGAAATTGGTAGCACCCTGCTGATACATGACTTAAGTCCAGGAGTAAAAGTGGAACAAATCTGGGACATGCCAACTGCCCCCTGGGGGACTAGGAAACATTCACAGTGATTTTTTAAATGGGGCTTTTTAACCTTTTGCATGCTAAAATGGTCTCAAGTGTGTTGATTTGCAATGAGTTGGAAACCTTACTAGAAAATAAAGGGTTAAGCTTCCCATTTAAATATATGGGAATTGCATCTGTCCCCTAGGGTACAGTTGGTTTGTCCCAGAATTGATTCAGCTTGGTCCATGTTTATAAAAGGAAAATGGAGTTATTCTGGAGTAAAAAACAGATGCACAGCAGTGGACAAATAAATAAAAAATCCTAATAAACTGGGCTTTTAAGCCCTTGAATGTTAGAGAGGTCTCCTGTGCATTTTGAAGCAATTCATTGGAGTCCTGTCCAGCAATCATAAGGTTAAAAACCTCTATTCAAGTACACGGGAATTTAGGGAAGATTTTTTTCCCTATGGTGCAGTTGGCATACTCTAGATTAACTCCAGGTTGCTTTTATAAATATGGGCCTATGTGCTTAGCATGTGGACATCCAAGTTATACTCCTTATTTTCCAGCTGGCAAGACTGCAATGCAGGTTACACTTTTGGGTGCCAGAGTGGTGTCTGCATCTCAGAGCAATGCGATGGACACCCCTCTGGCATGCTGAAAGTTAACCCTTCGAGTGCCAGAGGGGTACGCAAAGCAATGCATTGCGTACCCCTCTGGCACTCAAAGGGTTAAAGTGCTTCCTGGAAAACGAGTTGTTGCTGCAGAGCACTTTTTTTTTTTAAAGCTCTCTCTGTTATTACAAGGATCCCAATGTGAGTGTGATACATAACAAGCCTGCACTGAATATGGAGGCTGTATATACCATGAAGAAATTGAGTAGTTCTGAGTCAAACTGCACCACAGGAGTAAATAAACATTCCATTAAAGTGGACCTGTGCGTATTTTAAAACTTCATTAAAAACTGCCTATGTGTCATGTTAGCCAAAAGAACAGCAAATGTACAGTTAAGGAGAAATTCATACTTGGTACCGTATGCTAATTGTGGTACCCATACAGTATCAGTGATATTCCTTATGCTAATTAAACCTCTTGGTGATGTTTCACATGCTAATCATGCTCTGTACAATACCAGGAGACTTTCACTTTTCCCAGAAATAAAAAGTATGAATATCTCCAAAACTATATATCTGCTGGAAATTTGGTTAACATGACACTCAGGAAATTTTGGATAAAGTTTTCACATATGTAAAAAAAAAAAAAAAAAAAAAAAAAAAAAAAAAAAAAAAAAAAAAATCAAGAAAACTCCACTTGCAGACCTCTCCAACATTTAAGAAGGTAAAAGCCCCATTTAACACCATAGAAATGTGAGGGATTTTTGTTTCCTATGGTGCAGTTACTTTGAGATTGTTTTAGTTGTTATTAGTACATCAATCTCACTGTGTTTAAAGCAATCTGGATTTCTTTTACTTTGACTTTACATGTTCTGCATATGTATAATATGTAAAGTCAGGTTGCCTATACCTTCTATATCTATTTATTCTGTCATCTTTTTGTTTATACTTTTATGTTCCTGACAGTAAGCTCCCTGGATTTTTGTTTCCAGAGAATTTTCTGGTCAGACAACTATCAAAGCAGAACTGTGTAACACAATGTTACACTATCCCTGCAGCATGGAGTGCAATGCATGCTATCTGCCTTTTATTAATGTTCCTTCTTTCACACTCCCTGACATAAAGCTCTATAGAAATAGTTCAAGGGCGCTCAGGGATATACAACTATTTATATAAAAAAAAAGTAATCCTTTGAGTGCCAGAGAGGTTTCCAACACATTGTGTTGCGGTTCAATGGATACCTCTCTGGCACTCAAATGGTTGAGAAAAAACAGTATAGGCAATTTGACTTTATTATGCACTTGCTGAATATGTAAATTCAAAATAAAGAGTCACTATACCTTTAAGAGCACACAAAAAAAAAATTGTTAATGGGTTGAAACCTTGCACTTGAAAGGAATATTTTACTGGCAAACCCCACAAAAAAAATATATTTTTTCTTCACAATAATATACATTATAAAAAAAAAAAAACTCCTACGGCAACATACATGAAAGAAGAGTAGAGTGATTCTGGGATGTTTTATACTGGACAAAAAAAAAAAAATCTCCTTGATTTTAAATGGACCTTTTAACCCCATGAATGCTAGATAGGTCTCCCAAGCATTGCTTTGCATGGGTTTAAAATCCCCATTGAAATTGAAGAGAGTCATTGTCAGTCTCTGAATCGCTCCACTTTCTTTGTGATGGTCCCTACAAAAAATGAATTAAAATAACTACAATTATCTGAAACCAGTTGTTATGATTTTTCAGAAGCAAGTGAGGTACCACATGAACAACAAAAGTGGAGTGGAGCTGTACGAAGGTGTCTGTGCCCAGGATAAAGTGGATGTGACTCTCTCCACCCAGGTATCTTGGCATACACCTACCGGGTACATCTGTGACAAAATAGGAAAGGTACGCTAAGTTATTGCCATTCAATAATAATCTTTATATAGAATGACCAGTTTGTAGACGCTGCTGGGCCTTAGGTCTAAAGGGAATGTGAACTGATTCTGGTCAGGCCACATAGGACATACAAATGTATATAATGTAATGGCACATCTAATTATACTCTCCTCAAGATTTATACCTCTGGCTTGGTGAACTTGGTATATATGTATATAATACACTTAACATCAAAAAGGAAAAAAACACAGAATGTGTTTCCAGCATTCAAAGCTTTAACCCTTTGAGTGCTAGAGAGGTGCACAATGCATTACAGAGCACCCCTCCAGCATCCAAAGGGTTAAGATTTTGTGTTTACCTTTTTCTGATGTCTGTAACCATAGAGGACAACTACACTTTCTCACTGGTTTAATTAGTTTTTTTTTTTTTTTTTAATATCAGATGCTAGAGAGGACTCCAACACATTGCTTCGCTCTCTAGCATTCAAGGAGTTAAGATATTTATTTGCCCCAGAATTGCTCCACTTTGTCTTTATACAGGAGACCCACTTTAGATGACTACATATCCTTTTAAATCAGGAATGCTTATGAAAATGTCTTTCTGCTGGATTGCAGAGGAATCAGTTAAACCCTGCAGTGTGTGTATTTTATAAGCTTGTGTGCCCGAGGCACAGAAATAGATAAAGTGGTTTGCCTATGTCACAGGGAGCTAACATGGGAATCGAACCAGGTGTTCCTCTGCTTCACCGCCAGTGTCATGGCCTCAGTCAGTCATTTAACTAAAAAAGTAGTCTGTCAGATGTTCAAAACTGTGACTCAGGGTCTATATGTACTAAGACGAAAGTGAAGACATTCTGTGGCAAACCAACTGCACAGTAAGGATGAAAAAATCCCTTTATTTTAAATGGAGGTTTTAACACTTTGATTGCTAAAAAGACCTCCAACACAGTGCAAGGTATTGGAAACTTATGTAGCATGAAGAAGTTAAAATCCTCATTTAATTCAATTGTTAATTTTTTGTTCCCCTGTGGTGCAGCTGGTATGAGTCAGAATTTTTCCACTTTTCCATGTCCACATATTGTCCAAAACTTCCTAGTGTGATACTTTAATAGGCTGACCAGACCTCACCTTTAACCGGGGACGCATAGGAGAAATGCATACTGCAGGGCTGCTTTGATTTCAGTGAAGTACTGAAAAATGGCTATTTCCTATGTGTCCCCAGTTATAGGTGAGATTTGGTCAGCCTATACTTTAACCCAGTGGATTCTAGTGTGGTCTCACAGTAGATCTGAGACCACGGTGAGCAGACCTCACCTTTAACCGGGGACGCATATGAAAAATGCATACTGCAGGGCTGCTTTGACTTTGGTGCATTCCTGAAAAATGGCTATTTCCTATGTGTCCCCGGTTATAGGTGAGATTTGGTCAGCCTATACTTTAACCCAGTGGATTCTAGTGTGGTCTCACAGTAGATCTGAGACCACGGTGAGCAGACCTCACCTTTAACCGGGGACGCATATGAAAAATGCATACTGCAGGGCTGCTTTGTCTTTGGTGCATTCCTGAAATATGCCTATTTCCTATGTGTCCCCGGTTAAAGGTGAGATCTGGTCAGCCTATCTGAGACCTCCCTAACCGAAGACGCATAGGGAATAAGCATATTTCAGGACTACACTGAAATCAAAGCAGCCCTGCAGTATGCATTTTTTCATATGTCCCCGGTAGCATCCAAGGGATTGCCTTTGAAATAATAGACACATGATACTGCATTTTTAACCCCTTAAGTACCCATGATGTGCCACGACAGTCGTGAGAAAACGTCCCTAAAGGACTAGTGATGATCTTGGTACTTCATGGATTTCAGGGCTCCCCTCGTGGCTGCACACCATTTGATGAGCCCTAAATCAGATGGTGAGAAGTAGAAGAAATGCACTGTGGTCCTTAAGTCCTGAGGGGTTAGGTTTAATTTCATTTGAACGCCATGTTTAGGATTCCACTGCTTGTGCACCGGTGAGGCTGCTGTACTAGAAGTACTCAAGTCAAACCAACTACACAAAATAAATATCCCCTTTGATTTAAATGGAGATTTAGGGCTAGGTTCAAATACAGGTGCTAATTTTATCTCCAGATATCCCCATAGACTTCAGTAGAAACATATTTGATAAAACAGGAGGTAACATTTATCTCCTGCATTTGAATCCAGCCCTTCACCACTTGAATGGTCTACAATGCACTGGCTAACTCTCTAGCATTTTCAACAGCTAAAGGGCCATTTAAATCAAAGGGAAATGTGGTGCCTGTGGTTTACTTCAGAATTTCTCCAGTTCTATTAGTTCGTTAGCCTCAGGGGAGTTATTGAAATGACTGAACTTCTAATTAACTCGCCTGTACTCAAACAGGGACACCCTAAAGACATGGCCTGTTAGTGGTACCTGAGGAGAGGGCTGAGAACCACTGCTGTACAAGTTTTTGATGGTATTGACTAGAGATGTGCAATCTGAGGCCCTCCAGCTGTCGCCACACTACAACTCATTCCTGCCAGCTGCTGCTGTGAATTGTAGTCTGGTAGCAGCTGAAGGACCTTGTGTTGCCCGCCACTTGGCTGGACAGTATAAAACAAAATATGCAAGTATAACCATTTTGAGGGAAGAATTATAATAACCAAGGTACAACACAGCATTTGTTTGTTTATTTTCAGGAGACACTTCCTGTCTTAACATTGTGCTATTCAGGGCTTTTTTAATTACATATAGTAGCAATTCTGGAGCAAACCACCTGCACTTTAGGGGTCAAATTAAAAAAAAAACCTGATTTCTTTTATATAGGGATTTTAAATGAATGAATGCAAGGGAGACCTTCCAGAGCTTTGCAAGTGGATTTAGCCCTTTGAGTGCCAGAGGGGTACGCAAAGCATTGCAATGCGTTGTGTACCCCTCTGGAAGGCAAAGGGTTAAAACATTTATATCCATGAAAATTTTGGGTCTTCAGTAGAACTCTATAGCAGGAGAACCTGTCCTTGGAACCCCCAATGGTGCATATGTTCAGGACATCCTCAATTAAGCCTTTGGGGTCCTGTGTGGTTAACAATGGGTTTGATACCGCTCTGGCACTCAAAGGGTTAAACACAAGTCAATGTTGTTAACTGAAGCAGATTGTTGAGAACAATTGAACCACTGATTTATCCACCCTTGTTAACCCTTTAAGTTCCAGGGAAACATTGAAACACAATTTAGGGAGGCCTGAGGACAGGTTTGGGAGCCCCTGCTCTATAGCACTGTTGGTTTGTGCTAGAATTGACACGGTCTTGTTCAGTGAATATGGCCCTTAATGTTCCAGGCACTGGAATGTATAAATGAATACACTGAGATTTGAACTGGAACATCCAATAATATCACTGATGTTTAATGATGAAATCTCTGGAGTTTAAAAGCTCAGCCCATTATGAAGACTTATTATGTTGGTTAAGGTGGCCAATTATCCTTTTAAATGCACAACACTTCTGAAAAATACACACTTGTAGGACCTTGAGGCCTGTACAGTTTTGTAGAATTACACTGTCATATTCCGCAGTTCAAAGGGTATATGGGGACCTTGTTGCACTAGAATTTTAATTTAACATTGTTTACAGTAACTGCAAAGATAAATTGTATAAGAAATACAGGATGTAATAAATACAATTAAGTGCTCACACTTTGTGGGTCAGTTTCAATAAGTTGGACACCCTTCAGGGTATTCAGTAGGGTGACCAGACCTCTCCTTTAACCGGGGACACATATGAAAAATTCATATTGCAGAGCTGCTTTGATTTCAGTGCAGTCCTGAAATATGCCTATATTTGAGGGTTAAATACAGTCTTACTAGCTTTTCTATGTATACCAGCTCTC
Organism: Rhinophrynus dorsalis; assembly: GCA_037306005.1. Taxonomy (NCBI): domain Eukaryota; kingdom Metazoa; phylum Chordata; class Amphibia; order Anura; family Rhinophrynidae; genus Rhinophrynus; species Rhinophrynus dorsalis. The sequence continues at coordinate 310,865,008 of CM074722.1, forward strand.
AAGATGAATAAAAAACATCTAGATATATATTCTATAACATGCTTTTTAAACTTTTAAAATATAGATTTTTTTTTCTTTAGCAAGGTCATTGCTACAGTGTCTTGCAACAAATATATAACAACGGTCCGGGAATTCTCTATGGAAGTGCTTTGATTTTCAGTTGTTGTATTGTGCTTAAAAGAAGAGTAATTCTGAGGCAAACCAACTGTATCATAGGGGACTGCATACAAAATCCCATTGAAATTAATGGGTCTTCTTTCTCTTTAATGAAGACTTCCCTAGCATTCAAAGTCTTAAAAGCTCAATTTAAATCAGTGGTAATTTTAATTTGTCCGCTGTGGTTTGTTTGCCTCAGAATTTCATAGGGTTCTTAGGTAGGCTGACCAGACCTCACCTTAACCAGAGACACGTAGGAAATAGACATATTTCAGGACAGCACTGAAATCAAAGCAGCCCTGCAGTATGCATTTTTGATATGTGTCCCCGGTTAAAAGTGAGGTCTGATCACCCTGTTCTTAGGACCACATGCACAAACGGAATGAGGAACAATGCAACTGTAGTACAAGGGAGAAATAAAACTTCCCACTGCCTTAAAATGTGTGTTTAACCACTTGAATGCTTTGTAGTCCTCTTTGGCATTTCGATTAGGCTGACCAGACATCACCATTAACTGGTGAAACACGTAAGGTGCATATTGATTTCAGTGCAGACCTGAACTATGCACATTTCCTGTATGTATTCAAAATTAAAGGGGAGGTCTCGTCAGCTTAATTCAAGCAGTTAAAAACATCATCTAGATCAATGGGAGTATTGTGAAGGGAGTGTTTGACTCTCCCCTATAACCCATTTGGTTTGCTACAGAATTGCCTCCGCTTTCTTTTTTGTTCATACCACCTATAGTGTGTAGTTCATCTCATTTGTTCATTGAGAATCAATTTCTAGAGTGCTGTGGAATATGTTAATGCCCTACAAATAAACTATAATAAGTATGCTAGATATAAAAACAATAGACACCAGACAGTACAATCAGAATTATTATTCTCCCAACCTTTTGATGTTGATAATGTCAACTCCAGTCCCTGGGACACATCAACAGGTCAGGTTTTCAGTATAATTACTAATTAAACAAAGATATATTGCTCAGAATGACTGAACTACTGATTACCCACCTGTGATTAACCCTTTGAGTGCCAGAGGGGTAGGTAACTCATTTCTTTGCAATGCGTTGCCTACCCCTCTGGCATTCAAAGGGTTAAGGAGAGGTATCATGAAAACATGAGCTGTTGGCGTGTCCTGTGGTCTAACACAGAAACACTGGTTTAACCCCTTGGATGCTAGAGACATCTCATTGAATGTGTTTTTGTCTGGATCATACATGCTGTTAATGTGTTTTTAATTGTGTGTGTTTGTATTTTTACTTTTCTATAAATATATATTTATTTAATAGATTTGTGTTTGTAGATATATAGTGATTGATATGGAATATGTATATTTGTTATGCTGATATGTTTTGAGGGGTGGAGTTTGTTTTTGTTTTCTGCAGGTAGGAGAGGAAAGCAGAGAATTGTTAGTGTAAGCGGATTGATGTGAAATGTACTTCTCCATGTATAAGCTAAATGCCTTAGGTATTGAGGAAGTCACTAATTTCGAGGTGTCTCGTTATTGAGACAAACTTGCAAAAGCCCCTGAATCCCAATTCACAAATTGGTTATTCGTTTGTCAGGGGATATTTCACATCTAACACATAAGCCCACGACCTTTAATTAGAATTTTGCAGTTTGTTTTATGCCCCTTGAGGCTGACACCTTGAAAAAAATGTTCTTGATTTCTTATTGCTAATAAGCATATTCCTCCTACCCTCTGGTATTTTGAAGAAAATGATGCAAATACAGTTAATTGCAGTGGTGGCTCTAATTTGTTAGCTGAATATATGATCAGGCAGTTGTAAAAATGATCTGATTAGATCTATGATCACATCACAATCTGATAATACCCAGTTGCAGTGAATGAGAACTGGTCTTTTTTGTCTTCCACATTCAGGAGGGAAGCAGCATGTCCCGTCTTTCTCTAACACGCTCCCCGGTTTCCCCTCTGGCTTCTCAAGGAATACCTCTCCCAGCCCAACTTACCAAATCCAATGCTCCAGTGCATATCGATGTAGGAGGGCACATGTATACAAGCAGTCTGGCAACTCTAACCAAGTATCCAGACTCCAGGTAAGACCACACTTCTTCTCAATATGTTAATGCTCTTGACATGCAAAACCAGAAATCTAAAGAGATGCTATTCAGCAGCAAACCATCTGCACCACAGGGAACAAATGAAAGTTCCCATTGATTTTAAATGGCACTTTTAACCCCTTGCCTTTTAGAGAGAAAGCAATGTGATGGAGTCCTCTTCTGCATTTAGTGGGGTTAAAAGCCCAATCTAAATGCACTGGAATTTTGGTTATTTTCAATTAAAATTTTTCTCTCAAAATAAACATTTTAAATAGGAAATATATATATAAAATATAGATTGCATAGTTATTAGTTTGCTCTCAACTCATTAATGAGTAGAGCTGTGTGCTTTGTAATGTGTTCCACACTTTTCTGGTCCTCAAGGAGTTAATTAACTTGAATATATTAATACGTCAGACTGTCAACAATATTTTATTTTTATGTTTTTGTCTTTAATATTTTTAACCCTTTGAGTGCCAGAGGGGTACCTCTGGCACTCAAAGGGTTAAGCCATCTTGGCACCAACCAAGCCATAAAAAACAAACTTTGTTTGTCACATAGGCTATTAGAGTATGATCCTGATATAAACCATTAATGCAGTTTTATTTTAAATGAAAGTAAATGTGTCACCGTACAACCAGTTTAGTTTGCTTTGCAGATAATTTAAAATTTGACTATATGTTATGCTAGCTAATTTTTCTGCAAAATAAATTGTTTTTCAGAAATTAACCTATTTATATTTTGGTGAAACAGTTTACACTTTATAGTGCATTATGGGCTATTACCGGTCCAACACAGAAGCAAATTAGCATAAAGTGCCACAGTTTGCCATCACCAAATAAAGGCTAATTTCTCAAAAATAATTTGTGTTACAACCAAATGAGCCGCACAGTAAACAAGCAGTTTTTAATTTTTCTTTAAATTTTAACAAAACTCTTCTTGGGATGACAAGTCCACTTGAATTGAGTTTGGATTACTAATATTAGCGCTCTATATTGTGGCAACAAACCACCCAAGAAAAAGACTTCGCTATGGGGGAGATGCACTACGGTGTGATAATGTGGAGATGGCTTCTTCAGTGATCTCACATCTCCAAGTCTTATGTTATTCTATAGAGCCTTGCACTTAGACCTCACTATGGTTTAATCAGGCTTAGAAACTGTAGTTTAACTTAACCTATTTGTTTGTAACACTTGACGTTACAGTACAGTAATATTTCTCTTTTGTCTGTGTTTGTGGACACAAGGCTGCACTAAAAAAACTGAAGCAATTGTAGGGTAGAAAGCTGCACCATATGGAATAAATACAAATTCCCCAAATGTTTAACCATTTGAGTGCCAGAGGGGTGTGCAACACATTGGAAAGCAATGTATTGCACACCCCTCTGGCATTCAAAGGATTAAAGCAGAACTGTAATCTAACAAACAGATGATTTTGAAGATTTCAAAATCCTTTATTAGTAATTTTTATACAAAGCTTATTAAATATTTAGCATTATTATTGGTCAGTTTATGCATATGAGTAAGTACTGGCTGGCAGGAAGTGGCAGTAGGGATGGAGAGCAGTGTGGAATGTTAGTATTTGTCCGGCATACCTGCAAGTACAGTCTAATCTGCATTAATTGATGTTTAATATCTCAAACTATCATGTCACTGAGAGAGAATAACAATGTACAGGTGGTTTTGAAATCATATGTTACAAAGCAACAGTTCCACTTTCATTGGGTATTTAACCCCTTCAATCCTAGAGAGGTATCAACCAAATGCTTTGGAGACCTCGCTAGCATTAAAGGCATTTAATGTCCCGTTTATGGAACTTTTGGGAATGTTATCTGTCCCAGATGGCGCAGCTAATTCGCTTTCCTTCTTAGTACATAAGCATTCCCAAACCATTTCAAATGTGGCAACCATGTCAGAGTCCTGTTTTTGGATGGACAGTGAATTTTTGTATTAGACTCTTTTGAGTTAGATTCTGTTTTTCAGAAAACTATTTTCCCCATTCATAGCTAAAAAAGTAGAGTAATTATTGTTCAATCCAGCTGAACCATAGGGGTCAAATAAAAAAATCCCTTTGATTAAAGGTGGCTTGGGAATTTGTATTTACCACCTATTGTACAGTTAGTTTTCTTCATAATTACTCCACTTTCCTTTTGATAGGGCCCTTAGAGACCTTTATGGTATTCAGATTTAATTTTAAAAACAAAAGTTAATTTATAAGAGCTGTAATTTCCACATTTCCAGAATAATTGCTGTATTGCTTCTTTGGAATATTTTAGTTGAGCTACACGCAGTTGCAGCTTTTATAGTGAATTTTGTAAGATTGGATAATTTACTTGCACAGTTTCCTCTATTTAACCCTTGAATGCCAGAGGGGCATGCAATGCATTGCTAAGCAATGCTAAGCAATGAGTTGCAAAACCTCCTGGCACTAGAGGAGCTAAAGCCTCTAACAATGTGCATGACACTTTATAATGTAGTAACATACATGAGGAACAGTCCTGCATGTATACAGCTTGGCATTCCATTTTGGGTGTATGAATGTGCACAGAAGCTAATAATAGTGTGTGGCAACCACAGAAGTGGCAGTAATATTAAATGTATGCCTGGAAATGCTCGTAGTATGGTTGGTAAGATGGGGGAATTGGAACTGAGCAGTATGATCTTCTAGGTATTCCTGAAACCTGGTTGCATGATTGGGAGGTCATTAGAGAGGGAAATACATATTTGTAGGAGGAATAGGATCAATAAAGAAGTGGAGTATGACTTTATGTAAAACAAGTTTTTAACAACTATTATAAGGGAAGATATTAATGAAGAGACCAGTGAGACTGTACCGACCTGGTGGGTTGAAATACGGAGTGAAAGTGAATATCATAAAAGATGCTGACAGGTGTTTACTACAAGCTACGTAATACTGGAGAGTTTAAAGAAGCACAGATGATACTGCAAATGGAAAAGGCTTTGAGGTTATGAAATGTAATAATAAAGTGACTTTTTATGTACCTGAAATTGACTGGAGAAATGAGACTTCAAAGAGAAATAATTGATATGTATGTTTAATAACATCATGTCCCAAATAGTAGAACTAGGCCATTCAGGACCTAGCGATCTCAACGATTATGAAATGGTATAGAGGAAAGGAAGCATTTGGGTGATACTGACCATAATGTAGTATCCTTGGAAACTTGTAATGAGAAACCCATTATTAAAGGCACATCTATAACATTCCAGTGTAAAAAGGCTAATTTTACAATGCCAAATTCAGTGTTAGAGGCATTCGGTGGGATGTTATTTTCAATTATAAGAATGCAGAAGAAAGATGGAACTTGTTCATAAGGCTTTTAGATGAATGCACTCATCAGTGTATACCAATAAGTAATACATATGAGCGGAACAGATTAAGACCAATGTGACTTAACAATGTGGATCACAGAGAGAGGGAGAGAAAGAAGCAAATATTTTGAATTGCTTAAGTAAGAAGGGTCAGATGCATCATTTAAAAATATATGAAATAGAATACATAAAAAAGCAATTAGGCTAGTCAGAATTGAAAATTAGAAAAGAACTGCAAAAGACAGCAAGACAAATCCAAAAACATTTACAAGTATATAAATAGCAAAAAAGATAAAGGTTGACATTGGACTGCATAATACTTAGTTGAATTAACTAGACATGAAGAAGGTCATTGCTGACACTGAATAAAAGAGTCTGCTGATGAGATCTTAACTTTTATTAGTAAATAACTTGTGACTTACAACAGACAGTAATTATTATAAGAACATGTTCACTTCAGATTTGTGACAGAAAGGGACTTGGCCAGTCTGAGGTGCCTTGATGTTGGCAGACATCCTATATAAGCTTATGGCCAAAAATGTAATTAAACCTCACTGTTTATCATCTGTAATAAGTCACAGGTTATTTATTGGTAAAAGTTAGGATCTGATGTGCAGACTTTCTTTTTTACTTGTAGACAAAATATAGTCCTTGATGTTTTTCTAATGATACACCTATATGTATCTACTGGTTGATAAAATAAAGCTCACCATGTGTTTTGTGCATAAACCCAAGGGTCTTTAGAGAGCTTGGTTCTGTGATAGTAAAAACATTAAACTTATTAAGTATCGATTCACTCTCATCAGACATAGCACCCTGTAACTGGAAGAAAGCAGATGTAGTCCATTTATTAAAAAAGGGGTTAAAGCGCAACTGTTACCTTCCTTAAACCCCTAACTAAATATGCATTTCATGCCCTAAAAAACCCCATTTAATTTTTGCCAATTTTCCCTTATGCAAAAAAATAACTTGTTATACAGCAGATCCAGGAGGGAAAGCTTGGTCATCTTGACTATTTTTGAAAAGATGGACAGCTTGCTCCCTTTTAATCACTGTCAATTTTTATGATACACCTGTCCCTTCTCTCAGGGGCAGACTATCCGTGCACATACAGATACTTTAGTCCAGCACCCGATCTAACAGATGGCGGTTGGAGATTCTCTGTTGAAGGGGATGGCCAACCTTGAAACTTATTGGCTGCGGTACACCTTGTACCGCAGGCAAGAAATCAGAATGACATAACAATATAAAAAAAGTCTATGTAAACTAATGCATTAAAAACACACACACAACATATCTGCAGTTTTAAGTGTTTATATGCAACTAACTTTTTATTTTAGGTGAAATTTCCATTGTAATATCTAAAACTGGAAATGTATAGACTTGTATGTTTGACTTCCATTGTGAGTAAGATACTAGAGGTCTCACTAAAACAGAGTATCTGTAATTTTCTGATGCCCAGCAATGTCATTAGTAAGTTCATGGTTATATGGAGATCCTGTGAAACTAATTTTACTTGCATTCTATGGTAACTGGTAACTTGGACAAGTTCTAACTGTGGATAAAGTGTACTTGGATTTTGCTAAAGCCTTTGACATGGTCCCTCAAAACAGATTACTTCATAAATCGAAAGGGATAGGCTTGGGAGGTATTATCTGTGTGTAAACAGGAAACTGATTAAATGACAAAATGTAGAACGTTGTTGTAAATGGAAACTTTTTGAGTAAGTTTCAAGTTGTAAGTGGTGTGCCTCCAAGTTTGGTCCTGGGTCCATTGCAAATCCTTGCTGATGCACATAGAGAAGGATATTTTTTTCTCTGCATCACATTTGGATAAACTGACTGAATGGGTGAAAAAGTGACAGATGAGTTGTAGTATAGAAAAATTCAGTTATTCATTTGGGTTGCAGAAACAAACATGCTATTTATACACTAAATAGGAAACTACTTGGAGAATCATTGTTAGATTTAAGAGTGCTAGTAGACAAGACTAAAAATCAATGTGCAGTATCACTCAGCTGCTTCAAGAATCAATACAGGACTCTCATGTATAAAAAGGGGGTAAATATGCATGTGTTGAGAATATAATTATCCTCTTTATAAATTTAGTATATGGAGTGCAGTTTGGGGCACTTGTTCTTAAATATATATATATATATATATATATATATATAAATGGAAAACATACAAATATGTGCAGCAAAACTGATAAAGGGATGAAAGAGACTAACCAGACTGGGTTTGTTTACATTAGAGAAAATGCATCTAAGGGGTGACATAAGATTATTATTAAAGGGATAGTAATGTTTCATAATAAAAACAGCTCCAATTAATCGTCATAGTATCTGGTCCATGGAGAGTGTTATTTCAATTAATGTCAGAGTTGTAGTACAAGAGTAATTCAATGACAAAGTATCCCCCTCCCACCCCTTTTACTGATGTAACACTGTTCAGCCAGATCAGAAGGGAGGTGCCCAGGTAGATTGCAGAGAGGGACGATCTTCAATTAAGATAAGGGAAAAACCTGTCAAGGGGCAGGGCTTTCATTGTTCTCACAGTAGAAGATTGTCCCCTGCTGTTATCTGTCTGGTCTATGGACTGGATTCCACATCTGAGAAGAGATGGCTTACACTAGGTAAAAGGGGCAGGAGGGGAAACTTTGCTTGTGAATATCTCTCAAACCATAAAGGTTTGAGAGATAAGACTTCTATCGTTCTTCATGTTTTTTAATGCCTACAAAATAAAATAAAGATAAAATAAAGTATTACTATCCCTTTAAGGTAGGGAGCAGAAAGAGGGGTGTGGTTATGCCACTCTATAGATCTCTGGTTAGACCTGACTTAGAGTATTGTGTACAGTACTAGAGACCCATCTCCAGAAGGTTATAGATAGACTAAATAAAGTTCAGATGCAGACTGCTAAAATTATGAAAATGTTTATCCTGTAAACCAATCGGGATAGACTAAAGGATCTGAACATGTATAGTTTGGAGGAGAGAATAAGTATATTCTAGACCATTACAAGTTACTGTCTGGGTAATTCTGCTAAAGGAGATTACCAAAAAATAATGGGTTATCCTTTAAGGCTAGAGTTAATGTGTGTTCAATGTAAAGGCAAGGAATTTTTACACTAAGGGCAGCAGAAATGTATAGGCAGATAATGAAAATACTTTCAGAAAGTACTGGATAACTTTTACCTTCGAACAATATAGATAATTTATGACAGCTGGTTTCTTTGTAGAAAGGATGTTGATCCAGGGAGATGTCAGACAGCCTTTATGCAGTCTGGAATTTATTTACTTAATATCTTATTTATTTACCCACTATGGGGCATAATAAGAAATGACGTCAGTGTTTTGAGTTTTATTACCCCCTTCCTTTGGATCAACAAATAAGAGTGATACGGTAAAGCTTGAACTTGATGGAGGCACTTCATTGTTTTTTCTTTTTTTTTCTTCTTCAACCTCACGTACAATATTACCATATTAATACCACAAACTAAACAGAGTTTTGAGACCTCTATAGCATTCATGGGGTTATATGGCTCATTTAAACCATTAGGAATTGTGGGACTTTGTGTTTTCCTCTGTGGTGCAGTTACCCATAATCAATTCACTTTTGTTTGAACATAGGGCTCTTGAAATAAGTGTGTGACATCCTATAACTTTCTTACAGCTACAGAACTATGTGCCATACTCCTCAATCTCTTAACAATGGATTGACAAAGTTTAAAATGTAGTTAGAAGGGGAATTTTAAACGTAAAAAGTTTTTTCTTTAATTTTTATATTTATCTACATTTTACACAAATTGCTAGGTATATATAATAAATACAAATTATGTGCATTTTTATTTTTAATGGCATGTTGCCATTTACTTTTTTAACAGAGGTATATGGAAGATGATTACAAGCTGGATAGAGATCTCAAAGTCCAAGATGCCAGCAATGGAGACCTTTGTTGTGTGATGACTTTAATGCGTTGAGGCATTGATTGCCAGCTCTTTTCCCTGTCATATATTGGTCAAGTTAGGACTGTCCCATTAAAATTAACTTATATAACAGTTATATACTTTTTCTGTTACAAATGTATTAGAATTATTACCTTTCAAGTAGTTGAAATGACTGACAGACTTTAAAATTTGTCCTCAGTGCAAAGACCTTGAGGCATTCCTGCTCATAAGAGGTAATTATACCACCCCCAGCTTGACTTCTTGCAGAGTTAAATATTAACTTAAGGAGGTCATTTATTAGAAAAGAATGAAAAGTTAACTTTCTCATTAAGTTACCTAGATCTTGGTACTCCAGTATAGAAGAGTAAAAAAAAAGACAGGTCATGTAACACTTGTCTTGAAAACTACTGTAAAATCTTGTGTATAATACTTACAATTTTGACCCTTTTCACCTTATGTGAAGTGGGGTTCATATTTTTCATGAGAGAGAAAAATATACAAATCCTCATATCTGCTCCCCTCCACCTCAATATGTGTCCACCTTCCCCTCACTCTGTTCACCCTCTCCTGAGGCATATGGGACATCTGTGCAGTGGGCGGCATTCTTGCCTTTGCCTCCCACTTCCAATATCCCCCCTGAGATGATGTGTTGATTCAGGATAATGGTAGTGCCCTTTATGGTTCTGCAGGTCCTCACAGGGCACTAATGTAGTTTCACTGTGCGGATGTCTATGCACTACAGTAGTGTTGTGCGAGGACCTTCATTCCTCAAAGGATACTAGCATTATCTTGAATTAACACAGGTCCTAAAGGGGGATGCAGGAAGCTGGGGGCAAATGCAAACATGCAGTGCACTGCGCAGATATCCCAGATGCCTCTGGAGGGGGTGAGTAGCAGGAGGGGAAGGTGGAAGCATATTGAGGTTTTTATTTTTGTTTTTTTTGTTAGGTAGAGTGAGGAAAAACAAGGATGCGTAATATATATAGACATTTTTGTTTTCCCCTAAAATCTTGGGTATAATTTATACCTGTGTATTATACACAGGTCCATATTGTACCTGAGATTTTACAGTAAACAGCCACATTTACCTCCCACACCTTCTGTTACCGGTATTCTTTCTGGAGGCCAGTTATCTTTTTATATGGTGATTGATAGAAATTAGCCCATCTGATCTGCCTGTTCCAAGCCTGACATAAAGTACAAGAACTATTGGTATTACTCTCAATAAATTACGTGTTTTAGCTCTTATCTCTCATTACAAACAGCACAAATGAAATTAATCTAATGACGTCTGAATAGAACTGTCTACACATGTATTTTTAAAAAAACAAGTTTAGGATTATAATTTAGGGACCTAAATTAAATATTTTTACAGATGCTAGATGTTAGTATATAATTTTGTTTTATTGTTCCTTTAAGATCTCAGGTTGTATTTGATTCTTTTTTTCATATTCACAATAGTAGGTATCCATTCCAGATGTGTTTAATTCATTTTCAGTCTGTTCTGCTGGGAGCATGTCTCATGAATCTCTCTCCCTAGGTTCTTTGGGCTTTATGGATAGAGCAAAATGGAGCAATGCATTTGATACCTCTCAAGCGCTTGAATGCTAGCCTGGTCTCCAACTCATTGTGAAGTAATGCGTTGGACTTATATAGCAGACAAGGGGTCATAAAATCCCATTTAAGTGGAATGGAGTTTGTATGTTTCCCCTATTACAAAAATGGTTTGTCATCAGTGCTTCACTTATCTTTGTGCTTATGTGCCCCTTGTTTTATGTTCTCTCTGCCACTTTAGTTCATAACCTCTTGTATTTCCATATCATTTAGTTCACCATCCTTCCCTTGTGTATCCTTCTCAATCCCTCCAGTTTCTACTATATCTTTTCTCTCCTGTCCATATGAAGAGATAGCTTCATCTTTACAATTGCCAGAGTTCCTATTCATGGGCCATAAAGTAGTTAAAGGAACAGTCAATACTAAAAACAAACAAACGCAGTATTTCCTGCAGTGCATCCTGCCTTGCATCTAGTGATATTAATATAACATTACAGAACTAGGGTTCATATTCAATAAGCTAAACAGGTGCAATTATGGAGAAAAACTAGAACAAGGTACAAGTACAATTTCTCCAAATCCCCACTAATTGGGGAATTTAATCCCTTGAATGTTTACGTCCCCAATGTATTTGGAAGAAATGCTCTGCAGACATCTCTAGCAATCAAGGGGTTAAAAGACCTATTTAAATCAATGTTTAGGAACCACTAATTTATTATATTTGGCCTGGAAAAACATAATATATAGACAAGGGATAGATGTGCTCCTAAAAATAATAATAAAAAAGTTTTAATAATGTAAAAAATGGACATAATCAACATTTTGTCTGTCATCTGGAGCCTTTATCAAGATCTTGACAATTGTGTCCAGCTGTTATTAACACTTTGAGTGCCAGAGAGGTATCCAACTCATTGAGTTGCAAAGCATTGGATACTGCTTTGGCACACAAAGGTTTAAAAAGAAAAAAATTCTGCAAGTGCCTTTTCTATATTCTGATGCTACAACTGCACCCAGATACATAATTGTCTTTTTATGTGTGTGCGTGTGTGCGTGTGTGTGTGTGTGTGTGTGTGTGTGTGTGTATATATATACAAATATATATATAAATATGGCTAGCCTGTACTGGTATCATTGCCAGCCACTACACAGGGTGGAAGTAGGGAGGAGGAGTCCAGGAATCAGTGTGTCACGTGGGAGGTGATTTGGATTTGAAAGCCCAGGGGAACAAAGCCCCTGCTCCCTCATGGCCAAATCACTGCAGGAGTTGCAGTTATGCACAACTATGCTACTGATGGTGATTTGGATATGAGGAAGCAGGGATCCTGTGTCCTCATGCTAAATCATTGACTGACCCACCGCACTAATCGATATAGCCATAAACACCCACTTTTACGCCTACCCAAACTGAAGCCCCATCCCCACCCTCTTCCCTATACCTTACCAGTCACCATCTCTCTTCCTTCTGGTGACAGTGTCTGTGTAGATGCTCTTGGAACTTTGACAGGAAATTCAGTCTCTGCTGGAACTAACTGACCGTATCCCTCACAAAGTTCTGACAGGCTTGACTCACACAGTCACTGAAAGAAACAGAGAACCGGTGACTGGTCAAATACAGGAAAGTGCTGTTTTTTTTTGCTAACAGTGGATGCTGGTTGCAGGCTGGGGGCCTGCCATATGGGGGGTTTGAGCTTGGAGAACAGGGGGTTGTAGCTGAGTGCAGGGTAGGTGAGAAGCTGGAAGCACGGGGAGGACACTGGGAGTGGGAGGCATATACTGGGGTGTGCCATTGGCATACCTGGGAACTTCCAGTTGAGGGCTTACCTGGAGGGGAGTCGTCTGCTCAGCAGGGGGTGACAAAAATGACTCTAATCGTGTCAAAAAGGGGCAGGGATTGACAAGAGTGGGGTGGGCAGGGCTTAAATGTGTCACACAGAAGGCTGAGGACGGAGGAACAGCGGGAGAAAAAACAGATGTGGCAGAGTTTCAATAGAAACTCCCCACACCCGGAGGAATAAGCCTCTGCCTCGGAGACCCGGTAAAGCTCTGTCAGAACTGGAGTCTCCGGTGCAAATCCGGAGAGTTCCCAGGTATGGCCATTGGTAACACCATGATTTTATTGCTAGTACTGTATATCTGCTAACCAGTCCTGCAACCTTTTCTGCAGGGTACATTGGTGGAGACTTCACCTTCCTTTTTGATCACTGACAATGATATGAGGTCTGCACAGGACCAAACTTTCTTCCTGCTCAAATCTTGTGTTACTGCTTTATCTAGACACACTCAATTATCCAAATTCTAACACCTTTTCTCTCATCTTTATCTTCATTAATAAAGATACTGACAGTGTAAAATGTCGTTAAGTATGGCCACAGTGGTTATTAAACTACATTAACCTATTGAACAATATTTATAATACATCCTTTCTTGGATCCTTGATTCCTAAAATATAAACTTACCTTTCTGCATAACCTTATTATGACCCACTATCCATATCTTACCTCTCATCACAGTGGTCCACCCTAATATTTAACACTTTCCATCTATGATCCTTCCACTTTTTTCCCAGGAACCCTTATCTGTAGATAAGCAGACCAACTCCACCACCTTCAAGCTGTAACGCCACCATTTCAAACCTTATCCATTTACTGCACCTATCCAGAACTTGGCCAATGACCCTGCCGCATATGTTTCACTGACAACTTGGGAATGCATGTAGTTCTATACTGAAGATGTTGAGCCAAACATGCATCAGATCAAAACATAGTGAATCGCCACTAGAGAACACTGTGGTGTATGGCTATACCCTCCGGTAGACAAATTTATCCCTAGATTTTATTTCAAGAACTCTGTTTATGTTAACCTGGTGTTGTCCTGATACTCCTTGAAATTTAGATATATTTCATTTTCTAGTTTAATTTTCATTTTCCTCAAACTTAGGACTTACAGTACATTTTTACTGTTGTGTGTACCTTTAAAGTGTACACAGGGGGTCATGGATGGATACCGGTAATTATATACTTTGGAGGAAGACTACATAGTTAGTAAACAGCTGGGAGTTGAAGTCTCTGGATACATGTACAGAAGGGTATATGAAGTACTAGAAAAATGTAGGAGTAATAATTATATTTTAGGAAACCTGACTCAAAGATACCTGATATTTTTTGCATTCCTGTATGGGGAGTGGGGCATATACACAAAATTGTGGGACAAACCATTGGTGCCATAAGAAATCCCCAAATTTCCATTGATATTAAACAGGACTTTTAACCAGTTGAATATTAGAGAGCACTCAAGACCCTGTGGCGGGGGTTAAAAGCTTCATTTAAAACAATAGAAATGTTAATTTGACCACTCACCATTGGTTTTCACCATAGCTGCTCCTGTTTTCTTTTAGTTTATACCCCATAGGGTGCAATAAATAAAAATATATTCTTTTTGTATCCCAAGGTCATGTAAATAAGTTTAACATAATTCTTAAAGTCGGTAACTATGCCATAATGTGTCACACTGATTGTGATACACAAAAATGAGGCCATTTGGTCTTAATGGAGTATGCCTGTCTTTGTGAATTGTACAGTATATGTTCACTGATGAACGCGTCAGACCCTGCTCTCTGAATTCTATAGAGAACAACAGCAGTAGATCACCCAAGGCAAAATGAGATTCAGAGCTGGAGGCTATTGACCTAGTGGTGCAGCTGTAGCATGTGCAGATTTGGTCAGGAAGGATCTGTAAGCAAGAGGGGGAGGGAGACCTCTCTACAATGCTATTAAGAGATTAGTAATTGTACAAGTACCCTTTCCCAATTTCAGCTTGTTTAAAGTGAAACTAACACTTTTTATATAATGACTGGTGATTTTGAAAGATTTTTCAAAATCACCTCTAATTATGTAAACCAATCTTTATTTAGAACTATAGTTTACAAGATTTTTTTCAGATTTATTTGTTTATGCAAATGACACAGCATTGGCTGTCAGGGCATGGCAGCCAGAAGGGACATCAGAATCTTGGTTTCTGACACGCAGGGCTGTTCCAGACACTATGGTTTAATTTGTATAAGCTGAAAAAATTAAGCATTTCATAAACTGTCATTTAAAATAAAGTTTAATGAACGTAAATATTTATTTAAGAAGTTTTTAGACTCGCCTACGTTGTTATTTCAATTTTAAAGAGTATTGTTGAGTATATTGAATACTATGGTACATTAGTGTTATATAATTGTTCAGCTGTCCAGTTGTAGTGTCACTAACCTATATCTTATACCACCAGTATCTTAAGAGAGGTACCACCTCCTTTAATCAGGCCTACATGTCATGTCGCTGGAGTCCGCTATAACAGTTGCTATCAAGAGTACAGGCGCATATACTAATCTCAACCCTTTAAGGACCAGATGGCTGTGCAACACACACTTCAGTCATCCTTAACTCCCTAACGACAACGTTGTCTGGAGGTGGGCAGCTCTAGAGGACCAATGCATTCTGGGATTGCAGTGTGGCATGAAGCTTCGCTGTAATCCCAGAATTCCATGATTTCCCAGGAACATCACCGGTCCTTAAAGGGATAGTAATACTTCGTTTTAACTTTGTTTTATTTTGTAGGCATTAAAAAAACATGAAGAATGATATAAGTCTTATCTCTCAAACCTTTATGGTTTATGAGATATTCACAAGCAAAGTTCCCCTCCCCGCCCCTTTTACCTACTGTAAACAATCTCTTCTCAGATGTGAGTCTGGTTGTATGACAGTACAGATAACAGAAGGGGACAATTTTCTTTGTATGAAAACAATGAAAGCCCTTCCTCCCCTTGACAAGTTTTTCAGCTTTTTCCGTTATCTTAATTGAAGATTGTCCCTCTCTGCAGTCTACCTGGGCATCTCCCTTCTGATCTGGTTGAACAGGGGGGGGATACTTTGTTTGTGAATATCTCTTAAACCATAAAGGTTTCAGAGATAAGCCTTATATCATTCTTCATGTTTTTTTAATGCCTACAAAATAAAATAAAGTTAAAATGAAGTATTACTATCCCTTTAATGTCCGGACACACGTGACGGTCCTGGCATCATGTCACGAGCCATTAAGGTGTTAAATAGTTAAGTAGGCTCAATAATAAAAAAAGAAGGGGAAAAAACTGCTGGCAACTGTCATATCTGCCTCCAGGGGAGGGCTGGCCTGGGGGACAATTTCCTCCTGGGCCAGTCACATGTCTGGGCTAGTGGGCCACTCCCGCTTGCTGCTCTAAATGTAACTACTCTAGTGATACCACAGAGCTTAACATTGAAATGGAGCTACAGTCCAAGTGGAGCTACACTATTAGCATAACCCATTTCTCTTGTAAGTTCTATGGTATCACTAGTGTAGATTTACTTAAATTGTAAGCTCTGTAGTAGTACCAGTGTAACCCCGTTTCAATTATAAACTTTGTGGTATTGCTTGCCTTACTTCACAACATTAACCCTTTGAGTGCCAGAGAGGTATGTATAGCATACCCTCTAGCAGTCAGAGGTTATTGGCAATTTTATAATTTAACAGAAGGCTGGGCTGGAACAGTGGGCTGGAATTATAGTAGAATTGGGCCACTTGATTGTAGTTGCCCTCCAGACCACACGTTGCCAGCCCTCCTCTGTCTGCCTCCTTTGATATGATATCCAGGACTGATTAAATATGTTATGCTACTTTTTTAACAATGGCACAATGGAAAAATTCATAGGGGCCAGTCTGGTTTTCTGGCCATATTAAGATAAGTGGAATGTTATAGATTATAAACGGATATTCTAAACTTTGCTTGTTGTGTTGGACATTCCAAATGAATAATTCTAAACACTCTCAGAATTTGCCTCCTGGGTGTCAGACATGTCTCTAACACAAAGCAATGCCCAATGGCCTACGTTTGTGAACAAACAACTAAAAACCAATAAACTTGCCACATCATTGTTTCTTCTTTCATTGTAAGCTTTTAAAGGGGATCAATCACCCCTATACATGTTGGTCTAAATAGTTTATGTAGCGACTAGATGTTATAATATTTTAATTTTTTAATAAAATTGTTAGTTTGCCAAAAATAAACAAGTAAAGATTGCCCTGTGCCCTACTTCTGGACAGACTGCGGTTACCAGCTCTGTACCGCAGTCTGTCACTTACCCTCTGCTCCCCTCCCTCGATTCTGTCTCCTCCAATGACTGAGGCTTTCTGCATGTAAGCTGGAGCACTCTCTGGCCAATGAGAGTGCTCCAGCTTACATTCAGAAAGCCTCAGTCATCGAAGGAAGCTGAATAGAGGGAGGGAAGCAGAGGCAGAGAGACAGACTGTGGTACAGATCTGGTAACCACAATCTGTCCAGAGGTAAGGCACAGGGCAGTCTTTACTCATTTATTTTTGGCAAACTAACGATTTTATTAAAAAATGAAAACATAACATCTAGTCGCTACATTAACTATTTAGACCAACATGTATATGGCTAATAGATCCCCTTTAAGAACAATTTAAAATCAAACTACTTAAAGGAATGTAAATGACATAGACATCCACTTATATAGTAGAAAGCTAAATTAAACAATACAATGAATGTGTCATTCATAAAGTAGGCCAATGGAAGCAGGTTGATCAAAATGGGTAGGTGTATTGTATAGATTTAAAGGGATAGTAATGTCAGAAAAAAGTATTAACTTTATGGTAGATACAATTAAAAAAGAATACTTGCACTTATTCATATCTCGTTATGGTTTGAGAGATATAGGAAAATAAAGTTCTCCCCTTTCTGCTTGATGAGTTGTAAAGCTGTCAGAAGCAGATTCTGGTCGCTTGACCAGACGGGGATCTTCAGCAGCGCCGATATGACGATATCTAAAGATAAATACTTCATCCGAATGGTCTACAGTGTGTGCTTGCAAACCAGGCACACATTGTAGACTGTTTTGATGAAGTATTTATTTTTAGGTATCGCTATGTCGACGCTGCTGAAGTGCCCCATCTGGTCAAGCTGCCAGAATCTGCTTCTGACAGCTTTACAGCTCATCAAGCAGAAACGGGAGGGCGCGGAGAACTTTATTTTCCTATATCTCACAAACCATAACAGTTTGAGAGATACGAATAAGTGCAATTACTCTCTTTTAATTGTATCTACCATATAGTTAATACTTTTTTTCTGACATTACTATTCCTTTAACGAGGAACTATGCCCAAGGAATAAGTGACTTGATTCATTTAACAGATCATTTTGCCTTGGTAGGTGTCTCTTGAAACCTAACTGTAGGGAACAGCACCTCAAAAGAAACTATAGACTTAACCACTCTGTCCAGGGGTGGGGTGCACTGGAGGAACAACTTTTTGTTTTTGTGATCGTCTCTTTGATTACAAGTCTTGTAGGCCTGCTGTGATCACGAACATGCCAGGACCATCACCAATCCTTAATGCTGGGACTGATGTGTCAGGACTGATGTGTCAGTCCTGGCATGTCACCTGTCATTACCAGGTTAAATAGTACTAAATGGTTCACATGATTTATTCGTTTTTATCAGATTGCAAACTAAAATAATAAGCAGTAGACTTCAAGGACTAGATTCTATTACAGGTGCTAATTTTATCACTGCTTTTAGCTCCAGTTTACCCCATAGACTTCAACAGGAAAATGTTTGATAAAACGGGTGTTAACATTTATCTCCTGCAGTAGAATCTAGACCCAAGAGAGATGAAATTCAACTTAACGTTTATACCAACTTCTCTATAAAAGTTACTTAGGTAAGTTGTTCTGTTAAACAAATTAACAGCCACTTATTCCTGGGGTACATAACCGGTTCTTGTTTTGAGCTTCTAAACAGTATATTGTCACATTGTATGTACTTAAGATCCCTTTATGAGTTTGATCAGTGCTGAAAGTGGAGTTATGAATATTACTCTTTCTTGTCTTCAGAATAAGCAGGCTGTTTAATGGAACAGAGCCCATTGTGTTGGACAGTTTAAAACAGCATTACTTCATTGATCGGGATGGAGAAATTTTTCGATACATTTTAAGTTTTCTTCGGACCTCTAAGCTGCTTCTCCCTGAAGATTTTAAGGTAAGAGGGTGAAATGCAACTTTTAGTGTTTTACTTCAGACTAAAATTCCACAAACTCTTTAACACCTTAAGGACCGGCGCGCGTGGTCGGCACTTGCGGACCACGGGGCATTTTTTTTTTATTATTATTGCTTCCACTTCAGGGCTTCCGGAGTGGCTTGCAGCCGCGCCGGGAGCCCTGAACTCCATGCCGTGCCAGGACCGTCACTGGTCCTTAAGTGCCGGACGGCCGTGACGGTCCTGGCACGGCAGTGGTCCTTAAGGGGTTAAAAAGTATTTCTAAAAAAAAAGTGTGTGTTTTTTTTTTTTGTTTGTTTTGTTTTTTAATTCTATGTCGAACTTTAACCAGAGGCTCACCTTTTCATAGAATGATACCAGGTGAACTGTATGTGAGCTGTCTGGACACTAGATGACACTGTTAATGTAAATTAAAAAAAAAAAACAAAAAAAAAACAAGTTTAAACACTTATAATTTTAGAACAAAACATATCCCATCAATGGGAGTTCCCTTGTTTTATTTACTCTGCAGGAAAATCCCTACAATATGAGTGGTTTTTTTAAAATAAAGGTGTACTATTTACTATTCAGGACACTTCAGTACTTATGGTCCCGTCACCACAATGAGGCTGTCAAGCCTTAGAGTGTTGGCCTGTGGAGGATGCAGCTAGCCTTTACATGGCAACTATAATGTGATAGTTGCTCCTTTTGGCAGATCAATGGGCGAGATGAATGGTGGTCTGAAAAGTTATCTCCAGTACATTCCTCTAATCTCATGATAATGAATGAACGGCAAGAATTAGTCTTATTGTCCCAAGTCATGTCGGGCACACCCACAGTTTCCATCACTGCTAGATTTTCTTTCTTTGCCTTAGCCATTTAATGGAACTGCTTGCATCTCAATGAAGTGTCTGTGAACCATCAAGGGTGTCAGTTTTTTTCTGAACCCAAATGTCTGACAGGATTATTTTGGGGCTGTACATCTCAGCAACATGCTTTTTACTAAGTCTGCTCCAATATCTGTTGCTGTACAAATAGGGTCATGTGCATATCTCTGGGTAGAGCCAAGACCATCTTGCATAGTACAGAAGACTAATTTTGCATAATATGCAGGGCTGAGCTTCAAGTGTCGTCACAAGAAGAAAAGCTGTCCTTCATACATTTGCTGCAAGTATTGATATGTAGAGAATTTTTCTTCTTCTTGTTCAACCAGAGATGCTGTAATTATAATGTGATGTAAACACAACATTTTAGATTTCAACACTTTGTTTTATTGCCAAGGCAAGACTGGCAAGCAGAGTGGATATGTGTGGTATAAAAGAAAAAAAAGTCGCTAATTTGAATGCTATTGATTGTGCTATATGTTATTTGAGAAGAGTTTTCTGACTCTGAAAGCATTTGTAGCTCAATTCCTTAACATTTTAACCCTTTGAGTGCCAGAGGGGTAAGCAAAGCCTTGCTTTCTGTGCCCCCTCTGGCAGTCAAATGATTAAGGACCAGGTTGGATTAGACTGTATTAAAGTAAAGTGTAAGGCTATTCTTCCATTATCACAAGTGAATCAGTCAATAACTCAGTCACTTTCCTAGAACAACTTGTGCAGGGCAGGCCCCACCTATAGGCGAGGTAGGCTCCGGCCTAGGGCGCACATTCTCTGAGGGCTCATCGGCCCTCGCCGCCGCTCACCACATACTGCAGAAGTAAAACAAAAACATATGTTTCGGTGCCCTCCATTGGCTGGCTATTTTTTTAATGTAGCACAGCGATACCCTTTTCTCTCTCCCCCACCGCTCCTTCAATCCTGGACCAGGACTGAAGAAGCAGAGGGGGAGAGAGAAACAGGCATCGCTGTGCTACATTAACCCTTTCAGTGCCAGAGGGGTATGCAAGGCATAGCTTTGCAATGCGTTGTATACCCCCTCTGGCACTGAAAAGGTTAATAAAATAGCCAGCCAAGGGAGAGCACCGAAACGTACTCACTGGGGGAGAGAGAGATGTGCACCGGGAAGAGTAAGTGGAAGGGGGGTCAAGAGGGGATAAATAGACAGGGAGAGAGAGAGTCAAAGGGGGGATCATCAGTCAAGAGGGGGATCAAGAGTCAGATGGGGAGAGAGAGAGATTCAAAGGGGGGGGTCAGCAGTCAGGAGAGGGATCAAGAGTCAGATGGGGAGAGAGAGTATAAAAGAGGGGATCAACAGTCAAAAGGGGGATCAAAAGTCAGACGGGGGGTCAAGAGGGTGAGAGAGTCAAAGGGGGGGAGAGTCACATATAGAGAACATACACTCTGTCACACTGATACACATATAGAGAAGCACACACACACACATAATTACACACTGATATCCTTACAGAGACTCACACACACTGACACACTTATATACATATAGGGAACACACACTTATATACATACAGGGAACACATACTGACATACACATATAGAGAACACACACACACAAACTGACACATATAGGGAACACACTGACACTTAAACACATGCAGAGGCAGGGCATAAATGGGTAGTGCACAAGGGGTGGAGCTAAGGGCGGCAAAATTAGGTTTTGCCTAGGGTGGCAAAAATCCTTGCACCAGCCCTGAACTTGTGCTATATTATTCTCATAACCTGCACAGTTTGGGGTCTTTAGGACTGGAGTTCAGCTTCTTATGTGGAGGAAGTACTGATCCAGGAGAAACCAAATTATATGGTTTTTAGAGGGCTGAAAATGGAAGACTGTGCCATTCAATATGTTGGGGTCATTGCTTGCTTTGAGTACTTAATGAGGCTGATATATTAAGAAAACCTGAGAAGAGATACACTAATGTGTGAGCAGAGGAGAAAACTTTTCTAGTGTAATAAACATTTTAATTATTGTGTTATTCTATGTTGCCTTTGCACTATGATCTTATGAACTGAAGATTATCTCATAGACTCCATAGAATAATATAGGAAGTGACGAGTCTGTCACACTAGAGGCGTTATATATTTTCTTTATCACACATAAACCATCCAAACAATAAAAATTTCCATTGGTTTTAATGGGACTTTTAACCTCTTAAATACTAGAGGTCCCAAAACGCATTGCTTTGCGATGAGTTGGACACATCGCTAGCATTGTCTTTAACCCTTTGAGTGCCAGTGGGGAACGCAACACATTGCTGTGCAATACATTGCTTACCCCTTTGGCACTCAAAGGGTCAAAAGCCCTAGTTAAGTCAGTTGACAATCTAAGAATGTTTTTCTACTGTGTTGCATTTAATTTGCCATAAAATTATTTCAGTCCTTCTTAGTGTACATCAGCCTCAATATCAGCTAAGCAAGCCTCCCTTTCAATAACCAATAGGATACTTTCTTGGCTTTTTTATGGGATTATCATCAGTTTAATAATGTATTTGCCGATTCTTATTATATTTGTTTATATATTTTTTTATAGCCTCCTTATGAATACCTTTCTAAATTGCCTAAAATGATTGACATATAAACTAAATTATGGTCTTGTTGGGCCTTACTGTACTATGCAAAAATCAACACTTTATGCATGCCAGCTGCAGATTTTCCTATTAGCATAAATACCTCACTAAAAATTGCAGAGCGCTTGTTTTTCAAGCCATGGAGCAATCACAATTAACTATGTGTTATACTGATGTCATGTTCTATGTAAACGCAAACTAGAGGATTAGCTTAACCCTTTTAGTGACAGAGAGATATTGGGTACCTCTTTTGGCACTCAAATGGTTAACCCGTTGAGAACCAGAGATGTGCACAACATGCTGCAAAGCAGTGTGTAGCACACCACTCTGGTTCTCAAAGGGTTTTTGCAAAAATAATTTCCAGCTCAAGTTAAATAGTGGGAAATTGTATAATTGTAAAGAGACGACAAATATAGTGTTTGTTTTTCTAATTAGCCAACACCATGGAGAGTGTAAAACTGTGGTGTGTTTTTCATGTGCCATGCACTGTGTTTTTATGTTAAAGAAATCATTACAACAGCTTGCTGAATATTTATCAGTCTTCACCTTTGTTTAATCAAATAGAATAAGAGCCTTCAGGTTAATCAAGTTGCACAGCACTTATACAGTTGTGAATGCTGTTAAAAGTTTGGAATATTCAATGTGCAACAATCCTAGGTGCCTGTTAACTTCTCATAAACTTTACATGAAACCATCGGGGGTGCTCTAGGTGTCTATCTCTTTGTATGTCTTTCAGTATTAAAGACATTGGTGTGAAAGTGTCAGATGCTGTGAAAAGTGTTAAACTTGAAGCCCTCCTGTTGTGATCGAATAAGATTCAATGTATTTCACTAACTGCATTTCTGTTAGTGTATTCATTATTATTTATTTATTCATTTTTTAACAGTCTGCACCTCTTGTCTAAGGCCCAGTTACTACTATTGATTATGCAGATGTTTCAAATCCCAGAAGCCCAGGCTCCTCAAATTGTACTTCCTGCTTCTACATTCTGGGTGTATTTTGTATCTGTCGATGTAAACACAGTCACTACACTAACATCTAAATCTCCTAGTTGGCTCTTTCAAAAAAACTTGGATACTAAGGACCTAGTTGAGCAAAACAGAGTGGCAATTCTGGCGTAAACCAATTACACAAAAGGGGGAAATAACATTTCCAGTTTATTTCAAATGATGCTTTTAACCCCAAGATTGCTAAAGGTCTCAAGTTCATTGCTTTGATCTTTAGCATTCATGGTGTTAAAATACATTTTTAAATCAATTTTGGGAATTTTCACTAGTCTTCTACAGTTGATATTCCAGAATTGCTACTCTGCTTTCTTCATAAGGCCCTATATTTATCTCCCACCCCCTGCTAAAAACAAGCACACATTCCAATAATACAAACCTGATCTCCTGTGTAGCAATGTTCCCAGCATGCAGTGGAAATCAGCTAGTGATGGCATCATTTTGAGGCCACTCCTCTTTAGGGTTGCCACCCAGTCGGAATTTTACCGGCAGGCCGGTAAAAAATTGGCTTCTGTCAAATGTTAAATCTATGGAGGGAATGCCATGGCCGGTATTTTTTTGAAGAAAAGGTGGCAACCCTACTCCTCTTCCAGTTACAGGAAAGTTTACTCACAATCTCATCTGCATTTGTTCACTTCTTGGATTGTAAAGCACTGCTTTCGAGGCCTCTCTAGCATAACACATAGCGCTATATTTGAATACTCACAGTTCTGTGATTCAAGCGTTGAGATCTTGGGTCTATTGGGCCTCGCTCAGAAAGAAAGAGAGGAGCAGTTCTGTAGCATAATAACTGTACATGGGGGATCAATTAAACTTCTCAGTATCACCTAACATTAATATGGTTTGTATCCTTTTAAATATTTTGTACTCCTAGCCAGTATTTGTAAAAATGATTTCTTAGGTAAACCCCACAATATATTATACATGCGATTTTTCCTATTCATCCAAAGGCAGCTGTACATGGCCATTTGACCTCTCTTGGTTAATATAACTGATAAGGGCAATCAATGTGTGGCATGACTAAGGTAAATAAATAAGGGATAAGCGTTCCTCTGGACCAACTGGTTTTTTATTAGACTTTTAACAGAATATATTCTAAATAATTCAGTCTAGGAGTACCTTAAATTTTAATGTATTTGATCCCTTATAATTTTTGGGTGATAATGTCCCTTTAATCCTCTGTGCCTCAAAGAGGTAGTCAACGCATTGCAACAACAGTAACTCTCTGGCAACAATGTGCCGAGGCCTCTGTAGCATTCAGGTAAAATCTATAATATAAAATTGTTTGCCACCAATAATGATGTGTCAGATACTCACTTAGCTGAGACCTGTAGTTCATTTTGAGAGTACCCAGCCCATTTAGCGATGCATGTAAACTGCAGACTCATAAACATACCATAATGTGAAGTCATTCAGTAGAAGCATTGCTCCATCTCACTCATTGCATAAGCTCACTAATGACAGCTCTTTTACATTCCCCTCCATTCTGAAGACTGCTCAGCCCATTCACACCCAAGAGCCAGAATTAGGGCTAGATTCTTCTATGGACCTTGATTAATAAGCCATTGCTTTTCATATCCTTTGATGTGTCACATGTAGTTAACATAAAGATTGCATCTGAGGACTCCGGCATACCAAAAATCTGAAAAAATAAACAGAGAATAGAATCCTGATAGACTAGATAACCTGTGAGATGGCAAACCAGCTGCACCACAGGGTATATATACAACTTACCATTATGTTTAATGTAGCCTTTAACCCACTTGAATGCTAGTGGGATCTCCAGTATGTTGATTTGCAAAGTGTTGGGGACATCTGTAGCTTTTATTGGGTTAAAATAATCCTTTACATAAATTGAAACATTTTCCCCTATGGTCCAGTTGGCTTGCTCCAGAATTGCTCCTAATTTAATCCTATATAATAATTTGCTAGGATGTTTGTCAGAAGCCGTCATGCGCAGTAGAGACTGCCCACGCTGCAGTCATGCGCAGTACAGAGTGCCCAAACGCGCCGCGACTGATACGCGTCCCGCTCCGTATCAGCCGCAGTGCATTCGGGCACTCTGTACTGCGCATGATTGCAGCACGGCCAGTGAGCAAAGAGGCTCCAGGCACCAGCTGAAGCTGCTGGGAGGCACTGTGGCCAGTGTACAAGGGCTTTTAAACTAGTTTCTAAATAAAGCCCTATTGGCCTTCTGCTTAAAAATAGAGTAGCAATTCTGGAGCAGACCAACTGGACTGTAGGGAGAAAATAAAAAATCCCTTTGACTGAAAATGGGTCTTTTCATTTCCTTGAGCTTCAATACTTGTAGCAGGTTTATATTTAATATCGCAGTCTCTACAGTGTTTGGTACATTGGTGATATATCTTAGATTATCCCCTATGAGATACATACAGCCTTTGATAATGGTTTTCACAGAACCAAGGGTTTATTTAAGAAGCTAAACAGGAACACGTCTAGGGTAAACCAATAGCACCATTGGGGAGAAATGGTAATTCAAATGTGCAGAGTAAAGTGTCCAGCAGCTGGAACTTCCCACGCCAGGACTATATCCTTGTATACGAAGGTCTAAGATTGTGTGGTTTTCTTCAACTGATTGCTGGATATATTATACACATCTGTAGTCAAATCAAGTGGAATTATGTCTAGGGAGAGTTCAGAGCGTTTCCTCTATCACTCTCAAACAGAATGCATACATGACCAAAAAAAGGGCACTGCCCTAGACAAATGGTAATTCCTCAAATTCCCATTGATTTAAATGGGACTTTAAACCAGATGACCATGAAAAGGTCTCTGATGCATTGCTTCACTACTCATTGGAGACCTCTCTAGAATTCATAGGGTTAAAAAGTCACATTTACGTCATTAGGAATCTTCATTTGTCCCCAATGGTGCAGTTGGTTTACCCCAGAATTGCTCCACTGTTACCTTCCTAAATACAGTCAAAAGATGTCAGTATTGCTGATATTAACACTTTCAGCTTTGTAATAAAATACACAGGCAACAACAATTGATCGGTAGTCTAATTAATGTGCAGCGTCCCTTTTAGGACAAGAAGTTTGGCTTATAAGTATATATAATGAAGATTTCTAGAGGCACAGCTATATAGTAAGCTTCACCCTTTGAGTGCCAGCGAGGTATCCAACACATACCTCTCTGGTACTCAAAGGGTTAATTAGATGTGGGTGAGCCAGTGAATGGAAATTCACTATTAGGAAAACAAAATCCCACTTTTGACTGTGCTTTGTGTATGCATATATTATTTGTGGTTTCATTTCTTTGTCTTCCATGTGTGGGCTAACTGTAGCTGCCCTTGAGCTTGTGCCAGTTCTCCTGAAATGATCTATGGCTTTAGGTCAAAAGAATATTAAACAGTTCAGAATTCGAGAAATGTATTTATGGCAGTAATGACACTAGTGACATTGAAGTAATTGGTGTGGGATTATGTCACTTTGGTTTTGATATTGAATATTTGATTTAGGCCAGAATGCTTTTGTTGTTATCATGGTTCTAAAAATACTGAATAAGAGTTTAAATGTATTTGTGTTTGTATATAAACACGGTATTTATATATCTGCCAGATAAACCTAGATGCTGGGAATCAGATGTACTAATTCACAGAGGGAGTGTAGACCCCACGTGTGTTGTTCTAGTTGTCCTCCATGCTATGATTTGAGAAATAAATTGACAGTTGAGCCACACCCCCTGATGCCAGTGTCTCATCTGATTTACCTACACAACCTTTGTAGGGGTTTATTGCTAGATCCCTCCCATCATTTGAGCCTGCCACTCTTAGTATGCTGTTGGAATGACTTGCCTATATGGCGACTCTCTATAGGGCGACATCAAAATGTCACCAGCATCAAAAGGACGACATCAGAATGTCACCTGATTTAATGTCGCCTGAATTTGTCTTCATTAGGAAAGTCACTCTTTACATCAAAATGTCGCCCCCATCTGCCATTGCTTTCTGAATGCCAGAGGAGTATCTAACCCATTGCAAAACAATGAGCTTTATACTCAGTCAGTCAAATGGTTCATTTACTAGGATGGCTTCTAAAGATCACTGTTTACCTGAAGAAGAACTGACTTCTATAATACAGACACCTACCTTTCTCTTCCTGTTCCCTTTCAGCACAGACATATAAACTGTTCACATCAGTAGTCTTCTACCTCCTTATTGGCTAACTCCAGCTCATGCTGTTATTAAGGAGTGTGGGTGTATTAAATTTGTTTGCGTTTTTAACCTTGTGGGTGCCAAAGGGGAAATCCAGCTCATTGCAAAGCAATGCATTGGATACCCATCTGGCACTCAAAGGGTTAACAAATAAATACATCCATAAGCGAGTTTACCACTCTGACTGAGTCAGCTAATCAGGAGGCTCGATTACATTTCTTTTGCTTCCGATATGTGTTGGTGCCCAAAATAATGAGCTTTAAAAGTGTATTCATCAAAATGTGATTGGATGAAGTCTCAAGGAAATACTCTGATCTTCTTGTGAGTTTGTCATTTGCCAATTCATCAGTCCGTGTTTGGTCCTCTCTTAATCATCAATGAACAAGTGCTAGATAAATCTACTCCTCTTACCCTCCAGGTTCAGCATGGCTGATCCCATGTATATCTATGGGGTAGAAACATGCATACACATCTGCTGTATGTATATGTGTTTAAACCACATTTTATAGCACTTCCTTTCTTTACATACACAAAGCAGAGAAACCGGATCTGTCAGTAATACCCAAAGTTATTGGCCATTGGTCACTTTGAAGAACAAATAATCTGATATGCGTCTTCTGCCATTTTGTGTGGATTAGTTTTGATTTATGCTGAACAGGTTGACGTGCACACCATTTGAGTGCAAGAGAGGTGTACAATGCATTTCAAACCAATGTGTCATGTACCACTCTGGTATTCAAAGAGTTAAATACACAGTTGCTGCACTTTTATGTTTGTACAATTTGGCCTCTGTTTCCATGAACACTTTTGACTTGTTTCTGAGTAACAGCAGTGTAACTGATTCATTTCTGTGTATCTAGGAATTCAATCTCTTATACGAAGAAGCAAAATACTATCAGCTCCATCCCATGGTCAAAGAACTGGAACGATGGAAACAAGACAAGGAACACCGGAAGCATTTCCAACCATGTGACTGTCTAGTTGTGCGAGTCACCCCGGACCTGGGAGAAAGGATTGCTCTGAGTGGAGAGAAGGCATTAATAGAAGAGATCTTCCCAGAAACTGGAGATGTCATGTGCAACTCTGTAAATGCTGGCTGGAACCAGGACCCAACCCACGTCATTAGGTTTCCACTAAATGGTTACTGCAGATTAAACTCCGTGCAGGTAATGCAGTTTAAGAAGATTTTACTTTTGCTCATTATGAAATTTCAGATGGCCAAGCAGGGAAACTTATGTTTTGGGTGTTGTTCTTGGGGTTGTGGCTGGTGGGAGGGGCATTATTGAGAATTTTTAAGTTATTGCATGACATATTTAACCTTCTGTGTCAGTGATTCAGAGCAAGGTCAAAGTATTTGATTTACATAGACTGATTTACAAGCACATATACTGAAGTTTAAACACATTAATGTGAGTTTTATTTGGAGCAATGTGATACAGTTATATACACCACACAGTCTGTTCTCCTTAACAGAGGTACACCAGGGTGTGAAAGAGGAACTTGGGTCTCACAGAGGGACTGTCCTGAATAAAGAGGGACACTTGGGAGGTTTGCCTGAAGCAAATCAGATCTTTACAATAAGAGAAAAAAGTTCCAGCATTCCTAATTATTAAACTGGGTCTTTTAACATCTATAAAACTAGAGTGGAATCGAAGGCGTGGGGGTCTAGCTATATTTAGAGGACTAAAAGTAGAATTTAAATCAATAGGAACTTTTATTAGTCTCCTGTGGTACAGCTCTTTTGCCCCACAATTGCTCCTGTTCCTCCTGTATAACACCAACCTGGAGCAAACAGACTGCACCGCAGGGAAACTAAAACTTCCTATAGATTTACATTCTGCTTTTATACTATTGAATGCTTGAGCTGGTCCAACACATTGCTCCTCTTTAGCATTCAAGGGGTTAAACATTTGAGTGCCAAAGTGGTACGGAACGCATTGCTTTGCAATGCGTTCCGTACCCCTCTGGCACTCAAAGGGTTAATACATCCATTTAACTCAAAAAAGAGTTTTAACCCCTTAGTGACTGGCACTTAATGCCCGCCAAACTTTTTTCCCCATTACCTTCAATGACTTCCGGGACGTACATGTACGTCCTCTGTCACTAAGTGACAGTTTCTGAGGGAAGTACATGTACGTCCATTGTCGGGATGGGGTTAAGACATTGGGGTGCAATTCCAGAGCATACCAGTTGCACTACAGGGGACCAATAACACTCATTGATTTAAACGCCTTGACTGCTAGAGAGTTCACAATACAAGCAATGCGTTGCAGACCTCTAGCTGTCAAGGGGTTAAAATCCCCATTTAAATCAATGGGAGTTTGAGAGATATGTATTTCTTCCCTGGGACACTTGTTTTGCTCCATAATGGCTCTTCATTTCTGTGAATAAGGCCCAAAAGTCGTTCTCCTTTATGCAGTATTTGGTTTGTCCCTGAATGACACCAGTTTTCTTTTGTACATAAGGGCCAGTGTGTTTTAACCTTCTGAGTGCCAGAGAGGTGCTCAGAACATTGCTCTGCACCACCCTGACACTCATAGGGTTAATATTTCATATATAAGTTTTCTTGTTGTATCTATAGTGGCAAATAAGTACAGAAAAGCTTATCAAATCTTCTCGCGCCTGACATAATATGAATTATACATTAAGTTAAAATTAACAGTAGAAAATATTTTTTAATATTTTTTTTCTTGCAGCATCATTCATTAAAAGAAATCAATCATGAAATCTAAGGGCCTTTTGTATAAAAGAAGAGAAGAGCAATTGTGGGGCAAAGGGGACATAGAAAAATTCCTATTGAGTTAAACTGGCTTTTAAACGGATAGTAACATTTTATTTAGGCTACATATTTTGCAAGGGGTGATATGTAATATTGCCTGTACATTATTTACGTATTTATTTCATCTTTCCATTTTTTCCAAACACTTTTTTATGTCTCTGTCAGCGGGCTCACTGGACTGATTTTGCTAAAGAACTTTTTGTTGGGGATTGTGAAAGCAGGGAACAAGCCTGGCTACCAGTGAAACAATTTGGTGGAAGCAGACAGTGTATGTGTGGTTACCAGTGAAACAATTTGGTGGAAGCAGACAGTGTATGTGTGGTTACCAGTGAAACAATTTGGTGGAAGCAGACAGTGTATGTGTGGTTGTTTGGCTACCAGTGGAACAATTTGGTGGAAGCAGACAATGTATGTGTGGCTATGTACCAGTGTATGTGTGGCAGACAGTGTATGTGTTGCTACCAGTGGAACAATTTGGTGGAATCAGACAGTGTGTATGTGGTTGTTTGGCTAGCAGTGGAACAATATACTAAAATTCAACGTATAATGGCGCTAAATTATATTCTTCCTAAGAATTGATCCTGCTGCTCCAAATCCACTGTGACCTAGAGGTTAATGGTCACTATATTTGAACAAGTAAGTAGAAAATTGAGTGGACTAAAGCGCTAAGATATATAACAAAAGCTTTAAATCATATATAAATGGCTCAAAGATAATTAACAATGTACTACTATATAAATATATGTTAGAAAATGTATTATAAACAATTCTGCAGATCCAAAACAATCACTGTTTTAAAACACAATATTAAAATATAGCATTAAAGTCCCAGATTTGTCTCCTCCCGTCTATCGTATCAAGTCTCTTATATTCGGATATATCTACCTCCGTTGGTGTAATGTCCGGTGTGATTCTTTATTCAATCCTTTGAGTGGTATTGATGGGCAAACTATTTATTTCCCAACTTGCAGTTCTTCTATGCACGTGAGCAGGACTTTCTATCCTCTGTTCAATCCTTTAACTCTTACACTGACATTAGCGGGAAGAGTGTGTCATCTCCTGACTTGCAGTGATTCTGTACACGTGGGCAGGATTCTCTCTCCTCCCGACTTCTTGTGTTTAAACACGTGACAGGTTTCTCTCCTCTCCCCGCACACTTGCATTTTTATGTACACGCAGGCAGGATACTCTCTCCTCCCAACTCCTTATGTTCAAACATGGGACAGATTTCTCTCCTCTTTTAGCTTTTGTTATAGATCTTAGCGCTTTAGTCCACTCAATTTTCTACTTACTAGCAGTGGAACAATTCGGTGGAAGCAGTCAGTGCGTGTGTGGTTCTTTGACTACCAGTGGAACAAAAACTGAGGATGTAGTCAGTGTATGTCTGGGCATACAGCTACTGGTGGGATATTGTTGAGACAGCATAGAGTGGTTCTTTGACTACTGGTTGACAGTGAAACAAGACTGGGTTATTAGAGTGGTTCTTTGACTACTGGTTGACAGTGAAACAAGACTGGGTTATTAGAGTGGTTCTTTGACAACTGGTTGACAGTGAAACAAGACTGAGTTATTAGCCAGTTTGCGTGGTCCTGTGACTACCAGTGGATAATGAAACAAGGCTGATGTGTTTGTCAGTCAATGTATTTGAGGTTATGTGACTACCAGAGTATCAAGGCTGTTGTGTAACACAGTATATGTGTGTCAACCCATGTATGTGAGGTTTTTTGACTACCAGTGGAAGAAAGCTGACTTGTCAGACAGTGTACATGTGGTTCTTTGACTACCAGTGGACAGTTCAACAAGACTGGTGTGTCAGACACTGTATGTGTGGGTCTGTGACTACCAATCGAGCAAGGCTGGTGTGTCAAACGTTTTTTTTATCCTTATTTATATATCAGTTTTATGCAAATTAGCCATTAGGCAGAGTGGGATGTTAGTATCTGACACTCCAGGCTGTGCCAGCCAGTACTAATTTTCAGAATTGCCAAATAAATAAAGCTAAATATCTCTTCAACTATACTTTTCAATTAAGAATGACCAGTGTGTGTCACTGCAAAGTTCAAAATTAACCTGTTGAGGATAAGAGGGATGCACAGTGCATTACAAAACAGGACTGTAATTAGGAGACAGTATTTTGATCACATTAATAATAATGTAATAAAAAGTGTTGTTCCCAGGAAAGTTTTGTCCCTTTGTAATTGAAGTGGAACTGTCACCTTAACAGCATAGGTTATTCTGAAAGAGGTATTAAATGTTATTAAAGTATGTATTTTTATTTCTTGCTACTTGTGTCCTGCAACTGCCCCCCCCCAGCCCTTACTTTACCCTACTACTTTCACTTCTACCTCCTCTATGTGACCTCTACATTATGGAAATAGCTTTTCACTGCCGTCCAATACAGGTCACTGGTACTCTGTACTCTGGGAGGCGTAAGTCCCCTTTAATAGGCAGGAACAACTATGCAAATGATTTGCAAGGGGCGGAGCCTCCCCTCTTACTTAAGCCACCTTCTGGCCAGAGCCACTTAGATTGATTTGTTCCTGGAGTGCTTTGCACACCAGGTAGAGAACATCTATGCATCTTAGTGTTTTATTATTTTTTATTCAAATATGGAATACCACCATTAGGAGGGTGACCATGGCTGTGAATTGCCCTCTTTAAAGTGGCTGGTGCAGCTTCCAGGGATTTTCTGTGGACCTTATGCCCTGAAGAGGGGACAGCTTGTGTTAAGCAGCTTCCCTACTGGGGAATTTACCTCCTGGTTCTTTCCCACTTCATCATGGTCACCTGAAGACAGAAGTCCTGCAGGAAAGGTGAGTCACCCATTGAGTGCTGAAGGTCCACTTGTCCCCACAGTGTCCCTTTGATGGGCTTGTATTTGGGAGTTTTAATACACTCCAGCACTCATAGGGTGTTTTTATTGCATTATTACTGTTTTATGCAATTTCTGTGGTATTCTCTGGGTTTTGGAGCTTTGGGTATTCATTTATTTATGTTTCTCATGTGTTTCATGCTTGTTTGGGCACTTTTTAATGTTTTCTTAAACTTTATTAAAAATGGTGTTCCGCGCCTTTAAGCGCGGCTTTTTCCCGCTCAGACGCAAGGGCTCCTTTACTCTCTATGAGAATTCACAGTGTGGGACATATCTCTGGAACCGCTTGTCACAGCAACTTCAGAGAGGGCTCATTTTAATGCTAGGCTCCTGCTCTATCATCCGGAATGTGTTTTATTTATGTGGGGTGTTCAGGGGGGCTTCGGGCACTGTTTGGGGTACTTGTAAGGGAAAACTACATTTCCCATGAGCGCTTGGTTCGCGCTCGTTTCTGATTGGCTGTCATGACGGCCGCCATTTTGTGGTACTTTTCCTAAGCGAGTACACTACGCAGGGACCGAGCCTTCTCTCTCCTCAACAGATTAACCCTTCGCTGGCCAGATAAGTCCGAATTTAGACATTTCTGGGGTGAAACTTTAATCATTTACACTTTTTCTGGGTGATAGTGTTATTAGTGGGGTATATTGACGCTGTGAGCATGTCTACTTCACTGGAGCTAGGGGCTAGACCCAAGTCTAAGGAGGATGGGGGGTCTGCTACCCCCATGGCGTTTTGCTCCTCTTGCCACATTGGGCTGGCTAGCGATAATGTGGGGGATCTATGCCCTAATTGTACTGGTCAAGATAGCAACCCTGGGCTTCCCAGCCACGCTATTGAGCCATCTTGGGTGAGGGAGTTTAAAGCTGCCACTAGGGATCTCAGATCCACGCTTCAACTCTTTCCCTCTCAGGTTCAGGGGGCTCTCCAGGTCTGGCAGACCCCCTCTACCATCAGGACCTCCCTGCCTAAGCCACAGGGAGCTCCTGATGTCACTGATTCTTCTGAAGAAGAACTCTTGCAGGATTCTGATGCTGAGGAACGTACTGTTATTGAATCTAACAGGTCCATTGGGGACCCCTATGAGTGTGACCCTGAAGTTTCGGCTGAGGGTCTGATCAGAGCGGTTCTGAATACGCTCAACCTTCCTCTGACTCAGGAATCCACTTATGATCCTACTGATGTTTTTCAGAAAAAGCCATCTAAGCCAGTTGTTTGTTTTCCAACTAACCCTACTCTTGCCCGTCTGGTCTCTGAGGCATGGAAGAATCCTGATAGATCTTCCTCTGTCTCTAAAAAGTTTGCTAAACTATACCCTTTTCCTGAGGCTGAGCTGGCAAAATGGGTTCATCCTCCCAAGGTGGATGCTCCTGTTTCTAGACTATCCAAGTCTACCGCTTTGGCTGTCTCTGATGCCTCTGCCCTGCAGGATTGGACGGATAAAAAGCTAGAGCTTTCTCTTAAATCTATTTTTGCCTCCATTGGCACTGCCATGCGCCCAACCTTTGCTGTGGCATGGGTTAATAGAGCCATTGCGGCCTGGACTGAACGACTGACTGAAGCAGTTCGCCAGGATGCGCCAGTATCTGAACAGTTGCAGCTACTTGCTAATATCACTGAAGCTCAGAACTATGTTGCTGACGCTGCTTTTGATGCTGTGCGCATGATGGCTAGGGCCTCCACTTCTTCTGTGGTGGCTAGACGCGCTCTTTGTCTGAAAATTTGGTCTGCTGATACAGCCTCTAAGAAAGCCTTGCTTTCCTTGCCCTTTCAGGGGAATTTGCTTTTTGGGTCTGAACTCAAAGAAATGATCAGTGAGGCTACTGGCGGTAAAAGTACTCTTCTACCCTCAGTCTTTAAGAAAAAGTTTCCAGCCAAACGCAATCGGTCCTTTCGTTCCTTTCAGACTGAGACACGCTCCTCGGCCCAAACGGGTCCTCCCACTACGCGCTCCTCCTCCAAGCCCAAACAGTCCTGGAAGCCCAAAGTTGCCCCCAAGGCCAAGACCTCCAAGACTGCTTCGGCATGACTCGCCGAACCCGGGTCCGCATCCGGCTGTAGGCGGTCATCTCCGCATCTTTCGCCGGACTTGGGAGGAGTCAGTGGCGGACCCATGGGTTCTTCAGGTGGTGTCAGAGGGATACAGGATCCCTTTCTCTTCTCTTCCTCCTTTTCGGTTCCATTTTACTCGTCCTTCTCAGGAACCCACACAAAAGGCGTCTGTTCGACGACGCTATTCAGGATCTCTTGGACAAAGAGGTCCTGGAGGTGGTTCCTCAAGGGGACACAGGTTCAGGATTTTATTCCAACCTGTTTGTGGTAGCCAAAAAGGACGGAGGAGCTCGTCCCATTTTGGATCTCAAAGATCTCAATGCCTATGTGGTGACTTCCCACTTCCGCCAGGAGTCCCTGCGTTCTGTGATTGCAGAAATGTCTCCAGGGGAGTTTCTTGCCTCCCTGGACCTTCAGGATGCTTATCTTCACATCCCTATTCATCCAGAGAGCAGGCGGTATCTCAGGATTGCCTGCCACAGGGGACACTTTCAGTTTGCAGCGCTCCCCTTTGGGCTGACTTCAGCCCCTCAGGTCTTCCAGAGGGTGTTAGGCTCCTTGATAGCGGTGCTCCATCAGGATGGGATCAGAGTGACCCCCTACATGGACGGCCTCCTCAGCTGAGCTTCTCCGTCAGCAATTACAGATGTGCATGCACACCCTGAACCGTCATGGCTGGATCCTGAATCTGGACAAGTCGGACTTGATTCCATCTCAGAGGCTTCTGTTCCTGGGTCTCCTGTTCGACACTCGCCAATGCATGGTGTTTCTTCCAGAGGACGTGGCTCACCAGATAGCCGTCAGAGTGGCTGGGATTCTGGACATGGACGAAATTCCAGTACCGAAGTTGTCGTCTTTAGTGGGGAAGTTCATTTCCACGATCGAAGCAGTCCCATTTGCCATGGCCCACTCCAGGGAACTTCAGAGATTTGTGATCCAGACGTGCAAGAATCATCCAGATCATCAACATCTGTCTGTTTCTCTTCCTCCTCATGTCGAGTCGAGTCTGCACTGGTGGTTAGATCTCTCTCATCTCCTGAAAGGGAGATCCTTTCTAGTTCCTCATTGGACCACAGTCACAACGGATGCCAGTCTTCGGGGCTGGGGTGCAGTCTGGGGTCGCTTCAGTGCTCAGGGGAAATGGGGTCTGGAGGAATCCATGCTCTCCATCAATGTTCTGGAACTTCGAGCTGTCCGGCTGGCCCTGAGGCACTGGGAGTCTCAATTGACCGGTCTTCCGATCAGAGTGGAGTCCGACAACGCCACGGCGGTGGCTTACATCAACAGGCAAGGCGGCACAAGAAGCGGTCAAGGATATTTTGTCTTGGGCAGAAGATCACGTGCCTGTCATCTCTGCAGTTCATATTCCAGGCGTGGACAACGTGATGGCAGACTTCCTTAGTCGTCACACCGTCGACAGCGGAGAATGGGCTCTTCATCCAGAGGTGTTTCACATGCTCACTCAACGGTGGGGGATGCCTGTGGTGGACCTGATGGCTACCAGACACAACAGGAAGGTTCCGGTGTTTTGCTCCCGGTTGAGGGACTCCCTTGCTCTAGCAGTGGATGCCTTGTCGATCCCTTGGGACTTCTCCCTGGCTTACATCTTCCCTCCTCTTCCTCTATTGATCAGAGTTATCCAGAAGTTGAAGAGGGAGCGTTGTCCTGTCATCCTGATCGCTCCAAACTGGCCTCGCCAGTCCTGGTATCCGGAGTTGATGGCCATGTCAGTGACGGATCCGATCCAGCTTCCTGCCCGTCCGGACCTACTTCTTCAGGGGTATCTGTGGAAGGAGGATGTTCACTCTCTCCATTTGATGGCATGGCGGTTGAATCCTCGATTCTAGCAAAGAAAGGATTTTCTCCTTCTGTGGTGTCGACTATGCTCAGTGCTCGTAAGCCTGTGTCTTCCAAGATCTATCATCGCATATGGTCAACTTTTGTGACATGGTGTTCTGATAAGAAGTTATCCCTTGAATTCCATCTTCCCACTGTCCTGGCCTTCTTGCAGGACGGTGTGGATAAGGGGCTCAGTCTGAGTTCCCTCAAAGTTCAGACTTCTGCCTTGTCTGTGTTTTTCCAGGAAAGGATTGCTATCCTTCCTGATGTGAAAGTTTTCTTCCAAGGTGTGACTCATGTTCGACCTGCCTTCAAGAGTCCTGCTCCCCAGTGGGACCTCAATTTGGTGCTGGGAGTTCTCCAGCGACCACCGTTTGAATCCTTGGCTTCCATTCCATTACGTCTCGTGACTTGGAAGATGGCCTTCCTTTTGGCTGTTGTTTCAGTGCGCTGGGTAGCAGAGTTACAGGCCTTGTCTTGTAAACCTCCTTACCTGGTGTTCCACAAGGATAAGGCTGTGCTTCGCACTTCCAAGGAATTCTTACCCAAGGTTGTGTCCGAGTTTCACATCAATCAGGTGATTGTGGTTCCCTCTTTCTGCCCTAATCCTTCATCTGACAAGGAAAGAGATCTCCATCTGTTGGATGTGGTGGGTTGCCTCAAGTTTTATGTTCATCGCACCGAGTCTATCAGGAAGTCTGACGCTCTATTCGTCATTCCTGAGGGGCCTAGGGCAGGGAGACCGGCTTCCAAAGTTACCATTGCCTCTTGGATTAAGGCTACTATCCGTGAAGCCTATAAGTTGAGGAATAAGCATGTTCCCTTCCGGGTGACTGCCCATTCCACCAGATCTATTGGGGCCTCTTGGGCCTACAAGAATCAAGCTTCTGCTGATCAACTGTGCAGAGCGGCCACTTGGTCCTCTGTGCACACTTTTTCTAAGCACTATCGAGTTGATGTACTGGCTTCGGCTGATGCCAGTTTTGGAAGGAAGGTCCTGGAGGCAGTCTTGCCTGTGTAGGTCTTCCGCTCTGTGATCCTTAGTGCTTCCTTACTGTTGAGCCCTGTTGGCTCTGGTTTCGTGTGCTGTGTTAGTTCAGGGATTGTTCCCTTGGTTGGTGTCCGTTGACACTTACAGTTTGGGCTATGTTATTAACTGGGTCATAGCAGTTCTAGTGACTTGGGCCTTGCGCCTGGTCCTTGCCTTACTTCCCGCCTCTGGATCAGCTCAATGTTTGTACATCCCAGAGTACCAGTGACCTGTATTGGACGACAGTGAAAATAGGATTTTAGTCTTACCTGTTAAATCCTTTTCACTTAGTCCATACAGGTCACTGGTCTCCCACCCTGTCAAGGGACCAGTCTTGGCTCTCCTGTGGCATTCAGTGGGAGACCGTTCGGGCATGCTCACAGGAGTCTTTCTTTTTGCTTACCTGAGGTCAGTTTTAGGGTCTCAAATCAATCTAAGTGGCTCTGGCCAGAAGGTGGCTTAAGTAAGAGGGGAGGCTCCGCCCCTTGCAAATCATTTGCATAGTTGTTCCTGCCTATTAAAGGGGACTTACGCCTCCCAGAGTACAGAGTACCAGTGACCTGTATGGACTAAGTGAAAAGGATTTAACAGGTAAGACTAAAATCCTATTTTTTAGTAACTGGTGAGAAGGGACTCACATGCCTGCCCCTCACTCTCTCTCTACCTCATATATATCATTATCATCTTCAGCCACAGTCGATCCACTGCAGAATGCGTGCCTCCTCAGCAAGCCTCCAACAACTTCAGTCCTGTCACTGTGCCTTTTGTTGCCACCGTGTACTGACAAATTTGGTAATTTTATCTATTCATCTTGTCTTTGGTCTTCTTCTTGTGCATTTAATATCGAGTGGAATCCATTCCAAAATTCATTTGGGCCATGTACCATCAGACCTTCTTGCTATGTGGCCTGCCCATTTCCATTTCAGATGCTTTAGTTTTTCAAATACATCAGTCCTTTGTTTGCTGATCAATCCACACAAACTTTTTTCGGTCTTTTTGTTATGTTTAGAGTTCACCGTTCCATACTTTATATGGCTTTGGCATTCATTGTCAATGTTTCACAGCCATATATCAGGGCTTGGAGGACACACTGGTCAAAAACTTTTCACTTAAGGCAAAATGTTAAATTCAATCAATAGGAACGGAACGCGCTCATCGCAAAATACTTCTTCACAGTTACAGCTCTTTGGCTAGGGATCTGGTAACCAAACAATTGGTCCTGCTGCTATCACGCCTCGTGGAGTCCAACTACTCCCTCAGCAACAGTATACAGGAATTCTCAGAAGTTAGCGCTGACCCGAGTGTGACCAATGAAGCCCTGCAATAGTATAAAAAGACACACAGTATCCAGTCTGGCTAACAATATATATATGATACAATAGGAAAAAAAAGAAATACCTATATAACTCAAGCAAATATAGAAAAGAATATGTATCTCAAAAGTGTTATCAAAATGTATATCAGATTTTTTTATAGAAACATATACAAATTGAATCACAATATGAGTTTAAAGTATTGCACACATGTCAGTACAAAGATATGCCAAAGGAGCTAAACTAACTCACTACACATGTACATAAAATATAATAAACCTGCAACGCAAAAGTAGGCATCGTTCAAAATACAGACATAAGTGTATACACCTACAAAATCAAAGCGTACTGCACCCCCCCACACACAAATAGTGATCTAACTGTTAGTCAGAAATAAAAGACTTCCCGCAGATACACCTTGATATTAAAGGGGAAAGGTCAGAAACAAATTATACTAATTCAAGGAAGATAGAATGTAACAAAATGCACCAGAGCACTTACATAAGCGCATAGAAACTGGTCCACTACATCAGTCATCCCCGGCCAGGAAAAAATGACTTAGCGCATCTATGTCGGCATATCTTTGTACAGACATATGTGTGTAGGTACTTTTAACTCATATTGTGATTCAATTTGTATATGTTTCTATAATAAAATTATATGATATACGTATTCTTTTCTATATATACTTGGGTTATATAGGTATTTCCCATTTCTCCTGTTGTATCATATATATATTGTTAGCCCCATTGGATACTGTGTGGCTTCTTTGGTCACACTCAGGTCAGAGCTAACTCCTGAGAATTCCTGTAGAAAGTGTTAAATGTGTCTTAAAGACAGTACTACTAAGCTTTCCAAATGCTTGCCATCCCAGTTTTGTTTGGTGCGCCATTTCCATCATGGTGTTTCCATCTGTTGACATTTCTTGTCCAAGGTATACAAACTTGTCTACTTCTTCTGGTTCTTGGACATCTACTGATTATCCTTGATATGGCAAATTTGTTAAACTTATTTTTTTCTTATGTGT
Organism: Rhinophrynus dorsalis; assembly: GCA_037306005.1. Taxonomy (NCBI): domain Eukaryota; kingdom Metazoa; phylum Chordata; class Amphibia; order Anura; family Rhinophrynidae; genus Rhinophrynus; species Rhinophrynus dorsalis. The sequence continues at coordinate 310,905,661 of CM074722.1, forward strand.
CAATGTAAGATCTGGACACCTGTTGCTGAATAAGACCAGGTTACGTTCACTCCATAGCTCTCACTACTTCTATTGAAGGAAACTATATTGGTCAGTGGTGGCAAGGCTCGTTTTGATTGTGCATGCCACCCTTGCAAAAACCAGAGAGCACTTCTCTACACATAGCCCTGAGAAAACCAGGGACCCCAATGACATTTTCTTTGTGGTTCATTTTTAATTAATAAGATAATTTTCACTGCTATCTTGGCATGGAGAGCCACAGAGTCTCTAAATAATGTTTTTATGTTAAAGATATATATTGTTTAATTTGTGTGAAAATATTTGTTCTTTTACACAATATGCACCTTAGGCTGTGCTGATATGGGTGACTTTTTGTAGCAATGGTTTTGTTGCTGAATCATACAATAGTGTAGCAAGATTTTTTCCCTTCCAGCATGCCTTTTTCTCAATAGAAACATCAGCAACAACAACAGCATGAAAATCACAACCATGCAATACTGAATTCCATTGAATCCAATAAGGGAAAGTTGTAACTTGCATGTTTGATGCTCCAGTCTGCCATGTTACTCACCTGTCCTGCCCTACTGTGACTGAGCTTGTGATGAGCATCAGAGTCCTCATTGTTGTTCATGTGAATGAACTGCAGATTGCCTATGCTATAGTTTTCTTGTGTTCTACTCGGACAAATTGCAGAAAGCTGTGTTCACATGGCCCAATATCTGAACCCAGCCCAACTCAATGTAATGTATTGCAGACGACCATGCAGAAATCAGCTCTACACTTGCGTCATCTGTATGAACTTCTCCATACGACACAATGATATCTAGTTCATGCATTGTGCGACAATGCCATGTTTCGTGTTGATTACCTGCTGTTTCACTAAGACTTATACTGAAAGTGTGTAAACTGCAGCCGTTTAAGGTCTGGTGGCAATGGAAAATGTAGGATTTTAAGCTGATCAAGGGTTTTGCGGAAAGAAGATTTCCCATGGTACACAGGGGAAAATACTTTTCATTGTGCAATTTTATTTTGAGTTGTCTCCTGTGATCTTCTTTAAACCACATCTGGGGTTACCTAAGGTAACCGAGATATTGAAATAAATCATTCATATAAGGTTGTCCTATTGTATAAAAACATATTGCAAGTTTTCTTTGTTAGTAGTTCTCCTGCTAGAAGGTTATGGAGTTTGTTGCAAAACATTATGCTCCAAGGGCTCTCTGTTCCCTGGGGTTATCTACAAGCCTGCACCAGGTGAGATCATAACATTTTTTAAGCAAATGCAGAGGGAAAAATAGTTATGTACTCTATCAGTGCTATTTTAATTAATGCAGTTTTTTCATCAATGTAGACCCTAAAGGTTTTTCTATGAAATGCCCCTAGCGTATAAGACTATGTTCCAAAAAATCTACAAAAATAATAATAATAAAGCTTTGCCATTTTCTGAAGAATGCAACAATGTATACATGCATAATTTATGTCTTGCTCATAATTAAATGATGGTGCCTGCGGTGTGGACTTTAAAAAAAATTGATCTCTGCACTTTTTTTTTCCTTAAAAAAAGATGTTCTATAAAAATTGCCCAGAGAATTTTAACGAGTGGTTCATTTCCTGCTTAGTTTTGTTACCAGTTTCAGTTTAACGTTTAAATACCCATTAACAAAACAGGTAAACTGATATTTAAACTGCAGCTATTAACCTGGTGCATAGAACTTTCAAAATGAACTGACCCTAAGATTTCTAAAACATTAACCCATCAATTTACCTAAATTAGATTCTAGGGCAGTGATGGACAACATGCGACCCTCCAACTGCTGCCAGACTACAACTCCCATCACTGGGAATGATAGGAGTTGTCAGGGCCGGATTTACATCTCAGGCGCCCCTAGGCACAACACCCTCCGGTGCCCCTAGTCCCACCTTTGCCCCACCCACTCCCCTCACTTAGCCACACCCATTCATTAACCACACCCATTTTGTGGTCATACCCATTTTTAGATTTTTTTTTATTCTTCACAGTACTGTGGCAATGAAAACAAACAAAAGGAGGTGCAGTCTTCACCTTATAAAACACCATATGCACTATATATAGCGTACATAAGTTATATTCACATAACTGGTCATTTACTCTGCAGTGCTTTAAGGGCAAACTAAATGGACCATAGGAAACAAATTAAAAGCCCCATTTAAATCAGTGATATTTTCAGTCTTTGATGCTGTAGAGGTCTCCAGTACATTGTGAGGCCTTCCAGCTGTTGCTGGACTACAGCTTCCATCACCAGAACCATGTGTTTGTAGTTCAGCAACAATTGGGGGGGCTCATCCCTGATGTACACTGTTGATAGCTGTTTGGTAGTTCACAATCAATACTGATATTAATTATTGTTTTCCCCACATGCCTATACAAACCACTGTAAGCTTTTCTAGACTGTAGTAGCCTTGTGGGAAGGAAGGTGCTAATCTGGGGTATGCAGCTAATTAGCAAGCCAGCGTGCCAATGATGCCATCCGTCCAACAACAACTGGCCCATTGTCTGCTCTGCACCTCCTCTGAGCCAACCACACTCCCATGCACTATGCTCAGCCGACTTTGACTATGTGCATTACCATCAGCAGCGTAGTGATGATGTCACAGGGGGCCCGGCGGGCGGTGAGACCAATGGAGTCTGGAGGCAGTGGCACGTAGGCGCAGCAGTGGGGTGGCCCGGCAGCATGGGCACAGCAGCAGGTACAATGGGGAACATACTACTGTCTCTTGTGCACATGCGCCCTCAAGGGCGAGCGCGCACAGGCAACAGCTCACTTTACTTTTAAATTAAGTGGCAGTGTGGCACAGCATTATTTATTATGCACCTTGGGGTGGAATGTGGGCGTGACAAGGCCTTTGCCAGGCGCCCCTGAAAATCTGGCGCCCTAGGCGAGTGCCTTGTCTGCCTATTGACAAATCCGGGCCTGGGAGTTGTAGTCTGGCAGTAGCTGGAGGGCCTCATGTTGCCCACCGCTGTTCTAGGTGATCTGTCTCTGCATGCTGTAACTCAGAGGTGCTTCAGGAATCCTTAACATGCTACAACTTCAAGATATCACGTTTGATATACACACAAAACTAGTAGGACTCTTTTCTCTGTAACTGTGGTAGAAATAGCACTGGTGTGGCGACTGAAGAAGCAGTTAACTGGTACAGATCATGTAGTAGGTACCACTGGACTCTTACACTAAGAATTTACTCCTTCACCATTAGACCCTAAGTTTGGGGTCAAAACTCTTGAGTCTCAGGTCCAAACCCCAATCCTAGGTAGGCTCATTATCTCACACTGTAGGTTGCTTAACCCCTTTGAGTGCTACTGGTATGTCCAAAGCATTGCATAGTAAGGCAATCAAAGGGGTGAAGCATTTCACTGCCTGAAGGTCCTGTAATACTTATTTACAATATGGATACCACTTCTCAGTTGGATGACAAGAAAACCTTAGAAAGATCCCAGAAAAATAAAAAAATTCTCCAAGCAGATCCCTTAATAGTATTAATTCTACCAAACTCTTTCCTACCAGAACTGAATGTCTTACAATCACATGTCCCCCCCCCCACCAAATCATATGGTAATATACCACTTTTTTTAAATATATTTTGTCGGCATAGCATTTTGTGGTAGTGATTTATCCAAAGCACGTACACGAGTCATGCACATTGAGAGATGTGGAAATTACCTTGGGGTTACTGTGAGGAGCTGAGGTTGGTAGTTTCACTTTTCCCCTCTTGGTTTTGCTAAGGAAATAAAATATGTCTTACATGGCATTAGTTTCACTATTGACATACGGGGGGGGGGGGGGGTGGCATATGACCAAGTTTAGTGGATGAAATCTTCAGGTAATCCATATGGGAGCAAATAAATATTCTCCTTTTATTTAAATGCTCTTTTACCCTTTAGAATGCTAGAGTCTTTACCATAATGCATTGGAGGCCTCTAGAAAGGTAAACATTTTAAAACTCTAGTTTAAGTCAATTTGATTTGTATCCATGCTTTAATGGTGCATGTGGTCTGCCTGCAGAATTGCTCCAATTACTCCTCTGTAGACATGATGGCAATTTCTTCAAGGATTCAGTGGTGTGTATTAAATATGGCCTAAAATGTGCCTCAATTTCTTCTGAAAATGGACAGCGCATTGCATAGTCATACCTGGGAACATCAAAGTATTGTCTACTCAGAGGGGAGTCCTGTGCTGCTGAATGGATGTGGAAAATGACGTGAACCACGTCAAAAAGATGCGGGTCTTAACATGAGCAGGGGATGGCAGGGCTTAACAGAGCAGAAGCTGGGAGAGTTTCAGTAGAAACTCCCCACATCTGGAGACCCGGTAAAACAACAATAAACCCTTAGTCTCTGGGGCAAATACGGAGAGTTCCCAGCTATGTGCATAGTAACAGCCAATAGGTGTTTATGGCAGCTTTGTGGTTACAGAGTAAAGGTGCCCATACGCAGTTAGACTTCATCAGACAGCTCCATCCAATCTATTCAAAATCAAACATATTGGACATATATCTGTGTATATTTGACCAAGACCAATATCGGTCAAATTACCTAATTGTCATTTTTGGTCAGTCTGGCTTGAAGATTTTGATCTGCTGCTGATCAGATTGCTGTGTCTGCTACCAGTTGTTAATTTTGTTTCCCTGGACAAGACATTCAAGAAGAGAAAGGAAAAATAGGGGCCAGTGGGATTTTGTGCACCTTAGTAAAAAATCAATGTGTAAAAAATCTCCATTAATTTGATTGGATTTTTTTAACCTCTTTACTGCTAGATAGGTCTCCAGTGCATTTTAAAGCAATGTATTGAGGATTCCTTAGCATTTTAGTTTGTGATCTGTGATGCAAGTAGTGACTTCAGATTCGTTTCACTTTGCATTTAAAGGGATAGTAATGTTTCAAAATTAAAAACAGCTTCAATTAATCTTCATAGTATTTGGGCCATGGAGAGTGTAATTTCAATACTGTCAGAGTTGTAGTCCAAGAGTAATTGAATGATATCCTCCTGACCCTTTTACTGATGTAACACTGCTCACCTCAGAGTGGATGGATCACAGAGAGTGACAATCTTCAGTGAGCATAAGGGAAAAACCTGTAAAGGGGGGCAGGGTTTTCCTCATGCTCACAGTAAGAAGATTGTCCCTTGCTGTGACCTGTCTGGTCCTGGAACCAGATTCCATATCTGAAGGGAGGTGGCTTATACTAGGTAAAAGGGGCAGGAGGGGGATACTTTATCATTCAATTACACTTGAACTACAACACTGACAGTATTGAAATAACACCCTCCATGGCCCAAATACTATGAAGATTAATTGGAGCTGCTGTTTTTGTGAAACATCACTATCCCTTTAAACCTAAGGCTTCTGTGTATGATGTTGTATGTGCTGTTTACAGCTGAAGGAGGGAAACTATTTGTCCCAGCCAAGTGACAAACTGTGCATGGAAAAATATATATCTTTACTTCTGTCAGGTGCCTACATTACACTGCACTTGATAACTTTCGCATGGCTTTTATCTACAAATTTATTCATAGATTTAAGTGGTAATCTGTTAAATAAAATCAGTGATAACATGTAGCAGTTGCACTGTAATCTAAGCTAAGGACTGAGAACATTTATAATAAAAAAAAAGAGAAAAGAAAAAAAATTGCTATATATATTTACCGTATATATTTGTCCTTTTCAAGGAAGTGTCCCTCAGAAATGTTTGGTATGACATGAAGATTTCAGCAAAAAAAATTTGAGCAAATAAAGAGCCACTGAACGAATATATATATATATATATATATATATATATATATATATATATATATATATATATATATATATATATATATATAATTTTTTTTTTGCAGATAATGTAAATGTTATTAAAATATTGAACACCTTTTTAGCTACAAACTATGTTGCTAAATATTAAACGTGTGTCATTGCAGATAGGATGTTGATCCAGGGAGATATCCAGCTACCATATGGAGTTAGGAAACTGTTTGTTGCTAAATTAAAAAGACATCAGTGTATTTTGCCTTCTGTTGAATCAACAAAGGTGATGTGGAAAAGGCTGAACTTCATTGGCACGTGTCTTTTTTTTTTTTTTTTTTTCTCTAGCCTCAACACACATCTACTCTTACTATTTTTATGGAATAATTTTTTCTTGAATGTACAGTGAACGTTACATTCTTTTCATTGTTCTTTTTTGTCCTTATAAATGTACTCATGATAAGTACATTCATGCTAGGCTTCTGTTTACTTGTGTCATCTTATTGCTTTTTGTGACAGATTTTAGCACAATAAAAAAAAACTAAAGTGAATACTGTGATAAATTAGCCACTGACTCCTAACCTGTTTCTGCTCCCATCTCCAATACATTCCTAATCTCTCTTTTGTTGCAGGTTCTGGAGAGACTGTTTCAGAAAGGATTTCATGTGGCTGCTTCTTGTGGTGGTGGAGTTGACTCCTCCCAGTTTAGTGAATACGTATTGTGCCGCGAGGACAGACGAATGCAACCAAACACAATGCGGATAAAACAAGAGCCACTGGACTGATATGTAAGGCGTTACCTTTGAAACCATATAAGTGTTCATTAGTTTATAACTTGGAACCTTGAGTACCTACAAATCAGTGTTAATGAACTTCTTTTGACAATTTCCTGCCAGTTTATCATATTCTAGATGTCCCTTTATTATAGCCATGTGAACAGGCACATCTAGCACTGCAGCCTTTGAAAGTACTTAACTAATCATGTTGGTTGGCCTGGAAAGTTCTTCTCAGCAGCTGTGCTGTAAAGAGAAAAGACTAAAAATGGTGCATCCTCCTTGAACAGGTTATTATGGTACAATTAAAGGCATCAAAATAATACAGATGAAGAAAGAAAAAAGACAAGACCAATTCCCAACGATAATGATAAATAAACAAGTGGAACACAAACTTAGCTATACTGAATGGCTATCCAGCCTGGTTCTTTACCTGTGATGTGTCAAATAAACTATTTATTTAGATGATCTGGACTCAAATCGTTGGCTGCAAACTTCTCACTACAAAATGGATTACTTTAAAAGACATTTGGGTGATTATCTCTAAGGTAATCGGCTCAAGAAAAAAAGTTGTCTTACTCAAAACCAAGGCTAAGAGTAAAGTCACTTGTTTGAATTTGTGCCCTAAATATTGACTTAAAACTGCAAATGCATTTAGTAAATGCGCCTACCAATGAGTTTTAATGTAAGGAATGAAAGTATAGCAAAATGTACTAACTTTTTTTTATTTATCAAAATGAAAAGCTCTTGCCTTGGTCCAGTTCTTTTATTATTCTGCATGGTTATAAGATGGTTTATAAATATAGAGTAGAACTAAATTTGACAGCCTCGTGTGATGTTCACTTTTTATTTTAATTTTTTAACATTTGCACCGATGAGGCCTCGTGGTAGTTCCACTTATATACGAACTTTTTATTATTGTAGCTGATAGCTTGTTTGTTGAAGCATATTTTTCCCTGGTAAAGGGGTGTTCAATGCACTGATGACATTTGACATCAAAAGGTTCCCATGCACATACCCTTAACAAGAAAATAAAGCAGAATTACTTAATAGTAATAATGACCTTGTGGTTAAAACAAGACAACACCATTTTCCTTTATGTTTCATTGTTTAATCAATAAAACATCTAGGGCCTTATTCATCAAGATAAAGAGGTTCATCTCTGGAACACTAACCAACTGTACCATAGGAGGAGAAATTTCCCCTGACTTAAATGGGATGTTAACCCTTTGAACTCAAAGGCCTACAATGCTTTGTGAAGCAATACATTAGAGAACTCTAGCATTCAAGGGGTTAAAATGACCATTTAGTTAAATGGAAATTGATGGAATTTGAATTTCATATCTATGATGTAGTTGGTTTGCTCCAGAATGACTCCAGTTCAGCATGCATCATCTTGATCTGGGAAGGGCAGAATAAACAAGAGTGATGATGACTGAGTGGGAGGACTTTTTTTATTTTTAAGATTTTTTCCTGGCCTACCTGGGAGGCGGAGCTTTCTCAGGTGCATTCCCTGGGAGACCTGAAGGAAACGGTCCTACGGCTTAGAACACTAGGTGCCAAATGCACAAATGCCAGAGAGAAACAATCCACTTACACCAGTGTTGGGCATTGTGAGGCCTTCCCGCTGCTGCTAGACTACAACTCCAATCATTCCCTGCCAGGAGTAAATAACATTTACCATTGATTTAAATGGCCTTTCCTAGTATTGAAGGTGTTAAGACACATGAAAATCAATGCGAGTTCTTATTCCCTGTGATGCAATTGTTGTGCCTAAATTGTTCCACACTTGAGATGGTTAGATCCTATATAATAATTTGCTAACGTATGTTTGTCAGAAGCTGTCATGTGCAGTACAGACGGCTGTGCACGCTACAGTTATGTGCAGTACGGATTGGCCGCACTGCGGCTGATAATGGAGCTGGGCGTTCTGAATTCTGGCACCGCAGAGAGGACTACGGTCTGAATTGGAGCACCCCGTTCCCTTATCAGCCGCGGGGTGGGCAGTCTTGGACGTTGCTTCCTGGCACTGTGGCCCGTGTACACGGGCTGTTCAACTAGTATATAATGAAATAATATGTAGCACAGCAACGAATATATTACACTTGTAAACTCCATTCGTGTGTTCAGTTGTTAACATCTCAGATAGAATATAATCTAAGAAGTGGCTTCTTTCTGTTTAAGCTCCGTTAGCAACATGCAAGAAAATGTGTGTCAGCCTAAAGTCTTTTTTAAAGCTTATGATAAACTATTTTCTGAGACAACTGCTTAACCATTTGAATGTCATAGGGGTATCCAATGTAATGCAAGTATTATGTTTCTGGCACACAAAAGGCTACATTATAAAACAGTACTATAACTGAATATATGTAGCAGAAATTAGCATAATTGGTGATAGCTAATGAACAGGGGTTCCTGCAAGAATCACATGTTTTATTGTACGTTCTTTCTCTGTTTGAGATAAACCAATATCTCAGCTTCAGACAAGGTGGCAAGATCTGCAGAGATAGATGTATAATGACAAGATGTGTACAACTCACTCCAAAGCAATGCATTGCAAACCTCTCTAATCCTTTAAGAGTTAACAGTTGATGGTCCTTTCACTGATCTTAGATTTCACCTCTTCCTTTCTCCCGTGTTAATTTATAGCATATTGACTTGAAGTGCACATCAGAGGTTCATTAATTTGTACGCACGTATATAGTAAGCTAATGTATAGATAACAAGGCGTTGTAGGCCCAGCATCAGTCACTTATAAAGAATTCATTCACTTTAGTTCTGGGGCAAGGTGTGATCAACTCACCAGTTTGTTATTCTATGGAGCCTAGGCACTAAAATGTCTCAAGCTGGAGACACGGACAACCTGACGTTCCCCAGCTGTTGTGGACTACAACTCTCATCATCCCCAATGAGCCAATGACTGGCTTGGAATAATTGGGAGCTGTAGACCACAAGAGCTGTTGGAGAAATTTGTAGCATACAAGGTGTTAAAAGTACCAACTCAATCAATAGTCATTTTTGTTTGTCTTCTGTAATACAATTTTGTTTGTTCCAGAATTCCTCTAGTTGTTCTTGATTACCCCCACATGAGGCTGATATTAATAATAAGTACTAGAACCAATTTATTAGTGCTTCTCCTGCCTAACAGCAATTTACTAAACTACGTACTCCAAGGAGAGGGCAGTGTGTGGATCTACTGGGGTGGTGTTACCCTCTGTGCTTTGTTTATCATTATGCACTGAGGTACAGATGAGAGTGGTGTAACTTGAGTCCATTTTCCTCCTCATGCTGAAAGAGAGGGTTTTGGTAGTTGCTCAAGTAAAGTTTTAACAATGTATCCACTAAAGTGATTATACTGTCTAATGCAGATTTGGAGGTGCAAAAGCATATTCATACACTGACCCCACTTTCTCTCTGGAGAGTTTATCTCACCTGTATCAAACCTTAGGCCAATGGTAGTCAATTGCTATCCAGCTTTGGTGATCAACAGCTGGAAGTCCAACAGTTGGTTACCCTTGGTTTAGAGTATAATCCCCCTGAACTGTGACAGATAGTTGCTGGTTACTCCAGGCCTAGAAAGGGTTGATATATATATTGGTTAATTTGTGTATAAACGGCAATGGATCACTTTATGACTGGACTCCAATAAGCAATGTTAGAATTATTTGTGCCACAATTTTATACCTGAATAGAACAAATTAAGCAATGGATACTGGTGCAGTCATATTGGAGTATATGGCGCTGCATTCAGATTTGTACATAAACTATATGTAGAATTGTATATTATACATTATTGTAAAAACTATTGTCCTGTACTTGTGTAAACATATTTCATATTTCTAATATAGTACTCATACCATTAAACATTTCTGTATAGTAAATGATAAAACAAAATGGTTGAACATAAAAAATTCCAGTTTTACTTTTTGTTGTTGAGTCCATTGTTTTCAATCCAGATGTAAATAAGACTTAACCTTTTGCAAGCCTGTAAAGCGTTCACCAGGTAATTGAAGATATGATTTAGTCTACCAGATAATTAGATAATTTTAAATGCTTTGGATTTTAAATAGGGGTCTCCAGCACATTACTTCACAAGGGTTTGGAGTTAAGGGTTTACATGTAATTGCATACTGAGCAGCATATGGATCAATACTCAAATGTATGTGCTGCTACAAATCTTTCTCACTGCTTAACATGTTGAGTGCCAGAGAGGCAGAGCAATGCATTGCGTACCTCTCTGGAACTCAAAAGGTTAATTTAGTACATGTGTGTTTAATCAGGACCTAGCTAGATACGGGTAGATGTCTTGCAAACATCAGTCAGTTATTTTTATTTACTGTTTTTATATAGATTTGGTTTGCTGCTATTTTTTTTTAATTTCACTATCTGAAAGACTAGACTAGTGTCTCCTGTGAGTGATTCAAGTCTATTGAAGCACATTGCTCACTATGTTGAGGTAACTAAATATAATAAAAAATAAACTAGGGATGCCTGACTGCTCAATGAAGGACATGTACCTTGGTAAATCAGTGGTTTAAACCTTTGAGTGCCAGAGGGGTACGCAACACATTGATTTGCAATGTGTTGTGTACCCCCTGGTACTGAAATGGTTAAAAGAAACCAAACCAAAATATATTTCCCCTTTAAGGTCCTTGTGTAGGAAGGTAAAGGGGTGTAATTCTGGGACAGGACAGTGCAGGACGTTGCTTTTTACTGTGTATTCATTGTTCTGCTTGTTTATTCATGAGGCTGCTGCCTGCAGGCAGCTTTTTTAGACAAACTACTGGAGGAAAAGGAAAAGGTGGTGGGCGTGCATATACTGTCACAGGGGGGACTGCCAGTATTTCCACTACATGCCTGCAGCACAATGCCACAGACAAGCTGTGCGTGACATCACACTCTTATTCAGTTACTGCATTTCCTCCAAACCTGGGCAATATTAAAATGTATAATTCTGAGTCTGAGTGGGGATTTAAAGTGTTAGTAATGTCTAAAAAAAAGTTTTTTTGCACTTAGAAGAGCTTAAAAAGCTGAGCTAAATGCAAAAAAACATATGTCTCAAACCTCTATGGTTTAAGAGATACGGGCGTTTAAAGTTTGATTTCTCCTACTGACAGCTGTAAAGCTGTAAGCAGGAGATCCGTGTCAGTCGACACAGAGGCGCTTGAGAAGTGCCGATATCTCATTACTTACACGGAATCCCTTCATTGGAATGGTCTAAAACGTGTGCCTAGGAATCCCTTCATTGGAATGGTCTAAAACGTGTGCCTAGTTTCAGGCACACGTTTTAGACCATTCCAATGAAGGGATTCCTTGTAAGTAATGAGATATCGGCACTTCTCAAGCCCCTCTGTGTTGACCGACACAGATCTCCTGCTGACAGCTTTACTCCTATCAGTAGGAGAAATCAAACTTTAAACGCTCATATCTCTTAAACCATAGCGGTTTGAGAAATACGGTTTTTTGCATTTAGCTCAGCTTTTTAAGCTCTTCTAAATGCAAAAAAACTTTTTTTTAGACATTACTAACACTTTAATCTCTCCTAAAACAACTTGGTCAAAGGTGCCCCCTATCAACTTAAACAGTTTTGGTGATTTTGAAAGAACTTTCAAAATCACCTTTATGTTTTATTAGCCATTAATATCTAGAAAACTAGTTTTAAGTTATATTTATAGCTTATCCTGATCAAGGTATGCCATGCAGCCACTTCCTGCATTAGCCCCATATTACCTCCTCCATTGACTGACATTGAGTGGAACTGTCAGTTTGAAACACATATGTGATTTTGAAAGCTTCACCTAGACTTGTATAATTTGTTTAATTTCCAACTATATTTTGAGATATTTGGTTTTATTTATTTGTCAGTGTATGAAAATGATCTAGTACTGGCCAGCAGAAGTGGCAGTTTGTGTGGAATCTTAGTATCTGGTAGGTGTGCCAGTCAGTACTGTCATATTTGGATAAACTGACATAAATTAAGTTAAAGGGATAGTAATGTTTCACGAAAACAGCAGTTCCAATTAATCTTCATAGTATTTGAGTCATAGAGAGTATTATTTCAATACTGTCAGAGTTGTAGTTCAAGAGTAATTGAATGATAAAGTATCCCCCTCCTGCCTCTTTTACCTAGTGTAACAATGCTCACCTCCGATGTGGAATCAGGTTGCTTGACCAGAGATAACAGCAAGGGACAATCTTCTTACTGTGAGAACAATGAAAACCCTGTCCCCCTTGACAGGTTTTTCAGCTTTTTCCCTTATCTTAATTGAAGATTGTCCCTCTCTGCAATCTACCTGGGCACCTCAGTGATTCAGCTATAATATCTTTTGAATGAAAATTGTCCCAGGAGTGGGAGTTCCTTTGTTTAACATCATTTTCCCTTAAGTAAAATTGAATGCCCCTTTAATGTTGTCCGGCACCCTGAATTTTCTTTACATATTTGAAAGCCTCATTTAAAACTGCCTATATATCATGTTAACCAAAAGTCCAACAGATGTATAGTTTAGGAGATATTCAGTTTTATTTCTGGGAAAGTGAAATTGAAAATGTCCTGGTACTTCGAGAGCTTAATTAGCATATGAAATGTTTCTGAAAACCTTAATTAACATATGAAATGTCACTGGTAACAAGTATGAATATGTCCTTAACCCTTTGAGTGCCAGAGTAGTACGCAACGCATTGCTTTGCAATGCTATGTGTACCACTCTGGCACTCAAAGGCTTAACTGTACATTTGATGGTCTTTTGTATAACATGACACACAGGCCGTTTTTAATGTAGTTTTCAAATATGCAAACGTGATCAAGGTGTTAGGTCCACTTTAAGCTGACAAGAATTTCTTTTATTGTAAAAAAATATTCTACTGTAGACTTATACAGATGACAATACAGTCTATACTAAAAGTCCAGATATACCACAACTTGAGGCTGTATTAAAAGAAGATTTTCCTGAGGTTGAACTATGGATCACAAAAAAAAAAAAAAACACAAAATGTTCTGTTCAGAAAAAAATGGTAAGTCCCCTGGTAAGAAAACGTTCTGTGCAACAGACGTTAGTGCAATTCATTGATGATATGGATGTAGCATATGGTTCTGCACCACAAATCCATCTGTGTAATCTCGGCACTCTGCCATGGGTGTCTGGAGATGGGGCTCCCTCCCTATAAACATAGGGGCTGTGCTTTGCCCCCCTCCCCCCACCCCCGGAAACATTTCTGCGGACTCCCCTGTACCCTGTATAATTTATTATGCCACTCTATTCTCCAATATAATTACACTAGCCATAATTGTAATAAACTTAAAGTACTAATCTAGCTACAGACTATTCCAAAGTACAAGAAAGAAGTGGATGAATATGTAATTTCCTGCAGAGCTCTGCAAGCCTGGAATACCCCCCCCCCCAAAAAAAAAATACATATATATAGTTTTAAAAATCACATATTTTGTTATGGCCATTTTATGTAAAAATAGTTTTTTAGTTATTTAGATTTATAGATTATGCTAATCAAACCATGCCATACAGACAGTTCCTAATTACCTCCCCCACTCATTGACATTGAAAGAGTTAATTGTCAGTGAGTGAGGGAGGTAATATAAATCTGAGACAGGAAGCACCTGCGTGGCATGCCTTAACTACATCCTATGTAAATCTAAATAACTCAAAAAGCTAGTTTTCCAAATGAAAATGGCCAATACAACATTTGGGTGATTTTCAAAAATCTATAAAAATCATCAAAGTTGTATTTAGGTAAGTGCCCTTTAAAATCACTAAAAATAAATACTTTTGTATTTAGAAACCTATAGCTGTTTATAAATGTTAAGGTATAGAAACATAGAGACATGGGGTGGAGGAGATTCATTAAGAGGTGATAAAGTGAAGATTTCTTCAGTTTATCACTTCTCCAATTCCTATATTATTCTATGGATCCTATGCACTAAGGTATCTTCCACTATGGAGATCTTAGTGCATAGGGTCCATAAAATAACATAGGAACTGGAGAAGTCATTTCCACTTTATCACCGCTTGAATATATTTATATAGCACCACAAGTGTATGCAGTTTAAGGGTTCAGACAGTACAGGGTTACAAGTGCTCTGCAAAGTGAAACACTGAAAGTGAGGTCCCTGCCCATAAGCTTACAATCTAAATTAGTGAATTTCCCCTATAAAATTTCATGACTGTGGGATTGTGCTGTTTACACCTGCAACTCTGTTGCAGAATCATAAAATGTGATGGCAGGTAAGAGCGATTTGGCACATCTAGTCTGCTCATTTTGCTACTGTAAAAACCTCAGACCTTATTTAGTCCTAGGGCTTGTCATATGTCCAGGATAACCTTATTAACCTGTACCACTTCTGCTGGTTGACTATTCCACTTATCTACTACCCTTTCAGTGAAGTAAAACTTTCTTACATTACTTCTATGCCTCTAATCCTCTAGTTTTAGACTATGGCCTCTTTTCCTAGCATCTCTACAGAAACCGCCCATCTCAAAGTAACAAATAATCTCCACACTGCAAAAACCAAAGGCCATTTCTCTCTTCTTATCCTCCTAGACCTTTCGGCAGCATTCGACACAGTCGACCATACCCTTCTATCCCAGATTCTCAAATCACTTGGTATCTGCGGCCTGGCACATTCCTGGCTTCTATCCTATCTCTCTCAGCGGTCTTTCTCTGTGACATATACGCTAACACCTCCTCACCTCCGATCCCCCTCTCAGTAGGCGTACCCCAAGGCTCTGTTCTGGGACCTCTTCTCTTTTCTCAGTATACACTTTCCCTGGGGCAACTGATAAAATCCTTTGGCTTTAACTACCATCTCTATGCAGACGATACACAAATATATCTCTCAGCACCCTCAATATCACCTGAAATACAGCAGCGGGTCTCAGATTGCCTTAACGCTGTCTCTTCCTGGATGGCTCATCGTTGCTTAAAACTTAACTTATCCAAGACTGAGCTCCTTATCTTCCCTCCTAAATCCTGCGCAACACCTCCATTCTCTATAACTGTTGAAGGCTCCACAATTTACCCTGTAGACAAGGCCCGCTGCTTCGGGGTAACTTTGGACTCTTCTCTTTCCTTCTCCACCCACATTAACAACGCTACCAAAACCTGTCACTTCTTTCTTCGGAATATAGCAAAAATCCGGCCATTCCTCTCTCACTCTACAACAGAAACCCTCATGCATGCTCTTATCCTTTCTCGCCTGGACTACTGCAACTCTTTACTTATTGGTCTTCCTACTAACCATATCGCTCCTCTTCAATCAGTTCTTAATTCAGCCACCAGAATACTCTTCCTCTCCTCCAGAACAGTACTCACTCCACCACTCCTAAAATCACTGTCATGGCTTCCCATAAAGCAGCGTATCACATTCAAAATCCTCCTCATTACCTTCAAGGCTCTCCATCACTTGTCCCTGCCTTATATCTCATCTTTGATATCCTTCCATATTCCTACACGTCCACTATGCAGCACACATACTGGACTACTCACTGCCCCTTTAACCACTATTGCTGTTTCAAGATTGAAAGCTTTCGCACATGCTGCCCCCTACCTCTGGAACTCCCTACCACCCAGTATTCGCCAAGCATCAACCCTCAACAACTTTAAATTTGAACTAAAAGAGCACCTTTTATCTCTAGCAACAGCATAATATGGAAACATTATCATTATTATCATAAGCCAAACACTGCACTTCCTCCTCTACCAGCTTGTATCTGTATGTCACCCATCCTATACTTAGATTGTAAGCTCTACGGGACAGGGACCTCTTATCCTAATGTATACTCACCTGTCATTCCCCTTATGACTGCCTATATAAGCACTTAATCACCGCACTTATTGTACCCCTGCTATATTAAATGTAATCTGTAAAGTGCCAAGTACACTGGTTGGCGCTATATAAATAGAAATATACAATACAATACAATACAATCTCTACTCCTTTGAAATGTACTTCCCCCTGCACTTTGTTGAATCCCTCCATGTATTTGAATGTTTGTCATATTCCCTTTCTCTTCTCACCTCCAAGCTATACGGATCCTTTAGTCTATCCTGATATTTTTATGGTGTAAACCATTCACCTTTTAAGCAGCCCTTCTTCAAATTCTCTCCAGAATAGCTATATCCTTCTGGATATGGGGTCTCCAGTACTGTACACAATACTCAAGGTCTTAAAGGGATAGTAATGTGTCATAATAAAAGCAGCTCTAATTAATCATCATAGTATTTGGGCCTTGGAGAGTGTTATTTCAATTCTTTCAGAGTTGTAGTTCAAGAGTAATTCAATGACAATGTATCCCCCTCCTGCCCCTTTTACTGATGTAACCCTGCTCAGCCAGAGCAGAAGGGACGTGCCCAGGTAGACTACAGAGAGGGACAATCTTCAATTAATATAAGGGAAAACCTGAAAAACTTGTCAAGGGGGGCAGGGCTTTCATTGTTCTCATAGGAAGAACATTGTCCCCTTCTGTTATCTGTCTGGTCTATGGACTGCATTCCACATCTGAGAAGAGATGGCTTACACTAGGTAAAAGGGGCAGGAGGGGGAAACTTTGTGAATATCTCTTAAACCATAAACGTTTGAGAGATAAGACATATCATTCTTCATATTTTTTTAATGCCTACAAAATAAAATAAAGATAAAACAAAGTATTACTATCCCTTTAATGTTATAGATGGATAAAACTGTTAAAACACATATTAGTAAGTATGAAAATAGAGTTTACAGCGTTTCTAGTTTCCCATGACATAGTCAAATTACCTCTATATTAAAATGTAAATAAATTAATTTATATATAAAAAACAATTTAGTATATAAATAGTCTGATACTGTTACAGTATTCATTTATAAACAAACTAGTTTTTCTTTTAGGTAATTGTAATGTCTTTATTAAACTACCCCTCACCCTATATTTCCATTTAATAACTTCAACCTAGAGGCACAAAAAGGTGATTTGTGTTGTGCCTACACATAAATATATTAAGGTCAAAGGGTCGTGCATTGATCTCCATTAGTCTTTGGGTGACTCGTAGATTTCCACTTGCCTAAAGGCACTGTCATTGTTATCAGATTGTGCCCCAGCACTGCATAAAACTGCTGATCCAAAACTGATGTTACCCTAACATGCCATTTATGGTCATTCCTTGGCAAACCACAAAACGTGAATCCCTCCCTGAGCATGGTGATTTTGACAGCTTGTGCCAAGCATGTGCAGTGACTGGGTGGGTGTTTTAAAATATAATTAAAGTGATAGTAATGTTTCACAAAAACAGCAGCCCCAATTAATCTTCAGAGTATTTGAGCCATAGAGAGTGTTATTTCATTACTGTGATCATTGTAGTTCAAGAGTAATTGAATGATAAAGTTTCCCCTCCCACCCCTTTTACCTAGTGTAAGCCCTAGTGTTGCCACCCAGCCGGTATTTTACTGGCAGGCTGGTAAAAAATTGGCTTCTGTCCAATATTAAGTCTATGGAGGGAATGTCATGGCCGGTATTTTTTGGAAGAAAAGGTGGCAACCCTAGTAAGCCCCCACTCCTCAGATGTGGAATCCAGTCCATAGACCAGACAGCTCACATCAAGGGTCAAAATTCTTCCAGTGAGAACAATGTAAACCCTTCCCCCCTTGACAGGTTGTTCAGCTTTTTCCCTTATCTTAATTGAAGATTGTCCCTCTCTGCAATCTACCTGGACACTCCCTACTGCTCTAAACTGAGCAGTGTTATATCAGTAAAAGGGGCGGGAGGGGGATAATTTATCATTCAATTACTCTTGAACTACAACTCTGACAGAACTGAAATAACTCTCTCCAAGGCCCAAATACTATGAAGATTAATTAGAGCTGTTTTTATTATGAAACATTACTATCCCTTTAAATATAAATAATTAAATAAGCTTACAGCGCTAACTCACCTTAGTGCATAAGTATATATGTGTATATCTGCATAATACTTTTTATTTATTTATTTTCCATGAAGTGTCCATTGATAAAATTGGAGTTACTGAAGTGTACAGCAAGGAATAAGAGGGTTCTCCAGTCCCCCAAACATCAGGCCAGAGCCCAAAGTGCAAACAAAGAACAGACAGAAAACCTGTGCTCCTCCAGTCTAAATGTGAATAGTGTGCCCTGGGTCTTTTGCAGGAAGCTAAAGAAAAAACTTCTGGAGCAAACCAAATGCATCATATGGGACACATTTTGGTGGAACTTTATGCTAATTTTCTTCACAGTATGCTAATTTGTTATCGCTTGTTGTTCTATTAGAAATGCAGCCCCCCCCCCCCCCAGTGTGTGGGCTCTGCCTAAACTCATTAATTCCCCAGTGTGTGGTAATATTGTCCCAACATAAAAATGTATTAGCCTAAAGTGCCACACTGTGCCACCAGGAAATAAAGGTTGATTTCTCAACTACTATATGTATTACCAGTAAATGGATATGTAAACTGTCCTCTATAAACCAGAACTGGGTGTCTGGTACAGGAAAATTGGGAATGCCATGGCCACACCCACTCCTTATAGTGTTAGTGTGGCCATCACAGCTGATGTGCTTCCCACAACTTAGCACTCTAGGTAGTTGTCTCCCTTATATAATGAGAAATCTGACCTTAGCCATAAGCATAGCAAAGAGACTCCATAGAAGATGAGAAAGCATAAATGCATTTCAACAAAGCTGACATTAGAAGCAATAAGAGACAGTTGTATTTAAATCTGGTGAAGACTGAGGAAAAGACTGTAGAAGTTATAAATGAAATATTGTCTTAATATTTTTCAGGTGTTTGACACTGTACCTTACATTAGTGTGGCATTAAACCCATTACTTACATCTAAATTCATTCATTTTCTATAGACCAGTTATCGGCAGCTTATAGCTGTCATCTGTTGTGTGCCATTGGGTGGCTGTGGATGATGGAAACTGTAGTCCAACAACATATGAAGGGCTGCAAATTGCCCAAACCCACTATAATCATATAAAGGACTAATTATCAAGCAGTAAGAGAAAGCAGCTTATCAGATATTCTGCTATTTAATACAAGCATTGATAAAAACCTTTCAGGTATTTATCAGTGATCAGTGATATTTCATTGTCTAGCATATGTGAGACTGGAAGGTGCACAAAACAAAAGTTGCTATAAAGAGGAGTTTACATACAAGTCACATATACAAGGCCATTTTTCCAAACAGGCAAATTGTCAGTCAATAAAAAAGAGGGACAAAAATGTTTTAAATATGTGAGTGAAAGGATAAAAATGAAACAAAGAATAGTTACAATGAAGAAATAAGAGATACTATATGTAAATGAGGATAATGGTTTAGTTGACTGCCTCTTTGAATATTTCTGTTTTTTATAAGGGAAGGTAAGGGGAGGGACCTCTGTTAGAAAAGCAAAGAAATTGTGACCTATGAAGCGTGTATGTTTACAGAGGAAAAAGTTCTATTTCAGCTTTCTTATGTAAAAGCAGATAAATCAATGCAACCAGATGGGATGCACCGAAAGTTACTAAAAGAACTCGAGTATTCTGGCAAAACCTTTAACAGAATTATTCAGTCAGTCACTATTGACAGGAGTAGTTCCAGAAGACTGAAAGGGAGAAAATGTAGAACCGCTTCACAAAAAAAGGCAGAAGGAAAGAGACTGGCAACTACAGCCCAGTAAGTCTGATGTTAGTAGTGGAAAAATTAATGGAAAAATGTTAAAGGAAATAATTGTTAATGGAAAATATTCAGAGGAAGGTAGTGGGGGTACCCCAGGCATATGTACTGTGGTACATTCTTTGCTGTCAGTGATAATAATGGAAAGGGACTTAAAGGCAGACAGGCAGGCAGTGGAACAAAGCAGTGGGAGATGCAAGAAGGGTGCTGAGTTGTATAGATTGAGCAATTAGTAGCCGAAAGAGGGAGGTGGTCATGACACTCTACAGACTGATTAGACCTCACATAGAGTACTGAGTACAGTACTAGAAACCCCACCTCCAGGAAGATATAGATATTCTGGATAAAGTCTAGAGAAGTGCTACTAAAATGGCGAATAAAACAGGGCAAGCATCTTATAGTATAGTATTTCAATGTTAAGTGAAAACTTCTTAAGAAATAATAAAAATTATACTTATATTACCAGTAGTTTGTTAGCTGCTTAAAAACTCCCTCTGTGCAAGAGTGTAAGCTCAAAGATTAACAGACAGCTATTTATTATGGAAATAAAAGATGAGAGTGAAGCCCGAAGGAGTGACCAGAAACCTTATGGGAAAAACCAGCGGAGCAACTAACTGAGGAGAGGTACTAACAAAGGATAGTCCAAAAAAGCAAGGTCAAGAAAGAAGCCAAGATCAGGGCAGGCGGAGCTGATGCAAAATGGTGAGACAACACCAAGGTCAGGGGCAGGCTGAGAAGAAGCACAATGAGAGGGCAAAGGCCAAGGTCAGGGCAGGCTGAAGATATAAGCAAAAACTTTAAGGGATAAGCAGAGGTCAAAACCAGGTATAATTAGTGATAACAGAGCTAAGAATGCAACCGCACGTAAGCATGACAAGTGAGCACTGAGGCAGGCATGACACTGTGCTTTATAGGCCTCAATGCATGAGAGAGAGGTGTATAGTTTACAGAATAAAAATCATCAGGATAGATTAAAGGATCTAAACATGTAAACATATGTAGAGAGAAAGACAGATGGGATATGATAAAAACACTCATATACATAATGGAATTTACCAAAACACAGGAGGGAAGTGCATTTCAAAGGGGTAGAAATGTTAGAACAAGTGCCAAACACAGCTACCAGTAGAAGTTAATGGTTTACAGCATAAAAAATATCAGGATAGACTAAAGGATCTGAACATATATATAGAGAGAGAGGGGATATGAAATATGAAATAAACATTCAAATACATAATGAGATTCAGCAAAGCATAGGAGGGAAGTTCATTTCAAATGAGTAGAAATGTTAGCACAAGAGGCCATAGTCCAAAATAGAGAACAGAGGCTTAGATATAATGTAAAAAATTTTTACTTCACAAAGAGGGTAATAGGTAAGCAGAATAGCCTACCAACGTAAGTGGTAGATGTTAATACAGTGAAGGAATTTAAGCATTCATGAGATAGTGATAAGGCTATCACGAACATAAGACAAGACCAAGGACCAAATACATTTTGAGGTTTTTACAATAGGAAAAATGGACAGACTAGATGGCCCGAATGGTTCTTCCTGCAGTCAAATTATATGGTTCTATGACAGGGGATTCTCAGCTGTGTTGGACACATCCTCCATACTGAGTTGCATAGGTGAACAGCACAATCCCACTGCCCTGACTCCTTCTGCAATTTACAGTCAATTGTTTATTTATTTATTTATTTATTTATTGCTTTAATGCCCAGTTTATTTTCTAACTTACCAGCTTAGTTATTAGTTAATAAAGTTAAATTAAGGATTAATTGCTACTTGTATGTTTGACACTAAGGCTGAGTTGCACTGAAGTTCGATGAGGACTCGGGATGGAGATGTTGTGTTGGATCTGTTTTGTATAGGTATTGGGAGTCAGACACGATCAACTAGGAATGATCTTGCAATAGAAATACAAATACAGGCTCTCTAGGAGTGGTGTCCTACACAGGGTGCAGTCTCTTGTAGCCCACTAGTGCCTTTCACTGAGAGTAAATATCTGTCTTGACGGCACATTGCCAATGTGCGATAATATTTTTTCGCCATCATATTCCTTCAATCCATCACCAATCGACTTATCACCATCATTCTGCAAGAGAGGGCATTCCTTACACATCCCCAGCAATTCAACAGCCCTATATGTAGTGGAGAACTTCTCCTCCCCTCCCTTTGCATACTTAATTCTTAGTCCATATGGTGATGTGTCTCCATCACCAAGGCAATGTGTTCACCACGGCATCAAACCTTAGTGCATCTCCCCCAAGACTATTTTCTCTGCTAGAAAGAAGACCAGAGAGCTGGGGGTGGACTCATAGGATGAGTGGGGGTGTTGCTTGGAGCGCTTGAGATTTAAATATGGAGCAAACCAACTGCACTACAGGGGACAAATACAATTCTCAAAATAATACAGCTGCTTATTACAAAGGTTTTAGGTCTTAACTTAATTGCAGGTCACATTGTTTTATATGTAAATAGTAATATTGTGCCTGATGTACTATTAAGAACCAAGGGGGAGAAATACAAATTTCCCTGATTTAAATGGGTCACGTAAACCCTTGAATGCTAGAAAAGTCTCAAATGCATTAGAAAGTGATGCACTGGAGATATCTCTGGTATTCAGCTGATTAAAATCAGCTGGAATGTTTAATTGTTCCCTATGGTGCCGTTGGTTTGATCCGGAATTGAGCTACTTTGCTTAGTACATCAGCCTCAAGGCGTATGCCCACCTCAAAAACTAACATAGAACATGACAGCTACAGAGGCAGCATATTGCATATCAAATCCTTGTATGAGCTCATTTATGAATGAAAAACAAAAATGTCCATTGATAAATCTGGGAATGGGCTAACACTCAAGGAAAAAACATATTTACAATCTGCATGAGGGAAAAACAGATGTCTCATTAGTAGATACTAAGGAGAGTTTACCCAGTCTACTTTCTCCTCTTAACCAGCTGGCAGTTAGTGATGTCTACAAAGCTTGCTTAGACCTCTGTAACTACCAAGGGTTTAAAGTATTATGACCATGGCACCCATGTGAAAATATATCAGTGGTAGAGTAGATTGAAGTACCAATCATATTAAAGCAGCTAAAACAATCAACAAATCTGCGTAGTTTCCTTCACATTAAAATTTAAGTGAAATGCTTACTTCTTCCCACATTCAGCATACAAAACCAATAAGAAATTGATATCCTCTGTGATTGACAAACTACCTTGGCTACCACTAGTAATGTGTTTTTTCCCCTCTGGTTATTAATGTCTAATAAGCTCTTAGATTAAGGAAAATATGCTTATTGCATTTCAGGAATGCTTTTAAGGATAGAAACATTTATATGCTAAAGCATTTAGGATGACACAACGTAATGGCATCATACATATCTTGTCAATAAAGCCATTTCACTTGGATACAGTTTGTTCATAGCCTTGAATCAGAAAATGTTCACAAACATAGAACACCCATCCATGTGTCCTTTGTGACATCCTACTAGAGCTGCCAATGCAAGATGCTGCATCTCTTGGCAGCATCCCATAGAACAGCAGTTCCCAACCTTATGTAATTGATGGCTTTGATGATACGGCCTTGGGGTCTCTGCCACGCTAACATGCACAGCTAACCGCTATACTAAGCACTAAGACCAGGTACTTTGAGTAGCATCGGCAATGCAGGATATACTGCACTGATAGCTCCAGTTCGTATAGGATATTCTGTTGATCTAGTTCCCTGGCATTTCTCTATGAGTAACTGCTCTATAGTGGATGACAAACAGCAATATACCTGGATACTTCAGGGCGAGACATACAACTCCTTCTTGGTAAATAACGAACTGCTGTATTTTCAACCAACACAGCATTTTAATACAGTTTAGAGAAACGGGCAGTCACCACATGGAAAAAAAATGACACGCTGGGTTTAACATCAGACAAAGGTTACTAAAAAGGGGGGGAGGTGGACACAAGACTAATCACCTCCTGTAGAAATCTCTGGGGGGGAGGTGGTTAGCACACCCAAGGGACAATTCAGCCTAGCAGCAACCCTGTATACGTTCCAAGTGAATAGCTGTTCCCACCATAAAACAGTCAAGCTCAGCTGATAGTCATCTGCCTCTCAGAACCTCTGAGTCTGGGTGAGGAGGAAGGTTGGAGCAGGCTTCCATGACAACCTCTTCCTATTCTCTCTATACCATTCAGTATTAGTGTCCACAAGATACCAATTAGGGGGAAGAGAGGCTCCGCTTCTTGCACCTTGTGACCTGTGTGTCACTGTTCCCAGGGAAGTTCAGTACGGTATAGTTAAATGCAATTTATTAATAGTAATGGAAGGCAAATATATACAAAGAAACAAGCAGAGGGTTACAAGCCAGCGAGCACAGTTATCAGAAATAATAGGCTGCCAAGGTTGACCACAATGCTAGAGACTAGGCCTCAGCCACTGGTAGTCTCTACCGGGATCAGGAGCAGAACAGTAGCAGGAACTGGGTCAGGAACACAGAATCTTGATCTGAAGTAGGAGATGTACCGACCCACGTCTGCCATCAGAAAAGAGAGAACTCTGACTCAGCCTGCAGTCAGAGAGGGAGTAGATAACTGACTCAAGCCTGCAGTCAGTATCAGAGCTGGTCTACCAGAGCCCCAAGTCCGCACTAGGTTGGATGTCTGCTAGGTAAAGGGAGCAAACATAAGAGTAGTCAGACAGAGCCACAAGTCAGTACCAGAGGGGGTAGTCAGACAAGCCAGGTCATGCACAGTTCAGGTAGTCAGCCAGAGCCACGGGTCTGCACCAGGTTGGATGTCCACTAATAGGGATATGCAAAAGAATAGTCAGACAGAGCCACAGATCAGCACCAGGTTGGATGGAAGACTAGCCAGGTCATACACAGAGCCCAAGGTAAGAGAACTACTAAGCACAACAACACAAGGGCAACTGAGTCAGGACACAGTCTGCCTTTTAAACCCCATCCACAGGAAGTAGGTAGGAGGAGCAGCTCAGAGGGAGGAAGTAGGTAGGAGGATGTAGGTAGGAGGAGACTACAGGAAGCAAGCACATAAAACAGAGGCCTGCTACATGCTTGAAGCCTCGCGCCTGTAGATGACGCTGAAACTAAGGTAAGCTGTAACACTGCGACAGTCCTGTTCGTCACAATGGCATATCCAGTTATATGTTATTACACATGTAGCTGAAAAATGAAAATTTCTTCGACAGATAAATACAGGAAAAATATGACAATATATCATTCTGTGTATGGGCTGCAGAAGAGGCCAGCAGGGCAATACTCAGGACAAGAACCTGTCATGGCAACTTACCATTACAAGAGTCTATCAGAGTATTAGATAAATATTTAAAAAGGCCAGCATGGCATGTGCTATAACTTGGGGATGGGGTACATGTTTATGATAAAGAGATAGAAATGGGCAGAGAGCTTAAGGTGGTTATAATTCACTACTTAGGTTAAAAAAAATGTTTTCTAAAATTCCAGGCAGGCCACATTTGGCCCTCAAGGCTACAAGATGGAAGCCAGGGCCAAATTTCCCAATATGATCAAACAAGCAATAGGTTGCACGAACTGAAACACTCAGACACTTTGTATCTCAATAAAATCAACAATCTCTTTATTGTCTCCCAAATTGCAACATTCAATACAAGGTATCAAAAATAGTAAATAAAAAACTCTACAGACCATGAGACGTCTTCATGAGCAGGTGTTGGCAAAACTGATCAACGCGTTTCGCGTGTATAAACGCTTAGTCGTGACCCTGTCTTTGTCTCAATGTTGCACTCCCCTATATAGTTTCCGGTTCATTAATTACAACAACTCAAAACTTCTGCAGAATCACAAATTCCTACTAGAATCCAAAGATAACCCAATTGTGACCTTTCATGAGCGATTCAGCATTACTCAAGACTCTGTATATATAAAAGCCAAATGTACATTACTTCAAATCGCTCATTTGAACACGACCACGGGATCCAACAGACTCGAATGGATTCATGACATCACAGAAGTATAAAGTCGCTATACCAGTAATGACACGTGTCTGATGTATCTCTATTCCTTTAATGAAAACACTAAGTTTCACTCACGCATCTAATATATAACCGGAGCTATCCTCTATTCCTTTAATGAAAACACTAAGTTTCACTCACGCATCTAATATATAACCGGAGCTATGGGGAGAAACACCAGGAGATCTATGATTTACTCACTCCAATGTAGAAACACATGGGTTACAAACCAACATATATATGTCTTGTCAATACCAACTTTCTATCTCCCCATGTTTATCCATTAGAGGAAGTAAAACATATAAATACACAAAACTTAGACTTAATATAAATCTTTCAAAGAACCACTAAAGACACCACCAAAGTATCTATAACTAGGGATAGTCAAATATATTTTAAAATAATAAAATCAAATATACTCCTATTACTCCTACTTTCCCTCATATTAATGAAACCTACAATATACCCAAATGAGGACCCGTTATCTTAAAGATTCATATGATAAAATTCAAGACCGAAGTACAAACCTATCTCCATACTTCAATCCAACTAAATATAAATATAAATACTAGTCCTTCATTTAAAGCATAGATCAGTGTGATAATCCAAATGCAACATTATACATAACATGACACATCATAAGCCTTATTAAAGCCCTTAGGGTATCTTGTACCCAAAGTAAACGTCCAGAACGCTTATACTGGATGCATAAGTAAACTTAGTGTTTTCATTAAAGGAATAGTGATACATCAGACACGTGTCATTACTGGTATAGCGACTTTTTACTTCTGCGATGTCATGAATCCACTCAAGTCTTTTGGATCCCGTGGTCGTGTCCAAATGAGCGATTTGAAGTAATGTACATTTGGCTTTTATATATACAGATTCTTGAGAAATGCTGAATCGCTCGTGAAAGGTCACGATCGGGTTAACTTTGAATTCTAGTGGGAATTCGTGATTCTGCAGAAGTTCTGAATTGTTGTAATTAATGAACCAGAAGCTATATAGGGGAGTGTAACATTGAGACAAAGACAGGGTCACGACTAAGAGTTTATACACGCGAAATGCGTTGATCAGTTTTGCCAACACCTGCTCATGAAGATGTCTCACGGTCTGTAGAGTTTTTTATTCACTATTTTTGATACCTTGTATTGAAAGTTGCAGTTTGGGAGACAATAAAGAGATTGTTGATTTCATTGAGATACAAAGTGTCTGAGTGTTTCAGTTCGTGCAACCTATTGCTTGTTTGATCACATATACATAAAGGAGAGCAGGAGAACTCCTAGGCTGGCACACTTAGATAAGGGCACCTATATCTCAATGTATGAGGATAGGTGTGAAGAGCACCTTTAAGAAGCATGAATATTGCAGTTAATCCCTATGACACTTGAGCCACTACAATGTTTTTGTTGTTTCCATATTTCCCAATAGGCAGAGTAGGCAACTGCCTAGAGTGCCAAACTTTGAGGAGAGCCTCAGCTGTGCTGGCCACACCCACATTCTGAATTGTGGGTGTGGCTAGAGTAGTCTCAGTTCACCTGTGCTATTATATAACCTTTTGGGTGCTAGAGAGATCTCCAACACAGAGCTCTCTCTAGCACCCAAGGGTTTAAAGCTATTTTTTGTTCTTGCTTGTTATAGGCCAAGTGTATTTTCTGTGCTAGGAAGCAGTAAAGGGATTGGGGGGAGTGGTCATGTGATGAGTGAGGATGTGGCCATGAAAAGAGCTAAGAGAGCCTAGAATGCTTTTCCTAGGTGCAGCTGGGATGTAGATCCGGCTTTGTGGGAAGCCCATGTGCCAATGGTGTGCCAGTGGGTTGTAAGTCAAGTGTTTTATTTCTTTAACAAAAAGGCCCACTGCAACACAATTAACATTTAATATTCCATTCTAAAAAAAGCTAACATAAATGAACACTTTCTTATCAAAATTACCAGTTTCTGTGATCAACATCACACTTCAAAGCAATGTGTCCAGTGTTATGTCCATTTGTTTTTGTTTAGGGGTGCCAGATCATACCTTTCTAACCTTTGAGTGTAACCCTCTGTCATTCAAAGCAGAGGTATAACTAGAACCCTCCGGGCCCTGGTGCAAAAAGTGCCATGGGCCCCCCCACCCCCCGATCAAATAGGGCCCCCCCAACCACATTGGCCCCCAGGCCCTCCACAATGCTTCCACAATGCCCCCATCTCCTACCTCCCAATCCCTATGTACCAGTGAAGTGGCAGGAGAGACGGGTTGGCGAGTTGAGCTCCCGCGCAGTCCTTTTCTGTAATGCAGAGCGCTGGGTGATGATGTCATCTCCCAGCGCTCTGCATTACTAAAGCGCAGGTGGGAGATTGCAGGCGCCAGGCGGAGGGGCCGCAAGGAGCGTCCGGGCTCCTGGAGTGACTGGCCCGGTAGCGGGTGTGACCCCTGCGGGTGTGACCCCCTATAGTTATGCCACTGATTCAAAGAGTTAAAAATTGACACCTAAGAAAACTGAATGATACATGGCCACATGATATTGTAGCCAAGTGATATTCACTGCAGCCATGCAGCATACATGTTTTCATGCGTCCC
The DNA here is from genome assembly GCA_037306005.1 of Rhinophrynus dorsalis. Lineage (NCBI taxonomy): Eukaryota > Metazoa > Chordata > Amphibia > Anura > Rhinophrynidae > Rhinophrynus > Rhinophrynus dorsalis. The sequence continues at coordinate 310,934,429 of CM074722.1, forward strand.
TTTTTAAAATGATGAACTGACAACTGTATGGTAGATTAATAATGAATTTTATTGAAATTATTACAAAGCAGAGGCATTTATCTGGTAACCAAGTACTAATTTTTAATAACATTTTCCATTTCCTGTGAGAATACAAGAGCACAGCAAGCCCTTAGGTGTGGATGTATATAGGCTGGAAAAATGCATTGAAGTGTTAGTGAGCAGATGGGATTTCTTGAAAAAGGATTGTTCCACCTGAATTGCTTGGACTGGTGACCAATCTGTTTGCAACATTAACACCTTGGAGGCATTGGAGACCTTTTTAACATTTAAGAGGTTAAAAGACCATTGGATATGGGGGATTTTTATTTTTCCCCTATAGAGCAGTTGGTTTGCCCCAAGTGGTTAAATCGGGCAGAGTTGTCCTATTACAGGATTACAGACTTACCCTGTTATACCCAACAGTAATAAACCAATAATGGTAAATACACCTTTCCTCCAGACAGGATTGAGGCCAGATCTGTTCATTGAGGGTTTGAACTCCAATCTCTTTTCACCGTTGACAACAACAAGCACATAAAAGCTGGCTGAAGCCCCTGGCAGTGTTTGACCCATGGTGGAGCCTTTTTCTAAGAAAAAGTTGCCCCAGGCTCCGCTGACCTATTGTGTGCAGCGAGAAAGCCTGAAGCAAATTATTAACATTCATAGGGAGGCTTTTTTCAAGTCAAGTTTCTACTTCGAAGGTTAACAACTGTGCAAGAATGATATGGATGACTTTTACATTTTACCTGAATACTCGCTCTTTGTATTCTCATTTTACAGCTGCCAGTGTAGGGGGAGACAAATCCACTTATGTAACAATGAGGATGATGTCCCAAGATAAACTGGAATAAGCTATCTGTACCACAGGGGACAAACAGTAATTCTCATTTATTAAAATGGAGCTTTTAACCCACTGAATGATATAGTGCTCCAATGCATTACAAAACAATGTATTAGAGAGTTCTCTGTCACTCAAGTGGTTAAAAACTCTATTTATATCAATGGGATTTTGGAAAATTTGTAATTGTCCCCTATGGTGAGGTTAGTTTCATCTATAATTGTTCTAGTTCCTATTCGTACATCTTCAAAATGTACAAAATGATTCAAAATCATTTTTGTGCTAAATAGTTTCATTAATTTAACCTTTGCATACATTTGAGACATCTCCAGCAGACAAGGGTCTGAAAGCCCTATTTTAATCAATGGGCATTTGGGCATTTTTCTTATTTTACTCCTACAGTGTAATTAGCTTGCTTCAGCATCACCCCACTTCTTCAGTGTTTATTTCATACCTGACAACCGACCCAGAATTCCAAGTTACTGTGCTTTGTTATGGCCTCTGAACCTGTCCCAGATTTTTGACTCTAGGTTTTAAAATTCAATTTTAGCTTAACTAACATAACCTTGCTGAACTGGCACTCACTGTAAATTATTAAATGAAACACAAAAAAAGAAATTGGTAAGTGAGAATAAAATATATCTTATTGGTATACATTAAAAATAATGAGGCATCAGAAAATTAAAAAGCTAAGTAAGTATGAATGTACTGTCAGGATAAAAATATTCCAGCTTGCCTTATACACTAACAAGCTATTTCTGAATTATAGAGTTGTGCAATGGTGAATCTCACTCAGTGATTAAGCACTATCACTAAATACACACAACTATATGTAAAACCATGATTGCCATTGCTATTAAACCAAATTTCAACTCAGTATTCTGAATGCTTGTCATTAAAAGGTTAATACGTTATGAACCTCTTCACATGTTAATATTGCTTATTTATAAGATTTTCTGTAGTAGTTTTGTGGGCAACACCCTTACTGTTTTCACAGTTTAGTTTTAACTCTCTGAGTGCTGCAGGGGTATGCAATCCATTACGAAGCAATGCTTTTTGTACCCCTCTGTTATTCAAAGGGTAAACTCAGCAAAGCAATGAGCTAGAGGCCTCTCTACCATTCAGGGGTTAACCCTTTGAGTGCCAGGGGGTAGGCAATGCTTTGCTTAACTCTCTGGCACTCTAAAGGGTTAAAATCTCCATTTAAATCAATTAGGATTTGTAATTGTCCCCAATGGTGCAATTAGATTTCTCCAGAATTATTCCAGGCCTTTACAGTACATCAAACACAATATGATTCTGTGCAGGTATAAGAACATGACCTGCAATTAACTCAGGCCCTAAATCCACTGTAATAAGCAATTGTAATATTAATCAAATATGCGTGTAATTAATTGTGCTTGATCAGAGTATAGCTTTGTTTGACTTTTTTTGCTGCTAGATGGCAATCAGTTGAAAAAAACCATACCTCTAATGCACTGTTCTGCAATTGGCTACAGTTTCTTCCAGCAGGGCAGGGGTTAACGTTGAAGCTGTTCTCATTTTGCTTTTAACGTGACGGCTTTGAACACAATCTTCAACTGAGGCTATTGCTTCTTTGTGACCCAGAGAGACAAGGCGAAAATGATGAAACGGATACAATGTTTCTAGTAGAGCGAGTTGGTGGACTAACACTTCAAAGCTCTTACAAAACCTGAAAAAAGCCAAAATTTGATTGTGATAAGTAAAAACAGTGATATATTCACTATAAGAAATTCAGATCCTGAAGGAGTTCTGCAGTGCTTGAATATACCTATTTTAGATGTACATTTCTCCTGCAGGCAACATATTAAACTGCTAGAATTTAAAGAATGGGAAATCTTGAAATATTGTGAAAGTTTTTAAGGCTAAGGGGGAGATGCACTAAAGGTCGATAAAGGGCTAATTTGTATCTTATTTGTGTCTATGGCATATCGACAGTATGCGCTAAGAAGTCTTTGCCATCTTATCCCTGTGAATACAACACCGATATGCCAGAATCTCCATGAATCTGCCATGCCTTCAACAGGTTTATGATTTTGCATTGATTACTTTAAGAATGGCTCATTTGCATATAGAAATGGACTTTAATGAACCATTAGGGTATTCTTGTGGATGTGTTTATATGTTAATGTGGCACATCGCCACAAGCACTAAGCTCCGAGATCAGTCTCTGCTGTCAGAGTTCACAATCCCAACATCGACAAACAGAAGTTGGCAATGTTGAGATCTTCCTATAGAGCCCTAATAAGCAGAGACAACAGATGCCCTCCTATAACCCTTGGTGTGCCATTGGGTTGTACATTGCACACCCCTGTAGCAGTGAAAGGGTTACAACACTGAAATCCTGTACCCAATGAAATAACTGTTACAGTATTAATATTCTGAACAGTAGTGTGATACATATGGCCATTTATCATAACACCATTGGCTACTACATGCATAACAGTGGATGCAATAGCCATAAGACTTTTAGGGTACAGATGTATCCTTACTATAATCTCTCTTGACAGGTCACCTTTGGGTGCTGTGTAACTCAGGCAACCTATCAGCATTTGTTGGATGATCGCCATTTCACCAGTCTGCACCTCGGGTCAATGTTCCTCTCTCCCACTCTCTTCTACCTTCCACTCTTTCCCCAGGAAAGATGAAGGTGGCTGTGAGCTGGAGAAAGGAATGCCAACCCAAGGTGGAGACAGGTGGAGTTGCAATCATCAGATACACACTCACAGACTGTCTAATCTCCACAGCACCTAAGGGCAAACTATCAATGGAGATTACAGTAAGGGTACATCTGTACAGTAAACTTCTTGGATATTACAGTGGGCTAAGGGCACCCATTATTATGTATGTGGAAGCCAGTGTTATAATAATTGTTAATATAGATCACATTATTGTTCAGAATATGTATCACTACTGTAACAGCTGTTTCATTGGGTACACACTTTCAATATTGTAATACTTTCAGTATCACAAGGTTATGTATTCCACATCCATATGCAAATGAAAGGGTTAAGGAGCAATGTTCTTTGTGGTGCTGAAGTCTGAGTAGATCCTGTCTGCTCTCAGACTAGAAAAAATGGAGGAGCAGAGAGAATGCCCTCAGACTTCAGGGTTGTTGTAATGCTAGTGATGTGGGAGGGAGGACATACCTTACACAATGCCATCAGCACGACAACCCTGCATGCTAATGATACATTTTCCCCTTTGCATAATTAATTCTTAGTTCACCACATATTGCCATAGCATCAAACTTTAGTGCATCTCCTCCAGGTTCTAACCTAGGGTTCAGGTAATAAGAACTAATATCTAGCTCTCCACTACTGATGAGCAAATCATCAGCGATTTGTTCAGTGAATGGATTCTTAGGACACAGAGGAAATTTTGTATCCATTAGGAAAAATTATTATGGACAGTGGGAAGGGAAGTGAGGAGCAAATGGATCATGGAGATAGTGCAAGCGGTAGAGGGTGGGAATGGTAGCACTGAAGAGAACAGTAGATAGAATAGAGTGAGGGGTCAATAGAGAGTGTAGGAGAGGAGGGCAAAATATAAAGGGGGAAGACAGACTGCATGAGATAAGAGAGGAGGAGAGCTAGGATGAGAAATACAGAGTGGGGGAGAAGGGAAAAGGTATGCAGGGGAGAGTGGATGAGTTATCCAACAGTACCGCCTGCCTACTAACCCACCAAAGAAGCTCTCCTACCTTCCACAGGTAAGGGACCTGGACAGGCACTGTTTAGTTGACATGCGAAGGTAAATGGGCCTGCTTTCTATTATTTTTCAGGCATCAAACATCTGTTTAAAGGATGTAATGTGTGTTGCACACTTGCAGGTTTTGTACAAATTCTGAAACTGCAAAATCATTTTGATTAAAGGTACTTTGAGGAATGGACTTCACATTAGGCAGAGTAGGTATCTGCTTTGAATGCCACGTTCTGATTGGCATCTCAGCTGTGCTGGACACTCCCACATTCTGAGCTGTGGTTGTGGCCAGTAAAATCTTAAGGCCCATGTACCATACACCTGCTCCTGGTTTGTGGTGGCCTATTTACCAGTTTATATACCCTTTTGTTGTTTACAAAATCTGAGAGATTGTGTGTGCTTTTCTGTTAGAAGAGTACGTTGGGTGGCGCTATGGGAGAATAATGTGAGGAGTGCCCATGGGGGAGAGTTGAGGGGGGCCTTTCCTAGGGGTGTTTGAGATGTAAATACAGCCTTAGGTACTTCCACTATATTTAAATTATTACACTACAAAATTACATTTTGATGAGAACAATGATTTTGTGGCATTTCCTTTTTTGGTCATGGAGAAAATGTAGGTGTGGCCTTGCTTGGCTAGTCATTTGCATGCTGACAGTTAAGTGTGACATTTGTTTTTTGGGTGTGGTTGTGAAGGGAGAAAGGAGAGTTAAAAATTATTGAATAAATGTATTTACAAAAACCCTTTTTGACCAACAAGTTACGGACAGGCAGTTCATCCATCCTTTCTGAGATGGCTGAGCCCATAACTCTAGTGAGACTGAGTGACAGATTCAACACAACCAGACATAAATATATCATACATTCAAGACAAACAGACAGGTACAACTTTACATGCTGTACACACAATCAATTTTACATCTGCAAGAAGCATATACTGAGGTGTATAGTCACTTTACTCCTGCACCAGCAGCTGTGCTCTTTATACTTTTACAAGCTGTTGATTCTGGAGCTTATAGGTCTGTCCTGTAAACATTAGCACTGCAGTCCTTGGGAAATAAATAGAATGCTGCTGACATATTGAGACTAGCTACTAGTGGACACGCAGAGAGGCAAAGGGGTGAAGCTGGAGTTGCTTGTAATTTCAGGGAGTGTGGATGAGATTTATAGACAATGAAATGCACAATGATGGACAAGGACAGTTAAAAAATTGATGAGTAACAGAGACAGGCAGAAGATCCTTCACTTGAGCAGGGATTGAGAGTAGCAGTGACAGATACTAGAGACAGAGACATACATCATACATTAAATTTAGACAGACAAAACATCACTTCACATGCCAACAGCTGTCATGTACTTTACAGTAAAAATCAACACTACTATCATTACTTCCACCAAAGGTGATAGCGGCAGTGTATGGGTGCACACACAGTTCTACTGGTTATAAATACTCCTCCAATCTATTTTTATTTCTTATGTTCCTAGAAAGCATAGACATAAAGTAGAAACATTCTCACGAGAAATTAATCAGCAAAAGGTGAATATTTTATGTATTTCTATGCATAGGAATATCTATGGAAAAAGTGGTAAAAAAAGTTTTTCCCATTAAAAAGTATGCAAAAAAAGGAATTTTCTTCCATTGCTAGCATTGAGCACTGCCATTCAGGACAACCATGTGAACTAAGCTTAAACCTTTGAGTAACACAGGGGTATCCATTGCCAGAGATGGAGTTATGCTCCCTAGACTTCTAGACAAGGTACCGATTTGGGGCCCCACATCTCTTGATCTGGTGATTGTGACACAAAATGCTAATAGGAGGTACTGACATTTTGGCTCTAATTGAATTGGGAACAACTGGATGATGCTGGTCTCTTTCAACAACAAAGGCATCTGATAAAAGATGTTAGTGGGAGCAATAACAGGGCCTCTGTCTATGACCCATCACTTGTAGCCAGGGCCCCTCATGTTTTCATAGGCCCTAGGCAGTAGCCTAGGTTTCCCTAATATATGATCTGGCTCTGCATATTGTTTTGCATTGTGTTGGACACACCTTTGGCATTCAGACTGTTAAATCTCTCGTGTGTGTATTCATTTGCATTGCTCTTAAACATGGCCATAAACGGATTGTATATGTGTCTCTGTTATAGCACAGAGGTAAAGGTCATGTTAAAATGTAATGTAGAAAAGTAATTTAAAGCTAGACGATAATCAAATGTGGATGGGGGATATTTGTTAATTTATTATTGTGGCTTTAACTGGTTCCACTATTCATACAATCATAAAAGTTTCTAATTTGGAAATATGGAATTGAAAAGGTACAAAATTCACCTGTATGTTTATGTTTTTTACAACAAAGAGAGTATCTGGGAAATATTAACAATTTCAGAGAGGGGAACAGATTGTGTAAACAAGGCTCAAAATTTCCACTCGCCACTAGCCAATGGCGAGTGAAAATTCAGCCCTGGCGAGTAGAAATTCAGCCCTGGTGGGTATGTTACGGCGAGTAACTTTTCAGGTCTGGCTAGTAGCAAAGGACTTCAAATGTCAAGCCCTGGTGTAAATATATATTTAAGATATATTAAAGAACATAACTCCTGCTAGTGAAGTCTGCAATGCATTGCAAAGATCACTTTAAAGATCACTGTAACTAATGTTTAACTATTATGACAAATCAAGCATATCGGTGACATCTACCAGTGCATGAAACAAGACACAATAGCAGAAAGTTTCAAAGCATTTTGTGTAGAACAGAGCACAAACTCGAATTTCTTTCATTCTCTAACCTGTTGTTTTCATTTACAGGAATGCTTGGCCCGAACTAGTCAAAGCAACTGCTTCAAACCATTCAGTTCTGGCATATTCCTGCACGCTACACCCTCTTGGATGTAATTGCATCCCATTTTCCCCAGGCATTTAAGCACACACCCTACCCTGCAGGCAAACATCAGGAAAACTTGATTTGCACGAGTATTTACAGGCATCTAAAATACCAACACAATTGCAACATATCAGAGTGTGCTACAGCTTCTTATAATAACAATGGTAAGGTTGGGCACATACTGCCACGGTATTAGGAAAATGTATTTTTATTAGCATTGTGCTGGCTAGTACAGATATTATTTTATTCTATATTAGTAAGAACCTAACCCTTTCAGGGCCAGAGGATTGAGCCATTTTTACAACCTTGGAGTCCAGACATATTTTCAACATTCTGCTAAGCATCAGTTTATATCAGTTTAACCATCTGAGTGCTAGAGGGGTCCGCAACGCATTCAAACGTAATGTGTTGCGTACCCCTCTGGCACTCAAAGGGTTAAAACTTGAATACTATGGAGGTCTCCAACACGTTGCAAAGCACATTCACAATTGCAAATCGCATATATATTTTCCATTGTTTTCATTATGAATTCAGCCTTTTTATTATGTTTCATTTGAAGTAAATGTTGCAGCATGTGACAAGCTATGATGTCATAAATATGGAAAATTGCATATGCTGATATCATAAATATATCTAAAAAAACATTAGTTTGTAGATAACATTTAAATTATTTTAAAAATTCTGATACCAGATAAGTATAGTTTTTCATATATGTATTGCCTGTACAGCAGTGGTTCTTAAGGGATTTTTTCTGGTCGCCGCCAATGTGGCCACCACAATGTTCTGGTGACCATCACTGCAGCCACAGCCATGTCATGGTGGCCACACTATGACATTACATGCACAAATGGTATATAAATATGAGCAACAACCATACGTTTACACCATATTGCAATTTAAACATTCCAGAAACCACAGTATTATAAACTACGTCATAAAAGGTTCTGAAAACGTACTAGTTACTGGAGAGATTTATTTAAATTCAGAAACAGTAATTTTCTGTTCAAGTTCTTCTACACGCAGGTCTCTTTTCCTACTCACAGATCTTTTTCTTGCTCCTTTTACTTCACCCACAGGTCTCTCTGTCCCTCATCCAGGCACGTGCACACATAGATACCAAGGGGGGCTTGAGCAACTGCCCTTTTTGTCCAAAGTGCCCTTGTGCCCTTTTAGCAAAAAAAAAAAAGTTGCCTCGCCGCCAGCACTAAGCCCCCCACCGCCCAGTCAGGTCTGTGCCTCCTTCAGGACAGACCTGTAGATGCTGCGATTCCTCATTGGCTCTTTAGTATTACAGAGAGCTGGGAGATGACATCATCTCCCAGCGCTCTGCATGAAGAGAAAACTGTGTGGGAGCTCCAGCATCTACCAGTCTGTGCCAAAGGAGGACCACCAGGGAAGAGGTAAGAAACAGACATTGGGGAGCAATGTGGAAAAGATGATGGGGCAATGTATGTAAGGGTAAGTTGGAGCTGATGGCAATATGGAGCTGATGGGGGGCAATATGGAGATGATGGGGGCAATGTGGAGCTGATGGGGAGCAATATGGAGCTGACGGTACAATGTAAGAGCAATATGGAGCTGAGAGCTGACAGTGGACAATGTAAGAGCAATATGGAGATGATGGGGGGAAATGTGGAGATTAGGAGCATTGTGGAGGTGTCCAGTGGAGATGGCCAATGGGGGAGGTCTTCGGATTTCTGTGCCTACAGGCTCCTGAGATGTAAATTATTTTCGTTTTTTTAAATATATATTTTGAATAAATAATTATGAGAGGTGCCCTTTTTTCATTTGAGCCCCTGCCCCCCAAAATGTCTGTGCACATCCCTGCCCTCATCCACATCCATTTAGGTTTCTTCCTCTCACCCTTACCACACACACCCTGCACCATGAAACATTCTCTATCAATTGAAGTCCCTCTTACCCACATGCAGACCTTTTTCTTGCTCTTTTTACTTCACCCACTGGTCTATCTCTCTCACTCATCCACATCCATTGAGGTTTCTCTTTTCCTTGTCCATATCCATTGAGGTTTATTCCTATCACCCTTATCACACACACACACCTTGCCCCATGAAACATTCTCTATTAATTCAAGTCTTTCCCACATGCAGATCTTTTTCCTGCTCCCCCCATTTCTTCCACTCAAGAACTTCTTTCACCCTCAGCCAGGTATCTACCCCACCCCTTACATGTACATACAAATAAATCTCTTTTCCTTCCCACCAATTATCTCTCCAAGGGCAGGCTGGCAAATTTTGGTGGCTGATGATGCAGTTATTGCAGTGCCCTATCTTGGTTTTCCATAAAAGCTGGTTTTGACATTGTGAAGGGAATGTAAAACACAGGTACAACACATGAGTTACACATATAGGTATGAGTTCTCTACTCAGGGCTAATAGGATCATGCTAGTCCGGAAGTTTAGATTCTCATATTATCATGCTTCAACATTATATAACCAGCAATTCTCCAAAGGTAACTCTTTGCAACACACCCAATCTACAAAGCAAAATCAAAGGGAGCAATGATCACAGAGGCATATAGCAAGATAATAAATCTCACAGTACTGCACTCATAAGAAATATCATATGGTAGATTTCCCCACACTCAACACAGATGGCATCTAGGATGACTTGCTTTGCGGTTAGTGCCACCCCTTCCCCAACTCTGGTCATCCCTTCTCTTTTGTGGATATACCAGGGGGTCCTGAAAAAAAGACTAAGTGTTGCAAGACTCACAGGATGGGTAGCATTTTGATACCACCTTGTGAGTCTTTTGAACGTCTGGAGACTTAACTGATGTATATACAGACAATGAAGATGGACAGAAAATGGAACCTGGTAAGAAGTGCACACCAGCCGTGAATCCAGTCACCCTATTTGCTATCTGTGTTGAATGTAGCAAGGTCTACTAGGTGGTAATAGGTGAAACCTGAAGATTTACCTTACATAAAGACCTGGAGGCCATCTAAGTCCCAACATCTGGTGTTCCAGCATGCAAAGGGTTGGCTGCTCGCATTAAACTATTGCGAGAAACAAGGGACCTGGATGTGGAGATCCAGATGACATGTGACAAACAGGTGCCTTCTGGGCTTTCTTCATCTCACAGAGAGCCCAGAGCTGGATTAAGTCTCCACGTGACCCTAGGCAGGATCCCAAATTGATGCCCCTGAGCTTGCCCTCATCACCACGCCAAACCTCTTGGTCTGACCATTACTGTTGTGGTTAATGATTTTAGTACCAATTTAATAAAAGACAAAAAAAATTAATGCTGGATCCCCTTAGATGCCAGAGAGGTAACCAATGTACTGCAAATCAATGCATTGGGCATTTCCCTGGCATCAAGGGGTTAAATATATTAAAAATGTTCAGCAGGGCCTGTAATGGAAATGTTGCTACACAAGTTATTCCACAGAGCTTACAATTGAAATGGGGCTACACTACTGCTACCACATAGCTGGTATGCCAAGATTAGCTACACTAGTAACACCACAGAGCTTACAATTAAAGGGATAGTAATACCTCATTTTATCTTTATTTTATTTTGTAGGCATGAAAAAAACATGAAGAACGATATATGTCTTATCTCTCAAACCTTTATGGTTTGAGAGATATTCACAAGCAAAGTTTCCCCTTCTGCCCCTTTTACCTAGTGTAAGCCATCTCTTCTCAGATGTGGAATGCAGTCCATAGACCAGACAGATAACAGAAGGGGACAATCTTCTTCCTATGAGAACAATAAAAGCCCTGACCCCCTTGACAACTTTTTCAGGTTTTTCCCTTAACTTAATTGAAGATTGACCCTCTCTGCAGTCTACCTGGGCACCTCCATTCTGCTCTGGCTGAGCAGTGTTACGTCAGTAAAAGGGGCGGGAGGGGGACACTTTGTCATTGAATTACTCTGGAACTACAACTCTGACAGAATTGAAATAACACTCTCCAAAGTCCAAATACTATGATGATTAATTAGAGCTGCTTTTATTATGAAACATTACTATCCCTTTAAATGAAAGCTACACTACTGATAACAGAGAGATTACAATTAAAAGGGATCTAATGATACTGCAGAGCTTACAATTAAAAGGGAGCTTCAATAGTGATCCTGAAAGCAAAACAAGATATGCTACAGAGCTTGCAATTACAGAGCAGTGATCCACTTGATGCCATACATCAGTGTACTTGGGGGTGGTCACTGGTTTTTGATTGCAGGCTGGCACTATTGCTTCAAATGTCTAATAAGTAAGAAAGGAGCAAAACCCCTAAAATAAATTAAACAGTTAACCTTCATCGCCACATGGTGTTCTGCATCATGCAGCCGTGAGAAGGGACAACCTATACAGCAACCTTTACGGATGTCTGTTTATCCCAGCAGTCTCTGCCTTTGTCTCTCAGTTTATCCATCCCTTATTTACTCAAGACTCAGGAGAGGATAAAGAACATGTCTAAAGATGTTGCTATAAGAAGAACCATGTAAGACTGTATGATGTACAATAGCTATTTAGATCTGTAAAGAGCACAACAATAAACAAATATTACATATTTTAAAACAATTCCTTAAGTAATTTTTTTTAATAAGTAATTTTTTCTATGAACTTGGCAAAAAGAAGGATTACACCTCTTGGGGTTCAGAAGAGGATGGAAGGATAATCTGGGGGTGCTGTAACTAAAACTCACCTGTATGGGTGAATGACAGAACATTCTGCTTTTCTCCAGTTTTAAAGTCCAAATACAGTTACTTTTTTTGTTGAGAATAATTCATCACTAGCGGCTGCACATTATGTAAAAAGATATTACCAATAGGAAAGGAAAGCAATTATATAAGGTGACTTGGCACCAAACAGAGTTGTTACCACCACCACTTAGAGACAAACATACTTCAAATAAAATGGCACAGAAGGGTTAACCTGGCCCTCAAAGGGTTACTGTTTCCTGCCATTAAAGACAGATAAGAGGAGAGAGAAGGGCTCCATGCGATGGAATGTAAAGCAAGTCAGTCAGACACGCAGCCATTCTCGATCCTCTCATTTGTCTTTAATGACAGGAAACATTAACCCTTTGAGGGCCAAATTAACCCTCCAGTGCCATTTCATATGTATCCTATTTGAATCTAAGCGTCAAGGTGCTATGCAAAAGTGAATCAGTCAGACACCCAGTCCTTGTCTCTCCTTTAATAACATTAACAGGAAACACATTAACACTTTGATTGGCAGTAAAAAAGGGTTAAACCATAATAGCTGAACTGCTGAAGTTGGGTATTACATGCAAATTAAAATTTTTTGCTTTTAATTTCCCCATGATCAGCCTCCAAGTCCCACTCACTTGCTGCCATGCTGCTGTCTCTGATCATCTCTTGTCGCGCAGGAGTTACATTTATGCAGACGCCGACCTGTGTTGTCAGACGCAGCATCAGTGTAAAATGCTTACTCATGCTGCTAGGGTTCCCACCCAGCCGGTATTTTACCGGCAGGCCGGTAAAAAATTGGCTTCTGTCCAATGTTAAGTCTATGGAAGGAATGCCATGGCCGGTATTTTTTTGAAGAAAAGGTGGCAACCCTACATGCTGCTCTGCGCAACTCCGCACCTGGTCCGGTGACCACACGCACCAGCACCACATTAGACAATTTAAACAAATGTATGCGGCTGGTGGCCGCACATTTCTGCATTTCTCATGGTGGACGCACGGCCACATGCGGCCACAGTGGCTGCATTTGAAAAACCCTGCTGTACAGACTCCAAATTACTACAAGCTCAAAAAACTATTTTGAACTTCAGCAGCTCATAAAACTGCACATTCCACTGGTTACATGGGAAGACTACCCTAAAACAGCTCAATAACTAGATAAAGGCAAATATTTATAGAAAGTAGGCAAGTCAAAGAATCAGAAAATGGCTGCTGATAAGTAAGGACATTTTGTAAAAAATAGGGAAGTTCAGAAATGTTTACTAATGTTACAAAATGTACTACCAGACACCTCTAACAAGTCAAGTGTATCAAACAAAAACATTTGAAATATGAATGCTACACATCTCCTGAGTACAATGATAGCCAATATATACAGGGCCCTAACTGGTGACAGAACATGACAAAACTTACCACTGACATTTTCAGGGAAAGCTTAATTATCCCATACCTTCAAAATACCCACTAAAAGCATACACTTCCTGGAAACCATATTCCCTATGAATTGAAAACTATCTGACATGTTCTCGTATACAAGACTATCACGCTAGGAATTTATTTGAATTATTTTCAGATTGTTATTATAAAAGTAAACAGACATCACAATTTATAGCACAACATCACACACAAGAGTGTCATGGAGTCATTAACACACTACAGAGTAATGTGTTGCTCACATTATTATTATTATTATTATTATTCTTTATTTATATAGTGACAACTAATTCCGCAGCGCTGTACAATTGGGAATATACATACAGAGGTATTAAATAGTACAATCAGATGTGGAGAACAGGAGGATCAGAGGGCCCTGCTCGTGAGAGCTTACAGTCTAGAGGAAGGTAGGTTTGATACAGAAGGAGTAAGTGCTATTCTGTTTAAGTGCCTCCTGCCACATGAACTGCCAGTCAGTGGGTGGGAGTGAGAAGTGCCGTTGAGTGCAGTAGTCCTGCAAGGGGTGAATCTTGGTGATGATGTTTATGGAGGCAGTTGATAGGCCTCCCTGAAGAGGTGAGTATTCAGGGAGCGTCTGAAGATTTGAAGGCTGGGGGAGAGTCTGATGGGGCGGGGGAGGGAATTCCACAGCTCAGGTGCAGCACGGGAGAAGTCCTGTAGGCGGGAGTGGGAGGATGTGATAAGAGCTGTGGAGAGAAGAAGGTCATGTGCAGGGCGAAGATGGCGGGCGGGAGTATATTTGGAAATGAGAGATGAAATATAGGGGGGTGCAGTGTTAGTGAGGGCTCTATAAGTTAGAACCAGAGTTTTGAATTTTACTCTGTATGCTAACGGGAGCCAGTGTAGGTACTGACAGAGGGGTGTGGTGTTAGAGAAGCGATGAGTGAGGTAGATTAGTCTTGCAGCAGAGTTCAATATGGACTGTAGCGGGGTTAGTCGGGTGAGTGGCAGGCCAATTAGTAAGGAGTAGTGTTGAGCGAGCATGCTCGGCCGATGCTCGGATCGGCTCGAGCATCGCTCTGCTCGGCACATGGCGGTACTCGTACGAGTACCGCATGTGCTCGCCCGCCATGTTCGGGTCTCCTCCCCGCACGTTTTGCGGCTGCTGCGCAGCCAATAAACGTGCAGGGAGGCTCTGACATCAGTGTAATGCCAGCAGCCATGTTGGCTGCTGGCATTACACTGATTGGCTGGCCAGAACCCGTGGTCTGGTGCTGTATAGCACCTGACCAGCTAGTTCGGCTCAGTCTTAGCCAGGGAGAGATGAGGATAGGAAGGGAAAGTCAGTGTAGGGAGAAGACAAGCAAATTTGTGAAAAAAAAGAACCAAAAGTCCTTTTTAGGACTACTGTGTGTGGGGGCAGCAGTTTATTTTGTGTGGGGGGAAAAAAACAAACAAAAAAAAAATTTCATATATTCTGTTTAGTGTGCAAAGTTGCAGATTAGAGCACATTCTGTTTAGTGTGCAAAGTTGCAGATTAGAGCACATTCTGTTTAGTGTGCAAAGTTGCAGATTAGAGCACATTCTGTTAAGTCTTCAAACTCAAATATCAAAGTCACATATTCCATTCAGTGTGCTTCGCCGCAGTTTAGCAGCACATTCTGTGTACTGTGCAGAGTTGCAGAATAGGAAGAAATACTGTTAAGTCTTCAAACTAAAATATCAAAGTCACATATTCCATTCAGTGTGCTTCGCCGCAGTTTAGCAGCATATTCTGTGTACTGTGCAGAGTTGCAGAATAGGAAGAAATACTGTTAAGTCTTCAAACTCAAATATCAAAGTCACATATTCCATTCAGTGTGCTTCGCCGCAGTTTAGCAGCATATTCTGTGTACTGTGCAGAGTTGCAGAATAGGAAGAAATACTGTTAAGTCTTCAAACTAAAATATCAAAGTCACATATTCCATTCAGTGTGCGTCACCGCAGTTTAGCAGCAGATTCTGTGTACTCTGCACAGTTGCAGAATAGGAAGAAATACTGTTAAGTCTTCAAACTAAAATATCAAAGTCACATATTCCATTCACTGTGCTTCGCCGCAGTTTAGCAGCATATTCTGTGTACTCTGCACAGTTGCAGAATAGGAAGAAATACTGTTAAGTCTTCAAACTCAAATATCAAAGTCACATATTCCATTCAGTGTGCTTCGCCGCAGTTTAGCAGCATATTCTGTGTACTGTGCAGAGTTGCAGAATAGGAAGAAATACTGTTAAGTCTTCAAACTAAAATATCAAAGTCACATATTCCATTCAGTGTGCTTCGCCGCAGTTTAGCAGCACATTCTGTGTACTGTGCAGAGTTGCAGAATAGGAAGAAATACTGTTAAGTCTTCAAACTAAAATATCAAAGTCACATATTCCATTCAGTGTGCTTCGCTGCAGTTTAGCAGCATATTCTGTGTACTGTGCAGAGTTGCAGAATAGGAAGAAATACTGTTAAGTCTTCAAACTCAAATATCAAAGTCACATATTCCATTCAGTGTGCGTCACCGCAGTTTAGCAGCATATTCTGTGTACTCTGCACAGTTGCAGAATAGGAAGAAATACTGTTAAGTCTTCAAACTAAAATATCAAAGTCACATATTCCATTCAGTGTGCGTCACCGCAGTTTAGCAGCATATTCTGTGTACTCTGCACAGTTGCAGAATAGGAAGAAATACTGTTAAGTCTTCAAACTAAAATATCAAAGTCACATATTCCATTCAGTGTGCTTCGCCGCAGTTTAGCAGCATATTCTGTGTACTCTGCACAGTTGCAGAATAGGAAGAAATACTGTTAAGTCTTCAAACTAAAATATCAAAGTCACATATTCCATTCAGTGTGCTTCGCCGCAGTTTAGCAGCATATTCTGTGTACTCTGCACAGTTGCAGAATAGGAAGAAATACTGTTAAGTCTTCAAACTAAAATATCAAAGTCACATATTCCATTCAGTGTGCGTCACCGCAGTTTAGCAGCATATTCTGTGTACTCTGCACAGTTGCAGAATAGGAAGAAATACTGTTAAGTCTTCAAACTAAAATATCAAAGTCACATATTCCATTCAGTGTGCGTCACCGCAGTTTAGCAGCATATTCTGTGTACTCTGCACAGTTGCAGAATAGGAAGAAATACTGTTAAGTCTTCAAACTAAAATATCAAAGTCACATATTCCATTCAGTGTGCTTCGCCGCAGTTTAGCAGCATATTCTGTGTACTCTGCACAGTTGCAAAATAGGAAGAAATACTGTTAAGTCTTCAAACTAAAATATCAAAGTCACATATTCCATTCAGTGTGCTTCGCCGCAGTTTAGCAGCATATTCTGTGTACTCTGCACAGTTGCAGAATAGGAAGAAATACTGTTAAGTCTTCAAACTCAAATATCAAAGTCACATATTCCGTGTAAGATGAAGAAGGCGGGTAAAAAGGGACGGGGAAGTGGATGTGATCCTGATAGTTCAGGGCGCGGGTCAGGACGCGGAGAAACTGTGCCTGGTGCCAGAGCACAAGAAAGAAAGACATCCACCATACCTAGCTTCATGTCTCATTTTACAGGGCGTCGCAGGACATCACTCTCGAGGTCCGACCACTGCGAACAGGTGGTCGGTTGGATGTCAGCTGATACTGCTTCCAGTCGGTTAAGCACCACCCTGTCTTCCACCAAGTCCACTCTCAGTAGCCAAGAGTCTGATCAACATAATCCTCACTCTGATCATCCTTCCTCCCACCATAGACGGTCTGGTCAAAGAAGTGATCCCACACTGGAATATAGTGAGGAGCTCGTCTCATCACCAATCCTTCATTTGACCCTCTCTCCAAGCACGCTTGCAGAGGAACATGACATCTTATGCCCTGATTCACAACCTCTAGAGGGTACCCAATCACAAGAAGATGACAGATGTGAACGGCATTTAAGGTCAAAGGAAGTAGTGGATGATGATGATGATGAGACACAGTTGCCATTAAATCAACCACTATTACTGTCTCAAGACCTTGTTGAGGAGGATGTTATACAGTTGTCAATGACTGAGTATGTGGTGGGATCAAGACATGAGGAGGATGATCAGAGTGAGGAAGTGGAGGAGGACTTGGTGGACGATGAGGTGACTGACCCCACCTGGGAAGGTGGAGAGCCGAGCGATGACAGCAGTCCTGAGGGTGAGCCATCTGCAGCACCGCAACAGGCTGGAAGAGGCAGTGGTGTGGCTACAGAAAGAAGGCGGACCGCACCAAACCGGCCCGCAAATGTTCCACGGAGCACCCCCTTGCGTAAATCTACCTTGCCAAGGGGTAGGTGTTCCGCGGTATGGCGTTTTTTTAAGGAAAGTGCGGACGACAAAAGAATTGTAGTTTGCAACCTGTGCCACACCAGAATGAGCCGAGGCATGAACACTAGAAACCTCACCACCACCAGCATGATCCGACACATGGCATCCAAGCACCGTAATAAGTGGGAGGAACGCCTGGATCGCCCATCTGTGGCTGCAGGCCACACCACTGCCTCCTCTTCCCCTATTTTCGGTGCCGGCCAATCGCCTGTCGAAGGCGCAGGCCCGCATACCTCCCGCCCTGCACCTGTACCATCTGAAGCACCATCAGCGACCACATCCACTTCCCTGTCCCAGCCCAGCGTCCAAATGTCGTTACCCCAGGCATTTGAGCGCAAGCGAAAATACCCAGCCACCCACCCACAGGCCATAGCACTAACCTCACACCTTTCCAAATTACTGGCCATCGAAATGCTGCCATTTAGGCTTGTGGAGACTGAGTCCTTCCGCAGCCTGATGGCAGCAGCTGTCCCTCGGTACGCGGTCCCCAGCCGCCACTACTTTTCCCGGTGTGCCATCCCCGCATTACACCACCATGTGTCCCGTAACATCACCCGTGCCCTGACCAACGCAGTTACTGGGAAGGTCCACTTAACGACTGACACATGGACAAGTGCTTGTGGCCAGGGACGCTACATTTCCCTGACGGCACACTGGGTGAATGTCGTGGAGGCTGGGAGCGACTCGGACTCTGGGATGGCACGGGTGCTACCCACGCCGAGGATTGCGGGCCCTACCTCCATCAGGGTTTCCGCCAGCACCTACGTTATTGGCTCCTCCTCCTCCGTTTCCACCTCCGAATTCTCTACACGCAGCGCCACTCCCCCATCAGCCGGTAGCTGGAAGCAGTGTAGCACTGCAGTGGGGAAGCGTCAACAGGCCGTGCTGAAGCTGATCTGCCTTGGGGACAAACAGCACACGGCCTCAGAGCTGTTGCAGGGGATTAGTCACCAGACCGAGCAGTGGCTCTCGCCACTCAACCTGCAACCAGGCATGGTTGTGTGTGATAATGGGCGTAACTTGGTGGCGGCTTTGGAGCTCGGCAAGCTCACACACGTACCATGCCTAGCGCATGTATTTAATTTAGTGGTTCAGCGATTTCTAAAAACCTACCCCAATGTGCATGATCTCTTGACCAAGGTGCGCCGCGTGTGTGCACATTTCCGTAAGTCATCTACAGCTTCGGCCGGCCTGTTGAAGCTGCAGCAGCGCTTACAATTGCCAGCTCACCGGCTGCTGTGTGACGTGAGCACGCGCTGGAACTCCACCTTCCACATGTTGGCCCGGCTTTGTGAGCAGCAGAGGGCAGTAGTGGAGTACCAGCTGTTACACGGTCGTCGCCTCTCCGTTCAACTTCCTGTAATCAGAAGTGAGGAGTGGGAATGGATGTCAGACCTCTGTGAGGTTTTACGCAATTTTGAGGAATCGACACAGATGGTGAGCGGCGATAACGCTATTATCAGTGTAACCATCCCACTTCTGTGTCTACTGAAACGCTCGCTGCTCACAATTAAAACTGACGCTTTGCATGTGGAAGAGGTGGAAATGCGGGAGGAAGAGCTTACACAAGGTGATAGCCAGAGCACCCTCACTTCGTCTTCTCAGCGACAATTGGAGGAGGCGGAGGAGGAGGAGGAGGAGGAGGAAGACACGGTTGCCTCCGCTACAGAGGGTAGCCATGGAACTTTAGTTCCATCTCTTCAGCGTGGGTGGGCAGAAGAGGAGGAAGAGGATGAGGAGATTGAGAGTCATCCTCCTGGTGAGGACAGCGAAATCTTGACTGTTGGTACTCTGGCACACATGGCTGACTTTATGTTAGGCTGCCTTTCCCGTGACCCACGCGTTATACGCATTTTAGACAACACGGATTACTGGGTGTTCACCCTTCTGGACCCCCGCTACAAAGAGAATTTCTCATCTCTCATTCCTCCGGTGGAGAGGACAAGCAAAATGGTGCAATACCAGAAGGTTCTTGTTGAAAAATTGCTCCAAAATTTTCCATCTGACAACGCTGGCGGCAGAGTACGTGCTACCTTGGCCAAACGAGAAGGGGAGAAAAGGGGAGCACACAGCAGTTCCGACAAAGGCAGGGCAACACTCTCCAAGGCGTGGGACACCTTCATGACACCCCGCCAGCACCCTCACCCTGATGCGCAGCCTAGTGTCACAAGGAGGGAAAAGTTTTGGAAGATGGTGAAGGAGTACGTAGCAGACCGTGTCAGCGTCCTCAATGATCCCTCTGTGCCTTACAACTACTGGGTGTCCAAGCTGGACACGTGGTATGAACTGGCACTCTACGCCTTGGAGGTGCTGGCCTGCCCTGCCGCCAGCGTTCTGTCTGAGCGGGTATTTAGTGCTGCTGGTGGCATCATAACAGATAAGCGTATCCGCCTTTCCACCGACAATGCTGATAGGTTGACACTTATAAAAATGAACAAGGCCTGGATTTCCCCTGACTTCTCCACTCCACTGGAGGAAAGCCCCGGGGGAACATAAAGTCACTTTAGATATGTTATTTACAATGATGGGAATACTCTGTATTCCCATTCACCCCTTCCACCCAAAAAACGGGTATATGGTTGACTCTTAATCTTCTCATCCTCCTCCTCCTCTTCCATATGCCCTGTGATATAATTTTTATATAGGGCCAGCTCACCAGCGGGCCCTGTTTTACAATTTTTATATAGGTCAGCTCACCAGCGGGCCTTCTCATATAATGTTTTATTGGGTCAGCTCTCTAGCGGGCCCTCTCATATAATGTTTTATAGCGTCAGCTCACTAGCGGGCCTTCGCATATAATGTTTAGGATGGTCAGCTCCGCAGCAGACCCTCACCCATAATGTTTTAGATGGTCGGCTCAGCGCACGTTTCCCTCTTAATCATGGTCCCAGTTCAGAAAAATCGAGGAAATTTTTGGGAGAATTTGCCTTTGCGCACGTTTCCCTCTTAATCATGGCCTCAGTTCTGAAAAATCTAGGAAATTTTTGGGAGAATTTGCCTCTGCGCACGTTTCCCTCTTAATCATGGCCTCACTTCAGAAAAATCGATGAAATTTTTTGCAGAATTTGCAGATGATATACAAGTAAATATACAGCAAATACTGTTTGGTAACAATTTTTCGCCTAAAGTCGTTTTTATTTTCCTTTTTGTGTGTTTTACGGTCAGTCTGTAAAAATGGCGTACTACGGGCGAAAGATCGTTCCCAGCAGCGATGTTGGAGTCCAAGATGCATCCAGACATCCTCCCTATGCTGTCCCTGAACCATTTCTGTGGTGTTTCCATCATTTTCTGCCCTTTTCCTATGGACCAGGCACCCTCCCCTCATCAGAGCAGGGGGTGCCTGGTGTAATGCTCGAGTCCTCCCATTGACTTCAATGGGGCTCGGGTGCTCGGCCGAGCACTCGAGCCTCCGGGGGTGCTCGGTCAGAGCACCCGAACACCCGAGCATTGGGGTGCTCGCTCATCACTAGTAAGGAGTTACAGTAGTCAAGACGGGACATGATGAGTGTTTGGATTAAAATTTTGGTAGTGTCTTCTGTGAGAAAGGGTCGGATTCTAGAGATGTTGCGGAGGTGGAGGCGGCATGAGTTGGAGATTGACTGGATGTGAGGAATGAAGGATAGGGCAGAGTCAAATGTGACCCCCAGGCAGCGTGCTGTAGGGGTTGGTGTGATGGAGGTATTGTTAATGGTGAGGGTAATATTTGGGATAAGGCTGGTTGTAGATGGAGGGAAGAGAATTAGTTCAGTTTTGCCAAGGTTAAGTTTGAATTGATGGGAGGACATCCAGTCAGACACTCGGGACAGGAGGGAAGGGGAGAGGTCTGGGGAGGAAAGATATATTTGGGTGTCATCAGCATAGAGATGATGGTGAAACCCAAAGGAGTTTATTAGTTTTCCAAGGGAAGCAGTGTAGATTGAGAAGAGCAAGGGTCCCAGTACTGATCCTTGAGGCACACCAACAGACAGTGGGAGGGGTGGGGAAGTGGAGCCGGAGTAGGAAACACTGAAGGAGCGGTTGCAGAGATAAGATGAAAACCAGGAGAGTGCAGTGTCGCAGAGACCTAGGGAGTGGAGGTCTTGGAGGAGGAGTGGGTGATCAACTGTGTCAAAGGCAGCTGACAGGTCCAAAAGAATGAGTAGGGAGTAGTGGCCTTTTGACTTGGCTGAGAGCAAGTCATTGGCCACTTTAGTGAGGGCAGTCTCAGTGGAGTGATGAGGGCGGAATCCGGATTGCAAGGGATCTAGCAGGGAATGGGAGCAGAGGAATTTAGTGAGCCGGTTATATGCAAGGCGCACGAGAAGCTTGGAGGCGAACGGGAGTAGGGAAATTGGCCGGTAATTTGACAGTGAGTTTGGGTCCAGGGAGGTTTTTTTTAGGATGGGAGTGATTAGTGCATGTTTGAAAGAGGATGGGAAGGTGCCGGTTGACAAAGAGAGGTTGAATACGTGAGTAAGGATTGGAGTTAGTAGAGGGGAGAGTTCTTGGGTGAGCTGAGATGGGATTGGGTCGAGAGGGCATGTGGTTAGGTTTGAGCGAGTGAGGAGAAGGGACACTTCATCCTCAGTGACAGGTGGGAAGGAGCTTAGTGTGTATGTGGGAGAGGCGACAGGGCTGGGCTGGCTGGCTGGGTGGGGGTGGTAGTGATGAAATGTCATGTCTGATAGATTCAATCTTGTTCTTGAAGTGGTTGGCGAGATCTTGGGCAGAGAAGTTAGTGGAAGGTGTTTGTGTTGGTGGGTTTAGAAGAGATGTGAAGGTTGAGAAAAGGCGTTTGGGGTTGGAGGAAAGATTAGAAATTAGAGAGGAGAAGAATGACTGTTTAGCCAGGGAGAGGGCAGAGCTATACGAACGGAGAATGAATTTGTAGTGTGTGAAGTCAGCTGTGGAGCGCGATTTCCTCCAGTGCCTTTCAGCAGTGCGTGAGCACCTTTGGAGGTATCGCGTTAGTCTTGTGTGCCAGGGTTGTAGTGGGGTTGTGCGTGGGTGGCGTGGAGTTGCAGGTGCAGCGATGTCAAGGGCTGAAGTGAGAGTGCTGTTGTAGAGAGCAGTAGTTTTGTCTGGGCAAGTAAGTGTGAGGATGGGGTTGAGAAGAGGCTGCAGGGAGGTGGAAAATTGTTGCTTGTCAAGTGTATGCAGATTTCTCCGCATGCGCTTGATTGTGGCGGGGGTGATGGGTTTGCGTGGTATGATGAGGTTACCGGTGAGGAGGTGGTGGTCAGAGAGGGGAAAGGGGACATTGGAGAAGTTGGAGACCGTGCAGAGGTTAGTGAAGATAAAGTCGAGGGAGTGACCATCACTGTGTGTGGGAGAGCTGGTACACTGCGATAAGCCTAAGGAGGTTGTTAAGGAGAGGAGTTTGAGGGCAGGGGGGGTGTTGTGATTATCTATAGGGATGTTGAAGTCACCCATGATGAGAGTAGGGACATCAGAGGACATGAAGTGAGGGAGCCAGGAGGTGAAGTGATCAAGGAATTGTGCAGTGGGACCAGGTGGCCTGTATATAACAGCGACACGCAGGGGGAAGGGAGAGAAGAGGCGAAGTATGTGAGCTTCAAATGTAGGGAAGGAGAGAGAGGGAACAGTGGGGAGTACCTGAAATATATGGTTAGGGGGCAGCAGGATGCCTACTCCCCCTCCATGTCTGTTGCCAGGCCTCGGTGTGTGTGTGAATTGAAGGCCTCCATATGAGAGTGCGGCAGTGGAGGCAGTGTCTGATGATGTGAGCCAAGTTTCAGTGATGGCAAGGAGGTTTAGGGAGTGAGAAATGAACAGATCGTGAACAGCTGTTAGTTTGTTACACACAGAGCGGGCGTTCCAGAGACCAAAACAAAAGGGGGGGGAGGAGGTTAGGTGACGGGGTACGGTTATTAGATTGTGAGTGTTGCGCGTGTGAGTGGGTTCT
This sequence comes from Rhinophrynus dorsalis, assembly GCA_037306005.1. Classification (NCBI taxonomy): domain Eukaryota; kingdom Metazoa; phylum Chordata; class Amphibia; order Anura; family Rhinophrynidae; genus Rhinophrynus; species Rhinophrynus dorsalis. The sequence continues at coordinate 310,958,227 of CM074722.1, forward strand.
GTGGTACAAGAGAGAATGGAAGGGGGGCCTGGGTTAGGTGAGATGTCACCTGCAGCAAGTAGGAGGAGAAGGGACAGGGACATAAGGTGAGAGTGAGATTTGAAGCAGTGGGGCTTTTTTGCAGGGGTAGAAGGAGATGGTGGTGATAGGGAGCGGAGGAATGAAAAAAGTTCGTGGGAGCAGAGAAGTGGTGAGTGAAGAATTTAGGGTGCAATGTGAATGGCGTGACACTTAATGTGGACACAGGAGGAGGAGAGTCTTATGCAGGTGAGAATGGCGATCACAAAGCAATGAGCTAATTTGCCCATAGTGGGGTTAATGAATGGGGCAGTTGAGATGTGCAACAGTCAGTAATCCAGGAGAGTACAGATGACTTGGCAATCAAGGGTCAATCCATGGAGCGGAGAGTATAGGTGCCAGGGATGGTGAGGAGAGTCAGTAGCAGAACTGCAAAGTACTTGGTGAGGGTAGGAATCAGTGCAGGGTTAAATGAAGTAGTCCACTGATGATCAGGAGAGGTAGATATTGTAATGGTGGTTGGAGAAGAAATCAAAGTCAGATTTGGTTGTCCCCAGTGGTTTAGTGGTTAAATAAGCAGTTTGTAAAATCAGACATGGAAATCCTGGTTTCTTGCGTCAGGTGGTCAGTAGTTTCAGCAGAGGAAGCAAATGTCAGTGCTTGGTGGAAATGACTGTTTCTTCACTCTGAATTCAGCTTGTTTACTTGCCTCTTGTCTTTAGGTGGTTGCAGCAGCTGTCTCTCTCTTGTCCAACTCTCTTGCCTAACTCTCAGTACTTAGATAAAGATGTACTGTGATAAAGGTGCCAACTGCTACCCCAGGCAAATGCCACCCCTAGCTGGGCCTGAATATATAGTAACTGGAGTCCCTAAGAACACTGAATGACTGACTGAGGGATTTCCAAATTACAAATTGTTTTGGGATGGGAGAGCTCAGAGTGCGTTCAGGTGTGACACCATTAAATCTCTGATAAGAAACAGACACAGAGAGATATAGGAGAGGAATGGGGGAGGAAGGCAATATGGAGACTGGGACAGGGGGTCAAAATGGCTAATGTAGATTAGTACATACAACAAGGGGTTAAATGGTAGAGGGAGACTGGATGAGATTGGAGTTCCAGGTGAAGGGTAGATTAGTACATACCAGGAAACTGTATAGTTAATAAACAATTGGGGTACAGCACAGAACTTGAAGCAGACTGGATAGGAAACACATACCACGAAACTGTATAGTTAATAAACAATTGGGGTACAGCACAGAACTTGAAGCAGACTGGATAGGAAACACATACCAGGAAACTGTATAGTTAATAAACAATTGGGGTACAGCACAGAACTTGAAGCAGACTGGATAGGAAACACATACCTGTAAGGAAGATGAGAAAGTTGTTAGGAGACTGTCTTCATATAGCATACAATGCAGCATACTGGATAGATATTAACATATTATCTCTCTTGCCTAACTCTCAGTACTTAGATAAAGATGTACTTTGAGAAAGGTGCCAACTACTACCCCTGGCAAATGCCACCCCAGGCAAATGCCACCCCTAGCTGGGCCTGAATATATAGTAACTATGGAGCTGAAAGGGTTAAGGTTTTTCCTGTCTGTTTTTAACTACATTATAGACATCCCATTGATTCATGCCTTCAGTGCCACAGGGATGTTCAGTGCATTGCTCTGCAATGTGTTAGTAAGGGAAAAAAAGGGAAAGACTCACAGCCCTAACTCACCATATCATTTACTTATAATACACAGATATATAATGAAAACAAAAGTGAATAAAGTATAGATATCGGCAAGAAATGAAAGGGTTCTTCAAACTCCCAAAAGTTAGGCCAAGGCCTAAACCAAAAAGCAAACACAAAAGAAAAAAAACAATCCTGTGTCCCTCCATCCAGATTTTCAAAAATGCACACTGAATATAGAGCACATATCATATCACTATGTTGGTAAATATGAGGCTTTCGTTGCATAGTTTAGCCAGAATATTTTTAAGCTTGCTTACTCCATCAACGTACCCCATAGAAAGTGAGTCCCTATCTGAAACTGATAATATCCCTTATACTTGTAAGTAAATGCGTAGTGTGAAAATTAACCCCTTAAGGACCGGAGGTTATGGGACATTTCCGTCCCATAACGACCGCATAGGGGCACGTTGACGCGCCGGTACACGTGACCTGTCACGTGTATCGGCGCGTCACTAAGGGGCTTGAAAGAGATCGCTCCGATCTTGGAGCAGTCTATTTCATGCCCTATTTCTACTTACAGCGCTCCCGGTAGAGCGCTGTAAGTAAAAAGTACGTGACGTACCATGACCGTCATCGGTCCTTGAGTAGTTCAAGGACCGTGACGGTCCTGGTACGTCAAGGGTCCCTAAGGGGTTAAAAATAATAACTAGTAATAAGTAGGTAATATAACTTTGTGCATTACTTATGCACTTGTAGAATATATAAGTCAAATTGAGCATTTATCAATGGAAAGAGTGGAAAGTTCTGGTGTAAAATGACAGAGAGAGAGATGTGGGAAAGAGAGAAAGAAATAAGTTAACACTCTCAGGAAATGTTAACCCTTTGAGTGCCAGACGGGTACACAACGCATTGTGTTGCAATACGTTTCGTACCCCTCTGCCACTCAAAGGGTTAAGCCTCATCAGATAAAAACAATTTAATGGAACAGTCAATGTTTTGATTCCATCAGATATCTTCATTAAGACTTCAATGATGATCTCTGATTGGATAGAAACATTGACTGTTCCAATAAATTATTTATATCTGATGATTCTGGAATTGTCCTGAGAGTGCTGATTTCTTTTATTTCTAGCAGGCAGCACCAGTGGGTCTTTATAAGTAAACCGACAAAACAATCCTACTGAGTGGTCAATGACTCGGTCCTCTCATGAACATTTATCACAGCAAAATACAATGTACAGCTGCTAATTACCTTCACTCAAAGGAAATCCACCAAAAAACCCTCTGACATCAGAATCGTGCAGTCAGGGTTGTGACTGAAACAAATGGCATCACCTCTACAAAACACAAAGATATAAACTAAAATATGCATGAAAAATAAAAATATGAATACCCGCTATTGTGTGCTTTGAAAGCCAGAAATAGGAAAATATATAACTTACAATGCAGTGCCAGCAGGTCTAATTATATCCCAATAAGTACATGAGTGGACATATCGCAAAGCCATATTCCTGGATCATCTCAAGTCCATCCCATTGAAAAAACATGCAAGAAAAGAGATATGTATCAAAACTGAAATAAAGGCATACTCTGAGAACAGGCATTACCCAAGCTGTGAATATTCTCTCATATATATATATATATATATATATATATATATATATATATATGTACAGGGCTTATAATTTTAAGTCCTTTGCTATTAGCCAGACCTGAAAAGTTACTCGCCACTGCAAGCCAAAACATACCCACCAGGGCTAAATTTTCACTCGCCATTGGCTTAGACAGGTATGAAAAACTGCTGTAAAGTAAGAAGTCATGTAAATAGTTTATTTTTATTAATGAACAAAAAGCATAGTGAGTGAACAGAAGAAAAATCTAAATCAAATCAATATTTGGTGTGACCACCGTTTCCCTACAAAACAACATCAATTCTTCTAGGTACACTTGCACACAGTTTGTTAAGGAACTCAGCAGGTAGATTATTCCAAACATCTTGGAGAACTAACCACAGTTTTTCTGTGGATTTAGGCAGCCTTCATGTAATCCCAGACAGACTCAATGATGTTGAGACCAGGGCTATGTGGGGGCCATAACCATCACTTCCAGGACTCCTTGTTATTCTTTATGCTGAAGATAGTTCTTAATGACTTTGGCTGTATGTTTAGGGTCTTTGTCATGCTGCATAATACATCGGAGTCCAATCTGATGGTATTACATAATGGATAAGTATCTGCCTGCAGAAATGCAGCCCCAAACTTGCAAGGCACCTTCACCATGCTTCACTGTTGCCTGCAGACACTCATTCTTATACTGCTCTCGAGCCCTTGGGCAAACAAACTGCTTCTGCTACAAGCAAATATTTTAAATTTTGACTCATCAAACCAGCGAACCTTCTGCCATTTTCCTGCACCCCACTCCCTGGATTTTCATGCATATTTGAGTCACATAGCCTTGTTTTCACTTCTGAGGTATGTCTTTTTGGCCGCAAGTCATCTATAGAGACCACTTCTGACCAGACTTCACTGGACAATAGATGAGTGTACCTAGTTCTGTTTTCTGCCAGTTATGAGCTGATGGCAATTCTGGACATCTTCCAATTGTGAAGTAAGCATGATGTGTCTTTCATATGCTGCACTTAGTTTCCTTGGTTGACCACTGCGTCTACAGTCCTCAGTATTGTCTGTTTATTTGTGCTTCTTCAAAAGAGCTTGAACAGCACATCTGGAAACCCCTGTCTGCCTTTAAATTTAAGCATGAGAGAGACCTTGCTGATGCAGTATAACTACCTGGTATCTTTTTGCTGTGCTCAGTCTTGCCATGGTGTATGACTTTTGACATAAAACTATCTTCAGCAACCTCAGCTTGTTAGCTGAGTTTGGCTGTTCCTCAGCCAGTTTTATTCCTCCTACACAGGTATTTTTGTTTCAGTTAATGATTGTGCTTCAACACACATATTGAATTGATGATCATTAGCACCTGTCTGCTGTCTGGTATAATTGTTTAATCATACACCTACAATATATACCTACAAAATCCATGACTTTGTTTAAGTGTACCTAGAAGAACTGATGCTGTTTTGAAGGCAAAGGGTGTTCACACCAAATGTTTATTTTATATATATATATATATATATATATATATATATATATACAGAAAGATATCCATAATAATAGAGCTGGTAATTAAGTGGTATTTGAAAAATGGATGTTAACTTCTTCCAAACACTGACACTGATATGACAATCAACTAAAAGATGTTGCATGGACTCTAAAGTATCATCACATTCAGGTGTGGGACAACTTCTGTCTCTTAAATTCATAAGAGGAACATAGCTGCACACATACAATTTCCAGATTACTGAAAAGCATTAATTTCCAGCAGAATCCCACACAGATTTTTTTTTCATGGGAATATCCTATAATTCTTAAGGAGGAATGTTACACTTTCTTGTACATTTCAAATAATTTCACATTTTTAGGCAGTGGACTCTGCTGGGATATCAATAAGCAAGCAACCTTCGATCCATTTTTTTCCATTAAGTAGGGTTTGCAAGGAGTTGCTTCAGAGGTGGGAGGATGTAAAAACACTACTAACCTGCTAAATGTAATGGGGCATATTTATCAAGGCAGTTTTATAGCAAATCAGTGCATATTTACTCAAGGAAACATTACATATTTATACATGTACAGTGCAGTCCAGTGGTGTAGATGCAAAATGAATGAGTATATAATATATCAATGCAAGAACTGGTAAGATCCAAATGGAGAAAAATCAATCATACTACACTGAACTGGAAAAAGAGATGACAGAGACAACCACCTGATCGAATTTGCAAAATAACAACATTTTTACATTATGAATTCATTCTACAGAAAATGGACAAACTATTAATGTTTTTTCCCAAGGAATTAAAAATATATTCTCTAGATTCACTTAAACTACTCTGTGCCATTGTTGTACTTCACTTATGGACAGCTTTCTCTTTGGTGTACATTAGTCTGAGAGGCATCCTGTCAAATATGGTGGTCACACACTGGTATGAGGATCTGGGGTCTGTGTATAACAAAAAGCAGAGTCAGTGGAACAAGATTATTTTGTGGAAAGGTATCCCTTTTGATAAAGGATTTGTAGGAAATGTTAAAGAAAAAAAGTAGAAACGTTTTTTTCTCTTGTTTTATATTTATACTAGTTGAAAGCTGATTGGTCCCAGGAAGGTGCGTAGAGAGGACACCGGTCTGAATTCAGAGTGCCCTGTTCTATATCAGCCGCGGCGTGGGCAGTCTCTACTGCACATGACTTCATCGTGTGCAGCCCCCTCTACTGCTCATGATGGCATTAGCTAATTATTATATAGGATTTTGTATTATTGTACCTTTGTAAATGTTGTAATCTCATGTTTTTTTTCTATATTTTAAGAATGATTTAGTAAAAGTATCCTACTTAATGGAAGTGGCTAAGAGGCATAGTGGTCAGGAGGCTGATGAAAATTAAGGATTGTACCAAACCAGCTGTACCATGGGAAACAATGTTTTTAAATCCTTGGGAATCAATGCATTTTCAATGTCTTAGCATTTCATAGGATAAAAGTATCACGGTCCCCGTGATTCCCTGTCAATCTTTGCTGTGTATCCTGTGCATTGGAGGAAGCTGATTGGCCCGTCCAGGATATTCCTTTATATACTGGGTTTTGGGCACTTGTCAGTTGCCCTTTCGTGGTGTTCCTGATCCTGCGCCTCATTGCTGAGTTCCTGTGTCTCCTGTGTACCGACCCAGCTTGTCTGACTGCTCTTCTGATCCTGCTCCTTGATTGACCCGGTTCTGGCTGACGACCCTGCTCCGTGATTGACCCGGTTCTGGCTGACGACCCTGCTCCGTGATTGACCCGTTTCCGGCTGACGACCCTGCTACCGTATCGATCCGGTTCCGGTTGAGGTTCCAGTCCTGTGTGCTGTTCCAGTGTTCCTGCGTAGCTTCGGTTGCTCCGGCGACATTCTGAATTGACTGGTGTCTCACTGATCCTCTCTCTCTATCGAGCTGTTGCCTGAGGTAGCATTACATTCCGCTGTCTGCTGAGCTGTTCGCTCCTGTACTGAACCAGATTAACCCGTGCAGTGCCTGTAGTCTCTGGTTACGTGCCTCATATTCGCTTGCCAAGCATCTGGTTACCCTTAGAGCCTGCTACGATTGAGCCTGTAAGACCTAGCCATACCATCACTCGCAGAGCACGTTCCGTTCCGGTGTTCGGTGTGCACCGTGACCGCGCCGGTTGGTGCTGGTAGTCTGTCCGCTCTTGCAGTGTGGGTTTTGTGCGACACCGGAAGGGTGTCCTGGCTCTGGTTCACATACGCTCAGGGTGTACGATATCTCCTGCACTTCCCAGTGCTCCGGCTCACTACAGCTTGTGCAGTAACCATCTATCTTGGCACCCTAAGGGTGTTTGGGCACTATTCCGTTGGCACACGCAGGGTTACTACCGAGTTTACATTAAGGGCGATTCAAGTTCTGGTTTCTTCAGCTCTAGCAGTAGCGTTCCTCCTAATCCCACGGTGGTGGTATTGGCTCAGCTCTGGGCAATAGGTGTGCTCCATTTTACTACCTTGAGAGTGATTCAGTGCAAAAATTATCTTCCTTTCTCACCATCAAGAGACTGTTATCATATCCTGGGCGTCGGCCAATCTAGGACTGTTACTTCAGTAGCTCCTCTTAACCCTGTGGGGTTATCCCCAGTCTATATTTATATCCATTTATGTATTGCACTACCTTTACTTGGTCTGTACTTGCCAATACTGATTATACCTGTACTGGCCCCTAGGGGCACTGTTCTATTATCATTTTCTCAATAAAACTGTGTTTTTACCTTATACCGTGGTCTGAGTGTCAGAAAACTGTAACAGTACGAAAGGGCCATGACCTCAGATGGGAAAGGTGACGGTAATACACAGAACCTCCACTGGAGGATGGATGTTCACGAGCAACGCCTAGACCAGTTGGCACTGGCCATGCAAACCTTGCTAGAACGTACGGTACACCTTGGTAAACCAAACCAAAATCCGGTGGTCCCCCCAGTTATGACACCGGATAACACTACTGGGCAAATGGTGGCACCCTCCAGAAGTTTAACGGCGGCGGCGCCGTTACCGCTAAGATACGATGGCGAACCCACATTGTGCAGAGGTTTCCTTAACCAACTAGAGATGTTCTTAGAACTCACACCCCATGCCTTTCCGAATGACCGTAGTAAGGTGGGGTTCATGATATCTCTATTAACTGGCAAAGCCCTGGCATGGGCCAATCCTTTATGGGAGCAGACTAAACCATGTACTCTGAGCTTCCACGAATTTGTCAGACAGTTTCGCAGAGTATTCGAGACGCCTGGGAGAGCCACCTCTGCTGCTAAAAGGCTGATGGTAATACAGATGGGCGATCGCACTGTAGCTGATTATGCTATAGAATTTCGGATACTAGCTGCAGAAGTAGCTGGGAATAATGAGGCACTCCTGGCAGCCTTTGCGCAAGGGTTATCTGACCCCATTAAAGATGAGATCGCGGCCAGGGAAGTACCTACTGATTTGGATGAGTATATAGATTACGTGATTCTCATCGATACCCGCATGCGCGAAAGGCGCCTGGCAAAAAGGGCGAGTTCCAAAACCCATGGGCATGATAGGTCTTTCAACCCACCCTGTCCTCCCATTCCTCCTGACCGGGTACCTGAAACAGGTGAGCCTATGCAAATTGGGTTCACTAGGCTATCTAAGGAGGAGCGGGCATACCGCAAAAGACAAGGGCTATGCCTATATTGTGGTAAAAATGGGCATTTACTACACACATGTCCGGTACGGCCGGGAAACAATTTGTTCTTATTAGAAAATTAGAAAAATGCGAATTTCATTGTTCCAAAGTACCCTTCTTGGGTTTTGTTATATCTAAGGATGGCATCGCCATGGACCAAGAGAAGTTGGCTGCAGTCCTACAATGGCCACGACCCAAGGGGTTTAAAGCTATCCAACGGTTCTTGGGCTTTGCCAACTATTACAGAAAGTTTATTCAGGACTTTTCTACCATTGTAAAACCTCTCTCTGACCTTACACATAAGGGCGCGAATCCCTCTCAATGGTCTGAGGCAGCTGAGAAAGCCTTTGAAACCCTCAAAAATGCATTTGCATCTGCTCCTATACTATCCCACCCCAATCCCTCCCTGCCATTTATGTTAGAGGTCGATGCCTCTGAAGTTGGGGTAGGGGCAGTTCTCTCCCAACGCCCTAAAGAGGGTGGTAACCTGAGACAGTGTGGGTTCTTTTCCAAGAAACTTTCTAGTGCCCAAAGCCATTACAAAATTGGTGATAGGGAATTGTTGGCTATCATCTTGGCATTAAAGGAATGGCAACATCTTTTGGAAGGCACAAGAACCCCATTATTAATTCTGACGGATCATAAGAACTTGATTTACCTGTCAGAGGCTAAAAGGTTGTCATCTCGCCAGGCTAGGTGGGCCCTATTCTTGTCCAGATTTAACTTCATAGTATCATACTTGACAGGGTCCAAGAACGTTAGAGCAGGTGCTCTATCCAGACAGTTTTGCACAGACATTGAGAGAGATGAGGCCCCGGTTCCTATAATTCAGCCAGATAGGATTCTGGCTACAATTCGTACCAGTATCACTTCACCACTGGGGGAGCAAATCTTGGCATCACAAGCTCGGGCACCTCCTGAAACCCCAGTTGGCAAGTGTTTTGTGGATGAGCCTTTCCGTACCCGGTTACTCAAGACCTGTCACTCATCTAAGGCAGTCGGGCATATTGGCAGGGATCAGTTGGCATGGTCATTGTCACGAACATTTTGGTGGCCCTCTCTGAAAGCCAACTGCTCTGCATTTACTGCCGCTTGTGCCACCTGTGCCCATGCTAAAACTCCCAGACATCTCCCAGTGGGGCTGCTCCAACCAGTGCCTAATGGTGATCGCCCTTGGTCCCACATATCTATTGACTTTTTGGGAGAGTTGCCGGTATCCAAGGGCTATACGTTTATCCTGATGGTGGTAGATAGGTTCTCTAAAATGGCTCATTTCGTGCCCCTCTCTGGCCTTCCTTCGGCCCAGGAATTGGCAATAATTTTTGACAGAGAAGTATTCCGCTTGCACGGGGTTCCCAGAGTCATAGTATCGGACCGAGGGAGTCAATTCGTCTCAAGATTCTGGAGGGCATTCTGTGGCCAGATGGGCATACAACTGTCATTCTCCTCTGCCTACCATCCCCAGACCAATGGGGCCGCTGAGCGTGCCAATCAAGGACTGGAGCAGTTTTTGCGTTGCTTTGTGACTGTTCATCATGATAACTGGGCCGACCTGTTGCCGTGGGCAGAGTTTGCCAGGAACTGTGCGGTTAATTCATCGTCTGGGAGCTCTCCATTCCTCGTTAATTATGGATTCCAGCCCTGTCTGCTCCCAGACTCATTCCAGTCACAACAGATTCTGGCTCTGGGTGAGCATATGGAGCAGCTCCGTTCCACTTGGGCACAGGTACAAAGGTCCCTCAGCCAGTCCTTCCAGAGACATCAGGGGCATGCCAATCGCAGACGGCTACCAGAGGTTTCCTTCCAGGTTGGGGACAGGGTGTGGCTTTCCTCCAGGAATCTCAACCTGCAAGTGCCTTCAAAAAATTGGCTCCCCGGTTCATTGGGCTGTTCAAGATTACTCGCAAGATCAATCCTGTGGCATACGCATTGGCGCTTCCAAGTAATATGCGCATTCACAATGTGTTCCATGTGTCATTATTGAAGCCCTTGGTTTGCAACCGCTATACTACCACTCCGGTGGTTCCTGGGCCGGTGGATGTGCAGGGCCAGGAGGAGTACGAAGTACAGAATATTATTGACTCCAGGAGATTTAGAGGCAAGTTGCAATATTTGGTCCACTGGAAAGGTTATGGGCCTGAGGAACGCTCTTGGGTAAACCAAAAGGACCTCCATGCTCCACGATTGCTGTGCAACTTTCACTCTAAATATCCTCAGAAACCGAGACCCTCTGGCAGGGGAGGGGGTCTTTGAGAGGGGGGTACTATCACGGTCCCCGTGATTCTCTGTCAATCTTTGCTGTGTATCCTGTGCATTGGAGGAAGCTGATTGGCCCGCCCAGGATGTTCCTTTATATACTGGGTTTTGGGCACTTGTTAATTGCCCTTTCATGGTGTTCCTGATCCTGCGCCTCATTGCTGAGTTCCTGTGTCTCCTGTGTACCGACCCGGCTTGTCTGACTGCTCTTCTGATCCTGCTCCGTGATTGACCCGGTTCTGGCTGGCGACCCTGCTCCGTGATTGACCCGGTTCTGGCTGACGACCCTGCTACCGTATCGATCCGGTTCCGGTTGAGGTTCCAGTCCTGTTTACTGTTCCAGTGTTCCTGCGTAGCTCCGGTTGCTCCGGCAACATTCTGAACTGACTGGTGTCTCACTGATCCTCTCTCTCTATCGAGCTGTTGCCTGAGGTAGCATTACATTTCGCTGTCTGCTGAGCTGTTCTCTCCTGTACTGAACCAGATTAACCTGTGCAGTGCCTGTAGTCTCTGGTTACGTGCCTCATATTCGCTTGCCAAGCATCTGGTTACCCTTAGAGTCTGCTACGATTGAGCCTGTAAGACCTAGCCATACCATCACTCGCAGAGCACGTTCCATTCCGGTGTTCGGTGTGCACCGTGACCGCGCCGGTTGGTGCTGGTAGTCTGTCCGCTCTTGCAGTGTGGGTTTTGTGCGACACCGGAAGGGTGTCCTGGCTCTGGTTCACATACGCTCAGGATGTACGATATCTCCTGCACTTCCCAGTGCTCCGGCTCACTACAGCTTGTGCAGTAACCATCTATCTTGGCACCTAAGGGTGTTTGGGCACTATTCCGTTGACACACGCAGGGTTACTACCGAGTTTACATTAAGGGTGGTTCAAGTTCTGGTTTCTTCAGCTCTAGCAGTAGCGTTCCTCCTAATCCCACGGTGGTGGTATTGGCTCAGCTCTGGGCAATAGGTGTGCTCCGTTTTACTACCTTGAGAGTGATTCAGTGCAAACATTATCTTCCTTTCTCACCATCAAGAGACTGTTATCATATCCTGGGCGTTGGCCAATCTAGGACTGAGTTACTTCAGTTGCTCCTCTTAACCCTTTGGGGTTATCCCCAGTCTATATTTATATCCATTTATGTATTGCACTACCTTTACTTGGTCTGTACTTGCCAATACTGATTATACCTGTACTGGCCCCTAGGGGCACTGTTCTATTATCATTTTCTCAATAAAACTGTGTTTTTACCTTATACCGTGGTCTGAGTGTCAGAAAACCGTAACAAAAAGCCCCTTTCAGATCAATGCAAATATATGAATACCTTGGTGTCTGCTGACTTTTTTATTTGGATTAAGCTTTACAGTGATTATATCTTTCTGCTTCAGATCAAGTGGTACAACTGACATGAAGACTGGAAAGGATCTCTGAAAAGCTTGTCTTAAAATATAAACTGTTAGTCCAAATACAGAAGTTATCAGCAGTGCCAAGGCACTCATATATTTGCATTATTACATCTGTACTAATATTACTTCTACAAATAATCAGTGGTGTTTGGGGAATTGTTTTTGCCTACAATGGCACATGTGGTTTGCCCTACTATTTCTCTAGCCCCTCTTAGAATATTAGCCTCATTGTGTCTCATCCTAAGCAATGACGTAGCTAAGAGCATCTACAATGGTACATTCTGGTGTGCTTGCAGGAATTTTGCCAGAAAAGATTATTTGGCAGGGCCCAGTGTTCACTTGGGGATACACAGGCCAAAATATATGGACCCTTCTCCTCCCAAGCCTTCCTGTAGCTATGCTTTTCTATTATAAATCCTTTGAGTTTTTGACGGTTTCTTCCAGAGCAGAAGGGACTTGAAGTGTGCATATCTTAAATGTACAGTTCAGTTCTGCAGTAGAACTACTACAGCCCTACAGGACACTGATAATCATACTTTAGTTAGGAAGACTGATCAACCAAAGGTGACAAAACATCCCTTTTAATTCAAGGTACTTATGAAAAATGCATCCGTTTCGGCTTGATTTGATTTGAGGGCTGCCTTGCAGAATGTTTTTTCAATAAGTATCTCATTGTGTAGGAAGCCTGGTCTCCTTATGTAACCCTACCTGCAAGCAATCATGTAGCAATGTGTTTCTGGCCCCTTTGCCAGCAAAGGGGTTAACAATACATTTTTTAAATCTGTCCAAAATTATTTGCAGCTGGGAAACCTCAGGAATGTATTCATTTTAAAAAGGTTCTTTTAACACTGGCTTAAAAGTTCCAGGAATTTTAGATCAGATTATCTCAATCTCCAAATGGTAAAAAAAAAATAAAAGTGTAATGAGCACAGGTGGTTCTATCATTTTCATGGGTGGAACTGACAGAATGATCCACCTGCACTCAAGAGATTCTATTTTTAAAGTAATAAATGATAAAACGTAACTTGCAGCTGAATGAAATAATTTGTATTGTTATTCACAGACCACATTTCCTATACCTAAATAGAACTTAAAATATATTATGCATGTACTGCTTTTCCGGAGACTGGTAAAACAATCTTATGTACTCGCATTGAGCTGTGTTTTTTTATTAGTTGACCAGATCTCCATTTAATAAAGAATATTTAAGCTAGGTCTGCATGTGCAACTGAATCTGTGTGATATCAAAGATAAAAAAGATAGGAATAGGTATTGCATCAGATGAGACTGTTCATATGGGTGACTGTGACACAGCATATCAATCAATAGAGGCCTAAGTGGGTGCTCACCAGTCATATTTAGCTGACACAGTCATGCCACGCCCATCATTCACACCACCAAATACCCCTTCTTCCAGAGACTGTATCACTTAGGGAAAACATGTACCATCAGAGGTGAGTCAGCTTGGTTGGCTTGAGCAATACATCACTGTCACATGAACCTAACGTTCTAGAAGTTTTCATACTGCTGGACTGAACAGGAACAAGTGCCACCCTACAATGTGTGTTTTTTTCATAGCTGTCCTGCATTGAAATTGAGATCTATCCATATTATTTTGACACAGTAGAGAACAGCCACCTAACCAGGAAGACATATTTAGAAAAGAAAATGGTATCTTTCAACCTGCTGATAAAGAATATATGCAACACTACATATCTTATTTATGCAATGTAAGGGCATGTTTACGTAAATATAATGTGACCAGACCTCTGCTTTAATGCAGGACAGTTATGAAAATGTAATTCTCTAGTGCTGGAGAGGAACCAGGGATATAATGCAGTGTGCTTTTTTTAAATTAAATACGGCATCCATTGACCATGTATATTTCGTTCATCCATAGCTGAAACAAAATACAGCAAATAGCTTTTAACATCAAGTAAAAAAAAGTTATAGTAATGTGGACTAGACATGCATATACAGCAGTGGTGGGTAAGCTGAGGCCCTCATGCTGTTGAGGACTACAACTCCCATCATCTCATTAGCTGGCCGGAGAACTGTAGTCCTTAGCATCTGAATGACCTCAGCTTGTTGACCCCCAATCTACAGAGAGCAACCTGCATCTTGCTGCTATTCCTTGGTACTAGTAATCTGTATATGATCTTGGCTGCTGATACAAATAGAGGAAAATATTTTGCGTTTATTCAACTTCCTGGTAAATTAAACTTTACCCAATCATTTGGCACTGTGACAGCTTCCACATGTGGGTAATTAGGAAGCACAGTGATAGAGCAGGAAATGCAACTTCTTGCAGGGCACTTATCAGAGCTCTTCATAGATTCTAATAACTGCCTGCCAGTTTAATTCATTTTGTGATTAACAGAGATGCCAGTTTGCATGATTATATGTGTTTAAATTGCATTCTTGTTAACTTGCTTATGTATAATATTGTTAGTGTTCTAAAGTGATGTTCTTATTGACTGCAGCAGTGGTTCTCAATCTTTTTCTGATCAGGGCACCCCTGCATGCAGTCTGTTGTCTTCAGAACACTCCTAACATTTTATGTGTGATTTGTCAAGGGCATTATGAAGGGTACAAATATGTATCTATGTATGTATATTTATTTATTTATTTAGCTCCATACGTGTACACAGAGCTTTACAGAAGTTGTAATAGTACAATGCAAAAATACAGAGCTGGGTTAAGAGCATTAGTCTAAAGTGTGACTATTGCATTAGTTGTGGGGGAAAAGTGCAACAAAGGGAATCATACACTAGGAAAGGGACCCTGCCCCAAGGAGCTTACAATTTAATTGGAAACCATGCCGACATACAGAGATAGTAGAAGGTGGATCATAAGTGCAAACATAAGGCTTAGTGAAGGAAGTGCAGAATGATTCTGATTTGACTATCATTGTGCACAAGGAGGACATTGCTATTGAGATGCCTCCTTAAGCAGGTGGGTTTTCAGGAGATGCTTGAAAGGGATGAGTGTGGATGACTGATGAATGGTGATAGGGAGGGTGTTCCAGAGTCGAGGGGCAGCCAGGGAAAAAGACTGTAGTCGAGACATGTATCGAGTTGTGTAGGGAGATGACAGGAAGAACCTTTGAGAAGAATGCAAGTGACGGGAAGGGATGTAGCAGGAGATTAGACCAGAAATGTAAGAGGAAACTGAAGAACAAAGAGATTTAAAGTAGAGGAGGAAAATCTAGTAAGAGATATGATACTTTATAGGTAGTCAATAGAGGGATTTCAGGAGCCGATGACAGAGAAGGTATCAGGTAACAAATGCAGTATTTCTCGCAGCTGAACTGAGAAGTGACCGGAGAGAAGAAAAATGAGAGTCAGGAAGACCAAAGAGTACAATGTTGCAGTAGTGAAATCTAGAGAGAATGAGGGCCTGAGTGAGAGTTTTTGTTGCTGATATACAGAGGAAGGGATGTATTTTGGCAATATTGGTAATATACAATTAATCTTAAATCTCATGATCAGGATAACAAAAACAACATATTGTACATAAAAATGTACATAAATATGCATTTGAAATTCAACATTCACATTTTTGTCAAAGTCTTCACAGGGAACATGAGGCACCTTAAGTGGATGTCTGTGACACACCAGAGTCCACAGCTCCTTGGTTAAGAATCACTGGACATGGACAACAGTATTCTACACCAATAATAACACAAGAAAAAATGCATGAGTTTTCTTATTATATATTATGGGGTTGTTTACACTGGCAATTATTGCATTTCATGCTGCAGGGAGATGCAGCATACTACACTTTTTCTTGGATATCAGGGTAACGCTCCTATAAATTTACCCAATAGGTTTCAGTGAGATTACATTGACATTGCATTGAAATTGTGTATCTCCTGTAGGTGGCTATGATTTCTCTGTAATTTATATATGTTACTAAAAAGGATACTAAGAAATCCTGTTAAACTATCACATAAAAAATACACCAACATTTTCTGTTGGTACAAATAATAAAGTCATACTACAAAAAAATTCCAGTGTGAACTGTAAACTGTGAATGCAGCATAATGCAGGAGAAAAGACAATTACATAAAAAGCACACAGCCCAGTAGGAAATGAAAACTTTGGTTGTTAGAGTCATCTCTAACACATTGCAGTGGTGTCTATCATCCAAGGGATTAATAGAGTTTTCTTGTGAGAAAACAAGGGTACTCTAAGTCTAAGTTTTTATTAAAATTTTGTTATAATGCTTTTTTTCATTAGCACTTTGGATGCCAGAGAGGTAGCCAACACATTCTGCAATGAGTTGGATACCTCTCATGTACTCTAAGGGTTAAACTGTCATTTTATATTATGGTGTCAGATGATTCTGTTCCTATCACATTCTATGGAGAGCTGTAGTCTATGACTCCCCCCCCCATTAGAATGCATTATAAAAAAAAAAGTGGCCCTGTAATAACTTTGGAGTGAAAAATCTCATGGCAGTGGGATTGACTCAGCAGGAAAGCCCTGTAACATTTTGTAGAAAGTTTTCTGCTTCTTTAATGCAAAAAAGTATGTCATGGGGTAGTCAATTGCTTGACCTCTAGCTGATAGGTAGAAAAACTCCCATCATCTCCAGCCACCCAATTGCTGTTTGGGGATGACAGGAATTGTAGTTAGTCCCTAACAGGTAGGGTCCATCGACTGACTTTCTCTACATGAAGTGAACAGACAGCTACTTGTCCACAAAATATGTGTGCATATATTTATGGAACATAACCAAATATCACATTCATAAGGTTCATATAACTTATACAGAATTGTTCCATAATGTTCTACAGACAGAAAGGCAGAGAAATCCATCATTTCAGCAGGGCACTTTTAATTATGGGCTGCAACATTCATTATGTATATACATTCCATTATATAGATCAGGGATGGGCAAATCTTTCTGTATGAGGACCATATTTAGAATTCCATTTTGTGCAGAAGTCCAGAGTGGTCATGTTGTGTGCTCATGCACACACACACTTGCACACTCAGACATACAAACACACACTCTCACACATACTCACTCTCACATATACATTCAGGAACACACACTCTCTTTCGATTATAAGAGTTTGGGCAGGGAACTCACTTCCAGTATTTTACTTGTAACCCTGTATTGTCTGTATTGTGAAGCACTGTGTACACAGTCATGCGCAGTAGAGACTGCTGCGCGTGCTGCAGTCATGCGCAGTAGAGACTGCCACTGCCGCGGCTGATACAGAGCAGGGTGCTCTGAAGGAGCGTCCAACTCTGTACCAGCTGCGGCACGGGCAGTCTCTACTGCGCATGACTGCCCCGCAACTGGCTGCCAGTGGCACTGTGACCTGTATAACGGGCTCTTCAACTAGTTCATTCATAATCACACACAAATACACTCAGACACACACACACATGCATATACACACATTCACATACACATTTAAACACATGCCAAATGGAATTTTTTTATGATAACTTTTTTTTTAAAACTTTTTTTTAAACATCCCGATACAACTCATCTCTTTAGCAGTGCTCCATTGCTGATTTGTTATCCTTCACTGGAGTCAAGAGGAAAAGGATAAATTAGTATAATAATATAATTAGAGGAGAGTAATAACACAAGGAGGGAAGGTGATCTGCCCAACTGCATAATGAGAACTTGTTTCAGAAGGTGCAGCATGATGTGTAAATTGTTCCCAAAATAGCACATGAGCAGGGCGCTTAGACAAAGCAAAAACTCTGCTTTATGCCAATTGTTCTACAAATTAGATAACTTCTGGTTTTCTGCAAATCAGTTTTCCCAATTTTTTGTTATAGCAAGTATTAGCATATCTGGCTATATCACACAGACCATAGCTTCGTGGAGTTTATAGGCCATGGGTATGGAGTAGGTATGGTGTTTTACAAATTGTGGATCTGCAAAACATTCAGTAAATGTATGGCCTTATTCAGGAAGCCAAAGAAGAGCAATCCTGATGCAAATCAACTGCATTATAGGTTACAAAAATTATCATTGGTTTAAAAGTGGAGTTTAACATTGTGAATGCAGTTCCCTAAAATGTAACCCTTTGAGTGCCAGATAGGTATCCAACACATTACAGGGTATCAGATGGCATGTTGCAATAGAACCAAGGTAGGAGAAAAAGCTTTAAAGGGATAGTAATACTTTGTTTTAACTTTATTTTATTTTGTAGGCATTAAAAAAACATGAAGAATGATATAAGTCTTATCTCTGAAACCTTTATGGTTTAAGAGATATTCACAAACAAAGTATCGCCCCCCTGTTCAACCAGATCAGAAGGGAGATGCCCAGGTAGACTGCAGAGAGGGACAATCTTCAATTAAGATAATGGAAAAAGCTGAAAAACTTGTCAAGGGGGGAAGGGCTTTCATTGTTTTCATACAAAGAAAATTGTCCCCTTCTGTTATCTGTCCTGTCATACAACCAGACTCACATCTGAGAAGAGATTGTTTACACTAGGTAAAAGGGGCAGGAGGGGAACTTTGCTTGTGAATATCTCATAAACCATAAAGGTTTGAGAGATAAGACTTATATCATTCTTCATGATTTTTTAATGCCTACAAAATAAAATAAAGTTAAAACGAAGTATTACTATCCCTTTAACTGTTTTTGGACTCTCTAAGCCCCAAAATTTCCAAGGCTCAGTATGTGTACTTCTGTGGCTGATAGTGCAGGGAGACAAAGTTGGGAGGTCAGTATGTGCATGGGCGGATTGTCCTATCAGGTGATCGAGCATCCCCCGATGGGCTGCTAGATCATGGGCCGGTGGGGGAGATCAGAGCCCCAGGATATGACATAATATCCTGGCGCCTGCTCTTCCATGCCTCACAGGGACCACAAGGGGGCGTCGATAGAGATGTCGGTGCATATAGTGGGCTACTTAAAAAAATGAAAAAAAAAATGCCCAGGCTGGTATTCCCCTACAATCCGCCCCTGAGTATGTGTACTTCTATGGCTAATATGGGACAAGGCTGGGATGTCAGTATGAGTGGGACTGCACCAGTGATAGAAGGCGTAGTAATGGGTGAAAAGTTCCTATTTATCTCACTGGAATTTTCACAGAAAACAATTCGGTGCTTCTTCTTTTGAAATTGCCATGAATAGTAACCACAATTTCCCTAAGCCTCAAAATCTCAGAGATTCAATATGTGTAGTTCTATGGCTACCAGTGCAGTAGGACGAGGCTGGGAAGGCAGTATGTATGGCTCTATGGCTACCATGGGACAGAATTTGGGGGGGGGGCATTGTCAGTATGAGTGGTTCAGTTAGGTTGGATTGGTTTTGGTGGGTTTGGGGTTGGATTTGGTGGTTTTTGGGTTGGATTTGGGATGGTTTTTGGTTGGGTTTTGGGTTGGTTCTGGTGGGTTTTGGGTTGGATTTGGTGGGTTTTGGTTTGGTTTTGGTGGGTTTTGGGTTGGATTTGGGTTTCACCCATACTGCGTCCTTAATGAACCCATATTGCGTCCTTAATGCACCCCTATTGTACCCATAACGAGTCAATATTGCAACCATATTGCATCATTGCACCCATATTGTGTACTTAATGCACCTATATTGCGTCCTTAATGCAACCCTATTGCACCCATTATGCGTCAATATTGTACCTATATTGTGTCATTATTGCACCCATATTGTGACACGTTAACGCACGAAATAGTGAATGCGCCATTCGGAGCATCGCAAAATGTAGAATCTGCTTCACTTTATGATGCAAAACTTTAAATGCAACACTTCAAATGATGCAGCAAAACACATGGGTCATTTTATGATGCAAAACTTTACATGCAACACTTCAATAGTAAACCCACTAGAGTTAGGACCATGAGTATAGGTGGCAAGTGGAGCCTCTCCTGTTCCCATATCACTACTGGAGAACCCAGTTCCAAGGTGGCCATGTAGTTTGAGGCACACTAGCTTGCTCATCATCATCATCATGCAGGAATTGCAGCAGCCGCAAAATCCACAACTTCACTGCTGGTGTTGGTTATGATACCCATCCCAATACGAATCTCTTTCTCCCAGTCCTTATTGCTTTCTGCCAAAACTGCTTTACTACTCTCCTCCACCCTATGTGCTCCAACAACACCATCATTCTCATAACCACCACCACCACCACCACTAGTCTCTTGCTGCTCTTTGAGACTGGTTGCAGATGACAAATGTGAGAGAGCTGCTGTCACAATTACTATCTCCTCAGAGGAAGGCACGCTGGCAGCAGTAACAGTAGGGACATGCAGCTGATGTGCACTGCTGATACTGTAACCAGTTTCAGCTTCTTCAATATAGTTCCCCACATCCAAGGGACGATGTTGGTAGAATGGAGTACATTGGGTCAGGGGAATGTAGGCTCCCTTTGCTGCTGATGCTGCTGAATTCCTCCTTCACCTCTGTATCAGCAGCAGAGTTCATACACCTTCTGATGGTTATAGTGCTAGCCACGCCAGCACTCCAAACAACTTTATCTATATTGTAACTTGTATTTTTATATTTTTTTCTCTCTACCTGCTTCCACTCTCTTTCTCTTGTAAACTACACCTCTCTGCATGGCAGGAAATTCTGGGTTTTTACAGTATGGAGACAGGTCATTTTATCTCCACTGGAAAACATTTGCAGGAAATGGAACAGTTATAGCAGGAAATTCTGTGGTGTTAATGAGACAGAGGAAAATCTATGGGTTTCCCATTGGAAAAGTGGAAAATCTTGCTTTTTTGTGACAAGTCCCACAGGAACAAAACAGAACTTTTTGCCCATCCTTAGTTATGTTGATATCAGTGTAGTGGAACAAGGCTGAAGGGATTTGTATGTGTGGTTCTAAAGCTACCATGGGACAAGGATGTAGGGTCAGTTTGTGTGGTTCTGTGGCTACTGTTAGACTATGTTGGATGTCAGTATGTGTGGTTCTATGGCTACTGTCGGACTATGTTGGATGTCAGTATGTGTGGTTCTATGGCTACCAGTGCAATGGAACAAGGCTGGAGGGAGGGGGATGTTATTATGTGTGTGGCAGAAAAAGGAGAAAAACTGCACTTTTCATGGGAATTCCTGCAGAAGTCAAAAAGTAAAAAGGAGATACTGCTGCTAATTTATTGCCTATCAAGCGTAATGCATTCCTTTCATAAAAATCGGATGAGAACAGGATAAAACATATAATGTTTATTAAATTGTTGGACACATAGCATAAAAAGCAGCAAAACAGGACTTACATACACCCATGTCAGTCCATGGGTGTATGTAAGTCCTGTTTTGCTGCTTTTTATGCTATGTGTCCAACAATTTAATAAACATTATATGTTTTATCCTGTTCTCATCCGATTTTTATGAAAGGGATGCATTACGCTTGGTAGGCAATATATTAGCAGCAGTATCTCTTTTTTACCAGTTTGGATGGTGGCGCTGTGGGGGACGCCTTGCTGCTAGGCCTCAGCGTATTTTTATTCATATACGTGGAGTCCGGAAGTGTATTGTTTGTATATGGACACCATAGCCTGAACCGATAGTTTGTGTCGCAGTTAGAAGTCAAAAAGTGCAATTTTTTTTAGTTTTTTTGAGGTTCAGGTTTATGACCATTCCTATCAAGGAGGATGAACTGGAACCCTTTCCCCTACCATAATTGCTTTGCAGAATTGTCCAGGGCTGTGGCTAACTGCTTCAGAGCAGGTTTTGGGCCACTCTTTTTACCGAGGCAGATACACTAGGAAGAACTAGATTAATTCTGGATTAAACCATCTGAACTGCAGGAGAGAAATAAGAAGTTCTTCTGATTTAAATGGGACTTTTAACACCTTGAATACTCGTTAGGTCTCTCACATCATGAGTCAATGCTTAGTGTGACCTCCCTATTCATGGGGTTAAAAGCTCCATTAAATTTCTAGAAATGTCTGTTTCTCCGTTAGGTTGCATTTGGTTTACTTTAGAATTGTTCCACAGGAGAGATGCACTAAGCTGTTATAAAGTTGTGATAGAAGATAACATATCCAGTTTGACAAACTAATTTGTTATCCTATGTAACCTATGCAGGTATGTCCAACTTGTGAGGTGTTAGTGCACAGGATCCATAGAATAACACTAGGAATGGAGAGTTTTTCACACTCGAAGTTATCACCAATTTATCACACCTTAGTGTATCTCACCCCAGTTCTTCTTAGTTCATCAGCCACAAAAAACAGCTGGGATCTGTAAATTGCATCTGATTCATGGCAAAACATACAGATGATTCAGATACTTCTAGTGATACACATCAATGCTTTGTTTTACCAAATGAATTACATGTTAGGATCTGAATGCATTGCCTGGTTGTATTTCTGCCTGTGTGCAGGCGACTGTTACTTAGATACTGAACAGAGAGTCTGAGGATACACATGTTTTGTGGCCTGTTATTCAAGCTTAAGGGGACAAGATAGTTTCCCCTGATCATGGTACCATTTCTTCATAACCAGCCGACAGTACATTAATGACATTTGAGCAGAATCTGTTGGCCCGTAGGGCAGTCAAATGATCCTTAACCTTTCATACTGAATGCCATCTGGATACTTTTCTATTGTCTGACTACTTAACATAATGGCAGTTAAGGTCATCTGCTGGCATCTGTAAGAATGTGTTTATCATCACTGCACCAGGTATTACAAAAAACATATGGCCTTACATACTCTGTGCAATATTGTTGAGAACATGTAACCCTTTTGGTGCCAGAGGAGATATTGCAGACCCCATTAGCATCAAAGCATTATACATTATTTGTCATACATTAACCTGTTGAGTGCCAGTGGGGTGCCCAACAAATTGCAAAGTAATGCATTGGAAACCCCTCTGGCACTCAGAGGGTGAACATGATACTGAGAATTAACTGAGGAGAAATTCTGGGGCAAACCAACTGCACCCCAGGGGACACAGAACATTTTCTATTGTTTTAAATGGGGCTTTGAGTTTGAAATTGCTTGTAGTATTCAAGGGGTAAAAAATCCTTTTGTAATCAATGGGAATTTGTTCCCATTGTTGCCCTAAAATTGCTCCAGTTCCTCTTAGTAGATCAGCCTCAATGCACTACCTGATCAGAGAACTGTTTTATGGGCTACTGTTAACCCTTTAGTGCAGGAGGGGATACAATAAATTCTTCTACAGTGAGTTGTCCACCAGCCTGTATCTCATCTGGTTAATACTAAATCCTGTACACCTTTCTGGGCTTCCTCTTATGTCTGGCTTTCCTACAGCACCAAGTATTACACACTCCTTATCCTTTTGGATGCTAAAGACATTCCAAACCCATTGTGCAGCTATACACTCGAGATGTGTCTAGCATCCTAGGGGTTAAATTAGCCCCGTAGCTTGCCCATAGGCACTAGCATGCCTGTGCTTGTGTTTCCATTGTCTTGTTTGTCTCTGTTTGTGCTGCTTCTAATAAAGGCTCTCTGGGACAGACACTCCCTTCATTTTCCCAAGCTTTAACCCTGTGTACACCAGATAAAGCGATTTCTGTATTTCATGTAACATTAAAATCATTACTGTGGCTGGCATTGCAACACCTTTTTGAGATTTTGGGCCCTATGCTCAAAGTAAAAGTGAACAAGTTTGGGGCAGACCAATTGCTGCATAAAGGATGAATAAAAATTTCCAGAACAATCATTCATTCAATGGAAATGTTTAATCATCTGAATGTTAGTGCAGTCTCCAACGCATTGCAAAGCTTCTCTAGTATTCAAGCAGTTAAAAGTGAAATGTGACATCACAAGCTTTACCATTGGCAGCCTGTACCAGATTAAAGCATGGAACCACGAAACCTAAACAACACATGATAATTTGGAAATTACCAGAGTTTTAGGGTTTTATGCAGAAGGCAAATAATGAGAAATTCTGGAGCATATTAACTGCACCATAGGGAGGGAAATAAAATGTCTCTATATTCCCGTTGATTTAAATTGGGTTTTTAACTCATTCAGTCTTAAAGAGTTTTCCAGTATGTTGTGTCACAATGAATATGATACTTTTCTTTTAGGTGGTAACGCTGGGAGGTGTGACTGGTTGGGATTTTTAGGTTACTTCATGATCTACTGACAGATGTTTATGTAACTGAATAAATGATTTAGTACAAGGCCAAAGTATTTTACTCACACAGGATAATTCATAAACACATATACTGAACTTAACAAATACTTAAACAAATATGAGTTTTGAGTTGCTGTGGAGCAATATGATACATATCTACATATCTATCTATCTACCTATCTATCTATCTATCTATCTATCTGTCTATATATATATACCTGGGAATTTTTTCTTCTAGTGTTCCCAGAGGGTGCTCAGGTGGTGCTGCTTGGGGATATAAATGACTTGGTTTGTGTCACAAAGGGGTGGAGCTTAAATAGGGTGGGGTTTAACAGAATGTGCCATAAAGTGGGCGGGAAAAGGGTGGGCAGTGGGCAGAATAAGGTGGGAAGAAGGCAAAGTGGGCAGGAAATGGGATGAACAGGCTGAGAAGAAGCAGAAGTGGGCAGAGTTTCATAACTGCCCACCCCTGGAGAATCAGCCTCCATCCCGGAGATCTGGTAATTCAATGCTATATCCAGAGTCTCTGGGGAAGGCCAGAGAGTTCTGACCTATGCTCATATACACATACCACACAGTCTGATCTCCTAAAAAGAGGGACTATCTCTCCTAAAGAGGGACACTTGGGAAGTATGAGTTTAGGTCATGAAACCAGTTGAGGCTTGTATTTCATATTAATTGTGACTGTTTTATTTATTATAGTATGCTAGCATATATATGGTGTTGCCCGTCTCTATGCCTTGACCCTGTAGAGAGCTAAACAGAGAGGATTGGCATTCATTTCTCACCTGCGACTAACTGGTGATTAGATGACCTGTATGAGAAGAGAGTAAATCCAATACAGTTAGATTGTGAGTCTTATAGAGTGTGCTTGGTTCACATGTTGTGTGTCCCTATTTGTTTATGTTTTTGAGGAGTTAAAAGCCATATTTAAATCTATGGGAATACATGGAAATACTATTTCCTCTCCATTGGTGCAGTTGGTTTATTTCAGAATTGATCATATTTTGCTTTCTTGATAAGGCCCTTAGTGCCCTATTCAACAAGCCTAAGAGGTTTAGTTCTGTAGCAAACCAAGATCTGGATCTGGCAAATTGATCCATGGTCATATATCTGAGGTTTTGCTTATTTCTCTTTGGGGATAAAACCAGTGATCAATTCTCAGTAGCTGGATGTTTTAAAGAGATTGATATCACTTTTATTTCATTACATAGCCATTCAAAAAATACAAAGCATATGTTTTGCATCACTGGGTGCTTAACCCCATAGTTGCTAGAGATGTGTCTGATGTTTTGTAATCACTCTAGCTATCCAAAGGTTTAAAGAAAAGTTCCATGGAAACACAGAATTTGACAGCATGGCCTATCTTGTGTCACCATTTTCCTGTAGATGTAAAAAAGTTCAGATATCTAATCCAGACCTGTCCAAGGTCAGTCTTCAAGGACCTCCAACAGGCCAGGATGTAAGGATTTCCATCATTAAGCACAGGTGAGTTAATCAGTGACATTCATTTTGACTGACTCACCTGTGTTTAATCAGGGAAATCCTTACATCCTGGCCTGTTGGTGGCCCTTGAGGACTGAACATGAACAGACCTGATATAATCCTTAGACAAGCAATATATCTATCCCAAGAGCTCTTGAATTCATATACCGTTTTTATCCGTATTACTTCTACAGGAAGGCTGTTCCATGGATATCTCACATTCTCCATGGTGTGTTTTTTTTCTTATGCCTTTTCTTACATTTCATTAACCCTTTGAGTGTCAGTGGGGTAACAATTAATTAGATACCCCTCACATTCAAAGGGTTAAAGAGCATATAATAGTAACATGTGATAATGGTAGAACCATATAAAAAAGAGAAGAAGAGTGCCACAATAGTGTAACAACGTTATCATGTATCAAATTGTAAAACAAATGTTTCTTCTCACACAGTGTGTAGGTCAGATAGTTGTTATCAACTGATCTGACATGAAGGCATGCGGAGAATTACACCGTCTCTGTTCGGGTTAATCCAAGGCACTTCCTCTGGACAAAGCGGCGGAGGGCATCATGGTGTCATCACTATGCGGTTTGCTTTTGGTGCTTTCATTTTGTTCTATGAGGATTTCCCACAAAAGTTGATTTCTGGGTATAGGGAATAACGTGGGGACTGTCAACCAGGGATGGGAGAGTTGTAGGCTATACTGAGCACTCAACTTTTGCGGGAAATCCTCATAGAACAAAATGAAAGTACCAAAAGTAAGCACATAGTGATGATGTCATGACACCCTCCGCCTGTTTGTCCAGAGTAAGTGACTTGGATTAACCTGAATGGAGATGGTGTAATTCTCCATATGCCTTCATATCAGGTCAGCTGATAACAACTATCTGACCTATACACTGTGTGAGTAGAAATATTTATTTTACAATTTGATACATTATAACTTGTTAATCTATTGTGGCACTCTTCTTCTCTTTTTTATATGGTTCTACCATTATCACATGTTGATTGCCGCCTGGGGAGAGAGTGTGAGAGGGAGCTGTCTATTTCCCTGCTGAATAAACTGTATCTGGCAACAGTGTAAATTTCCCAGCTGCTTTTGGGGTCAGTTCTGGTATATGCCATTACTGACACAAGTCATTTGTGAGTGCACACCTATAGGGTGTTGGTGATGGCTAATTTTTTCACTGATTGATATACACAGGGCCCTGTTTGTTTTGTCCCTTCTTCTGTTACTACAATATAATAATAACAAGTATGTTTTGGTTCTCTTACATAACATAATCCTTCTCTGTGGTAAAGCTCAATTTTGCAGCCTCCTCTAACAGTCAAATGGTTAAAATGTACCAATCACCCTAAATCAAGTGTATTTTAGTTTAATGAGAAATACATACTGACCACACGTTGCACATGCTAGCTATGGGTATTTTTGTAAAATAAATAGTTTTTGAGAAAGGAACCCTTATTTATTATTGGCACAGTGTGGTATTGTATACAAATCGACAGCACACAAACTAATTAACATTTTGTGCTTTGCCAAGCATGCTGTCTGCTATGCTATTGTCATGGAGTGACTTGAGAAATAAAGACACTGACGAGTACAGATAAAATTAATAAATTATCACTTTCACGACACCAAGGAAGGACAGTGAACATACTTCCTTCACCCTGCACTAGGCAAGTGTTAGATGGACCCACATCTGTACCCTAATGCTAGGGTAAACCCAGGCAACAGGAGCGATACACAGGAATCAGTAAATGGACCAACACAGCACTAGGCTCAGGTACACCACGAAAGGGCACTGAGTAATGGAAATGTTGAAGCCTTTAAGCCCTAGTAGGTGGGCGGAGACATGACAGCAATTACCAGTGACCTATAAGAACAGCGACTTGCATTGAGTGACAGCCAGGAAGTAGCAAGGTCGCTGTTACAGTAACGCAAAACTGGAGGCAATCACTGGCACCGTGATAGTACCCCCCACTCAACGATCTCCCCCTCGTGTAGGAGACCATACCTTATCGGGAAATTTCTCATGAAATCTGCGCAGCAATATAGGAGCGTGAATATCAAACTGATTCAACCAGGAATGCTCCTCTGGACCATAACCTTTCCAATGGACAAGATATTGGATGCGCCCCGGACTTTGCGGGAGTGCAGAATGCTTTGAATGTCATACTCATCCTGGTTTTGAATGTGCACTGGACCTGGCACTACAGGAGCGAATGAGTAGTGGATACAAACCAAAGGCTTCAGGAGTGAAACATGAAAAACGTTGTGAACGCGCATGATCCTAGGAAGGTCTAAGGCATACGACACAGGGTTTATTCTGCAAAGCACCCAGAAAGGTCCTATGAAATGTGGAGCCATCTTATGATAGGGTACTTGCAAGTGCAGGTTTCTGGAGGCCAGCCAGACTCTATCCCCAACTTGAAAAACAGGAGCAGGACGCCTCCTGCGGACTGCATGTTTCTGATAGCACTTTGAGGACCTTCGTAAGGCATTCTGATCCTGTGCCTATGTGGAGCTGAGCTGCGGAATATGCTCATCCAGAGCTGGAATATCTTGTGCTTGAAATGAGTCCAGGAGCAGAGATGGTTGGAACCCATAGTTAATAAGAAAAGGAGAGCTCCTGGACGAGGAGTTTATGGCACAATTCCTGGCAAACTCAGCCCATGGCAACAGGTCAGCCCAATTATCATGATGGTCAGAAGTGAAGCAGCGCAAGAATTGTTCCAACCCCTGGTTGGCTCTTTCCGCAGCACCATTAGTCTGGGGGTGGTAGGCAGAGGAAAATGACAGTTTGATGGCCATCTGTTCACAGAAGGCCCTCCAGAACCGTAATACGAATTGACTACCATGATCAGAAACTAAAACCCGGGGTACTCCGTGGAGCCTGAATACCTCTCTGGCAAACACCATACCCAAATCCTTAGAGGAAAGTAGTCTCACTGTCATGAGTATGACCGTACAGCCCTTGGATCTAGGCAGTTCTACCATAAAATCTATGGAAACGTGTGACCATGGGCGCTCTCCATTCTGGACTGTCTGGGGCAATCCTAGAGGAAGATGCCTGGGAGCTTTGACACGAGCACAAACAGAACAAGCCTCCACAAAGGCTGCACAATCAGCTCTTAAACTAGGCCACCAGAAGAGCTGTGAGATCGATCAAATTAATTGGTCCTGACCAATGTGTCCAGCTGCCTTGGACGAATGATAAGTTTTGAGTAGCTTAGTACGGAGATTGTCCGCTACAAAACATTTGCCAGTGGGTCTCTCTACTGGAGCATTACCCTGAGAAGCCAGAATCTCTTCTCCCAAAGGAGACATAATGCTAGTGCATATTGTGGCCAAAAATGCGATCTGCGGAAATGATCGTGACGTGTTCACTTTCTGTCTCACTCTCTGGGCCAAACTGTCTAGACAGGGCATCTGCATGAATATTCTTGGACCTAGGGAGGTACGAGACTACAAAATTGAATCTAGACAGAAACAATGCCCATCTGGGCTGTCTAGGTGACAGTCTCTTGGCCTCAGACAGATATGTCAAGTTTTTATGATCCTTTAGGATCAGGATAGGAGCCTTAGTCCCCTCCAGGAGGTGATGCCAATCACGAAGAGCGAGGATAATGGCTAGCAGTTCACGGTCACCTATATCAAATAGGCTCTGAGCTTTAGTCATCTTTTTAGAGAAGAATCCACAGGGCATCAGAGTCATGCCAGGCTTGGATCTTTGAGACAGCACTGCCCCTACACCTGTCTCAGATGCATCCTCCTCCAGGGTAAAAGGCAATGTGGTGTTAGGATGTACCAATACTGGAGCCAACGAAAAGGCAGATATCAAGGCTTCAAAAGCACTGTTGGCCTCAGGGGACTAAACCGATGGGTTAGCGCCCTTACGTGTTAAGTCAGTCAAGGGTTTGACTACTGTAGAAATATTTTGAATTCATTTTCTATAATAATTAGCGAATCCTAAGAACCTTTGTATGACCTTCAGACCCACAGGATGTGGCCATTGAAGGACTGCCAAGAGTTTATCTGTATCCATGGCAATACCTTCTACAGAGATAACATAACCCAGAAAGGGAACTCGATCTTTATTGAATTTGCATTTTTCGAGTTTGCAATACAGATTGTTCTCTTTCAGTTTTTGCAATACTGTAGCAACATCTCTCCTATGAGTCTCGATATCGGGAGAGTGTATCAGGATATCGTCCAGGTAAACTACTACACAGGACTGTAGTAGGCTTTTCAAAGCATCATTTATGAACTCCTGAAAGACCGCTGGGGCATTGCATAGCCCAAATGGCATGACCAAATACTCATAATGGCCACTGTGAGTGTTAAAAGAGGACTTCCACTCATCCCCTCCTTGATTCTAATCAAATTATATGCCGCCCTTAAATCAAGTTTTTTAAACATAGAGGAACCCTTCAAGTGGTCAGACAACCCTGTAATTAATGGGATGGGGTAGGCACTTTTCACCATCAGCTTATTTAGACCTCTATAGTCGATGCAGGGTCTAAGCTCCCAATCTTTTTTTTTGACAAAGAAAAATCCAGCCCCCCGGGCGAGGAAGATTTCCTGATTGTGCCTCTGGACAAGACATCAGTAATGTATTCCTCCATGGCCCCGTTTTCTTCTACCGATAGGGGGTAGGTGCGGTCTTTAGGAGGTATCGAGCCTGGCGTTAAATTAATAGCACAATCATATGGTCTGTGTCCCGGCAAAGTGCTAGCCTCCCTCTTACTGAACACCTCACTGAAAGACTGGTACTCTGAGGGTAAAGAGGGGGAGGTACACAATATCTTAATAGGTTGCTGTAGGCAGGCCCCTTTACAATAGTCAGACCAGGATAATATGTCACAAGTCTCCCAGTCCACTTTGGGATTATGCCTCTGGAGCCAAGGGAATCCTAAAATGACGGCATGGTGTAGAGACTGAATAATCTGAAATTGTAGAGTCTTGACATGGAGAGCTCCTACCCTCAGAGATAGTGGACAAGTCCCATGTGTGACATGGGATGGTTCTAGTGGTCGACCATCAATAGCCTCTACAGTCAATGGAGATTCACGGAGCACCAAAGCAATATTATGTACTTTAGCGAACTTATCATCAATAAAATAGCCTATAGCACCAGAATCAATCACTGAGGAGTTAGCCCAAGATATAGCCACCTGTAAAATAGTCTTGCTTTGTTCCAGATCTGGGGACTGACTGACTCCACCTAGGATCTGTCCCCTCAGGGATCCTAGGTGTGTGCGTTTCCCGGACATACCGGACAAGCCCGCAGCATATGGCCAGCCTTACCACAATATAGGCATATACCCTCTCTACGATGGAAGGACTGCTCCTCCCTGGACAAACGTGTAAAGCCAACCTGCATGCGCTCAACCTTGGTAACCTCCGCACTAGGTGGCAAGGAAGGCGAGGGAGGCATGGGTGGGAAATTCCAGTTTGGTGCCAATCGCGACTCATGCCTTCGCATGTGGCTTTTATATGTGGATCTTTCTCTTATACAGTTGTCAATCAGTATGGTGAATGAAATAAACTGATCTAGATCTACTGGCAGCTCACGGGCTGCTGTCTCATCTTTAGTCACATCATTCAGCCCTTGCGAGAAGCCTACCTCTGCCAGTAGTGTACGAAACTCTATAGCATATTCTGCTACTGTACGGGCGTCCTGTTGAATCGTCATCAATTTTTTTGCGGCAGAGATTGACCGGCCTGGAATGACAAAAACCCTACGGAAGGCCTCAACAAATTGAGTGAAATTAGAAGTTATGGGTTTAGCCATCTCCCACAATGGATTGGCCCATGCTTTCGCTTTGGAACCCATGGGGTACCAGTTCCAAAACAATTTCGAGTTGGTTCACGAACACAACATGGGATCCCCATCGTATCCTAGAGGGAGTGGAGCGGTACCAGACAGCCCTCTATAATTCGTATTCTCGTATTCTGAGTGGTTGTTACTGATGCCGATACTGAAGAGTCCATCAGTGGTTGCCCAATCATATCAAAATGCACAGTTCGGTCTAGGAGTGTCTGCAACACTACCGACAACTGATAAAGACGTTGTTCCTGCATATCCATCCTGGACATGATATTAAGCAGCTGCCCAATACTGGTATCTGTACCATCAGGGATCATGGCCCTTTCGTACTGTCATGGAGTGACTTGAGAAATAGAGACACTGACGAGTACAGATAAAATGAATACACTTTATTGAAACACAATAGTAGCAGCAATGTACCTTTCACTTTCATGAGACCAGGGAAGGACAATGCACACACTTCCTTCACCCTTCACTAGGCAAATGTGAGATGGACCCACTTCTGTACCCTAACGCTAGGGTAAACCCAGGCAACAGGAGAGATACACAGGAATCAGTAAATGAACCAACACAGCACTAGGCTCAGGTACACCATGAAAGGGCACTGGGTAATGGAAAAGCTGAGGCCTTTAAGGCCTAGTTGGTGGGCGGAGACATGACAGCAATTACCAGTTACCTATAAGAAAAGCAACTTGCATTGAGCAACAGCCAGGAAGTAGCAAGGTCGCTGTTACAGTAACGCAACACTGGAGGCAATCATGGGCACCGTGATGGCTATGGATTGTTTTAGACTGAGAACACTGTTGGGGGGGTTCTAACAACATCACAGTAGTAACTTTGTAAACATATGACCGTAGGCACAAAACTAAGGTGTAGTTATCCTGGGGCAAACTAAATGTACCACAGGGACAAACAAAAATGATCAATGATTTAAAGGGGGGTTGTAAGTGCTTAAATGCTTTGCAATGTACTGGAGACATTTCTAGCATTCATGATCTTAATATCGTAATTTCAATCAATGAGAATAGTAGGATTGCTTATTTGCCCCTACTGTTCTGTTGGTTTACCCCAAAATAGCAACACTTTTGCTTTCAACATATGAACCATATAAATGAATTAGCATATTGTGATATACATTCGCATTAGGTGCTGATCTGTACCACCTACAGGTAAAAGTTCAATTTTCAAAAATGCTTTATTTTAAAATAGTACAATATATAGGCAAAAATTTTTTTTACATTTTTAATATATATGCAGTGGTTGATTCTCTTTAAAGGGACAGTAACACCTAATATGTAAAACATTTATATCTTGTAGGTTGTATTCTCCTAAGTGGAAAAAAAAGGTACTCCAATTGCTGAGAGAAGTTTTATTCGAATGTTATTGCAGCTCAAACTTCAATTTTTTTAGGTGCAATATCTCAAAATTTGACAGTTGTGCTGTTTCTACACCATCAGTTGACCATAAACCTCCACAGTTTGGTGTAGCAACAGCGCTACTGTGCCACTGTATCCCTATACTATATTTATTTCTCTGCAAACCTACCAGACTACCTGAGCAGTATGCTCACTCCAGCTCTCCATACTAACTATAACCTCCACTCCACTGCTAACAACTCACTGAGTATACCTCATTACAAGAAAGAAGCCGATCGATCTGCCTTCTCCTTCAGAGCTCCAAAAGTCTGCAATAACCTACATGAGAAAATCAGATCTTCTCCCAGTCTAAAATCCTTACAAATAACTGATTCCTTATATCTAAAAACAATATGCAACTGTATATAACATTTTAGTATATGTATTATGTATTTGTTTTTGTGCAAATACACAACTCTTGCTTTAAAGTGGATGTATCACCTATGCAGAACATCCTCTAAACAGTTAGGTGTTACATCCAATAGCATTAAAACACTATTATTATTTCTTTTTAAGCTTCCTTTTGGTTTAAATGTGACTTATAAAAGTCTGGGCTGCACCCACTTCTGTATAGACTGCAGCCCGACGCTCTGCCTCTGCTCTCCTCCTTCCTCTGATGACGGAGGATTCTGTCAGTAAACTGGAGTGCTCTCATTGGCTAGATATTGATCTCTGCCAAAGATACTGCTCCAGTTTACTGACAGACGCCTCCTGAAGGACCAGCGGTCCCGGGGTGTGTGGTCCTTTAAGGACCAGATTTAAAAGTTTGACGTGCCAGCCCACTTGACTGATCATGTGTGCCAACACGCTGAATGGGGGACAGAGAGAGATCGCTCCGGTCTTGGAGTGATCAACTTCAGTTCCCTCTATTATTCACAGTTCTCCTGCAGGAGCGCTGTGAGCAAAAAGTACATGACATGCCAGGACCGTCACTGGTCTTTAACGTCAAAATAACAGTGACGATTCTGGCACGTCACTGGACGTTAAGGGGTTAAACACTCCAGAACATACTTGGAAACGAGAAATCTCAATGCATTTTTCCTGGTAAAACATTTTATAAATAAAAATTTTCCATATTAAGTGTTACTATCCCTTTAAAAGACATTCATTAGGTCTTTACCCTTTCAGTGCAAGAGCGGTACACAACGCATTGCAGAGCAATGCGTTGTGTACCCCTCTGGCATTGAAAGGGTTAATGTGATGGGTCACATCAAAGGCATAGTAATACTTCGTTTTAACTTTATTTTATTTTGTAGGCATTAAAAAAACATGAAGAATGATATAAGTCTTATCTCGCAAACCTTTATGGTTTAAGAGATATTCACAAGCAAAGTTTCCCCCTCCCGCCCCTTTTACCTAGTGTAAGCCATCTCTTCTCAGATGTGGAATGCAGTCCATAGACCAGACATATAACAGAAGGGGACACTCTTATTCCTATGAAAACAATGAAAGCCCTGCCCCCCTTGACAAGTTTTTCAGGTTTTTCCCTTATCTTAATTGAAGATTGTCCCTCTCTGCAGTCTACCTGGGCACCTCCCTTCTGATCTGGCTGAGCAGTGTTACATCAGTAAAAGGGGCGGGAGGGGGACACTTTGTCATTGAATTACTCTGGAACTACAACTCTGACAGAAATGAAATAACACTCTCCAAAGTCCAAATACTATGATGATTAATTATAGCTGCTTTTATTATGAAACATTACTATCCCTTTAACCACAGATTAGATTAAAAATAAGTTCTCTTTCTTTCGAAAACATAGAGATGTGACATAATTTAAAATCCGGAAGCATGAATTTTAACCCATTCACCAAGAGACACTCCCAAAAAAGAAAAATTGCTTTGTACTGCATTGCAGACAAAAGAGTTAATGCCTGTAGCCTAAGAAAAGTCTTAAGTGAAATATATTTTAGGGGTATGTTTAACATTTTGAATGCAACAGAGGCATCCACTGCATTGAGATGCAATGCATTGTATACTTCTCTGACACTAAAAAGGGTTAAGTCCCTCAAAAGGTTTAGATTGTGCACTGGCCAAAAGAAACATTTTTTTCTTGCAGAAGAATAAAATAAAGGGCTCCACACAATTTAAAATGTAGAATGATCAATAGAAATAGAATAAAGCCCCGGGTCTATTTGCACCTTCGGCAACAATAAGAGAACAATACTACAGCTCTGGTTGGCTCTGGAGATTCAGTGGTATTACGATATGACACCACATAAGCAATATATAGTGTGAAGTCTGTTGCCTGAAGGCTGCTCAGGATGACTCCAGAGCTGAATTTTCTTCATTTTCTTCTGTTTGGATGTTCATTTTAAGGATTTTTTTTATAGCGGTTTCTTTATTCTGGAAAAAAACTCTATCAACGACAATCTCAAAAACAAGAGTGCATGACCAGAGTCAGGGATCAGCACCTACTGTCATCCTACATATAAACTCACATGTGTAGGTCACTTTCACCGCTGATATTTGACTGTGGGCTGAATGTACAATTATGTCTCCCTACCAAATCAGGGGATGGAATCATTTTTTGTCCCTGCATAGCATCGATTTACTAAGCTGTGTGTGTTCCCAAATCCCTCCCTTTAACCCTTTGAGTGCCAGAGGGGTATGCAATGCATTGCTCTGTAATGGGTATATTGTGTTCACCTTGGGCACTCAAAGGGTTAAGATCTAGGGCTTTGCTGCCCATCAAATATCACATTTGTTTCTATGCATTTGTTAAGTCTTTGTGTGCAATGCTTTGGATACCCCTCTGGCATTCAAAGGGTTAACTGTACTTGCACCAATGGTAGGACATTGGGGAAGTCTGTGGGTGTTTTAGGGTGTTTTACCTCTACTCCCTGTTTAAGGATATATAATAAGCAAGTCCTTGAGGAAATGACGTGTGTATGTCAATTCACTGCTCATGTTATGTATCTGGCTTATGAGGTCTGCAGTCATTATAGTACTAAACATGGTGAAGATTGTCTGTCTGTAGGCACTGAAATGGTCATACACAATAGTGCATACCCAGAAGTATAGCCACTGGTGTTAGAGGCTAAGAACAATGGGAGCTGTACAGTCAAATTCATACATTCAACCCATTAGCTCTAAGCAAATGTAGAAGAATTCTGATTAAAACCAGCTGAAAAAAATTGGACTTTTAACCCCCTGAATGCTACTGAGATCTCCAACATATTGCAAGGCAATACATTGGAGACCTCTCTAGCATTAAATGTGTTAAAAGCTTAATTTATGCAAATATTGTCCTTTGACTATAGGCCCTAATTTACTGCTTTTTCTCTTTTTCATTATCCTTTCTCACTCAACTTCAATACTTTCCACAGCTATAGTTTATCTGTGGGGCTCATTGCTATAGATGAGCTAAACATCAGAGCTTTGTTTCACAAATGGGGGATTCAGAGACCATTTTGTATTTGACTGAATCAATTTTATGAATCACATATGAACAGTGGAAGAGGGAAAGAGTGGGGAAAGCATGCAGGAGGGAAGGAGTGGGAGAGAAAGAGCTAGAGCGTATCTGAGATGGGGTGCTAAGTGCTGAGAGAGATGGAGACAGAGATGGGAGCATGGTGGAGGGAAAGGGTAGGACAAAATGGAAATGCTAGAGAGATAATGGGAGAGATGATGAGTGGGAGAAAGGTTGTGGGATAAGGTGATAGTCAGAGCAAGAATGAGAGATAGAGCAGGGGGGAGGCCGAGAGACAAAGGTGGGAGGAGAGTGAAAGAGAGTAAGAGAGATGACCAGCACTCCTGTCTGCTTCTAATACTCTAAATAAGCCCTCCTATCTTATCTATACAAGTGACCCAAACAGAAACCTGCTTAACTGACACCTGATGGTAATAAAACTGTTTTCTTAATTTTTTTTTTATTTTCTGCAATCTGATTGGTTAAAACAGCAAACAACACAAAGCATGTGAAATGGCATGTCTCATTTGAATTCGGAACTTGCTGAATTGTTCTGCTGTTCATTATACAATACCCTACTGTAAAACAATGTAGCCCTAATGTACAACTTCAACTGCTCCCACAAATGTAATCTATTTAGAGACATCTACACTTACTCTTTCTATCATAGCACTTCCTCGTTTAAGACTTTGCAGTTGACCCATCTGTTTTCAGGATTTCACCAGCAACCTGGCTTGCACTTGTCCAACTTCATTGACTCCATCTTCTTGAATCACGGACACCTACCTTTCTCACTCTTCTGCCGACTCATGTTTTATTTTCTTTTTAGTTTCTATAGATTATAGGCTCACACAAGGAAGGTCATCCCTAACATTTGAGTCAGTATCTACCTTTATGTTATAATGAATTATTTCTCATCAACTATACATTACCACAGAGCATG
Source organism: Rhinophrynus dorsalis (assembly GCA_037306005.1). Lineage (NCBI taxonomy): Eukaryota > Metazoa > Chordata > Amphibia > Anura > Rhinophrynidae > Rhinophrynus > Rhinophrynus dorsalis. Next base: position 310,995,517 of record CM074722.1, read on the forward strand.
CTAGCTCTTTAAAAACACAATAATAAGAATAATTCACAACTTTGTCTGTTTATCAACCCCAGTCATATAAAATGCTCAGGGGTTAATTCTAGTGGCACACTGAAGATGTAATTATTACCTGTATTGCTTCTTTTATGCCTATCAGCTTTTTCATCCAATCTCAAGTGAAACAGTTATGGAAAGTGAGGACGGAAATGTGGTAAACTGGGATAGAATTCTTAAGTGATAAGATAACCTGCTTAGACAGACTGTGGTAATAAGATGCTGTCTTGCTGTGCTACATTAAATGATCTGTCTGAATGGTGTGAATTTACATAGCATTTCATCAACATTACACCACTGCCAATGGTGTGTAAAATTTATGCAAACTAAGATTAGTTAGATCAATGTGATTTTTTCTGTTTGCCTTCTGGAATACACTCATACATTGATTCACTCTAAAATACATTTCTTAAGTTTTCTATAACATATATGCACAGCAAATTTAATCTAAAAAAACAGTTTGGCAATTTTAGAGTTAACAACATTGTGCCTGTATGTAATCAAGATAATGCCATAAATACATTTTGTCTGTAGTCAAATATTTGTTTATATGCAGGTTTTAAAGACTGTATTATGAAGTAAGAACTATAGTGAGTACTCAGTAAGGAAACGTGCAGGTATGTACAAAAGAGATGCAGTTTGGTTTGGAGATCAATCTCGAAAAACTCTGCATCTTTTCTTATCGATTCAGAACAAATAAGAAAATAAGAATAAGAGACAGAGTGTGTGGGAGGGACAGTAAAGCATCAGAAAATGAGTGTGGGAAAGTATGAAGCAAAAGCAACAGGGGTTTGGCCAGCAGGAATAAGTAGAGGGCAAGCCAAAATGAGCGGGAAAGAGAAGGTATTGAGCTGGAGGAGATGGAAGTAATGGGGAGGGTAAAGAGAGAAGGAAAGTAGGGGAGTAGGCCAAAGAGAGAAAAGGGGAGCAAATCTGGGGCTGAGGAAAACCATACTAATTGGGTAGGAGAAATTTGGGAGGGTGAGAGAAAATCCCTACCTAGCTCAGACGACTGCCTTGGACAGGAACATAGTGTGACATCTACAGGTAAGTGAATATCTGTTATTCTAAACTTAGAACTAAAACAGCTGTCTTGCATGACATGTTTAAGATCTTGTGATATAGCCTGTTTCAGATGAAACATTAATTTACATCAATTTACAGAATTGTTTCTTCATCTTTAATAAAGATGTGCAACTGTGGGACAAACCAACTGCCCCAAAGGGATTGATATGAATTCCCAAATTTCCGTTGAGTCACATGGGACATTTAAACCCTTCAATGCTAGAGATGTCACCAACACCTAGCAAAGCAGTGCACGTGGACCCCTCAGCATTCTAGAGGTTAAAGATCCCATTTAAATTATCGAGGATTCTAATATTTGGCTTGTGGTACAGTCTGATTGCTCCAAAATTGCACTAAGGGCCTCATTTAAATCTCAAGCCAAAGAGGTGAAAAAGATAAAAGTCGACTGCACTAGTAGGGACAAATGAAAATGAGATTCACTCTCCAGTTCCTATGTTATTCTATGGTGCCCATGCAACAAGATATCTCAAGCTGGAGAGTGCACAGTGCATAAGTGCCGTAGAGTAACATAGCGCTTATTTCACTGGAGAGCTCTCTCTTTAATACATCTCCCCCGAGGAGCTTGGAAGGACATAAGATTAGAATTCAGTACAGAAAATGTCCATAGAATGTACTTTGTTTACAGAACTATGGCACATCTCAAATTATTATTTAGAAAATGGATTTTGTCAACAGTATATATATATATATATATATAAACACAAAACATATAATAAATAAATAACATTACTTGAAGAAATGTCCTTTTGAAGTGACAATTCATACTCAATACCTAAGCTAAATGCTTATTTTATCCACTTACAGGATATTGGTGCAATTCTGGAGCAAACCAACTGCACCAGTGGGGGATAAAGCAAATACCCCGGATACCCATTGATGTAAAAGAGGCTAGAATGCTAAATGGTGATTTGCAATGTGATGAAGACCTCCCTAGCATTCAAGGGGTTAAAAGCCCAATTTAAATCCTTGGGAATTTTCCTTTTTTCCTCTGTAGTGCAGCTGATTTGCTTCATCTTAGTGAATATGGTCCTATGTGTGGGACACATATTTCAGATATACATAAACAGATATAAGTAAGTGTGGATTTCATACCCTTTGAATGCCAGAGAGGTATGAAACGCATTGCAATGCCATGCTTTGGATACCTCTTTGGCACTCAAATGGTTAAAGAAAAGGTAGTGAATTAAATGAATATTATTACAGGCAGCAGAAATATAATTATTAGAGACACATCTGTAAGGTTATGGGGAATAAAATGATGGCCTGTGGTTAAATGGATAATGACATTTTAAAGTATCTGGAAAAAGCAAAGATTGGGTGGACTTTGAAGCTGATATACTAAGAAGAAATATAGTAATTCAGGAACAATCCAATTGCCCCAAATGGGGCAAATAAACATTCTTCATTGGATATCAGCCTCAATATGTGTCCGTTATCTACCATCATATTCCACAGCAGAAATACACTTGACTCAGCAATGCCATGAGGGGGGTGCGGCAGGTGCGGACCGTACCAGGTGACACCTTCAACGGGGGTGACACCTGTGCTGCCGTCCTCTATTACATTCAGCTTTCCTTCATTGAGTCTATTAAGACTATTAAGCATGACTGTGCATGCTTGTGCAACGTTCTGGTCAGCGCACCATATGCAGTATGTCATCACGGCCCGCAGGGGCGTGTGATGATGACAAAATCATTGGTTAGTATAAATAGATGCTTCACGCGCCAAGGAGCAAAGTCTGGCCCCCATTTTGCCTGCAGCCTGGTTCAGCGGCTCTTTCCTGGAACTCAGGGGGATAACAACTATCAGGTGAATCGGGCAACAGCGTGGGGCTAGGCTGAACATTGTGGATGTCAAGTTGTGCAGACTGTGTGGTGATGGACAGTGTGGAGGTCGTGGAGGTGGACAATGGTGAAAACTTGAAGGTGGACAATGTGGTATTGGACAATGGGGGCCAATGTTGAAATGGACAATGGGGGCCAATGTGGAGTTGGACAAGGGGCCAGAGTGGGGCTGGACATTGTGGAGGTAGACAGATTGCATGGAGGTAGTAGACAATGGGGGCCAATGTGGAGGTGTTGGACAGTGGGGGCAATATGGAGGTGGTGGACAATGTGGAGATGGACCATGTGGAGGTGGACAATGGAGTACAATGTGGGGCTGGACATTATGTTGGTAGACAGACTGTGTGGAGGTGGTGGATAATGGGGGCCAATGTGGAGGTGGTGGGCAATGTGGAGGTGGCAGTGGGGGCCAATGAGGAGTTGGACAGTGGGTGCCGATGAGGAGTTGGACATTGGGGGCCAGAGTGGTGCTGGACATTGTGAAGGTGGACAGACTGTGTGGAGGTGGTGGACAATGGGTGCCAATGTGGAGGTGTTGGACAATAGAGGCCAATGTGTAGGTGTTAGACAACAGGGGCCAATGTGTAGGTGGTGGACAATGTGGCACACTGTGGAGGTGGACAGTGTAGTGTTTGGTGGTGTACACTAATTCACTACTATAATTGCATGTTGTATGCCCATTTAATGCCCAGTCCAGATTAACATAATTTGGTAAGGATGTTGATATTTAGAATAACGCGTGCCAAATTATCCTAAATATCATCATTCACCCCACAATGTATAAATCTGGGCAACAAATGGGCACACATACAAGTGGAGAAAAAGAGAACACAGGAGAGCAAAGAGAAGTCCCTCTAAGTGTAGTATGTAACTTTATTCCAAAATCAAATAAATAAAAACATCCAATATTCCCCTTCAGGAGATCTACTCACAAGAGGTAGAATACACTATGCATCCAATAAAACAATTGACAGTTGTCGTGGGATCCTTCTCTTCTGCACTTTATTAGGCGTTCCACACGCTTGTCTTCAAGCCGTCTCCTCCTCCTCCTGATGATGTCAATCAGAAGGGACACTCACACCATAGTAGCTATGTGTTTCTGGCCTCGGTCCAGCGCTAGTGCTCCATTTCCTACAGTAACTCTGATAGCCTCAGATTGATCGTATCTGGTAATCTCGATGTACTTCTCGTGGGGAAACCCACTTCATTAAGTGGGTCTTGATGAAGTGGATTTTCCCCACGTAACATACGTTGAGATTACCAGATAGATCATTCTGAGGCTATTGGAGTTACTGTGGGAAATGGAGCACTAGCACTGGTACAAGGCCAGAAATGCATAGCTTTTATGATGTGAGTGTTCCTTCTGATTGACGTCTTCAGGAGGAGACGGCTTGAAGAGAAGCGTGTGGAACGCCTAAGAAAGTGCAGAAGGACAAGGATCCCATGACAACGTTCAATTGTTTTATTGGATGCATAGTTTATTCTGCCTGTTGTGAGTAGATCCCCTGAAGGGGAATATTGGATGTTTTTATTTATTTGATTCTGGAATAAAGTTACATACTACGCTTAGAGGGACCTCTCTTTGCTCTCCTGTGTTCTCTTTTTCTGCAGTTTTATACTCCATACAACCGGGCACAGCTTGCTCACAGGATAGAAGCATTGAGTTCCTTACACAAGACATTTCTAAAAGACTGTTTATATGATCTCTCTTGGAATAATCAATCTGAATTAATATTCAGCTGAGCACTAGTGATGATCGAGCACCCCAATGCTCGGGTGTTCGGGTGCTCTGACCGAGCGCCCCCGGAGGCTCGAGTGCTCGGCCGAGCACCCGAGCCCCATTGAAGTCAATGGGAGGACTCGAGCATTACACCAGGCACCCCCTGCTCTGATGAGGGGAGGGTGCCTGGTCCATAGGAAAAGGGCAGAAAATGATGGAAACACCACAGAAATGGTTCAGGGACAGCATAGGGAGGATGTCTGGATGCATCTTGGACTCCAACGTCGCTGCTGGGAACGATGTTTCGTCCGTAGTACGCCATTTTTACAGACTGACCGTAAAACACACAAAAAGGAAGATAAAAACGACTTTAGGCGAAAAATTGTTACCAAACAGTATTTGCTGTATATTTACTTGTATATCATCTGCAAATTCTGCAAAAAATTTCATCGATTTTTCGGAACTGGGGCCATGATTAAGAGGGAAACGTGCGCAGAGGCAAATTCTGCAAAAAATTTCATCGATTTTTCTGAACTGGGGCCATGATTAAGAGGGAAACGTGTGCAGAGGCAAATTCTCCCAAAAATTTCCTCGATTTTTCTGAACTGGGGCCATGATTAAGAGGGAAACGTGCGCAGAGGCAAATTCTGCAAAAAATTTCCTAGATTTATCTGAACTGGGGCCATGATTAAGAGGGAAACGTGCGCAGAGGCAAATTCTCCCAAAAATTTCCTCGATTTTTCTGAACTGGGGCCATGATTAAGAGGGAAACGTGCGCTGAGCCGACCATCTAAAACATTATGGGTGAGGGTCTGCTGCGGAGCTGACCATCCTAAACATTATATGCGAAGGCCCGCTAGTGAGCTGACGCTATAAAACATTATATGAGAGGGCCCGCTAGAGAGCTGACCCAATAAAACATTATATGAGAAGGCCCGCTGGTGAGCTGACCTATACAAAAATTGTCAAACAGCGCCCGCTGGTGAGCTGGCCCTATATAAAAATTATATCACAGGGCCCGCTGGTGAGCTGGCCCTATATAAAAATTATATCCCAGGGTATATGGAAGAGAGTCAACCATATACCCATTTTTTGGGTGGAAGGGGTGAATGGGAATACAGAGTATTCCCATCATTGTAAATAACATATCTAAAGTGACTTTATGTTCCCCCGGGGCTTTCCTCCAGTGGAGTGGAGAAGTCAGGGGAAATCCAGGCCTTGTTCATTTTTATAAGTGTCAACCTATCAGCATTTTCGGTGGAAAGGTGGATACGCTTATCTGTTATGATGCCACCAGCAGCACTAAATACCCGCTCAGACAGAACGCTGGCGGCAGGGCAGGCCAGCACCTCCAAGGCGTAGAGTGCCAGTTCATACCACGTGTCCAGCTTGGACACCCAGTAGTTGTAAGGCACAGAGGGATCATTGAGGACGCTGACACGGTCTGCTACGTACTCCTTCACCATCTTCCAAAACTTTTCCCTCCTTGTGACACTAGGCTGCGCATCAGGGTGAGGGTGCTGGCGGGGTGTCATGAAGGTGTCCCACGCCTTGAAGAGTGTTGCCCTGCCTTTGTCGGAACTGCTGTGTGCTCCCCTTTTCTCCTCTTCTCGGTTGGCCAAGGTAGCACGTACTCTGCCGCCAGCGTTGTCAGATGGAAAATTTTGGAGCAATTTTTCGACAAGAACCTTCTGGTATTGCACCATTTTGCTTGTCCTCTCCACCGGAGGAATGAGAGATGAGAAATTCTCTTTGTAGCGGGGGTCCAGAAGGGTGAACACCCAGTAATCCGTGTTGTCTAAAATGCGTATAACGCGTGGGTCACGGGAAAGGCAGCCTAACATAAAGTCAGCCATGTGTGCCAGAGTACCAACAGGCAAGATTTCGCTGTCCTCACCAGGAGGATGACTCTCAATCTCCTCATCCTCTTCCTCCTCTTCTGCCCACCCACTCTGAAGAGATGGAACTAAAGTTCCATGGCTACCCTCTGTAGCGGAGGCAACCGTGTCTTCCTCCTCCTCCTCCTCCGCCTCCTCCAATTGTCGCTGAGAAGACGAAGTGAGGGTGCTCTGGCTATCACCTTGTGTAAGCTCTTCCTCCCGCATTTCCACCTCTTCCACATGCAAAGCGTCGGTTTTAATTGTGAGCAGCGAGCGCTTCAGTAGACACAGAAGTGGGATGGTTACACTGATAATAGCGTTATCGCCGCTCACCATCTGTGTCGATTCCTCAAAATTGCGTAAAACCTCACAGAGGTCTGACATCCATTCCCACTCCTCACTTCTGATTACAGGAAGTTGAACGGAGAGGCGACGACCGTGTAACAGCTGGTACTCCACTACTGCCCTCTGCTGCTCCCAAAGCCGGGCCAACATGTGGAAGGTGGAGTTCCAGCGCGTGCTCACGTCACACAGCAGCCGGTGAGCTGGCAACTGTAAGCGCTACTGCAGCTTCAACAGGCCGGCTGAAGCTGTTGATGACTTACGGAAATGTGCACACACGCGGCCCACCTTGGTCAAGAGATCATGCAAATTGGGGTAGGTTTTTAGAAATCGCTGAACCACTAAATTAAATACATGCACTAGGCATGGTACGTGTGTGAGCTTGCCGAGCTCCAAAGCCGCCACCAAGTTACGCCCATTATCACACACAACCATGCCTGGTTGCAGGTTGAGTGGCGAGAGCCACTGCTCGGTCTGGTGACTAATCCCCTGCAACAGCTCTGAGGCCGTGTGCTGTTTGTCCCCAAGGCAGATCAGCTTCAGCACGGCCTGTTGACGCTTCCCCACTGCAGTGCTACACTGCTTCCAGCTACCGGCTGATGGGTGAGTGGCGCTGCGCGCAGAGAATTCGGAGGTGGAAATGGAGGAGGAGGAGCCAATAACGTAGGTGCTGGCGGAAACCCTGATGGAGGTAGGGCCCGCAATCCTCGGCGTGGGTAGCACCTGTGCCATCGCAGGGTCCGAGTCGCTCCCAGCCTCCACGACATTCACCCAGTGTGCCGTCAGGGAAATGTAGCGTCCCTGGCCACAAGCACTTGTCCATGTGTCAGTCGTTAAGTGGACCTTCCCAGTAACTGCGTTGGTCAGGGCACGGGTGATATTACGGGACACATGGTGGTGTAAGGCGGGGATGGCACACCGGGAAAAGTAGTGGCGGCTGGGGACTGCGTACCGAGGGACAGCTGCTGCCATCAGGCTGCGGAAGGACTCAGTCTCCACAAGCCTAAATGGCAGCATTTCGATGGCCAGTAATTTGGAAAGGTGTGAGGTTAGTGCTATGGCCTGTGGGTGGGTGGCTGGGTATTTTCGCTTGCGCTCAAATGCCTGGGGTAACGACATTTGGATGCTGCGCTGGGACAGGGAAGTGGATGTGGTCGCTGATGGTGCTTCAGATGGTACAGGTGCAGGGCGGGAGGTATGCAGGCCTGCGCCTTCGACAGGCGATTGGCCAGCACCGAAAACAGGGGAAGAGGAGGCAGTGGTGTGGCCTGCAGACACAGATTGGCGATCCGGGCGTTCCTCCCACCTATTACGGTGCTTGGATGCCATGTGTCGGATTATGCTGGTGGTGGTGAGGTTTCTAGTGTTCATGCCTCGGCTCATTCTGGTGTGGCACAGGTTGCAAACTACAATTTTTTTGTCGTCCGCACTTTCCTTAAAAAAATGCCATACCGCGGAACACCTAGCCCTTGGCAAGGGAGATTTACGCAAGGGGGTGCTCCGTGGAACATTTGCGGGCCGGTTTGGTGCGGTCCGCCTTCTTTCTGTAGCCACACCACTGCCTCTTCCAGCCTGTTGCGGTGCTGCAGATGGCTCACCCTCAGGACTGCTGTCATCGCTCGGCTCTCCACCTTCCCAGGTGGGGTCAGTCACCTCATCGTCCACCAAGTCCTCCTCCACTTCCTCACTCTGATCATCCTCCTCATCTCTTGATCCCACCACATACTCAGTCATTGACAACTGTATATCATCCTCCTCATCAAGGTCTTGAGACAGTAATAGTGGTTGATTTGATGGCAACTGTGTCTCATCATCATCATCATCCACTTCCTTTGACCTTAAATGCCGTTCACCTCTGTCATCTTCTTGTGATTGGGTACCCTCTAGAGGTTGTGAATCAGGGCACAAGATTTCATGTTCCTCTGGAAGCGTGCTTGGAGAGAGGTTCAAATTAAGGATTGGTGATGAGACGAGCTCCTCACTATATCCCAGTGTGGGATCACTTCTTTGACCAGACCCTCTATGGTGGGAGGAAGGATGATCAGGGTGAGGATTATGTTGACCAGACTCTTGGCTACTGAGAGTGGACTTGGTGGAAGACAGGGTGGTGCTTAACCGACTGGAAGCAGTATCACCTGAAATCCAACCGACCACCTGTTCGCAGTGGTCTGACCTCGAGAGTGATGTCCTGCGACGCCCTGTAAACTGAGACATGAAGCTAGGTATGGTGGATGTCTTTCTTTCTTGTGCTCTGGCACCAGGCACAGTTTCTACGCGTCCTGACCCACGCCCTGAACTATCAGGATCACGTCCACTTCCCCGTCCCTTTTTACCCGCCTTCTTCATATTACACGGAATATGTGCTGCAAATCTGCAACTTTGCACACTAAACAGAATGTGCTGCTTATCTGCGGCTAGGCACAGTGAACAGAATATGTGACTTTTATTTTTAACACTTTGCACACTAAACAGAATGTGCTGCTTATCTGCGGCTAGGCACAGTGAACAGAATATGTGACTTTTATTTTTAACACTTTGCACACTAAACAGAATGTGCTGCTTATCTGCGGCTAGGCACAGTGAACAGAATATGTGACTTTTATTTTTAACACTTTGCACACTAAACAGAATGTGCTGCAAATCTGCAACTTTGCACACTAAACAGAATGTGCTGCTTATCTGCGGCTAGGCACAGTGAACGGAATAAGTGACTTTTATTTTTTACACTTTGCACACTAAACAGAATGTGCTGATAATCTGCAACTTTGCACACTAAACAGAATATGCTGCTTATCTGCGGCTAGGCACAGTGAATGGAATATGTGACTTTTATTTTTTACACTTTGCACACTAAACAGAATGTTCTGCTAATCTGCAACTTTGCACACTAAACAGAATGTGCTGCTTATCTGCGGCTAGGCACAGTGAACGGAATAAGTGACTTTTATTTTTTACACTTTGCACACTAAACAGAATGTGCTGATAATCTGCAACTTTGCACACTAAACAGAATGTGCTGATAATCTGCGGCTAGGCACAGTGAACGGAATAAGTGACTTTTATTTTTTACACTTTGCACACTAAACAGAATGTGCTGATAATCTGCAACTTTGCACACTAAACAGAATGTGCTGCTTATCTGCGGCTAGGCACAGTGAACGGAATAAGTGACTTTTATTTTTTACACTTTGCACACTAAACAGAATGTGCTGATAATCTGCAACTTTGCACACTAAACAGAATGTGCTGCTTATCTGTGGCTAGGCACAGTGAACGGAATAAGTGACTTTTATTTTTTACACTTTGCACACTAAACAGAATGTGCTGATAATCTGCAACTTTGCACACTAAACAGAATATGCTGCTTATCTGCGGCTAGGCACAGTGAATGGAATATGTGACTTTTATTTTTTACACTTTGCACACTAAACAGAATGTTCTGCTAATCTGCAACTTTGCACACTAAACAGAATGTGCTGCTTATCTGCGGCTAGGCACAGTGAACGGAATAAGTGACTTTTATTTTTTACACTTTGCACACTAAACAGAATGTGCTGATAATCTGCAACTTTGCACACTAAACAGAATATGCTGCTTATCTGCGGCTAGGCACAGTGAACGGAATAAGTGACTTTTATTTTTTACACTTTGCACACTAAACAGAATGTGCTGATAATCTGCAACTTTGCACACTAAACAGAATATGCTGCTTATCTGCGGCTAGGCACAGTGAATGGAATATGTGACTTTTATTTTTTACACTTTGCACACTAAACAGAATGTTCTGCTAATCTGCAACTTTGCACACTGAAAAGAATGTGCTGCTAATCTGCAACTTTGCACACTAAAAAGAATGTGCTGCTAATCTGCAACTTTGCACACTGAACAGAATGTGCTTCTAATCTGCAACTTTGCACACTAAACAGAATGTGCTGCTAATCTCCAACTTTGCACACTAAACAGAATGTGCTGCTAATCTGCAACTTTGCACACTAAACAGAATATGCTGCTTATCTGCGGCTAGGCACAGTGAATGGAATATGTGACTTTTATTTTTTACACTTTGCACACTAAACAGAATGTTCTGCTAATCTGCAACTTTGCACACTAAACAGAATGTGCTGCTTATCTGCGGCTAGGCACAGTGAACGGAATAAGTGACTTTTATTTTTTACACTTTGCACACTAAACAGAATGTGCTGATAATCTGCAACTTTGCACACTAAACAGAATATGCTGCTTATCTGCGGCTAGGCACAGTGAATGGAATATGTGACTTTTATTTTTTACACTTTGCACACTAAACAGAATGTTCTGCTAATCTGCAACTTTGCACACTGAACAGAATGTGCTGCTAATCTGCAACTTTGCACACTAAAAAGAATGTGCTGCTAATCTGCAACTTTGCACACTGAACAGAATGTGCTGCTAATCTGCAACTTTGCACACTAAACAGAATGTGCTGCTAATCTGCAACTTTGCACACTAAAAAGAATGTGCTGCTAATCTCCCACTTTGCACACTAAACAGAATGTGCTGCTAATCTGAAACTTTGCACACTAAACAGAATGTGCTGCTAATCTGCGGCTAGGCACAGTGAACGGAATATGTGACATTTTTTTTTTAAACTCTGCCCCCCAAAACAAAATATATCTGCTGCCCCCACACACAGTAGTCCTAAAAAGGACTTTTGGGTCTTTTTGTTGTTCAAACGCGCTTTTTTTCTGCCTACACTGACTTTCCCTTCCTATCCTCATCTCTCCCTGGCTAAGACTGAGCCGAACTCGCTGGTCAGGTGCTATACAGCACCCGATCACGGGTTCTGGCCAGCCAATCAGTGTAATGCCAGCAGCCAACATGGCTGCTGGCATTACACTGATGTCAGAGCCTCCCCGCACGTTTATTGGCTGCGCAGCAGCCGCGAAACGTGCGGGGAGGAGACCCGAACATGGCGGGCGAGCACATGCGGTACTCGTACGAGTACCGCCATGTGCCGAGCAGAGCGATGCTCGAGCCGAACCGAGCTTCGGCCAAGCATGCTCGCTCATCACTACTGAGCACCTTATAGTTTTTTCTTTGTACACCTACAAGTGGAGTGATAAATCAGTTACACAATGTGACACTCTGCCATTGCCAAATGTACCAATATGTGTATAAAATGTCCCACTTTGGCATACATCGTGAATTATAATGCTTTTCTGGGAGGCAGTGAGGCACTGTGGTGGCATATCATGATATATTGCTCTGTTGGTGGCATACAATGGCATATTGCTATGCTGGTGGTAGCATATAATGGGATATTACACTGGTGGTGACATATAACTATTGCTGCGCTGGTGGCATATATGTATTGCTATGGTTGTGACATATAACTCTGCATTGCTCTGGTGATGGCATATAACTGTATTGTGGTGTTGGTGGCATAACTCTGTATTGATGTTCTGGTGACATAACTGTATTGCTCTGGTGGTGGCATATAACTCTGTATTGATATGCTGGTGACATATAACTGTATTACTGTGGTGGCTTTTAACTTTATATTGCTCTGGTGGTGGCATGTTACTCTATAGTACTATTTCAATTGACTATATTGACTGTAATGAACTGCTGATTAATTTTAACATTAGTACAAAAACTTTATGGGAGGAAATTCGGGGGGGGGGGGCACCATGAGTTACCACACTGGGTGACACCAACTCTAGTGACGCCTCTGACTTGACTACAGATGGTGTGTCCATAAGGTGTGATGCAAGGTAGCAATTTGGGGCCCTCATATCTTGATCTGGTGCTTGTGACACAGAGTGCTCCTAGCAGGTACTGGTATTGTACCTCTAATGGAAGTATGATCAACTGGATGATACTGGTCTCATTCAACAATAAGGGCGTCTGACACAAGATGTTAGTGACAGCAATAGCAGGGTCTCTGTCTGTGACCCATAACTTGCAGCCAGGGCCCCTCATATTGCCCTGGGCCCTAGGCAGTAGTCTAGGTTGTCATAATGGATGATCTGGCTCTGCAGTAGTATGACCCCCAAATCACAAACCATCTATACTTGTATATGTGTACTCAAGGTCGATCACTTCCTGCATTGATACTTGCTTTTCATTAGATGATAAAGATATAAATAGTCTTGTAAACAGTTCCACATAATGGAAATAATGGTCAAGGTTACCTGTTAATTACATGATATATTGCACAAGTCATTATAAATCAAATGAAGATTAGTGCTTTCAGTCTTGCAGGTTCAGGCAGATTGGCCCATATTTATTAAAGCAAACTGGAGTTATTCTGGAGTAAACCAACTGTGCCATAGGGGACAAATAAAAATTGTTCAAGTAATTTGGGCTTTTAACTCCTTGAATACTAGATATGTCTCCAGTGCATTGCAATGCAATGCCTTGGAGACCTCACTAGCATTCAAGGGGTTAAAAATCTCTCTTCAAGTGCATGGGAATTTAGGGATTTTTATTTGTCCCCTATGGTGCAGTGGATTTACTTAATAATAACTTCAGTTTGTTGTTCAGTTTATAAATATGGGCCATTGTCCTAAATCAGATACTGTGAGATACAGTCAGAATGTAACAAACTTGTTACTTATTTGTGGCATTGGGTGTACATGTGTGTCTAAATTGCAATGTAGAGGAAACTAATGGGAAGAAAGTATATATTATTGGATATGTAACTCTAAAATATAAATGTATATAACATCAATCTACAGTAGATCATTCAGTGAAATCAATATGAAAGTGGAACTAACACGTATTGATGACATGATTTTATGTTAACCATTATTTACTTATTTATTTTCTGTTTATGAAAATTAGGCAGACTGGTGTGTCAGATATTGACATTCCACTTTCCCTCCCCAACTGCCACTTTTTACAAGGAAGTACTGTGTAACTCACATAAACATTCCAATAAATAAAGATAGTATTTCATAAACTATAATTTGAAATAAAGAATGGCTAATTTAAATACAAGTGATTTTGAAAGTCCTTTCAATATTTCCGAGGTCATTATAAAGTGTTATATCCACTTTAAATATATCTAAATTAGAGTCACTGAAAATTATGTTTAAATGGTAGGGGTTTCAGTGAAAAATACAGCTTTAGATATCAATATCTGTCACACATATAGGCGTTTTCTCTTGTTTCCTTTTCATTGTGATCTTCAAGTCATGACTTTGTCTGTTACTTGTGTATTGCTCTGTTTCTATAGCATGGTAGACACATTACAAATACTGCCCAGAGGCCAAATGTAAAGACAATCAATATCAAGTTTGACTGAGAGTCCAAACTTTAAGAACAATCCATGAGATAAATTGGCAAATCTGTGACTGAATCATTTTGATATTGACCAGTTTTAGATGTTCTTAAAATATTGCCTAAGGACTGCAATTGCAAAACCTTATTCTAGAGCAGACCTGTTAAATATGACCCATAGAGCTCTGAGTTATTTGATCCAGCCCTTGGGTTTGGCTGGTATTATACTTATAGCTGAGTTACTGCACAGAGACAAATCACTCATGGTTTCCTTTGTGGAGGAAGAGTGACACATATTAGCGGTTTTGTGCACCAAGCTTATGTAACGGACTATGGGCTAGATTAGTGGTTCTCAAACTCATACTTAAAGGGGCAACTCACCACACTCACTTGTGGCTTGTTTTCCACTCAGGGAGAGAGATAGAGAGAGATAGATAGAGAACAATAAGTATGCTGGGGTACTTATTGATGAGAAGACTGCGGAGAAGGCGTGCCAGGGCGAGAGCTAGGGAACACCAGCAAGCCCCAGGCACACCTGATCAACAGCCTTCACCTGTTGGAAGTGAAGAGTCTCTGGCTCAACAGCCACACAGGAGCCCATCCCCACCTACAGGACAGCACCTGCCTGCAGATGCACAGCTGCAGCAACAGGATGCTCCACAACAACAGGATGCTCCCTAGCTGCCACAGGGAACCCTGCAGCAGCGGAGAATGTATAGACGACGAGCAAGACCCAGGCTATACCACCCAAGGATCACTATCTTTGGAATGACCGATGATGAGGTGATTGATTGCTACAGGTTGAGGCCACACAGCATCATTGCCTTGTATGAGGTCATCAAGGATCAAGTGGATCCCATCCACATCTACAACCATGCCCTATCTGGCCTGCAAAAACTCCTGTGTGCCATACACTTCATGGCAAGTGGCGCCTTCCAGTCCACTGAGGGTTATGCATCTGGCATGTCACAGGTAACATTCTCCAGAGTGCTGGCCCAGGTCTTGCCAGCCCTCAAAAGCAAGGCCAGTACCTACATACATTTCCCCACCACCGACATGGAGTGGATACATCTCAAGCAGGGTTTTTTTATGCAAGGGGAGGCATGCCCAGGGTCATGGGTGCTATAGATTGCACCCATGTCCGTATCAAAGCCCCAGCATGTGACACACAGCTATTCATCAACAGGAAGAACTTCCACTCCATGAATGCGCAGATGGTGTGTGACAGCAACATGAGGATTATGAATGTCTGTGCAAAATATCCTGGCAGCTCTCCTGATTCGTACATCTTCCAAAACTCCTCAGTCCACAGAGACTTCAAGAATGGAACTTATACGGGGGATGGCTTCTGGGTGAGTTCACAATACTAAACCACACCACATCCACAGGTGTACACACAACACTGCTCAGCATGCTCCTGACCCACAGCTGGTATGTCCACCACACAAAACATCATTCACACAACATGTGTTCCCTGTCTCACCATGTCACTCACATTACACTGATGATGCTGGCTATGGATGCAAATCCTGGCTACTGACCCCGGTCGCCAATCCCCAAACAGATGCCCAGGAAAGATATAGCCAGGCTCATGGCAGAACGAGGAATGCCATTGAGTGGACCTTTGGCATCCTGAAGTCTCAATTCCGATGTCTGGACCACTCGGGGGGAGCACTGCAGTATGCATCTGGAAAAATATGTGACACAATAATGGTGTGTGCAAGACAGCACAACATCGCCGTGGACACCAGGCTGGTGGACACCAGCCCCCCCCCATACCTGAAGTGCCGATGGACATCAGCCATGTTGAGGAGACATTGAGAGGGGCGCAGATCAGAGACAGGCTCATCACGGATCACTTTAGCAGTGAGTATAACACATGCATTCAAACAATCCATGCAAGTCCTCCATCAGTCCTGTGGACTGATGCCAACACACTAACCACACTGCACATGATGTTCTGTTTCACCCCACAGGATCATTGACACAGCAATGCACTGGCAGCAGTATGTCCCCAAACATCATCCGTACCATGGACATATTGTGTGTGGGGATTCTATTCCCTTCTCCATGTTGACATAGATACCTCAAGGATATCACGCACACCCCGAGGAGAACCAAGGTACAACACATAACCCATGTTCAGCATCTTACAGGGCTTGATTGACAGCGACTAAGGTGACTTGCCATGATCATAGCCAGAGCAACCATGGTAGCCTTATAGCGAAAGAGTGTTATCCAGTGCAATGCATTGGATAACACTCTGTCACATCAGGGATTAAAGGGCCATTAGAGTCAACATGGGACCTGTAGTTTGCTAAAGCTGAGATGAGCAGCAGAGGGATGGATCTACAGTGGTTACACAATATAGAGGTCATGAAACGTGGATCAGATCTCCAGGGACACCATGCTGACCTGTGAGTGTGTAGTGATATGTGCCCCTGACATGAATACACACATCAATAAATATGTCATAATAGTTCCATGAAACACAGTGGCAGCCCAAATACATCAGTTTCATGGAGCTCTCAGAACATACTTGTTGATGTGTGTATTCATGTCAGGGGCACATATCTCTAGGGCTGCTTCACATTTCCTTACAGACGAGTACACAACACATTACAAAGCAATGGTTTGTGTACTCACCTGTAATGAAAAAGATTAAGGGATTATGAAGTTGAAGTTGATGCATGATGATCAGTTCGAGGGTGCTGTTCCAAATCCTGTACTCTTGTCCCACAGGCATCCATAGCATGATCCTTGGACAGAAGATCTTACATGTGACTGGACTGATGTCTTGACAACACTTCTATGAAGCTCACCCCTTGGTGTTTCAAGTGTTTGTGTTGGTGATGCAGTGTTTCACCTGATGTTCACAGCAACCTCTACTGGAACATTCTCATATAGACACAGAAAACATGAATTCATGTGTGTACTAACATCCAGGTATCAAACCTGTACAGTTATAATGCTCATCTACAGAGTTGTCAAACCTTGTGGACAACACATGAGCAGGACAATAGTGTTTCTAAAGTATTTAGTGTGTTCATACTAGTGTTTAATGCATATAGGCAATATACCCAGAAAACACATGTACGTTGTAATGTACTTTGAGACAAAATAAAGAACAACCATCACTATTCAATTTGTGTCTGTATGAAGAAATGTTGGATTACACATGTGTCAATGCGTAACCACACTCAAGGCTAGAGTATACCCCATACAGGGGAAGGCATGACCCACATCACAGGAGTCCACTACCTGTTTGCCAGTGAGTGGACTCTGTGATGTATTCATGCAAACAGATGATGGCAGTGATTCACTAATGTGTGTTGGGAGTGACTAAGAGGTGATACAGGGGACATACTTCCACAGTGTTTTCATGTCCACGGTTTCTGTGTTGCTCAATATAATCAATGTTCTCAGATTGCTTTAGTTTGACTTATCTCAGTACATGGGCTACATCAACAAACAACCAGACTAACTGGACAAGTGTTATCACTGGTGAAGTCTGTTACAACCTTAGGAAAACAACAACTCAACTTACTGGAGAACCCAATGCTCACCCCAGGATTTCAATGTGTGTGCTACACATTGAAATCCTAGGGTGAAAATTGGATTCTCCAGTAAGTCAGTTTCACAATAACAGTGTGAATCAAAGACTATTTTGCTACATGTTCCATCTGTCCTGCTTGTTAGTTATCTGCTAAGTCAAATAGCTATTTGGTCGTTAATCCCTTAAACACAACAAATGATGCAGACGAATGTTCAGTGTTGCACCAGTTGTTGTGTGTGTGTGAACCCATGTTGTAACATCCCACAAACATGTTACTTAGGCAGAAGTTGTGTTTACTGCATTGCTTGGCAATGCATTGGAGACAACTCTGCCATCCAAGCTAGCACTAAACACAAAGCATATCAGACAGGATACCAAAGCATTTTTTTTTTTATTTATGGGGGAAAATAACAACTTGGGTTGTTTATTTTTTTTTTGGGGGGGGGGGCTTTGACTGGGTGCCAGATGTTGATGCCCTGGCTGACTGCCTGGTCACTCTTTGCACCCTAGGTGTAGCTTCAGGGGCTACACTTGAGGGAGCGGTGGGTGCAGTGGATCCCTCTGTCAACCGCTGCTCCCTCTCAACCCATAGGTTCTTCCTATGGTTGTGGTCTTTCAACTCCACCAGCACCTGGCCAATCATGTCCATAATCCCTGTGTGGTACTGATGGAGTTGTGTGTTGATCCTAGTCAGTTCAACGGGGCATGTATGCGATCCTCCATCCTTGAGGTGTTCATCTGGGATTCCCTTCAGCTCCTTGAGATGTTGTGATCAGTACTGCGGCATGCCTGGAGTAGCCTCCTCTGAAGCACAATGTACTCCAGCTCCATCCCGGTGATGCGTGCAATGGTGGAGGTGAATGTGCCTGGTGACTCTGCTGGTGGTGTTGCCTCTGCGTGTGAGTCCTCTGCTGCTGTGGCTGCTGCCGCTGCTGAGTCCTCTGCCGTTGAGGATGCTGGTGCTGAGTCCTCTGCTGCTGCTGTGGCTGCTGAGTCCTCTGCTGCTGCTGTGACTGCTGAGTCCTCTGCTGCTGCTGTGGTTGCTGCCGCTGTGACAGCTGGTGGAGTGGCTGCTGCAGATGATGGGTATAGAGCTACCACATCAAGTGACCACAGCTGCCCACTGATGTCTGTGCTGGTGGAGGTGGTGGAGTGATGTATTCCCTGGGTAGAGGGTGCTGGTAGGTGCTTGGGTCACCTTGGATCATACTTGGGGCCATACTGTGGAGCCATCCTGGAGGGTATGTCCATTTGGTCTCCATATGTGCTATAATGCTGACTGGCCACTGTTCTTGGAAGCCATTGCCTCCCTGGTGGTGGGGGTGGTGCTGCTGGAGGGTAGTAGCTCCTGAAGGTGGTGGGATGCATCCACCTCTCCTCCTTTTGCATCCAGGCACTGTGATGGGGTGGTGCAGCCTGTGGTGGAGCAACCACTGGTGGTGCAGCCTATGGTGGTGCAGCCAGTGGTGGAGCAGCTTGTGGTGGTGCAGAAAGTGGTGGAGCAGCCAGTGGTGGTGCAGCCTGTGTTGGAAGAGGTATAGATGGTGGGTATGGTGACCACCGGCTGATCCCCTCCTCTGTATACTCCTCACTTGGTACTGATTCCGCCTCCTCCATGATCTCCTGCTGAGCTGGAGGCCCGTAAGCTGTGTGAAGAAATGAGATGGTGTGATTAGTAAATGTAGCCATGATAGGATTAAAGGGATAATAATACTTAGAATGTAAAAGATATCTATCAATGTTAGTTTTATCCCTCAAACCCTCATGGTTAGACAGATATTGCTCTATGCGACAGATGGAGATTTCACTCATTTGACCACATGGAGGCTCTTCAGCTGAGTCAAAAATGCACCATTTAAAGATTAATACTTCATTGGGATGTTCCACAGAGTGGGCTTGCAAACCAGGCACACTTATTAGACCATGCCAGTAAAGTATTTATCTCTAAATGGTACAATTTTGGCTCTGTTGAAGAGCCTCCATGTGATCAAATGAGTGAAATCTCCATCTGTTACATAGAGCAATATCTGTCTAACCATGAGGGTTTGAGGGATAAGACTAACATTGATACATATCTTTTTCCAATGCCTACAATATTACATCAAGTTGAAATTAACCATTGCTATCCCATCCAAGGTACACAGAAATAAAATGGTCTGAAATGTATGTGGATATGTACCTTTCATATGGGGACAAACATATCCTTACAAAATATGAACCCAGAGATAGTTCAGTACATGTGATAGCCTTACTGGCTATATATGTGAACCCATCACAAGCTAAGTTTTATTGATAACATAAATAAAAACATACCTCGTATATCCCATCTAAGTAAGGTGGGATATACTAGGTATTTGTATTTTGATGATATTAATAACAGTTAGTTTGTGATGGGTGCACATATATGGCCAGTAAGGCAATCACACGTACTGAACTGATCTCTGGGTTCACATCTTGTTGGGGCATATTTGTACCCATTTGAAAGGTACATATTGTCACAGTACCCTGTAGCGCCGCCGCTTCTGGAGATGCTTACACTGATGTTCCAGTGTCATTTCTACGAGAGGTTGGACACCTCAATGCTAGATGCGTCATCTGCAGGCGCAAGGCTTCAGCATGCTGCAGGCTTCTGTTTTATGTGTTTGAGGCCTGTGGTCATCTCCTACCTACTTCCTCCTCCCTCTGAGCTGCTCCTCCTACCTACTTCCTGAGGAGGGGTTTAAAGGGTAGACTGATTCCTGACTCAGTTACCCTTACGTTGTTGTTCTGAGCAGTTCATTATCTTGTATTCCTTATTCCTGTGTATGATCCGGCTTGTCTGTCCATCCATTCTGGTGTTGACCTGTGGCTCTGTCTGACTATTCTCCTTGTGCGCTCTGATTTGGCTCAAATATCCTTTCTGGTGCAAACCTGTGGCTCTGGCTGACTACCCGCTCCGTGTATGACCTAGGCTTGTCCGACTACCCACTCTAGTGTTGACCGATGGCTTTGTCCACTGTGCATCAAGCATACCATTGCTTCAGTGGATATCCTATCTGGTGCAAACCTGTGGCTCTGTCTGACTACCCTCTCCGTGTATGACATTGGCTCGTCTGACTATCCTATCTGGTACTTACTAGAAGGCCCTGTCTGTTCGCTCCGTGTGTTGGTTCTGTTCCTCAGACATCCTTCCTAGTACTGACCTGGGGCTCTAGCAGACTCCTAGCTACTGACTGCAGGCTTGAGTCAGTAGCTTCCGTGTTGCATACGATATAGACTCCACTCCTAGACTGACTGCAGGTTGAGTCAGTGTTAGATCTGGGCGTTACCTTACCTCGAAACTCCAGTAGGCTGAAGCCTTGTCTCGGACAGTGTGGTGGAGAAATTGGGAGACTGCTATTCCTGAAACAGTGCTTGCCTCTTCGATCACCCACGGTGTGTATATATATATATATATATATATATATATATATATATTGCATTACTGTTCTTATTCTCAAAATAAAGGTTATTTTAATTATACCGTCTTACTCCTGGTTTTGCTTGCCAACCGTAACACATATCCACATACATATCTGACTGCACCACTGTGATGTCTGGAATGATCGGCAGGATACTCAATAATGATCTCAAAATCAATAACCTTTATTTCAAATATAAGTATAAAATCATTCCTGCAGATAAAAAGATGTTTCCAAAAGACACAGCAGGACTTACAGAGTGGGTAGACAACAATTAAATGTCTAGATAGTAATCAACGCGTTTCGCGCTAAAACTGCACTTACTCATGATTAAACAGATCTGTGTCTTTTGGAAACATCTTTTTATCTGCAGGAATGATTTTATACTTCTATTTGAAATAAAGGTTATTGATTTTAAGATCATTATTGAGTATCCTGCTGATCGTTCCAGACATCACAGTAGTGCAGTCGTTCGTTCAAGCTGTGGAAGATTTAAAGGTAAAGGAAAACCTTTTTCGCTTGCACACTTTTTTGATGTGTTTTGGACATTATTGGATGTTTTCTTATGTTGTGATGTGACACATTGGGTTCCAGAGACCATTATACGTATGGGTGAACGGAGCCGCTAAACCAAAGTGTGTTATGGTATCACATACATATCTGACCATTTTTCTTTGTGTACATATCTTTTTTGAACAGATCTGCAGTGTGATTCAAGTGGTATTCATCCCTATGTTATCAGTTTATCCTGTACATTACAAGATTTTGTATTATTTTACATGTCACTCTCTGGTTGTCATGATGGCATCCTATACATTACATTGTGATGCATGGGATACCACCCTGGCAATCAGAGACTGATGAACTTGACATGATCCTGTCCATGAGGTCTGTTCCAGTTCAGTCCTGAAGGGCAACAATCAAGCCAGTAGTGAAGGATATTTTTGATGAGCCCATCCATCCTTCTGAGTGAGGCAGCCGTACTCAATCATAGATATACATCATTTATGGACTGTTGTTGACCAAACTACAATGATTCATATTTGGTTCCCATATGTATCCTGCTAATAGTGGCTGGTGTACCATCCATCCATGGCATCAGCTCTCCTTTGGATCCATGTGGGAATCAAATGTGAGATATGTCTTTTCAGGACAGAGTAAATGATTGCATACACAACACCAAGGCCTACTTTTTTCACCTTTAATTCTGTGGAGTTCTGTTAGGCCTGTGTGTTGCACAAACACCCAGTTATTCTCAGTGGCACTGTGATGTGTGACCTGATCCATCCTTTTTGGAATTCAGCAAGCGGTGAAGAATAGACTTGTGCACGGGCAAAATTTTCGGTAAAATTCGAATTCGGACGAATTTTTTTTTTCTAATTCGGATGATCTTAATTTCGGACCGGGCCTATTCGATTCGAACGAAATTCTGATCCATTCCGAATTATTCGGCCGAATTTAACATGGGTTAAATTATAGCAGTGCTCCTCCGTGCACGCTGCTATCATTCTTTGCAGACAGGGTGTGCATTTAGAAAAAGATCCATCCCAAAAACGGACATTGTCGTACATTGCCAGTCTGTGCATGTCACCTCTACTCCAGCATGGGATGCCAGTCACAATGCAAACGTCGAACATCGAGAACCCATGCCTGTCATTCAATTTAGCATATGCTCGAACATATGAAGGGAACATATGAAGGGAACCTGACAGAGGAGGAGGGTGGCAGAGGGACAGAAAGGGAAGGAGATGGATGGACTGAAAGGGAAGGAGATGGATGGACAGAGAAGGAAGGAGGCTGATGGACAGAGAGGGAAGGAGGCTGATGGACAGAGGGAATGAATGTAAAGGAGTCAAAGGGAGATGTGACTGACAGGGCTCAATTCAAAGCATGGAGACGGCTGTTTTCTCTGCCGACGAATTTTTGGGGTGTTAAAGTTAAAAGGTATTTTCATCCATAGGAACTAATGAAAACACCATAAATTGCAATTCAATTGTCTGCGTTGGCTATGAAGATCCGATAAATGACTCAAGTTATTGCAGGAAAGTTAAGACCTACTTTTTTTCTGACTTTAGTCACTTATCGCATCTTCAAACAGCTGACGAAACAGAAAGGAAAATAGAGTGGGTGTATTCATATGGGGCCCTAAGCCCCACATCAATACATCAAAGCACTCCAAAACAATGTCAAATGTTAGTAGAATTAACCTCATGAGTGCCAGTGGGGTATAATCACCCTGCCGGCACTCATAGGGTTAACCCAACTAAGTAAAAAAAAAATTACAAGTAACACTTACCATTAATCCTGATGTCCAGCAGAGTCGCCAGATGGGTAATTATTTGGGTCCATGTTTGTAAGAGATCACCATCACTATCAATTGTTCCCTCCAGGCAGTGAGGGAATTTGTCACGCTGCCCCTGACCGCTCCTCTTACCTTCATTTCTATTGGCGGCTGCAGGCTTTATGTACCTGGGCCAACCTCCAAGCCTCGCTCGAGTTTAGCGCCAATAGTCTGAGAAAACCTTTGCTGTCGAGTTCCCGTGTTTGCTGATTCTGTGTAGCGAACCCTGCTTGTAAACCGAGCGAGTCTCTTGTCTTCTGCCCCTGGATCTTGACCCAGCTTTGCCTGACCTCGTCTCTGTCTGTCCCTCTAGCTCCTTGATTCGATTCCGGCTTGACCTTTGCTATCCCGGACCACGCTTCTCCTTCGGAACTTTCTGCAACGAGAGTCCCTCCAGCTGCTCTCAAGGTTTGGTTCCAGTCAACTCGATCCTACACCTCTGGGGCTCCGATTGGTTTGGGTTGCCATCACCGGTTGCTCCGGTGACTGCCCCGGCCAGTCGAGGGTGTAGGAACTCGAATACCCCAGACCTGCTTCCAGTCCTACTAGGCCTCAGGTCCAACCCTGACCTCTGGTTGGTTCAACTTCCATCTCCAAGTAAAGGATCAGTGGATTTGTTGCCTGTCGACCTTCGGTTCTATCTCGAACCTTTCCATACTTCTCAACCTCGAACCAGCGGAAAACAGAGGTCTCGTAGTCCGTCGACCTCGAACCTGTCTCGAACTTTTTCAACACCCCTCAACCTTTGATTAAGGGGAACCGTGACTTGTAGGCAGACGACCATACTATACCGTCTCGAACTCCTTCGATACCCCTCCATCTTCTTCCAGTAGAGAACAGTGGGGTTGTGGTCCGACCACCGACCTATCCAGTCTCGAACCTCCTCGAAACTCCAAATCCCCTCTGATCCAGCCTCGAACTCTGCAGTACTGTGGACTGGATCATCCTAACCCGTTTCGAACTATCACCTCACTTAACCCTTTGAGTGCCAGAGTGGTACGAAATGCATTGCAAAGCAATGCATTCCGTACCACTGTGGCACTCAAAGGGTTAACCCTTTGAGTGCCAGAGTGGTACGGAATGCATTGCAAAGCAATGCGTTCCATAGCCCTCTGGCACTCAAAGGGTTAACCTTTCTCAGAGACTGACAGAATTGGAACGAAGTGCCAACTTGCCTTTGATTCGAGGATCGCAAATTGTGGCAAGCATTAACTCGGGACAATTGTCCATGCTCTCTTCCATGCGCCAAGTAAGTTCCTTCTTCAACCTCGTTAGAAGGGCAGCAACATCTGGAAGTATATTACCCTCAGCACCAGGCAAGCATTCCCTATGGGAAAGGAAATCATCCAATTTTAAGGAGAGGTGCGTGAAGAGGGGAATGACTTCTGCCAGACTAGCGTTCTCTTTGCTCAAAAGTTCTGTCAAAGCACGGAAAGGCGTAAGGACTGTCACTACCTGTTCCATCAGGGCCCAGTCAGCCCTGCCCAGTGTTCTGTTACTGCCAATGAAATGGTGACATGACATTGCATGAATTGCCTTTTTCTGCTCCAGGATACGCTCTAGCATATCTAAGGTGGAGTTCCACCTGGTCCCAACATCTTGTTTTAGGCGTTGCTCTGGGACGTCTGCCTTTTTCTGTTCCTCCCTGAGTAGCTGGCTATCTTTGACGCTCCGATGGAAGTGGCCAGAAATTTGTCGGCACGACTCCAGAAGTGCTGACAACCTTCCAGTGTTACTGCCATCCTCAAGAGCAGCCTTCACTACTAGATGCAGAACATGCGTTGAGCAGCGTACACCCACAAATCTGCCATCCCGGAGAGCCTTGATCATGTTAGCTGCACCATCAGTAACCACAAACCCCATTTACGCCTGTGTGCCTGCCTGCTCCCCTAGCCATTGCGCCACGATGTTCTGCAGTGCTTTGCGAATGTTATCTGAGGTGTGCTGCTGATCCATTACCTCAGCATGGAGGAGGAAAGAGCGGTGCCCTGCCTGCTTGGCTACTGCACCTGAACTTGTTGCTATCAGTGTGTCTTGCAACACATTGGTCTGCCACCAATGTGCCGTCAATGACAGGAAGCCATGCTGGCCACTCGGAGCACTCCATAAGTCAGTGGTAAAGTGCACTGACTGGCCACCAGCCTTTCCTAGCAGTTCTTTCAAAAGACTAACGCACGACTGGTACAGTGAGGGCACTATAGTTCTACTAAATGTGGTGCGGGATGGAATTTTATATCGGGGTGCAACAACCTCCATAAGTTGATGGAAGGGCTCCCCGTCCACCAAATTAAAAGTTGCACCCCCAACAGCTGTGCAATGAGGCGTGTAATTTTCCTGGACTGCTGTCTGCACATCCCCTTGGAATGAAACCCACCAAAATCTTCCAGTGTGGCCTGTATTGACTTTGGGATGGGCTGTGACTGTCTACTGCTTTTACTAGGACCAGATGTGGCATGATCTCCCTGCCTTTTTTCCTGCCTACTGGTGGTGAGTGTTACACTGGTAAATGTAGTAGTGCCACCATGTTCTGCACCCATCAACACTGACTTGTGGTAGTGGTTCAGGTGTTGGTTCATCCCAGAGGTTAAAAGATGACCCAACACCCTCCCACGGCTGACTTCCCTGCCACACAATTTACATTTTGCTAGCCGGCCATCGCCAAGTGTCACAAAATGGTCCCACTCTTTGGAGCGACGGATGACTTTGGAAGGTGTTGAAGAAGAAACTGAGGTGACACTTTCTTCATCTTCACATGCTGAAGCAACCTCACTATGCTTTTTTTTTTTCTACATACCTTTACAGGGTTACTAGTAGACCCAAAGATGGCAGCAGGGATGTCGGGACTGGGATTGGAGGAGGGTGGAGTAACACTGGTGGCAGAGACACTAGCAGCTACTACCTGCCTGGGAGACTCATTTGGAACTGGAGAGTCAGGTGGTGAGTTTTCATCAATAGAAGACAGAATTGTAGCTGGAGAAACAGGAGGAGTACTATGGGCAGCAGTGGAAAAATGGAGCTCAGGAGAATAATCAAGGTCAGAGGGAAAAATCATGCTCAGTGGAAAAATCAAGCTTAGCAGGCCTTGGTCCCTCATATTCTTCTTCCACCTCTTGTAGGTTTGGACAGGAAGAAAAATCATCAGCAGCAGATTTTGGGGAGAGCTGATGAATTCCCTCTTCTGCCTGGTGGCTACCGGGAAATGGTAAATTATCTCCCTCAATAACCTTTTTGGAGACGATATGCTCTCAGTGTCAGTGACAGTGGCGGCAGGAGAAATTTTCTCAAAATACTCTAATAATTCAAGTTCGGGTTGCTTACTCGGACGTTCGCTGTAAAACTCCCGCGTTGATACTGCCCGCAGTTTCCCACCAGTAGTGTTCATGTTCAACAAGCTAGGTATCCCCAGGTTTATAGAACTGGTTGTAGCAGAAGTGGTGACGTAACTGGCAGTGGCAATAGTCATTGTGCAGGTGGTTCTGGGGGGATCATCACAAAACAGCTGGCGAGAGACGGGTGACGGCCGCTTCGTGGTCTTAGAGGAGGAACTGGACCTCTCTACCCTGCTAGTAGAGGTAGAACAACCAGCAGTTCCCTTCTTCTTTCTAGTTTTTGTTTTGGACTTCTGCTGCTGAGTCTGACTAGTACCAATCAAAGTACTCTTCTTTCCCCGCCTGCTGCTGCTAGCTCTGCTTGAAAGCAACTGCACTGTGGTGGTGTTGGTGGTTGCTGGGTCACGGCAGCTGGTACCAGGACGAGGAACAACAGGTTGTTCACTAGGACTCAAATCCATTACGGAAAGGTGGGTAGAGAACGATTATAGTTTTACAACTTTAAAACCTGCCCACACAACAACTGTGACACTGGCAGTATGACTGAAAATTATTCAAAAAAATAACTTGTATTAAGAATAATTTTACTAAAACCAACACATGTGGGTCTCCCTTGCGGTGGCAAAAAGGCACGCTGCCTGCCTATACAACTGTGACACTGGCAGTGTGACGCTGAAGAATATTCAAACAAATGACTTGTACTTTTTATATATTTTTTTTTTAAGAAACACAGATGACCCCCTTGCGGTGGCGAAAAGATACCCTGCCTGCCTATAGGACTGTCAGACTGGTTGATGTGACATTGAAAATTATTCGAACAGTGCCGGCCCAATACATTGTGCTGCCTGGGTCCAAGGATTAAATGCACCAAAACACACCCACATCCATTATAATGGGGTCTTGTGCCCATAGAGAGATCTTAAGTCACCAGGGTTGTAAACATGCACTCTGATTTACAATATTTCAGCCAGTAAATATGATGGTGGGGTCTTCTGTCCATAGACAGCTTAAGTCACCAGGGGCTGTGAATGTGCTTTCTCTAATTTACAATATACCTGTAGACACCAATCAAGCGTAAGAGCGTAACCGATATTTAGACTAAATAGCAGTTATGCCCTTTCACTTGGTTGGACTTGGTGTCTACAGACATATTGTAAATTAGAGAGAGCACATTTACAGACACTGGTGACTTGGGATGTAAGAAAATAGGAAGATGAGGGAAATAATAAGCCATTATCTATCTCAGAACCATAGCGTCCTACCCCTGGGCCCTGGGTGAACTCACTCACGGTCTCAGCTCAGAATTCAGCAAGACAGAGTCACAGCAACAGTCAGATCATGCACAGTCTCACACCACACGCACGGTACGCACCCCAACCAGCCAATGTGGATGGACCATATTGAGTAAGCAAATATGCTCCTCTTTAATTGGCTGGTGGCAGGCTGGTGATGTGATGGTGCTTGTGGGTTAGCTGTGAGGCATAGCACACTCCGGAACTGAGCCTGGTGGTGTGTCTGTGTGGACTGACACTGACTATCACATGATTCACATCACTGAAGCAGCCAGCGGGCATCGCCACTGAATGAGCATAGGGCCACCCAGCTGCTGAGAGTGACAATGATGAGACATACTGAAACACAGACCTGGCGGCTTTGCTACACTAGTAGCCACAGAACAACATCTACACTGTCTGCTCCCAGTATGGTACCACTAGTAGGCAAAGAATGAAACATACATTTTCTGACACCCTAGCCTTGTTCCACTGTCCTCTAGTAGTCACAGAACCACATATACACTGTATAACAGCCACAGCCTTGTTCCACTGCCCCAGTGGTTGTTTTAGAACCGTATTTCTCAACTCTTGTCCTCGGGCCCCTCTAACAGGCCAGGATTTGATTATTTCTTTGTTAGAGCACAGGTGAGTTAATCAATGTGCATGATCCTCTGATCACCACACTAGCAGAGAAATCCCTAAGTACTGGCCTGTTAGTGGGTCCTGAGGACAGGAGTTGAGAAACACTGCTGTAGAACCTACATGCACTGTTTCCTTAGTGACATTCTACTGGTAGCCACAGCACCACATATAGACTGTCAGACACCCCACCCTTGTTCCATTAGTAGCCATAGATCGTAATTACATTGTCTGCTTCCCCAGCCTTGTTCCACCTGCAGCGACATCCTGCCAAAAAATAAAATGTTTTCTGTTTTTTGAATGGGATATACATTCACTCCAAATAAAATGCATGTATAATCTGTGAAGAATATGTTCATAAAATGGTTTTCACTATTTGACTGTTTAAAAAATGTTTACAGGTTTAATTTTAAGACTCTGGTCACTTTACCATAATGCACACCTGCCAGCTGTCCCTGGTTTTGACTCTCTGGACCCAGCAGGCTCTTTTGGTCCCTGACCTTAACATTGAAATGCAATCCAATATTTTCTGTGCTTGTCATCCATAGATGAACAGGTTACAATCTTACCAGTGTTTGCTATTATTAATTAATTATAGGATTAAATAATTACATGTAGTATTATTGTATAGGTAATATCCAACTGTACTACTGTAGATGTAATGTGTTAAAAAGAAAAATTGAGACATTCTGTTGTGAACGAACTGCAACACAGGAGAGAAATAAAATAAAATGCTTGAAGAGGGGTCCACAGCATTGTCTTAGTATAGCAATATCACCGTTTTCCGTGAGTGTGCAATACAGGGCTCTACGGTAATTGCTGGGCATTTCCCAATGTCATAATCAGGGGATGATGGGAGTTGTATTCTAACTACTGTTAGGAAACACATAAGTGATGCACATTCATCTCCCACCTAGAAATTATTTACACACGAGGCAACTCCCCCAAGTAATACCTAGCCCCTTTCCAAGTGAAAGGACTTCCAGAAAGGATTCAGATCTCTTAGTGACTCACCTGTTATTGCCAGTCAGCGGGACCCGGAGAGTAGGAGGGGGTGATGCTATGGCTGGTCTGGCACGGTGCTCTTAGTTGGTCACTCGTCACAATGTTGAAGCTCAGCCCGGCCAGCACCTTCTGGGTGGAGACACCTCACAGCAATCCTGTTCAGGACACATCATGCACTGTTGTGCACTCATACTAGGGATCCCAAATGTTTAGACTCATTTTGTACAGGGGGCACCCTCTTGTATTTGTAAAACCTCTCTAGCAAATCTGGGATGGTAGACCTATTTACTCAAGTCTTGACTTTAGGTGGGCGATAAACAATACAAAATAGGCATAATGTTTCACTGTCACATAATTCACGTCACTGAAGCAGCCAGCAGACATCGCCACTGAGTGAGCATAGGGCTGCCCGGCTGCTGACAGTCACACTGATGGGACACCCTGCAACACAGAAATGGCGGAAGAGCACAAAATAAACATGCTATGGGACGACAAATTGCCGCCCCTGTCAAAGTGCCGCCTGGGTCCATGGACCCACTGGGACCCATGTAAGGGCCGGCCCTGTATTCGAACAAATACCTAATATTTTTTTATATTTTGCACAGGAACAAATATTACTTGCTCTTGCAGTGGCAATAACTTGAACTAATGCTGGCTGCCTACCTATGCCTAGCCTAATGCTACCTGCCTGCCTAGACAACAACTGTACACTCTCTAATCTCTTCTCTCTCTGAGCTCCAACAACCCAATGAGGAAATGCAGGCTGTCTGTCTGTGTGACTGACTGTGTCATTAGTCCAACCCCCATCATGAAACGAAGAAGGCTATTCGAATACAGACAAAAGAGGGAAGTAGTGCATGAAACGGAGAATGGAATTGGACTAGAGACATGGAGGGAAAGTAATTGAGCGCGCACAGGAAGTACAAAAAAGTCCTGGTCAAAAGTAGTCAAAACTTTTGGAAATGTGTCGATTGCCGAAACTTCCGAAAGTTTAGACGAATTTTGGACCTGGGCTGTTCGGAGTCGGATCATTTTTTCCGAATGACCCTTAAGTTTTGGATTGGCCGAATGTCTCCGAATGACCCCATTTTCGACGAAATCCGAATGTCTCCGAATGAATTCGCACATGTCTAGTGAAGAATATCTGATTAACTGAACATGATGCTGAGTTCTCCAGTGATGTAATTTTCCCATGTCCAATGTTTTCTATGGAGTCCATGCAATGAGACCTTAGCAACATTGGGATTGTTGAAATGAGGGTATGTAAGTGCTAATTTCTCTCCATCATCGTTTTTTCACCGCTTAGTGAATGTCCCCTCTGTAGCATGCAATCGTAAGCCTATCGACTTGTGTTTTTTTTTTCTGGTTAACCCTTTGAGTATCGGAGGGGTTTCCAAAGCATTGTTGAGCGATGCATTGATAATCCCTCTAGCACTCAAGGTCTTATGTGCTGGTTTCCCTGTGGGTACATGGGTGACATAGTGTAGAAGCAGTTCTGCTGTTTAATATATAACACTTTTATGAGCATGGTTTGTGTATATTGTGTGTGAACAGTACTGCAACATGAGGGTTAACCAGGGAATTGGACAGGTTTGGGCCTGTTAGAATCTGCACGTTTGTCCTTGTCTTGTGTCCTGTTTGAACCCACAGGGTGCTGTGTTAGTGCAGTTGTGTGGATGAATGATGGGCATATGTTGGGATTTGACTGTGTTAGAGTGTCATGGTTGTGTTGGTTGATGTGGTATGTGGTTATGTGATGGTGCACTTACCAGTAGTGTGGAGGCTCCTCTGTTCCCCAGTGTCCGATCCTCCAGGGACCCCCTCAGCCAGTGTGGAGGACATGGTCTGCCACAGCATCTCCTCCCAGCGGTTGAACGTGATGTCTGCCGGTGGACCACCTCCAGTACCTCGGGCGTGCAGGACAGCATCCCCCATCTTCTTCTTGACATGCCTTTTGCAGTTGCCTTTTTGACAGAGTGCACGTCCCATCTGCAGCTGGCCACCGCATTGACCCGGCTGCAGATTTGGTTCCAGACGGCTTTCCTCCTCACAGCCGGGCCAGGGATCCTCTCCCTCAGGAACAGAATGGTCTCCCTCTCCAGCACAGCCTCCACCAGGGCCCTGTTCTCCTCCTCGGTGTAATGGGGATCTCTGATTCTGTCCTCCTCAACTCCGGCCTGTGAGGAGTCAGACCCAGAGTGCCCTGCCTGAGCTGCCCCTGCCTGTGTGTGGTGGTCCCCACAATGTACCCCTCGTCCCACTGCAGGTTCTCTCCCTGTTCTCTGTGTGCCTGCTCTTCTGGGCTGACTCCCCCTCCACCCTGCGGATCTCCCTCTCCCACCCCTACTCTCAACAGGGAAGTCCTGCTCTCCTTCCTTCTCCTCCACTACTCTCCCAATCCCTCTCTCCTGTCCTCCTCTCCTGGGCATCACTCACCCATTCACACCCAGGCACTCCCACAGGCCCTCACAGACACACTCGATCCCACTCACTCTTTGTCACACTCTTTCACTCACAGAGTCACACTGTCAAAATAAAGTTTAAAAAATGTGTAATCTGTTATGAAAAAAAAGACTATGTGTATGTATGTGTATGTGTTTGTGTTTGTATGGGTGTATGAGCAATGTGCAAAAGTGTGCTATGTGTCTATTTAAATGTAAATCTTTCCTCTCCAAAATCCTTCTACCTTACTCCTCTGTATGCTTCTCTTGCTCTCTCCCTCTCTCTAAATGCTATCCTCCACTCCTGGGTCCTGTGATCTAGCTCATGGGCGGATTGTCCTATCGGGGGATCGGGCATCCCCCGGTGGGCCGCTATATCGGCTCACTTTTAAAACGTCGCGATCCACTTTGTGCAGACTCTCTCCCCCTCCGGTGCGCGCTGAAAGAACTGCAATTAAAATACAAGTGCTGTACAGCGCTGGCCATCTCTCTACCCCTCCGCTCCACTTTGTCTTGAGTGCAGAATGAGGGCACTAAAGGAAGTTAGTGGAGGAGAGAGAGAGATGTCCGGCGCTGTACAGCACTTCTAATTTATTTGCAATTCTTTCAGTGCGCACCGGGGGGCGGGGGGGGGCGGGCCGGTATTCCCCTCCAATCCGCCCCTGATCTAGCTCACCAAAACTCGAAACACATACAAGGTGTGACTGTTATTTTGGGGTATATATAGGTGTATTTTAACATTTTTGCTACTTTGGGGCCTTGGGATTGGCTGTAGGTTTGAATTTTGTTTGTGCATTTATCAGGGTTGCTAGACAACGCCAGACGTAATGTTACGTTTTGACTTAAGTTCTGTTTTAACAGGTGTTTGGGATGCACGGTGATGCGAAAAAAGGTGTGACGCATGTTTTTTTGTTACGTGTTTTTGTTGTGCCTACACTCGTTCTTGTAGATTTACTTTTAAATCCTCCCTAAATCATATATTATTTGCGGCCGATGTGCCTTTTTTTACTTAGTGGCTGGGTTAATGGCTGCCTTTAAATCTCCCCCTATATGTATAAAGATAAAAGTTGAGCAAGAATGGAGAAAACAACTGCAAAATACATCTGTTTAGAGACTTTTCTAGCAGTCAGTGAGTTTAAATTTTGTTTAAATCAGTGGGAATTTGTATATATTACATATTGAGGGTGATATACTAAGTGCAACTAGAGGAATTATGGTGCACACCAACAACACTAAAGGAAAACAAATCAGTTTAAATGGGGCTTTCAACCTAGCATGACTTGAAGACCATAACAGAGGTGCAGTGGTGCAGGGTGGGAGGTAGAGCATTCCATAGATAAGGAGAAAATTAGAAAAAAGTTTTGATATCAGGGAGGGCTGTAGAAATAAAATGGCTGAGAGAAGATTGCCATTGGATGATCGTAAGTGGCGGGATGGTGGCAGTAATAGTAATCCTATTCCTAATGTAAATTATTTATACTGCTGCACAGAGAATGATATATTGAATCAAACGTGTAGTGTGTCTTC
The DNA here is from genome assembly GCA_037306005.1 of Rhinophrynus dorsalis. Taxonomy (NCBI): domain Eukaryota; kingdom Metazoa; phylum Chordata; class Amphibia; order Anura; family Rhinophrynidae; genus Rhinophrynus; species Rhinophrynus dorsalis. The sequence continues at coordinate 311,029,246 of CM074722.1, forward strand.
CTCTTAGGTGAAAGTTATATTTTCTCAGTACAGCAGCTCTACGTTACATGTTCAACCTGCCATACCCAGGGCCACATTACCTGGTCCTGCTGTCCAGATGCAGCCTATGGACCTATTTGCCTATCTCTGTTCTATAGAGTTGTGACTGAAAGTGATTTCATAAAAAACAAATCTAACAGAAGTGTTTGTTACCAGTCTTTAGTGCCATGCTAACACTAACTTATCCTTCAGCAGAAAAAAAAGATAATTTATCTATAGCAAGCTATCCTTGACCACACAAAAGCGCATTAACTCATTGCTTCATTGTGTTGATCTGGTAGCACCATGAAGCCACCCCAAGTGTCCAATATCACAAACACGTCAAACAGAAAATCTATTCCCATATCGAAAATATACCAGTCAGAGTTGAAACCATAGGTTACCTCATGGGCTCATCTCTGATTGAGATGTTGACCATATATTTTAGTTTTTGATTTTGCTCTTTGTCAATTGATTTTTTCCATTATTAGTATATCTGATTAATTGTAGTTGTCCTAACATGTATTTTCTATTAATGATTTTAGTTCCCATAATGCAGTCCTTTGTGATATCACATATTTCATGTTTATCTATAACTTATTTTTCTCACAGTCAGGTTTTGCCTATAAGTAAACTCATTGAGGAGTGAAATGAGTTAAAGGGATAGTAATACTTCATTTTAACTTTATTTTATTTTGTAGGCATTAAAAAAATATGAAGAACGATATAAGTCTTATCTCTCAAACCTTTATGGTTTAAGAGATATTCACAAGCAAAGTTTCCCCTCCCGCCCCTTTTACCTAGTGTAAGCCATCTCTTCTCAGATGTGAATCTGGTTGTAAGACCAGACAGATAACAGCAGGTGACAATCTTCTTTATATGAAAACAATGAAAGCCCTGCCCCCCTTGACAAGCTTTTCAGGTTTTTCCCTTATCTTAATTGAAGATTGTCCCTCTCTGCAATCTATCTGGGCACCTCCCTTCTGCTTTGGCTGAGCAGTGTTACATCAGTAAAAGGGGCGGGAGGGGGACACTTTGTCATTGAATAACTCCTGAACTACAACTCTGACAGAACTGAAATAACACTCTCCAAAGTCCAAATACTATGATGATTAATTAGAGCTGCTTTTATTATTAAACATTAATATCCCTTTAAACTGCTTTGCTATATCATGTGCAACCCTTTTCTGCTTTTGCTACTTTTGTATTTACTTTATTAAAAAAAGTAGATGACTTTTTATCAAAATCTCATTTGGATTATACTGATTAACTGAGTATGCTGTAGCTTTCCTGTGTGAATTTGTAGCAGAATCTTCCTACCTTGTCAGGCAGTACTACACTGGATGAATCAACAGTTTTATTTCAAATAAAAGTAGCAATTTAAATAGTATGTATCTTGCATTGCTGTGACAGGAAACACACACATATGTATAACTGCTAGAAGCAGAAAACACATAGTATATAAGCCACAGACTCTGTTGGGTTTCATATTTAGAGATGCATTAGGCTCCAATATTGTATGTTTTAATCAGGGAATTAATGGCATGGGGGTGTAAAGGGTACATTTGTAATAGGGGCCAACATCTAAGGGAGCCTATTTTTCATAGGGCCCAATAGGTTCTAGTTACTACTATCCCAAAAGAATATTATTTTGTTAGGGGACCCAAAAAAAGTTTGCATCATGGCCACTGGTGGGAATCTTACTTAATACTAAATTCAAATAATAGTAAACAGTAGATCATCTGCTTGTGTTTCTTGACCTCAGATTCTATTTTGATGCACTTTCACTAAAGTCTCTTGACTATGCTGAAAATAAGGGCCCAGTATCTTTTGGTCAAAGGTTTTCACACCCTACGAGTGCCAGGTGACTGCACACCCTTGTCTGGTACTCAAGGAATTAAGGGAACACTAATGCCAAAATGCAAGATCCTTTCATTCACAGAGAATATAGCATTCACAAATATATATCTAAAGGATGATTTAGATATATGATATTGAACATGCTTTTTCTCTGTAAGGAGTCAGTCCAATTCCCTTCCCAGCTCTAAACAAAATACCATCAGTAGTTTTAAGTCACAGTCAAGAATGCAATTACCTTCACTGTGACACATTACTGAACAGAAAAAATGCATGTCGGGTGCTAAGTGTGCACCCAAAGGAGTCAATGTAAAATACGTTGAATTTGCGATGCAATTACCTGTGGTGGCTAGTAACATGCATTAAGGGAATCAACTTTATTGCCAAAACTCTTGCAAAAAAAGTTAGCGCTGAGTCCCCTAACATGTGTGCCTAATCACTGACGTGTAAGTGCAGTAGTAGAGCTAGAAAAAATACTGATAGTGATCACTACCCAAGTAACCCAGTAGACACTGGCTATTGTCAAATGCCCTGATGTAGATGCGGAATTTGCGACTGCTGTTCTTGCTGCTGCTGCTGAGTTGTTTAAGCAGCAGGATAATTAGGTAGCTCAAAGGGATGATGAAGGTGCCACTTGCCATGACTAGCTCCAGTGATGTGCCTGAGGCAGTAGCAGCACCATAACTAGCCCACACCACTTCAGGTATATGTGGGAAAAAGAAGAAGTCGGCCATTAATGATTCTCCACCTGCTCCTCCTCCAAAAGCCTGGGTGTGTTGAGAATATACATTTTTCCCTTAGAGCAGGAACTGTGCCTCTCATATCAGCAACTGCAATGTACACAGTGTAAATAAGGGAAGGACTGGGAACAATGGGTACATCAGCATTCACATGCATCACTTGTCACAACTCTATCCAAACCCCAAGACACTTAGGGTACCCAGTGTGAACCCCCCCTACCAGAAGCCAAGTACTGCTGCTGTCACTATGCCCCTTGTCCTCACCCTGCTAAGGACAACTTGCTGACAGTTTAATAGTAATGATGAACCCTCCCTGCCACCAGCTTAGCATATTCTGTGGAATGGGATCACCACAGATTCCACTTGATTCCCTGCTAGCGATTGTCCTCCACCACATTGCCATGTGTGGTCATTGCACCACACAGTATGCAATGGTTGGACTTGAAATGCCACCTCTTAACATCTAGAGAACGACTATCACTTGGCAGGGGAGGTAAAGATGAATGAGGGGGATCGACAGAAGATGTAGTTACTCTAGAGCAAGAAGATGATGGTGAGCTAGTTGTTTTGCACATCATCAAACTTTCAGCCTCAGGCTGGGCTTCTCTATTCTTCCTCCTCTTTGATCTCCGTCTCACCTCTTGTTGCATTTCTGAAGAGTCAGGGGGTACAACAACAGAGGTACTCGAGTTCTGTGTTGGGTGTTTGGCTTTAACATGTATCTTATCAGGGCTGTTGTGCCCAGGTGTGTTCCCTCCTTTCCCCTTCTCACTGACTTGTCACAAATTGTGCACATTGCTGTTGTTGATGACTGCACTGTGCCTGCCTCAAGAGAAAAATAGTCCCACACCCATGACTTCAGCAGGGAGGGGAAAAGTGGAGAAGAATGGCCTCTTTCTTCTTGTCCTAAACATTCCCCTTCATTGGCCGAGGCAGAAGATGATGTTGCTGATGTTGCTGCTACTGCCTCAGAAATGCAACTAGGACCAGGAGTATTGCTGCTGCTGGCAATTGTAACCTGTCCTGGTCCTGCATCACTTGTTGACTCCATTCCCACTGTGTCCATGATGGTCTGTGACACAATAGCCTGCTGAGCATCCTGCAGGAATTAGAGCAGTTGCAAACTCCACAAAAGCCCACTACTAGTAGTGGTGGTGGTAGTGATACCCTCCCATCACAGTCCCTGTCTCCCATTCCTTCTCAGTTTGGGTTAAAAATGCCATCAATGTCTCTTCCACCCCAGCTTCTCCACCATCATCCGTGCTGCTGCTGCTCTATTACAGACATCTCACTGGTTGGATGAGGTGATGAGAAATGTGACAGAGGGTCCCCAAATATCACACTTGTCATATCTTGTTGGCCTGAAGAAGGCAGATTGCTAACACTAGCTGCAAGCACAGGCAGCTGATCTATGCTCCTGGTGGTGGTGGTGGTATTATTGCTGCTAGACAACAATCCTGCCTTCTTCAGGATCATGTTCCACCTGGACAATGCCAAGGGGGGAACTCCCTGTTCCCAGGGTCAGGGGAATGGTGTGGGCTTTCATAACTGTTAGTCTGGACGCTCTGCATTGCTTCCCCCACTAATCCCCTTATGCTAGTCTAACCAGCTGCTTCATCATCACTGTTACTACCACTAACACCAACAACATCAGTTTCAGTCACTGAGTCTTCCTCCTCACAATCACTAGTAATATGATGATCACCTCCTCCTATACTCCTAACACTAACAAGCCGCTGGACCTTCTTAGTAGTAGTACTAGTGGCAGGACTGCTTGAAAATGGCAAGTGTGACTTAGGGTCCCCTATTGTCACACTTGGAATCATCTTTTCTTTCCCGCCTCCTGAGAATTACAAGACACACTGGCAGCAGGTTCAGCACTGGCAGCAGGATTAGCACTGGCAGCAGGAACAGCACTGGTGGCGGCAGTGGCAGCTCTGGCAGCATTCACAAGCAGCTGACCTATCCTGCTCTCACTACTACTCACTTCTTAATTTCCCCAAGATCCCTAGGGGTTATTTTGGGGGACTGGCCAGCACTGGATCTGTAGCGGTCACTTCATCCTCCTCCTCAGACTCACTGGACAAATAAGGGTCCTTCCTGCTCCTCCTTATATTGTTTGTAAACCTGCTCATAGTGATAGCAGTCACTATGAGCCTCTCCTGCCTCAATTGAGCAGCAAATATCACAGCACAACAGCACAGTACCTCTCTCTCTCTCACTCTGTAGCTGCTTGTATTGTGTTTCACTTCCTGGAAACTGCATGGTTTTATAGAGAAAAATGGCGAAGATTTTAATCGCTGTATTTAAAGCAGATTTTCCTGTGAAAAAGCAGACAACAATGTGGTTTTTGTGGATTTTTTCGCTGGAACATGACTGGACCTTTCGCCCACCCCTAGTTATAGAAGTGTTAGGGCTAGTACGGGTACACTTTATTGTTCATGTTAGGGGTAGTGTAGGGCCAAGAGGAGGGTTAATGTTTGTAAACATCACTGTGTTTGCATCTCTTGTTCAGTGTAGGACACTGTGTCAAACAGTGATGCAATAGCTGGTTTCTTTTGATCCTCTCACACTATTTAGCATGAGTTGTATGACTGAAAAAACAATGATGAACGTTGGGCCACAAGTTAGGTTCTGTGTCTTAAAGGGATAGTAATACTTTGTTTTATCTTTATTTTATTTTGTAGGCATTAATATAACATGAAGAACAATATAAGTCTTATCTCTCAAACCTTTATGGTTTGAGAGATATCCACAAGCAAAGTTTCCCCTCACTGACCAAAACAGTCAAGTCAGCCATCTAGCTGTCAGATTTGGAATCCGGTCCGCAGACCAGCCGTGGCTCTACAGCAGAGCTGAGATTCCGAGATATAAGAAGGACTACTTCATTCGAATAGTCTACAAAGTGTTCCTGGTTTGCAAGCACACTTTTTAGACCCTTCCAATGAAATAGTTATTTTTATATCACGCGATTTCGGCTCTGCTGAAGAGTCACCAGTTGATCTATGGACCAGATTCCAAATCTGACAGCTAGATGGCAGACTTGACCGTTTTGGTCAGTGCGGGGAAACTTTGCTTGTGAATATCTCTCAAACCATAAAGGTTTGAGAAATAAGACATATTGTTCTTCATGTTTTTTAATGCCTACAAAATAAAATAAAGATAAAATTAAGTATTACTATCCCATTAACACTCATTGAGGTTCCTGTTGGAAGGGCAATTGAATTCTGACGGTAACACTGCATGTGGAGTTGTGTGCACTAAAGTGATGGTACATACAAACAGAAGCCGAAACATGATATTTAAATTAAGCCAGGGATGGGAAAGATGAGGCCCTCTAGCTATTGAAGATTACGATCCCATAATCGCGATTATAATTTTTTACTCCCTAGTATCCCGATAGCCTTAGATTGCTCACCTCTGTTATAAACACAGACAATTAGCTGTGCAAGAAAATTCTAACATTCCTCCTGTTGTTGGGCAACAAGCAGGAAACTGGACATACAATACTGACATTCCTACACACAACAGCCAAAAATCCCCAGGGGTTAAGCCTCTGAACTTGTTTGACCAAAATATATTACATCTTTGAATGCTAGAAGAGAATGCAATGCATTGTGACTCAATGCATTGCTCACCCCTCTGGCACTTAACCACTTGGCTGCTAGAGATGTATTTATAATGTGTTGTAGATGTCTTCAGCATCTATGTGGTTAAAGGATTAATCCCAAAGGTGCCAGATGCAGTACGTTCTCTGAGAGGTATGGGTGTTGTGACCGGTAACAGAGAGAGAACTTCAAGCAGGAGGTGTAACTAGCTCTGGATGGAGCAGGAATGCAGTGGAGCAGGGGGAGCAGCAAGTGGAGGTGCAGTTTAGTAATGCAGGGTCAGCTAAGGGTAAGGATAGATTGATGCTGAAAATGAATATCAAAAGATTGCACTCGAAGTTTTCAGTGGTCAAATGGTTGCGTGGTTCAGAATCACGTACAGGTTTGGCAACTTGGAATGAGGATAATAATAATTTAGTGTTTGATCATTCAGTGAGAGTAGAAATAGATCATTGTCATATTTTAATGAAGAATCCATAACAGGAATCAGATAACTCAAAATCCAGGACAAGATGCTGGTATAGGTAAATCAAACTTTAAGCAAGGATGAAGGAAATGACTGCAAGACCCTTGGCATACCAACTATGGCCTCCCCCTGTTGCACTTGTGATGCTATATAAATAAACATATTAATTAATTGCTTCATTCATAGTGTAGCCCCATTTCAACTGTAAGCACTGTGGTATCACTAGTGTAGCACCATTCCAATTGTAAACTATTTGCTATCACTAGTGTAGCTTCATTTCAGTTGTACACTCTGTGTTATCAACAGTGTAGGTCTATTTCAGTTGTATTTCTGTGCTATCACTCACTAGTGTAGCCTCATTTCATTTGTTATCTCTGTGGTAGCACTAGTGTAGCTTCATTTCAATTATAAGCTCTGTGGTATCATTATTATATATCAATTTATTGTGTAAGGTCTGTTATATGTGATTCCATTTCAGTTGTAAGCTTTATATATCACTAAAGAAGCTCCATATCAATTGTAAACTCTGTGGTATAACTATTGTAGCTCAATTTCAGCTCTAAACTCTTTGGTATCAATTGTTTAACTTAATTTAAATTGTAAGCTCTGTGCTATCACTAATGTAGCACCATTTCAATTGTAAACTTTGTTGTATCACTAGAGTAGCTTTAGTTCGATTTCAATTGTAAATTCTGTGGTATCGCTATTATAGCTCCATTTCAATTGTAAGCATTGCAGTATCATAAGTATAGCACTGTTTCAGTTATAAGTTCTGTGGTATTACCAGTATACACCAATTGTGATTGTAAATGCTGTAAAAGTGTGTTCACTCTGTGGTATCACTAGTGTAGTTGTACCATATTTCAACTGTAAGCAATGTGGTATCAGTAATGGGACTCTATTTCAGTTGTAAGCTTGGTATATTACTAATGTAGCTCTATTTCAATTGTAAGTTAATATCATTACTGTAGTCTAGGAGCATACCACAGCAAATCCTGTAACAGCTGGAGCCATTTGCATTAGTTGGAGAGATGAAGAGTATATTCTAGCAATATGGAATAAAAAGGAAATTATAACAACAAAAGTTTTCTACAACCCTAGACTTCTCTTTAGACTGTTTAAAGGTACATGCAATAATTGTATTTATTTTTCTTGAAAAAAATCACACTTCTGAACCTCAGCTACTATTGCCCAATACTGTTTTCAGCTCACTATTAATTTCAGTATGAGTGTGAGTGTGTCTGTCTGTCTATCTAGATGAATAGATAGATGAATATATTGTGAAGTCTCATATGAGTGCTCCAGGATATGTGAAGAACCAATAAACATTGTGAAGAACCAATAAACACAGAAGTGATTCATAATGGCCATTTGGATTCCTTCACACACAGAGTAAAGTGAGTGGGAGTATATTAGGAGGTGTTAGTGTTCATTTAAGCACAAGGTGGGGAATGTACAAATCTGCCAGCATGGAATCATGTGTCTGCACTACTGGGTATGTTATAGAGTTTATAATCATTTTAGCACATAAGTGCATACACGCTTTGCAGTTTTTAAGTCTTTAATGCCAGCAAGCCAAACCTAATTTCTTCTCCTACAGAACATACAGGAAAATATAGTACATTTATGTCTATTTCCTATATGACTTGTTAGCAGACCTGCACATCGGCAAAAAATTTGATTTGTCTGAAATATTTGTTAAAATATTTTTACCCATTCAGATGAAACAAAATTTGTTTAGCACCACGATCAATTAGTCATAATTTCGGTGGACAATTTTGTTGCCGCTATTCAGAGTGTTTACAGGATCATACAAAAAACCCTTAGAGTGCCAGAGGGTTATGCAACACAGTGCAAAGTTTCCCCATGCCTTATGCCACCTCCCCAGACATTAAACAAGCATCACATTTACCTTGATGTCAGAGGTCCAGCAGTGTCCTCAAAGCCCTGTCCTCTAGCATTTACAGCATAAAACCAGAATTAAAAAATAATACCCTACCACCACCAATGCCACCACCATTGCAGCCTCCTGCAATAGATAAAATACCCCCTTAGCCCTACTCAGGGCATTGTCTGAGCCGGTATGAGAAAAAAAAAATGGACAGTGATTGACTTTTATATGGCCAATCCCTGTTCAGATTAGTTTCCACTCTCCCACTGGCTGGGATTGTGGGGATACATAGTGCATGGAATGTGCCCTAGAGTAACCTCACCTTCCAGCCTATCAGTATAGAGATGGTGGGGTCATGTATGTTTGTAACTTCACCCCTCAAGCTATTGAATTATTGGCTAGATGGAGGGGTGACATTAAGAGCTTGTGTAAATCCACCAGCTAAATGCTGATTGGCAGGGATGTGAGGTTACTCCAGGGCACCTTCTAAGCCCTACCTAACTTCACAATCACCAGTCAATCGGAGCATGAGAACTAATGTGAAAGTTATCGGCCATATAAAAGCCAATCCCTGTTCATTTTTTGCTCATACTGGGTCAGGCAACAGTCCAAGCAGAACTAAGGGTGGTTTTTTTATGGTGGCTGATGAACGATTGGACCAATGGATCTGAATCAATGAACTTAATGTGCCATCTGTATTTCTGAAATGTCATGGTCTATGCCATTTGTTTGCTGTTTTCATCAGAATGTCACAAAACACACAATTTTTGTTCCACAATGAATGCACATATCTACTTGTTAGTACTTTGCTTTAATAATGGCACAGAGCAACGGCATACCCCCAAATACCCTTACACATCTCCAGTTCCCTTCCCTTGGTCCAAGTAGCGTTAATGGGAGCATTTTCAGTGCCTACAACTTACAGCTTTGGAGTTAAGCAGGAGTAGCACCTATGTCAGCTCAGAATCATATTACTACATGCTCCTTAGGAATACAGCACATAGAGTCGCTAGAACAATGCTGGGGCAAAGCAACGGAAGCAATATGTTGCTCACTCCTCTGGCTCTCAAAGGGTTCATGCCTTGAACAATATAGAGTTCTCTCCAATGCATTGATTTACAGTGCCTTGGTGGCTTCTCTAGCTTTCAAGTGGTTACAAGAGCCATTTAAATCAATGGAAATATTGTGAATTTGTCCTCTGTGGTGCAGTCAGTTTGCTTCCATTTGCTCCTCTTAGTAAATCTACCTCAGTGCAATCATTCAGCTTGGCACAAACATCACTGCCTGCCCCTTGTTACAAGAGACTGAACTGTATCTTAGTGAAAAATGCATTTGAGGTAACTAATTTGGCTGTGTTTCACTAAGCTCAGAGCTGTCTCTGCCATTTTACTCTTTGAGGAAAAAAAAAATGAAAGAAATCAATTCAAAAGAAACAACTGTGATTTAACATCATGCTACAGAATAACCAGTCTAGAGTGTCACGTTGGTAATGGATCTTAATACGCGTATAAAAACACAAAAATGGTGCCATTGTTTCCCTGGAAAATGCATAAGAACCTCACAGAATTTCAGTCAAGGAGAAAGAAAGAAAGAAAAAAAAACACCTTATTACTTCTAACTCCTGCGAGCCATTTTGGTCTCCAAAGGTTTTAGACTGCCTGGGGCCATGTGTCTGCAGTGTTTTCGGGAAATGACTTTCCTTCTCACGAACACTTCTATGTTCTGCAGCACTGCTGCCCTCGAGCGTACCCACTCAATTTTTACTTAACCCTTCTGCTGCTGGGAAGCCTGGAACACATTACAAAGTGTTGCAGGCTTTCCTTGCTCTGGAGGGCTTTTCAGACTTTCCCCCTTTAAGTTTCTTTTTATAACACTGTATATTGTCTTATTTTTTCCAAGGATGGAAGCATTTACCATAGCTTTATCTACATATATATATATGTTTATACACTACCAGCTATTAGAAAATCCTGGGGTGGGGATGTATACCACAAGAGAATGCCTGGATTAGATTTACTGGTACTGTATGTTTTCATACTTTGCCTTTTTTTTTGTCAGAACAGAGGCAGTGAAAGGCTTGTATGAAAGACAGGGGCAGTACATGCTATAGGACATGACAGAACCATGTAACAGAAATAAACATTTTCATTTATTTAAATATGGCTTTTAACCCCTTGAGAGTTGACAGATCTCCAGTTTATTGCAAAGTGTTCATTTATTAAAAGTCCCATGGAAATCTTTTGGATTTTTTATTTAACTTGTGTGTCAGTTGAAGACACAGTGGGAGGGAAAGTACAAATTGAATTGTACTCTATAAAAACTCACTGGAACTGATTAGTGCTCCTGCCTAGCTCCTATTTACTAAGCTACCTAAGTTGAAAAGTCTCTCCTTAAGGCTGCTAGTATCAAGGGGTGGGCAGTGGGAAGTGTCTGAGCTTTTCAGGTCATTCCTTTCCATATTTTAACCCTTTAAGGGACAGAGAGTTGCCCAACGCATTGTAAAGTAATGCATTGGGCAGCACTCTGGCCTTAAAGGGTTAACCTTATGTGCTAACAAGGAACAGATAAAAATAGAGTAACTTATCGCAACTATCCTGCTCATGTGTTCTGGTGTATATGCCCCCAATTGAAAGGAGACAACACTCCAGCATAAAACGTATGCTGAGATGGCAGATTTGGACAGTCACCCAATGAGCCATATGTACAAAAAAGACGTAGTGCAATTCTGGAGCAAACTAACTGCATCATTAGCAACAAAAAAAAGCACATTCCCATTGATTTAAAAGGGGCCTGAATGCCAGAGGGATTTAAAAACCAAAGTGTTGCACATCACCAAGATGTTAACTGGGGTTGCATATGGCCCCCAAATTAACACTATTAAGGTTACTGGGGTTTGTCATATCTTGAACTGAGATCTCTCATTTATGTTGTCATGACAGTAACTCTTCTCCATATGTAATACAAATTATGTGTGCACTGTGGACTGTGATATACAATAGATTTGCATATGGATATAAGCGTTACTGGATGCCTGCAGGAGCACGGAGATCGCATATATGATTGGGTGTGTATATCTACCATGGGAATAGGGTACCTAAGGATCACTGGGATACCAAAGCAATGCTTATGGATCCTTTTGACTAGCGGCAGACCATATGATTTTCTTCCATGATAGGAGTTTTTTCCATAAACCCCATCTATGTCTCACCTAGGGCTATGCAAATCCCCCACTAATTATCTCATAAATATGCATACAAACAAGATTACTCACCTGCATACATAAATAAGGTACTAATCATGTGCCTGCCTGCAGCATGCACTAAGCTTCAATGAGTGGAGTTAGGCAGGAAGCAGTAGGAGGGCTCACTCATAGACCTACATCAGAATGAGGGAATGCACAAGGGCATAGCAAGCAATTATTCACATATTTTGCACAAAAAATTAAATTGGGTTAGATACATTTTTTTATCTGGCACATGAGGTCTACAACATGGGGCCCTATGTTCAAAAGGAAAGTGAGTTGTTCTGGGGGAAACCTACTTCCCTATAGGGGTAAAATAAATATTCACATTGATCTAAATGGGGATTTTAAACTATCATATGCCAGAGAGGTCTCCAAAGCACGGCTTTGACTGAATGAATGAATGAAAGAATATATTTATTTATATAGTGCCACAAGTGTACGCAGCTAGTTAAAATGTAAGGGTTTGAACAATACAGGGTGACAAGAACTTTACAAAGTGAAACACTGGAAATGGGGTCCTGCTTGAAAGTTTTCAATTTAAAGCGGTAAAGGGAGGCACACAGAGAACATAAGGATTAACCTTTTGAGTGCCAGAGAGCAATGCGTTGGATACTTCTCTGGCACTCAAAGTGTTAATTGCAGAATACAGCGCTCAGTTTCTGGTTGTGATTGGGGAACATAAATAAGAGCCGTGGATGTACAACATGAGTGCCTTCTAGCTTGTTGAAGGTTTGTTGAGGAGGTGTAAGTTTATGTAAGAGTTGAAGACCTCAAGATAGGTGCACTGTCTCAGGCTGGGAGGTAGACCTTTCCACAGATAAGGAGCAATGAGGGAAAAGGGTCTGATACAAATAGATCAGGAAGAAGAATGTCAGTGGCTGATTGTAAGTGTCTGGATGGGGTGTAATGGGAGATCAGAGTGGGAATGTAGGAAGGAGTAGAGAAGAGAAGGGTCTTGAAAGAGAGAAGCTCTGCAATAAGTTAGATACCTCTGTATCATTCAAGGGCTTTAAAGCTCCATTTCAATCAATATGACTGGAAAGTTTTTTATTTGTCCATTTTGGTACAGTTCAATGTATTCCACTTTTATTTTGAACATAGAACACTTAGCTTTATATTTGCCACATGGACATAATCTATCCATGCTTTATGTGGGTGCAAGGAACCCATCAGTGTAGCGATCTTTATAGTTGTCACACAAGTGATAGTGCAGTATTGTCGGTAAACTGTCAGATATAACAGCTTTTCTGAATAGGTGCTAATCTCAATAAATGAATTGCCTTAGGTTTTGTCATTCATATTAGTCCTGAAAATACAATAGGAAGCAATCAGAGGTGGATAGTCTACACATGCCTAAGAAAAGCAATTTTAATTATACATTTTGAAGAGCATAAATTAACACTTTTTTTCCAGTGAAAGCTTAGAGACAGTTTTAGTAAATCTGTGGTCCCCAAGTGGTAGTATTTGGAGTCTCCAGAGAATAGAGTATATGGTATTTAATGGAGTATCATTCAGTTTGACGATAGGGGTTAATCCTGCCCCTGTATAGGTACTCCAAGGATTAATTGCAGGAATCAAATGTGTTCAAATAAAAGTGAGCAATGTACAACTGGTATGTGATAACAGGGGTTAACCATGCCCTTGTACAGGTACTCCCAGGGTTAACTACAGGAATCCGATGCGTTCAAATAAGAGTGATCAGAGACAGGTTAAAACATATCAATTAGTTTAATGATAAAAATTAAAATTCAGAGAAAAAACAATTTTCACAGTATCCACCAACACATTTCTGGATCCAAAGAGCCTTTCATCAGGGTGTCTGACTCTATAGTGAACCGGCCACTGCAGGACAATGCTCTTATGTAGTCTACTGTTGGCATAATTAGCCAATCTGACAAAGAACACAATTAATCAATAACTCACTTCCTGTGAATTATGGGACAACCCCCCACCTCAATAATACTGTTTAGGTTTTATTTATTTTGTTTATTTATTAGTAGAATGATCATTATTATGAGATGTTGAAATACAGTATTATTAGGTTTTCAATGTTTATTTATAGAGTGATCAGCTAGATATGCATCAATGGAGATTCCAACATGTTTTTTAAGATAATTTGTTATTTGTTGTTTGAGACTGTGGCCCATAATGGAAGTGAGTAATTGATTGTGTTCTTTGTCAGAGTGGCTAATTATGCCAACAATAGACTATGTAAGAACATTATCCTGTGGTGGTCGGTTCACTATAGAGTCAGACACCTTGATGAAAGGATCTTTGGATCCAGAAACGCATTGGTGGAAACTGTGAAAGTTGTTTTTACTCTGTATTTAGATTTTTATCATGAAACTAATGATATATTTTAACCTGTCTCTGATCACTCTTATTTGAACCCATTGGATTCCTGGGAGTACCTGTACAGGGGCAGGATTAACCCCTGTTGTCACATACCAGTTGTACATTCTTCAACTGGTAGAACACTAATTATGAGTATACCATTATTTTATTTGACATTTGGATATTATTTATTTTGTTAAAAAAGTGCACCTGTTGTTTTTTAGTTTTCCTGTCTGTGTTTCCTTCTATTTTTGAAGGTTTTTGTGTGGTAAGCAGCAAGCCAGAAGTTGATCTGCATGGTGGGCAGTATAACATCCCCCACTTGCCTATTTAGCCACTATACATTCAGAACTGGCCACTTCATAATGTGAGTGCAATACTTTACTTCTTATATCTCTATGTACAAGAACATATTAAAACTATGAGCGCCTCTCTTTTCTCTGTCTTTCTTTCTATATCATTCAATGTTATTCTTAGTTGTTGGTGTTCCTTTAATGATCACTGTAAATATGAAAATATGGACCTACTTTATGTCTTGTTTGCTACTGATGGTGCTCCCAGCTATTCATTTAATCAGAGGGAATGGGATTATCTCACTATTGAGATATACATATATCTGCACATACCATAATAGGCATACCTGGGAACTCTCCGGTTTTGCCCCGGAGACTCCGGATTTCAAACTGAATTACCAGGTCTCTGGAGCAATGTGTGAATCACCGGGTGGGCAGAGTTTAAGTAGAAACTATGCCCACTTTTGCTCCATCCCACCCGGTTCCTCCCACTCCCTGCGCTCTTACCTCTATTTTGCAGGTGTTTTTTGTCCCGCCCCCTGTGACTAAGCCCCATCCCTTTTATGACGCGAATCGCATCATTTTCCTCCCTGGTCTTCACTGGCAGGGTTACCCTCCAGGTAGCCCAGCTTCAAAAGTTCCTAGGTATGATAATAGGCCAAAGAACAGAGAAGGGGGTTAATATAGTAAATATTATGTAAAACCAATCAGCCTAGCCATACCGCCAGGTGTCCTCTCTAATCTCCATTTCTCATATTATTCTTTATCCCACTGTCTTAAACATGGATCCCACCTCCAAACTTATTGTAGCCAAAAGTAATAGTAGCTGACCCCCCAATACAAAAGGAATCAAATATTACAAAAATCACCCTATAATTTCATCATATGGGGTTAAAGGCTTCAGTTAATCACCTCTTCCTATGGCAAAGAGCTGGAGGGTAAACACATTTGCATATTCTCGGGTGAGATTTAAACGTTGTCATATGAGACACATTGGCCAGGATTCCCTGCCTTGTGTATCCCAGGCATGAAAATATGATAAATACAGTTTAAAAATACCACTATTCCTGAGATACTCACATACACATAAAACATATGTGTATGTGTTTGTCCACTCGCATAGAATTCACCTACATAGACATCCACCAGCTTTGCAATGGATTAGAGACCTTTCTATTATTCAAGGAGTTAAAACGAGGTTGCCGAATGCCAATAACAAATGTAATGTTACATTATGCTGTCATCAGGGGCAATGTGGTAAAATTAGTCTTCCATCTCCTATCTCCAATCAGAAAGCTAATGGAAAAGAATACAGCAACTGAGCAGTTAATTCACCCCTTGCAATTTAGTTCCATTTCGATTATTACACTAGAAACAGACCATGTTGTCTTGGAGCGATATTTTATGAGTATAGCTGAAGGGGCCGAGACTTCTCAATGCTGGATTTCGAAGAGAGAATAAAAAGAACATTTCTGAAAGCTAACATTACAGAATAGAAATACCCAGGTAGAGTAGTGAGGTTACATTTAGGTCACTGCTATGGTAACTAGGTAGGGTGACCTTTAGAATTAGCAAGTGTTTAACAGAGGGGTATTACGTCCGACACAAATAATTTGTAACAAATTTATAGAATCACATTAGGGCCCATTTGTTTCTAAATGGTATATATTTGTTGATGTTGATCGAGAAAAGTGAGGATTTAAGGGCTTAAATGAGAATTATGACACAATGAGTTAGTGACTCAAATTTTTCTTTGTTTTTCAAAAATAAGAGTTACTTATATAGAAATACTTCATACAGTAGTAGTCCAATATACCTGTATATATTTTTATGTGCACTGGAATTTTTTTTGTCATTTATAGCTCAGGCCTGTGCTAGTATGAGCCTTAAAGGGATAGTAATAGTTTGTTTTATCTTTATTTTATTTTGTAGGCATTAAAAAACATGAAGAACGATATATGTCTTATCTTTATGGTTTGAGAGATATTCACAAGCAAAGTTTTCCCTCCCGCCCCTTTTACCTAGTGTAAGCAATCTCTTCTCAGATGTGAAATGCAGTCCATAGACTGGACAGATAACAGAAGGGGACACTTTTATTCCTATGAGAACAATGAAAGCCCTGCCCCCTTGACAAGTTTTTCAGGTTTTTCCCTTATCTTAATTGAAGCTTGTCCCTCTCTGCAATCTACCTGGGCACCTCCCTTCTGCTCTGGATGAGCAGTGTTACATCAGTAAAAGGGGAGGGAGGGGGATACTTTGTCATTGGATTACTCTTGAACTACAAGTCTGACAGAATTGAAATAACACTCTCCAAAGTCCAAATACTATGATGATTAATTAGAGCTGCTTTTATTATGAAACATTACTATCCCTTTAAGGAGCACTCCTGTATAATCACATGTGAGTTAATCAGTGGCTCTTTCCTTTTCAGTTCATTTTGAATTGAACTCTGACCAACTTCGGACATTGTTCTGTAGAATGTGAGTGGAAGATATTTTTACTATCCGCTTTATTGTCCATATATATACATATTTGTTTTGAGACATTAAGTTCAGATTTCAAAGGAAGATCTCTAAATATACTTAGGGCTGACACTACCTAATTCATGCCCTGTGCAAGAGCTGAATTTGGCCAGCACAAAAGAGCACTGTGCAGACATTACAGACTTCAAAACCAGGAATAATGAAAGTCCATATCACTCCTAAATGTACCCTTGGCATCTGCCTCTTTACAGTCAATAATGACAGAAGAAGGAAATGGCATTTTGTCAGTTTCCTCACTGTGCATGCTTGATGCCTTCATTCAGTCCAGAGTCAGCACGTGTAGCTCATACATGCTTCAGTCTGTCAACCCTCTGGTGTGACACCTTGTGCAATCAGACCCTAAATACATTTAATTAAAGGTACAACCCAGAAAAAAAAAATATAAACAGATATACTGGAGGCAAACCCAGGATTTCCTGTGTTCGGTTTCCAAAAATAAAATAAGCTTGTTATATCAATAGCTAGAATTTGTTTTGTGTACAGTTACATCCAAAAGCACATGACATTATTTTAGCTTATGTTAGGAATGGGCAACCTGCAGCCCTCCTGAAGTTGTTGGTAGACTACAATTCCCATCTTCCTCACCCAGATCGACTGTCAGAATGCAGGTTGCCCACTCCTGTGAAATACATACACACAATATTAATATATCATTATTGCATTGCTACAAGCTTTATTTCTTTCTAATCTGTTTGGGTTAATAGACTGCAATGTGTATTTTTGGGTACCTTGAAACATCTATTTCAGTTTGCGCATTTCTGAGACTCTGCCACAGTCATCACAGGTTGAAGACTACCCACCTCAGCCATGCTATACTTGATGCATGCTGTTCTGAAACCTGTGACCTTGTGGCTATGGGTCCTGTAATTTCCAGCATTGAGCCACTGGAGGGATTTGAATCAAGCAGTTTCCAGTGGCAGTATTTTTCCTAGTTCCACTGATTTATGTCTATCTTCTGGGGCAGTTCCTGGAACCAGACTGGAGGATTAGGGCAGCTGGTCCTTCTGGATATTTAATCCAGCCCTCTGAGCACTCATTTCTCTTTTGTCTTGGCTTGACTCTTGTCTCATGATCCTGTGTTTACTTCTGTTTAATATTGGATTGTTCCAGACCTACCTGTCTCTAGCACCAGTCTTACCTGTCTCCAGAACCAGGCTGTCCAGGCTCCAGCACCAGTCTTTCCTGTGTTCACCCACCAGGCCCTCCAAGCCTTCATTTCTTCAGTCACCAGGCCTTCCAGGCATTGCTATCTCCAACTACCAGGCCCTCCAGGCATTCCTGTCTCCAGCATGAGTCCCTGTGTAGTCACTCCCTGCAGAGGGCTCTACCTCCATACTCCAAACATCTGATGGTAAGGTTTTTCACAGCTCTGGTTCACCCTGCAATTGGACTTCAGCACCTGTGCATGTCCGGCTATCAGGTACCATTACAGACTCCTAAACTACCTAAGTAAGTCCACTGTTAAACAAAATAAGAGCTGCTTATTCCTATAAGCATAGTACTCCATTAGTGTTCTTGCTTGGATATAATAATAAATGTTATTTGCCAAATAAACACGACTAAGTGGGTTTAAAAAAAAATCCAAGAGGAAAAACAAAACGTAGTACACTATTGTTTAGTTTTATAAGTGTAACTTTAAAGCTCTGCACTGTAAAAGGTGCCTGAACAAGTCCAATGAAGGGAATTTATATGACACTTTAATTTCTAATTTCAAATTGATTCACTTAAGCCATCTTACTGTAAAATCTCATATTGTACTTGGTCATTGTAACACTTGGGAGCATCTTAGTGCCCGACTGAAGAAAAACTAAAAATGGCTGGGTGTCACGGTTTCCCAAGAGCAAGTCAGGAGTCAGACCGGTATAGTAAAAATGACAATCTTTATTAAACAATACAAATGATATATCACAATAAATAGAATAAAAGACAGGCAATAGACACTAGGAACAGTAGAGGTCACACTAAAGGTCAGCAACTCTATCAGGAATAGGAGTCTGCCTGAACGAAGGAACCTTAACCAGGGCCACAGGTTAAGATTGGGTGTCTACTATACACAAGGAGTAGGCAGGGGAATAGTCAGACAGAGCCACAGGTCAGCACCAAGATGTATGGTCAGACAAGCCAGGTCATACACAGAGGAGTTAGTAAGCCAGAGCCTCAGGTCTGCACCAGATCGGGTGTCCGCTATGCATAAGGAGTAGGCAGGAGAATAGTCAGACAGAGCCACAGGTCAGCACCAGGGTGGATGGTCAGACAAGCCAAGTTATACAGAGAGACCAAGGAAACCCAATTATGTAGAACAACAACGCAAGAGCAACTGAGAATGTGCTCAGTTCTCTCTTAAAGCACAGCCCAGGAAGTGGATGGGAGGAGATTACAGCCCAGAGATATAAAACCGAGGTTTGCGTCAGTCTGCCACTTTGCTCCTGTAAATGACGCTTCCCGCCATGATGCGTCAAACTTGCATCAAAACAAGTGCCAAATCCAGCTAGCAAGAGGACATGGACGGCCAATGACACCGCCAGGAGTGCTCAAACCAGGCATATTCAGCTACATTTGTAAGGAAGCGACCGCGACATATCGACGCATCCTTGTCGGCAGCATCACTGGAACTTGGTAACTGTCACACTGGGGGAGAGTATACAAATACTCCATTTGAGTCATAATGTGGGTATAGCTTAAATGGTGTAGACAGGATGATGAAGGAGATTAGGTGGGATTTATGTGGAAAGAGTACTGAAAGTCAACACTGTTACCTATGAACTCTTTGTGACATAGCATCACTTTTCTGTGACATGGAAGCCCTCTTCGTCATTGCTATGAGTGGATGAGTTAAATTTACAGCAGCATGTTTCAATCAAGAATCAAATATTGCTTAAACAGTTATTAATGTCATTATTACAGTGTCCTGACTGAGTAATATTCCACTTCCCATAGTCAATTTCACAAAATGTAAGGTACATTGCTAATAATAGCATTTTTAATGAGGTTGAAAAGGACATAGTGCATCATGTTTAACTTTTGCCAGATCAACTCTCTTGATCAAGAGGAAGGCAAACAAAACCCCAATGAAGCAATTTCCAAATATGCTCCAGTGGGTAAATTTAAATTGCTTCTTGACTCCAAACGGTAAATGGACTTTGCCCTTCATGTCATAAATCTCTATAATGATTTTAGCAAGAAGGTATCCATACTATTTCTTAAGTTAAGTTTTATATCTGCCAGCACAACTTACACAGGGAATAGGGTACATATCTGTTCTTATAAATGTTCCACACTGTGTTTATAAGTGGAAGTCTGTATAATATCACTAATTGTCCTGGTGGATGTTTTAGATGTTCAGTTTGGATATATATTATATTTGGGACTCCCTATGTGTAAAACAAGCCTATACTTGCCAGCTGTGTATATTGATGGTCCATTGAAAACACAACAGATGCCCCATCTATCTAGTACATTAACCTAAACTGCATGTACATAGTGCAACATAAATTTAAACATAAGTTCAAGGTGGTTGTACAACTAGATAAATATATATATAGAAACAGTCCTCAATATGTGGTTCTAGTTGTTCCTATACTTGTCCCCAAGGGCTGATATCAGGGGAGGGCTGGCAACATGTGGCCTGGGGGATGCAAATACAGTCAAGTGAACGATTTCTATTATCATTCCACTCCACTGTCCCAACCCACCCCTTTTATTTATTTTAAAAATGGCATTAATGTTGGGAAGCAAGTTATAGCATGTGGCTTACAGCTGAAACTTGTGATACTACAGAGCTTACTGTTGATATGGAGCTATACGAGTGATACCACAGAGTTTACAATTTAAGTAAATCTACACTAATGATACCAAGAGCTTAGAAGAGAAATTTGTTATACTACTAGTGTAGATCCATTTGGATTGTACCTCTGTGGTATCACTAGTGTAGCTCCATTTACAGCAGTAAGTGGCCCAGGCGTATGACCGGCCCAGGGGGGACAATCGCCCCTCTGTCCCTCAGGCTAGCCCTCCCCTGGCCGATATCATGCTTCCTTTGCTGCTTGTCCCAAATCAAGAGCAGTCCAACACCGCAGTGATAGTTTTCTTGCACAAAAACATGTAGCGAAGGGCGAGACAGCACAAGTGTTCCTCTAAGTGTAGTATAGACTTTTAATAACAATAAGATCAAAACAAAATTATATAAAGCATAAAACATTGAGACATGCAGATAATACAAATACATCAGAATATAAATAAAAGTCAAAGAATAGAACCGTATAATAAGGATGTTAAAGCAGCATATAGGTAAAATTGCACAAGGAAAGTTTAGATGTAATGTGACTCTTTTGTCTTAGTATCTTTTCTGTCTATAAGAGAAAATGAAACTAAAGAGCCCTATTATGTCTAAACTTTACCACTCTTAACCACTCAGTACCATTAGATCAAATACATCTGGACTCTACACATACCAGGTTAGCTTCAGTAATTACAAATCAGAAAGCTTCATGTAATTTGTCAAATTGTCAGTCATAATAATGTTGTATAAAGTGTATACAATTTATAAGAAGCTTGATATGATATTGCTTTTTTGCCTAAAATTTCAAAGTTTTAAATACTTAAAAGAAATTTGATATGCTTTATGAGTACAACTCATTGTAATTAATAATTGAAATAAAATCGGGATAATGCAACACATCTGGAGACCTGTACCATCTAGTCAAAAGCTTGCAGTTCATCTGCATGATCAGAGAATCTCTGGAGCTAAATAGGATAATACCCTATTTAGCTCCAGAGATTCTCTGATCATGCAGATGAACTGCAAGCTTTTGACTAGATGGTACAGGTCTCCAGATGTGTTGCATTATCCCGATTTTATTTCAATTATTAATTACAATGAGAATCTGCTTCCATTGGGCATTGTCAAGCACTAGATTTAAGTCACCCCCCCATCTGCACCTGCTGGCCTATGCCAGAGGAGCCCACTCAGTGATTAGGAGCTGATTAGCGAATATATTATGAAAATTATGGGGTTTGACTAAGAACAGCATTTCAAAGGGGGTGAGCTCTCAGAAGAAAGAGGCTTTCTAAGGATGAGAGGTGAGGAGGCTATGGAGCTGTCAATAGTGCCAGAATTTGGCTGAGGGTAGGTCTATGTAGGCTTGCATGGTTTCAAAAAGCAGGAGCAAGTTGTGGGATGTGAGTATAAGGGGGCATAATCATCCCTCTATCATCCATGGCATAATGTGATAGGCTTTTTCCCCTTGGGGAAATTTCACATTGTGGATCAGCAACATGAGAGGAGAGTCCAGGTGCACAGAAAGGACACAAGAAGTGAAGAAAGCCCCAACATCCAACACGTGTGTCCTCAGGGGCCCATAATAGGCTGCTCAGGGGCACAGAGGCCCCCTGATCTTTCTTGATATGTACCCACAGCTTATCCGAGGTGGAATGAAGCCAATGCATGAAGAGTGACACATGAACTTCATGGAGGTATTTAGAGAGTGTTGGAATTCCCAATCCCCCCTCCTCCATTTGAAAAGCCAAGTCCTGCAGTGAAACCCTGGGTGATGCTCCAGGCCAAATGAATGAGTGTAAGAGGTGCTGCAGAGACCTTTGGAAGGTCTGCGGAACCTGGATTGGCATGGTTTGAAACATGCATAAGATTTTTGGAACCATCACCATCTTTATTAAATGAATATGACTTGTCCAAGAGAGATAAAGGGAAGACCACCTCTTCAAGTCCTCAGTGACTGAGATTAAGAGGGGCAAGTAGTTGAGAGAATACAGGAGGGAGGTATGAGAGGGAAGATTTATTCCCAGATATTTGAGGTGCCGGAAGCTCTGCAAAATGGGGTCCTTTGTATAACTGACAGAAAGTCTGAGCAAAGTAGGGAGGTACATATGCAAGAAAAATAGAACCCAACCTAATGTGGGATAGAGTGGCTTCTATAAAGGACCAAGAAACCCTATCAAATGCCTTTTAGGCATCCACCACCAGGAATACTGTGTGTACCATCTACTAATTGGATCAATTTTATAGTGTTTTTTCTAGCCTCCCTACCTGCCAAAAAAAATGATATGAGGTAATAGAAGGGGGATGAATTTCCCCAGTTTAGAGGCAACAGTCTTGGCATCTAATTTTATGTCTGCATGGAGGGAGATCAGTCGATAACTGGCTGGGAGTTGGAATCCTTTCCTTCCTTATGACCCAAAGTTTTGTAGTCCTCAGAGAGTGATGGGTGATCTCAAATCACATGCAGAAGCTCTAAGAAGACCTGAAGTGGAGAGTAAGGAGAAGAATTTTTTATAAAAAGGTACGTGTAGGACATCCAGCCCCGGGCTCTTCCTCACAATCATGTCCCATAAGGCACTTTCGACATCTGAGAGGAGTACATCTGGATCTAGCTCTCAGGTTTGATCGGGAGAAACCTTAGGGGTATGGGTTGTTTCAATATACTGTAATGCCTCTTGGACCAGCAAGTCACCTCTAGTAGTGGATAGGTTATAAAGGCGGGGGTAATAGGAATGTAGAGATTCTAAGATAGAAGGGAAAACCCTAACCAGTGCACTATCCGATCCCTTGAGCTGGCCAGTTACTGGTGGGGGTGGGGGGCTTTTGCCTGGTGAGCAAAGAGTTTGCTGCACTTATTGCTAAATTCATAGGAACGAACACGAATCCTGCCCAGAGTGGTGTCCCAACAGGTAGAAACAACAGACACAGGCAATACACGATCCAGTCAGTACAACAAAGCGGTAAGGCCAGTGTAAATTAGAACAATAAGCCAGTGTAAATTAGAACAAAAACAATAATGAACTTACTATAAACATTTTTATACATGATATTTTCATATTGGCTCTTGAAGCAGCTGGATGGCACTGCATGCTATTCAGAAAAAAACAAAGGGACTCTTGTGGCATAGTAAGTCCCATAAATCCAGAAACCTCCACCAGGCACCAGGGTACTCACAATATAAACAACCACTAAAATCAGTCAGGAACCCTGTGGAGAAACTGTGTCCACTCAGTCACACCAGACACCACTGCTGCTTCCCAAAGTACAGGAAATCTTCTTAGATCCATGGAACAATTAAACAAAAGTCCAGATGGGGACGCTGAAATATGTCTCTATCAATTTAACATAGATGTTACTTACATTTCTAGTAGAATTTGCTGAAACATCAAAGCCTGGCTTAAGCCTGCCCTGCTGGAGAATCACTTCTTTCTGGATATTTGTACTAGTAACTGAAAGTGTGGTTGTTTTTAATGTGCAATAATTTATTACATTAAAATAATTTCAAGGCAATTAAAACTTTATGCGTTTGAGAGGTCAAAGGCTCTTTCATCAAAAGAAATATTGACAAATGAGAGTGGAACATTAGATCCCCATCTTTAAAACAAGACACAGACATTCCCACTGTAATTCAAGACATCAAATAACTAGACCATGCCTTTAAGGCATATCCCTGCAGTACAAAGAAGGGATGCAACAATAACATTCCAACTATAACACAAGAGACCAAATAAGTAACCCACATCTTAAAGGCATATCCCTGCAATACAATGACAGGATATAACAAAATAAAAGGGTTTACCCTAAAAGTAGATAGAAATTAAGAAAAATCCCACCCTTATAAATGAAATTGATATAGTAACTGGCATTTATAAATGCCCACAAGGCACACATCTCATCGTGACCATAGGTTAAACCAACAGCAAACACGCCCAATGGGTGTATCATATCAAATCCACTGGGCATATGGTGGAATAAATCACTTACAATTTATAAAAACAACATAATAATATTTTGGTCTTACTCCTACGTTATAATTAATTATTAGTAGTCTATTAGTTGGAGTTGGTCTACCTATATTAATGTTTAAGTGTGTATGTTTGCTGTTTGTTTTACCCGTCATCACTATGAGATCCTCAGCTTACATGCCTTGCATGTGTTTCTAAATTTAATTTAAAATTGTGGGATTTTTTTTCTCTTCTATCTACTTTTTGGGTGGAAATTATTATTTCATTATATCCCGTCATTGTATTGCAGAAATATGCAGTAGGTTAGTCACTTGACCTATTGTGTTATAATGGAAGTGTCATTGTGTCATATCTTCGTTGTATTGCAGGAATAACCTTCATGCAGTGGGCTGGTTATTTGACCTATTGTTTTAAAGATGGGGATTTGGTGTTGGATTCTCATTTGTACATTTTGGTTCCTAATGAAAGAGTCTGTTATCTGTGAAATGTGTTGAACTTTTAATTTTTTTAAGATATTTTGATCTAATAACTTTTTGCACATTGAAAGCTAACATTCACATGACATATCCTTCATTATGCTGACTGTTACTAATGACATTGATGGTCATAACATAATCCTGAATAGTATCCGTTAAAAACAAGTCTAGTATTTTTCCCGCTATGTAAGTCAAACATACAGGTCTATAATTTCAAGGCTTTGATGGCTTGAATAATTTTGCTACATCTGCTTTAAACAGTAAACTGCTTAAGAATAAACTAACAAATATTAAGAATAATAGCCTTGCAATTTCTGAACTAAGATTCCAATTATTCTTGAGTATATGCCATCGGGCCAGGTGCAATCTGCTAATATACAATTAGATCTTTAATCATAGACAAAGTTGACACATTTTGGCAATGGGTATCCATGGGAATTCTTGAAGATACAGGTCTCGATTCAATTGTCTCCATTCAAAAAAAACAGCCAACGGTAGTTTTTAAAGCACAGTAAGGCAATTAAAAGGAGTCTGAATTTTCAATTCCATACCATGCACTAGACAGTAAATTGCATTAAGGGACCCCACTTCATTGCCAAAAATGTGCTCCAACTCTTTCTTGTCATAGAGTCCCCTAACACATATTTTAAACTGCCAAAGATGAAGATGAAGGTGGGAAAAACCTGAAAAAACCTAAGTGACCAATGGATGTATTGATACGGGGCCCGAAGCCCATATCAATACATCCAGTGTCCTGAAAAAATGTGTGTAATGTCAGAGAAATGAACCCTATGAGTGCCAGTGGAATATGCAATGCATTGCAGAGTGTTGCATACCCCACTGGCACTTACTGCGTTAAACCCTCTAAAGTTAACAACATCCCCTGAAAATAAACTTTACCTGTAATACTGATGTCCAGTGGTATCTTCAGCACCCTGGTCATCCAGTTCAAGTCTTCTTCTTTAATCTTCTATCTTCCGTCTTCTCTTATTCAGCTTTGTCATCAATTTATGATATTGTAATAAAACATTGTTTTTAAAAATTATAGATGCTCCCCAAAAAGATATTCTGGCCTTAACCCTCTGAGTGCCGGAGAGGTACAAAATGCAGAGCAATGCTTTACCCCTCTTGCATTTCAAAGGCTCAAGGTACCCACAAGTTAAAAATATCCAGGCACTCCATGAGTTACAAATATCTAAGCAATCCAAGAGTTAAAAATATCCAGGCACTCCACAAGTTAACAATATCCAGGCAATCCAAGACTTAACAATATCCAAGCAATCCAAGGGTTAATAGTTGTCATGGGGAACTGGTCCGGAAGAGGTGATGACCATAGTAAACAACATAAATAAATTGGAATCCAGAAGCAAGAAAACCCGTACACACACAAATTAAAGGGGAAACAAATGTATATATATATATATATATATATATATATATATATATATATATATATATATATATATAGGAACATGAAGGAATAATGCACAACAGAACAGCTCAAGGAACTCAGGGATGCAGCCAGCTCAAGGAACTCAGGAGTGCAGCCAGCTCAAGGAACTCAGGAGTGCAGCCAGCTCAAGGAACACAGGGGTGCAGCCAGCTCAAGGAACACAGGGGTGCAGCCAGCTCAAGGAATTCAAGGATGCAGCTGGCTCAAGGAACACAGGACCCAGACCCAAAAGCAACAAAAGGAAATTAAACTGAAATGAAACTTAATAAACTGAACTAACTGGCCCAGAGGAAGGGGAGAGACTAAAGTAAATAGGGAGGAGGTGATTGCAAGGTAGGGACAGCTGGGAACAAATTCAGATCTCTTTAGTTTGAGTGCAGCAGCCTACAACAGCACCATGGGAAGGTAGTGGCACTTTGAAGTACTGCACCAGACTGATGAAAGAACAGAATTGTGACAATAGTACGCTGGCGTCGTAGTGTGGCAAGAATGCAGAGAAAACCCCACCCCTCAAAGTTACTTCTCAGTCCATTCTGAGGAAAATTTGAACAGATTCACTTTTATATGGCCAGTCTCTGTTCAAAATGGTTCCCACACTACGTTGAACCCTTGGAATTTCAGAGGGGTATGGAACACATTGCTCTGTAATTTATTGTGTACCCCTCTGGCACTCAAAGGGTTAAAGACAGCATATCTTTTTGGCATCTTTTGGGGGGGGCATCTACAATTTGGACAATTTTTTTTATTACAGTCACATAATATTGGCTACAAGGCTGAAGAAGAGAAGACAGAAGATAAGAAGAAGATGGAAGATAGAAGATTAAAGAAGACTGACAGTGGATGACAAGTAAGTGTTACAGCTCTGGGTTATGGATGTTAGGATAGCGTTAGGGCTAGTATTGTTTATTTTAGTATTGCTTTATTGTTAGGGGTAGTGTAGGGTTAATGTTGGGAGGGTGATTGTTTTAGCTCACGCATGGGTTTTTGACAGTGTGTCAAACACGGTTCACTATTGAAATGTCACCCTCTATTGGGCACCCAACAAAAAAGGCACATTAAAAATGTCGCCTGGCTGAAAAGAGTGAGATCAGAATTTTGCCCACATGAAAATAGGGGTCAACATTTCAATAGGATACTTATGTTCCTCTCACTGTCTTCCCTGGGGTATATGTGCCATGTGTTATACTGTTGTATACTTTGCGGTGCTTTTCTGTGTACATGGTATGCTGATGCTCAACCATCAGTTTCAGGAAGCCCCTTGTAGAGCAATAACAGAAGACTATCTGGAATTCTAATTGACTCCTTCTGTGAGAGCAGTTCTCTCTCAGTTGTGCTGTATCTTGCTATTGGGATCCATGAGTTCCAAGAGTGGAATGCATGGTGATTTAGGATGTCATCATTTTTGCGTCCCATGATTGGAATGCACGTGGATCTTGATGATATAATATTAAGGTTGATACTTGGTACATCTGATACTGTTTGAGACACACCAGGAGTGTTGTGTCACGATGGAAGCAGGCAGATCTGAAATATAAACATTTGTGTTGTATTTATATTGTGATGTCTTTATATGTTGATAGAGTTAGATGTGTTATGTGACCAGGCTGCACCCTATCAGCATGTAGTCGGTCATTTAAATGAGGTCTTATGTTTGAGCTGCCCTGTTTGTTTTGCACATACTAGGTGGACATTAACTTTGATAAACAGCGTTACAGTAGAAAAACATGTTAGCAGCCAGTTCTTTTAATCTAAACAATTGATATTTGGATTATACCATTTATTTCAATTGTATTTTTTATTTTATATTAAATATATTTCTTGAAAATAACAGACAATGTGAACAGTTGTATATTTTCCTGTTGGAGACCGAGGGACCTGAGTGGAGGCAAAATATCACTCCACACATGCGAGCTATGTCAGATCTGTGATTCTGACCAATATAATTGTGTGTTTACCTCATTAATTTTTAAAAATATGAGTGGAGCATATTGCACTATTGGGCTCCCCTCCTTGTTTGTTGTTTTAGTTATATTTTATTACTACACTGTATTGATAGACAAGTCGTACGAGGGTGCATCCCCAAGCATAGAAGATTTGAACAGATATATTTATGATTAAGCAAGATCACTGAGGATCTTATATATAATTCCTCAACCACTATTTTTATTAGTATACCACCTTAGGGTGATTGTGGTGGTGGGGGTATTCAGATTACTTGAAAAGTCAACACAAGGGATATTCCCCCTTTTTTCTCCCATTTTCTTGTGTTTTTACTGTACTCTCAAGGACTTTTGCGCTTGGAAAGGGGGAACTCTGAAGTCTAAAGTGCTTTCCCTGATTGGTCCCCTAGAGTTTACCCAATTGGACAATAGTGTTGTTTCCCAAGCTCTAATATATGTACATAAAAGACCCTGCTCACTGCTAATAAAGTCAATCCTGTTCTACCCTCCTTAACACAAGACTTAGTTATATTACTGGAGGGGACTGGAGTTCTACTGGTGGAGGACCAGAGAATCTCATCCTGGATTCTTCATTTGAACTACTAGCTCTACCAGGTTACAGGTGAGTGATGATGCTCTAGACAACTGAAGAGAGGCAAATCTGGGGCAGATGACCAGGTGCAAACAGAATTCAGAAGGCCTGGCTGTGGGACAGTCACAAAAAGTGAAGCAATTCTGGCAAAATTCAACTACAACTTAGGAGGCCAAAAATTCCTTTGAGTTGTTTGGTGTTGTGTTTTAAACAACTATAGCTTAAAAGGAATTAAAATCCCCATTTAAAAATGGCAATTTGGGGAATCTATTTGATCCCTGTGGTAGAGTTAGTTTGGTGCAGATTTGCTCCACTTTCCTTTGTGCATATGGTGCAGTGTTCCTTTAATAAGGAAATAATGAACACCTAAAAATGAAAAGCAGTCATATACATTTAAGTGTAATATCCACAGGGCTGGCATATTTATTTAATACTATTTCCTTCACATCTAACTCTAAACTCATTTTCTGTTGCTTGTGTATGTAACTGGAGTTATGTTCTGTATAATCACTCTTTGATTATATTCTTTTGTAACAGTGAGTGACAAGAGCAAAGGTAGTTCATTTTTTAAATAAGTACCTACCCCTTTACTATCTAGGAATGCTCTCCTGAGAAAGCTAGCAAGCTTGCTTATTCAATTGCATTCCAAGGCCTTCATTAAGCATGAATGATTACCTCTGCACAGTTGTTTGCTAGATTTTAAACTTCAGGTACCAAAATAAGAATATTTACAGCTTATAACTTGTAGAAAATAGTATTAAAATGTACATAAGAAAATGCCATTCCATATATGACTGTTATAAGGTAATTATTTCAATAGCAAGTCACTTATCTCAGCAGGTTTTTAATGGTAGTCAAGCCAGCCCTTTTTTGATCAGAAAAAGATGATTGCAGAGGTGAAAGATGAGTGGCAGGAGGAACTGAGAGTTGCAATAGTTAAGGCAGGAGAGAATGAGGACCCAAGTTATAGTGATGTGTAGTAGATGAAAGAAATCATGGCAATCAGTTGAATAATGGAAAAAAGCATTTTCCATAATTTGGATTTGAAAGGAAAATGTCAGAGATAGGTTATATTTGACACTCAAATAGGGTGTTTTGTGTACCAAGTGCATTACTGTGTCATTGGCTATAACAGGCCAAGTTTAGGAGGTTAATTGGTAGATGGTGATGAGGATACAACAAAGAAACTTCTCTCTCTTTGAGTCAAAGAAGACCAAAGGTCAGTTGGGTACATTAAGTGTGGAATTCGGGGGAGATGCAGACATTATGCCTCAGGTTAATCTTGTGTGTCTTTATTTGTTTAGCCTGAAAGAAAGCAGAATTTGAACGTCTAAAATGAAATTACAGTGGTTAAAATGAACAGCAAATGAATAACCCTCTTGTGGTGAAGGGGCTAAAATAGATCAGTGATAGGTGATAGACCAGAAAATAAGTGTATTGCTTTGAAAGAATCATACATTTTCCAAATGTTTTTGCTTTGAGTAAAATATAAATAAACAAAAATAATAATTAAAAAAAAAATATGGCTTGCAATTTGATTCACATTCACAAGAAAAAGTGGGGCAATTCCGGGGCACACCAAGTGCACTATGGGGAATAAAAAGACATTGTGACAAGACCAGCCCAACATCCGTGGGTTTGTGTTGGGTTATAGGTATAGAGAACTGGAGCAATATCGGGACAAATCAAAAGACCTATAGAGACCAAATTTCCCAGACACATTTTAAATTAAATGGGCTTTTTAACACCTCAAATGCTAAAGAGGTCTCCAATGCATTGCAATGCATTATAAACCTCTAGCATTCAAAGAGATAAAAGATTCAATTCAATAGATCTGGTTTATTTGTTCTCTGTGGTACAGTTGGTATGCTCCACTATTATCTAGTGTGCATTTCCCTTTATCTTTGTCAGAATCTTCAGTGAAAGTGACTGATAACTAGCAAGTTATCAGGAAATGCATTCAAGTGGACACAGCTCAAGCCTGGGCAGGACAGAGTATATAAAAAAACAAACAATATACTGGAGTCATTAATAATAATTTCTTCTTGATTGTAAACACTGCTGCCCACAAGAGACCTTCCCAAAAAGTGGATTGCTTAACATATACAAACATTTTGTGACAAGCAAAGTAAGTTAAAAAAAAACTCATCCATCAATGTTGCCTACTTGTGACTAATAATGAATTGTCCTATGAATGAATACTGCTGTGTATTGCAGGGGAAGTCATTCTTTAGACTTCTAGTTGTTGGAGACTACAACTCCCATCATCCTCAACCAGCTGTTTACTGGTCTGCATAATGGGGGTTGTAGTCTTCAATAATGAAAGCTCCTAAGATTGACTACCCTTTGTGGACCAAATGTTGAGGCAACCTATCATAACACAAATGTCTCTGGAAGTCTTTTCCAGTTTGGGGCATAATATTGCTGTAAATGTAATTTTTGGTTCTGTTTGTTTGCTAATACTGATTAACCCTTTGAGTTCCAGAGAGGTATCCACGCATTGCACAGCAATGCTTTGGATACCGCTCTGGCACTTAAAGGGTTAAACCCCATCCCTCCGTGTATTGAGACTTAATGTCGAGGTGACACTCCCTAATAATAACTTACATTTACCTTACTAAGGCCAGAAAATCCCAATGTCTCCTGTAATGTTTTCCTCTTGTGCCTTTGATCAAGCAATAACATCTCCTGTCATTCCTGGATGTCATATCCAAAGAGGCGGACATGACAGCTGCTGGCAGTTTTTCAGACTGAAACAGTAAATGAACCTACTTAACCCTTTTAGGACCAGATGGGAGCTTATCACATTGCAAAGCAATGATTGCACATCACTGTTGCCCTTACAGGATTAAAGGGATAGTAATGTTTCAAAATAAAAGCAGCTCCAATTAATCTTCATAGTATTTGGGGAATGGAGAGTTTTATTTCAATACTGTCAGAGTTGTAGTTCAAGAGTAACAGAATGATAAGGTATCCCCCTCCCGCCCCTTTTACTCATGTAACACTGCTCACCTCAGAGCAGCAAGACTGTCCGGATGGATCACAGAGAGGGACAACCTTCGGTGAGCATAAGGAAAAATCTGAAAATCCTTTCAAGGGGGCAGGGTTTTCCTTATGTCACAGTAAGAAGATTACCCCTTGCTGTGAGCTGCCTGTTCAAGGGACCAGATTCCACATATGAGGAGAAGTGGCTTACACTAGGTAAAAGGGGCAGGAGGGGGATACTATATCATTCAGTTACTCTTGAACTACAATTCTGACAGTACTGAAATAACACTCTCCATGGCCCAAATACTATGAAGATTCATTGGAGATGCTTTTTTTTGTGAAACATTACTATCCCTTTAAGATCACCATGTATTGTGGGCAGAGTTTGTGTCCTGTGGATTTGAAGGCAACTAACATGTCTGCTTCCATGAATATGACATCCCAGACTGAGGTTATCTCTTGAAGAATGACACAAGAGGAAAATTGACTGTGGTCATTAGGATTTTTTGGTCATAATCATATGTGGGAATGTATTACTAGAAGTCTTACTTCTCCTTTAATGGCAGAAGTATTAATTTCCCTATTTTCTATTGACTGTCAATGCCAATACAGTTTGAAAGGGAAGTTGTTAAAACATTCAGAAAGCCCCTGACTTGTTCTGTCTTTTTTAATCGATTAATTTTTTTTTATTATCAAAAGTGAAACTTCTGACAGTAAATTAATAGTATCCATTATAAAGTTCAAAAATATCCAAAATGTTTATGGAGGCACCGGGTAAATGTTCAGTGGATTGTTCTTATATCAAGGAGACACTACAGTAAGAAATGTCTGGTTCCTACTCTAGAGTATGTAATAGTCATGGGAGTCCTGCAGCCTTGTGTTTAAGAACCACTCCTCCAAGATCACCAGAATATAGACATTTACATGAAGATTGGTGCTGACCCCTCTTCAGTAAATGCAACCTTAAATAATAAATATATATATATACTGGTTGAAGAGCCCATGTACACGGGCTACAGTGCCAGAAGGTCGCGGTGCAGTCATGCACAGTAGAGACTGCCCAAGCCACAGCTGATACGGAGTGGGGTGCTCCAAATTCAGACCGGGGTCCTCTCTGCGCACCTGAAGGTGCACAGAAAGGATGACTCCAGTCTGACTTTAGAGCGCCCCGCTCCATATCAGCCTCGTCACAGGCAGTCTCTACTGCGCATGACTGCAGAACGCACAGCAGTCTCTACTTCACACGACTGCGTTGTTACAAATTTTTTACCGAATTATAATATAGGATAGTATCTACAGAGTCATAAAAGTGAAAATAAACTAATCGTAAACACCAATATATTAGAAATATAGTATATAAATGTATGATGACAACAATAATAATAAAAAAAAAGTGAAATTGAAAAACAATAGGATAAAACAACCAATTATACAAAAGTGAACTGATATACAAAGATAGGCTAATACAACAAATAAAACAGGAACAAATGTATATGTATACCAGAAGGAAACAGGTAATGTACTCATTATGGGTGTTTTAGGGCATCTGTACGATTTCATATTGGTTAAGCGTTTTAGGGACATACCTCATTGGATGTAGATTTTGTTTCTACACCCATAGAGGGATGTCCTAAAACACCCATTAGATGTTTCTTTCTTGTATATATATATATATATATATATATATATATATATATATATATATATATATATATACATTTGTTCCTGTTTTATTTGTTGTATTAACCTCTCTTTTTATATCAAATCACTCTTGTATTATTGGTTGCAGTTTATCATATTGTATTACTGTTCCACTTGTTTTTATTTATTATAATTATTATCATTGTCATCTAATAAATGTATATATTTCTAAGATTTTGGTGTTCATGTTTAGCTTCCTTTTGCTTTTATGGCACTCTAGTATATCTATTTTCTTATTATTTAAGGTTGCATTTACTGCAGAGGGGTCAGATTCAGTATTTATGTATATTTATCTATTATAAAGTCTAATATTCATTTCTAAGAACTTATAAGAAGAGGAGGAATAGGGAAGCAGGAAAAGCAAGGACAGATTTACATTTCAGGATCCCCTAGGCAATGCATCCTAGTGCTCTTATCAATGCCTCTGGCCCCATTCCCACGCTTCACATGAACTCACCTCCAGTCATATCCCCTGAAGCCTTGCACAGAAAATACTTTGCCTATAAGACACAAGCACAAGAAAAACCACTTAGCTCCTTGGGTGCTACAGAAGTTTCCAATGCATTGTGAAGCGTGAGTTGAAGCTCTCTCTCTCTCTCCCTCTCTCTCACTAGTATCCAATGAGTTAAATAGTGGCCAGTAAATGGGCATGTAAACTGGTATATAAATTTACCACCATAAAACGTGAATAAGTGTCTAATGCAGGAACACTGGGATTTCTCTAGATACACCAAAAAAGTCAGAATGTGGTGTGGCCAGTGAAAATAATGCACCACTCAAAACTTAGCAGTCTAGGCAGTTGCCTATTCAGCCTAATGTCAAATCCCATCCTGTTAAAAAGAGCAGAGGTGGGTATTGCAGATGGCAGTGAATCTGTCAGTATTTTTAAAGATGTTTTATACAACCCAGTAGAATCCAGTCAGATTGTACATTATAACACTTGTTGCTCAAAGACAGAGGGACTTCCGTTAGAGACTGCTCATCTGAAGCGCCAAATCTTTGTTATTATCTAAATCTCTCAAAATACAAAACAAGACAAAGGGGGAGCCCAATCATGGGATATTGCCTAAATAATAAAACACTTCAGAAAGAATCAGTCAGTGTACTCACATTTGAGAGATGTCGGCTAAGGGGATTACCAGAGCCGACTAACACACATGTGGAGATCTCACACTGTCTCCACTTGATGAATCCACTCCAGCTGCTGAAATCTGGTTAATGACATTGATGTCTGCACAAAAAATCCACAATAGTAGTTTGATATAAAAATGTAAAGGTCTCCAATTATTAAAATTAACACCATAAATACTGATAAAATTATGGTACATAACATAATAGGTTCTGGCTTCTGCATTTGCGGATAACTCCGATTTATCAAAGCCACTGACCGATAATATGTGTATGTGGACTGGTGTTGATTTTAATTTTTGTAGACCTTTAAATTTTGTATTACGCTACTATTGTGGATTATTTGTGAGGGTCTCCTGTATGCACTCTATTTCTTTCTTTCTCACGAGTTAAAACTAAAGGGAAATGTTGTTAATAGCACAGCTTTTAACCTTTTCTGTGTCACAGGGGTATGCAGTATACATCCTCATTGCACTGAAAGGGTTAAGGGAGGGAAGCTGCTGTCTCTGATCTTTAGCAGAGACAGCAAACTGTCCTCTGACTCCATAGAATGATACAGTGAGATCCCAACATCACCAGCCTCAGGTAGGCAATGTTGGGACTGTTAACTTCGAGAACAGAGGCTGCTATAAAAGTTTAGTGCACGTGGCAAACAACCACATTAACATATATTACAACAATGGCTCATTAATGTTCATTTCCATGTGGAAAAGACTAAGAGACACTGTCGATGTGATATGTAGAAAATCATAAACCATTTGGAAGAATGGTGGATTCATAATGATGAGGGCAGATTGGTGGTGGACCCACAGGGATATGATGGCAAAAACATCTTAGTGCATATTGGTGATGTGCCTTTGAGAGAGATTCAACACAACACTGGCTTTATCGAACTTTAGTGCATCTCCCCCAGGGGTTAAAAGCTCCATTTAAATCATTGGGAATTTTTATTTTTCCCCTAGAGTGCTCCAGAAATGCACCTCATTAGCTTACAGAATTGCAATTCAAATATCACATACTAGTGTAAAAGCCCGTGTACATGGGCCAAGTTCCGGGTGATGTAGGCTGACCATACCTCACCTTTAAAAAGGGACAAATAGGAAAAAGGCATATTTCAGGAGTGCACCAAAATCAAAGCAACCCTGTAGTATGCATTTTTCATGTGTGTCCCTTTTTAAAGGTGAGGTATGGTCAGCCTAGGGTGATGTTAATAGGCCGGTCCTGCTCTGCATCCTGCTGCAGACGCAGTCATGCACTGTAGAGACTGCCCGAAAGCACAGAATGATCCCTGCGCATCACGGCTTCTGACAAACATCCTAGCGAATTATTAGGATACAAGTAGTTGAACAGCCCGTTACGCGGGCCACAGTGCCTCTGGCAGCCGGTCGTGGGGCAGTCACGCGCAGCAGAGAATGCCCGCGCCACAGCCGATACAGAGCTGGACGCTCCTTCGGAGTGCCCAGCTCTGTATCAGCCGTG
Organism: Rhinophrynus dorsalis; assembly: GCA_037306005.1. Taxonomy (NCBI): domain Eukaryota; kingdom Metazoa; phylum Chordata; class Amphibia; order Anura; family Rhinophrynidae; genus Rhinophrynus; species Rhinophrynus dorsalis. Next base: position 311,065,737 of record CM074722.1, read on the forward strand.
GCGCGGGCAGTCTCTGCTGCGCATGACTGCCGCACGCGCAGCAGTGTCTACTGCGCATGTCGGGCGTTACACACAACTTGGCGAATTATTATATAGGATGGCTAAATTCTAGTGATGAGCGAGCACCCCAATGCTCGGGTGTTCGGGTGCTCTGACCGAGCGCCCCCGGAGGCTCGAGTGCTCGGCCGAGCACCCGAGCCCCATTGAAGGCAATGGGAGGACTCGAGCATTACACCAGGCACCCCCTGCTCTGATGAGGGGAGGGTGCCTGGTCCATAGGAAAAGGGCAGAAAATGATGGAAACACCACAGAAATGGTTCAGGGACAGCATAGGGAGGATGTCTGGATGCATCTTGGACTCCAACATCGCTGCTGGGAACGATCTTTCGCCCGTAGTACGCCATTTTTACAGACTGACCGTAAAACACACAAAAAGGAAAATAAAAACGACTTTAGGCGAAAAATTGTCACCAAACAGTATTTGCTGTATATTTACTTGTATATCATCTGCAAATTCTCCCAAAAATTTCCTCGATTTTTCTGAACTGAGGCCATGATTAAGAGGGAAACGTGCGCAGAGGCAAATTCTCCCAAAAATTTCCTTGATTTTTCTGAACTGAGGCCATGATTAAGAGGGAAACATGCGCAAAGGCAAATTCTCCCAAAAATTTCCTCGATTTTTCTGAACTGGGGCCATGATTAAGAGGGAAACGTGCGCTGAGCCGACCATCTAAAACATTATGGGTGAGGGTCTGCTGCGGAGCTGACCATCCTAAACATTATATGCGAAGGCCCGCTAGTGAGCTGACGCTATAAAACATTATATGAGAGGGCCCGCTAGAGAGCTGACCCAATAAAACATTATATGAGAAGGCCCGCTGGTGAGCTGACCTATATAAAAATTGTCAAACAGGGCCCGCTGGTGAGCTGGCCCTATATAAAAATTATATCACAGGGCCCGCTGGTGAGCTGGCCCTATATAAAAATTATATCCCAGGGCATATGGAAGAGGAGGAGGAGGATGAGAAGATTAAGAGTCAACCATATACCCGTTTTTTGGGTGGAAGGGGTGAATGGGAATACAGAGTATTCCCATCATTGTAAATAACATATATAAAGTGAGTTTATGTTCCCCCGGGGCTTTCCTCCAGTGGAGTGGAGAAGTCAGGGGAAATCCAGGCCTTGTTCATTTTTATAAGTGTCAACCTATCAGCATTGTCGGTGGAAAGGCGGATACGCTTATCTGTTATGATGCCACCAGCAGCACTAAATACCCGCTCAGACAGAACGCTGGCGGCAGGGCAGGCCAGCACCTCCAAGGCGTAGAGTGCCAGTTCATACCACGTGTCCAGCTTGGACACCCAGTAGTTGTAAGGCACAGAGGGATCATTGAGGACGCTGACACGGTCTGCTACGTACTCCTTCACCATCTTCCAAAACTTTTCCCTCCTTGTGACACTAGGCTGCGCATCAGGGTGAGGGTGCTGGCGGGGTGTCATGAAGGTGTCCCACGCCTTGGAGAGTGTTGCCCTGCCTTTGTCGGAACTGTTGTGTGCTCCCCTTTTCTCCCCTTCTTGGTTGGCCAAGGTAGCACGTACTCTGCCGCCAGCGTTGTCAGATGGAAAATTTTGGAGCAATTTTTCGACAAGAACCTTCTGGTATTGCACCATTTTGCTTGTCCTCTCCACCGGAGGAATGAGAGATGAGAAATTCTCTTTGTAGCGGGGGTCCAGAAGGGTGAACACCCAGTAATCCGTGTTGTCTAAAATGCGTATAACGCGTGGGTCACGGGAAAGGCAGCCTAACATAAAGTCAGCCATGTGTGCCAGAGTACCAACAGGCAAGATTTCGCTGTCCTCACCAGGAGGATGACTCTCAATCTCCTCATCCTCTTCCTCCTCTTCTGCCCACCCACGCTGAAGAGATGGAACTAAAGTTCCATGGCTACCCTCTGTAGCGGAGGCAACCGTGTCTTCCTCCTCCTCCTCCTCCGCCGTCTCCAATTGTCGCTGAGAAGACGAAGTGAGGGTGCTCTGGCTATCACCTTGTGTAAGCTCTTCCTCCCGCATTTCCACCTCTTCCACATGCAAAGCGTCAGTTTTAATTGTGAGCAGCGAGCGTTTCAGTAGACACAGAAGTGGGATGGTTACACTGATAATAGCGTTATCGCCGCTCACCATCTGTGTCGATTCCTCAAAATTGCGTAAAACCTTACAGAGGTCTGACATCCATTCCCACTCCTCACTTCTGATTACAGGAAGTTGAACGGAGAGGCGACGACCGTGTAACAGCTGGTACTCCACTACTGCCCTCTGCTGCTCACAAAGCCGGGTCAACATGTGGAAGGTGGAGTTCCAGCGCGTGCTCACGTCACACAGCAGCCGGTGAGCTGGCAATTGTAAGCGCTGCTGCAGCTTCAACAGGCCGGCCGAAGCTGTAGATGACTTACGGAAATGTGCTGTCACGGTTTATTATGACTCTCAGACACAAGTTTTAGGTAAAAAAAAATCAATTTTATTGAAATAATAAATGATAACTTAGGATGGCAATAACATACATAATATAATATACAGAATATAGCACAGACAGAAGGCAGACTCTACCGGTCCTGTCAATATACCGGACAGGACAGTCTTTAGGCTCTACCGGCCTTGCCAATACCGGGTAAGGCAACCTGCAGATGGAATAGCTTAACGGTTTACCGGCCTTACCAAATTACCGGGCAAGGCAGCCTCAATAGATACACAATGTAGGCTCTACCGGCCCTGCCAATACCGGGTAAGGCAACCTCAGATGGAATGTGGCAAAAGGTTCTACCGGCCTTACCAATACCGGGCAGGGCAGCCCAGAGATAATAGCAGCAGTCAGATGGAACTGGCAAATGCAGAATCGTTAAGCAGCAAGGCTTTGGAGCAAACCAGCGTCCGCACGCTGGAAACAACACTGAATAGTATAGCCGTTAGGCTTAGCGAGCAAACCAGTGACCGCACACTGGAGTAACAAGCGAGTAGTATAGCCGCAAGGCTTAGGAGCAAACCAGCGTCCGCACGCTGGGACCAACACAGATTTGTATAGCTGATAGGCTTTGGAGCAAACCAGTGACCGCACACTGGTGTAACAAGCGAGTTAGTATAGCCGCAAGGCTTAGGAGCAAACCAGCGTCCGCACGCTGGGACCAACACAGATTTGTATAGCTGAAAGGCTTTGGAGCAAACCAGTGACCGCACACTGGTGTAACAAGTGAGTTTGTATAGCCGCAAGGCTTAGGAGCAAACCAGCGTCCGCACGCTGGGACCAACACAGATTTGTATAGCTGATAGGCTTTGGAGCAAACCAGTGACCGCACACTGGTGTAACAAGCGAGTTTGTATAGCCGCAAGGCTTAGGAGCAAACCAGCGTCCGCACGCTGGGACCAACACAGATTTGTATAGCTGATAGGCTTTGGAGCAAACCAGTGACCGCACACTGGTGTAACAAGCGAGTTTGTATAGCCGCAAGGCTTGGGAGCAAACCAGCGTCCGCACGCTGGGATCAACACGGAATTGTAGCAATGTCACCAACGCGACCAGGCAGAAGGTCGCCAGGATACTGAAGACAGGTGATGAGATGACAGGAACCAGCAACGATCAGTCAGGTCAGAAAACAGCAGAGAAGTACAGCAGGAACTGCAACACCAGAGACTAGGCCGGAACCAGGACTGGAAGTACTTCAGCATGCAGGAAACACTGGAACAGTAGAGATCAGGAACTCAGGAACACATGAGATCAGGAACTCAGGAACACTGGAACAGAGGCCCAGCTATCACTAGCATAGTGATAGCAAGAAGGTCAGAAACAACACGAAAGGGCACTCAAAGGGTGCCCAATCCAGGTTTAAATAGTCAATAAGAGGCGGGCTATCTGCAGACAGCCAATAGAAGCCCCCTACTGGTGACAGACAAGTAACTGCAGCCAATCACGGGCACCGTGATAGTACCCCCCGTTCAAAGACCCCCTCTCCTAGAATAGGGTTTAGGTTTCTGCGGGTAATTGGCATGAAAGGCCCTAGTTAACCTAGGTGCATGAAGGTCCGTACTATCCACCCATGATCGATCCTCAGGACCATACCCTTTCCAATGTACCAGGTACTGTACCCTTCCTCTAAGCCTACGGGAATCAATAATGCTCTGAACCTCGTACTCCTCCTGGCCCTCGACCACAACAGGTCCTGGCACCACAGGTGTGGTAGTATAGCGATTGCAAACCAGAGGCTTAAGAAGGGACACATGGAACACATTATGGATACGCATGGATGCAGGTAGGTCTAGTGCATAGGAGACAGGGTTAATTTTGCGAATAACTCTGTATGGACCAATAAACCGAGGAGCCAACTTATTAGACGGAACCTGCAGCTTGAGATTTCTGGAGGAAAGCCATACTCTATCCCCAACCTGAAAGGAAACCGCTGGAAGCCTTCTGCGATTAGCATGGCGCTGATGACGCTGAAATGACTGACCAAGTGCCCTCTGAACTTGTGCCCATGTGGAACGGAGTTGCTCGATATGCTCATCCAGAGCTGGAATCTGTTGCGTCTGAAATGAGTCTGGAAGCAAACAGGGCTGGAACCCATAATTAATCAGAAACGGAGAGCTCCCAGATGAAGAATTGACCGCACAGTTCCTGGCGAACTCTGCCCAAGGCAACAAGTCGGACCAATTATCATGATGGTCAGTAACGAAACAACGGAGAAATTGTTCCAAGCCCTGATTAGCTCGTTCAGCGGCTCCATTGGTCTGGGGATGGTAGGCAGAGGAGAAGGACAGCTGTATGCCCATCTGTTGGCAAAATGCCCTCCAAAATCTAGACACAAACTGGCTCCCCCTGTCAGACACCAGTACCCTAGGCACTCCATGCAACCGGAATACTTCTCTGGCGAACACCATTGCCAATTCCTTCGCTGAAGGAAGACCACGGAGGGGCACGAAATGAGCCATTTTAGAAAACCTGTCCACCACCATGAATATAAAGGAGTACCCCTTCGACATAGGCAACTCTCCCATAAAATCAATGGAAACATGAGACCAGGGGCGTTCGCCATTAGGCACCGGTTGAAGCAAGCCCACAGGGAGATGTCTCGGGGTCTTAGCGCGGGCGCAGGTGGCACAGGCATTCGTAAATTCGGCACAATCGTTTCTCATGGAAGGCCACCAAAATAACTGAGAAAGGGACCATAACAATTGGTCTCTACCAATATGTCCCGCAGCCTTAGAGGAATGGTAGGTTTCGAGCAGCCTAGTACGAAATGATTCAGCGACAAAACATTTGCCCACTGGGGTTTCATGGGGAGCGGACCCCTGAGAGGCCAGGATCTCCTCCCCTAGAGGAGAAGTGATACTCGTGCGTATAGTAGCCAGTATTCTATCAGGTTGGATGATAGGAGCTGGTACTTCCACTCTGTCACTGTCGGCCTCAAATTGTCTTGACAGTGCATCAGCCCTGATATTTTTTGACCCTGGTAAATATGATACAATGAAATTAAATCGAGACAGGAACAGTGCCCACCTGGCCTGACGAGAGGACAATCTCTTGGCCTCCGAGAGATAGGTCAGATTCTTATGATCTGTTAGGATTAAGACAGGATTCTTAGTACCTTCAAGCAAATGACGCCATTCCTTAAGAGCAAGGATAATGGCCAATAATTCTCTGTCACCTATCTCATAGTGGCTTTGAGTGACAGTCAACTTTTTAGAGAAAAACCCACAAGGTCTGAGAGTTCCACCTTTCTCGTGTCGCTGCGAAAGTACTGCCCCGACCCCAATATCTGAGGCATCAACCTCTAACGTAAATGGAAGTAAAGGATTGGGGTGGGATAACACAGGAGCCGCAGCAAATGCCAGCTTCAAATTCTCAAAGGCTTTCTCAGCAGATACCGGCCAACAAGAAGGATTAGCACCCTTGTGCGTAAGATCGGACAGAGGTTTGACAATGGAAGAAAAGTTCTTAATAAACCTCCTATAATAATTAGCGAATCCCAGGAAACGCTGTATGGCTTTAAGACCCTTGGGTTTTGGCCATTGTAGGACAGCTGACAACTTTTCTTTGTCCATGGCAATGCCATCATTGCCAATTATGAACCCCAAGAATGGCACACTGGTTCTATGAAACTCACATTTTTCCATTTTACAAAATAATTTGTTCTCACGGAGTCGTAGCAATTAGTGATGAGCGAGCACCCCAATGCTCGGATGTTCGGGTGCTCTGACCGAGCACCCCCTGAGGCTCGAGTGCTCGGCCGAGCATCCGAGCCCCATTGAAGTCAATGGGAGGACTCGAGCATTACACCAGGCACCCCCTGCTCTGATGAGGGGAGGGTGCCTGGTCCATAGGAAAAGGGCAGAAAAAGATGGAAACACTACAGAAATGGTTCAGGGACAGCATAGGGAGGATGTCTGGATGCATCTTGGACTCCAACATCGCTGCTGGGAACGATCTTTCGCCCGTAGTACGCCATTTTTACAGACTGACCGTAAAACACACAAAAAGGAAAATAAAAACGACTTTAGGCGAAAAATTGTTACCAAACAGTATTTGCTGTATATTTACTTGTATATCATCTGCAAATTCTCCCAAAAATTTCATCGATTTTCTGAAGTGAGGCCATGATTAAGAGGGAAACGTGCGCAGAGGCAAATTATCCCAAAAATTTCCTTGATTTTCAGAACTGAGGCCATGATTAAGAGGGAAACGTGCGCAGAGGCAAATTATCCCAAAAATTTCCTTGATTTTCAGAACTGAGGCCATGATTAAGAGGGAAACGTGCGCAGAGGCAAATTCTCCCAAAAATTTCCTTGATTTTCAGAACTGAGGCCATGATTAAGAGGGAAACGTGCGCAGAGGCAAATTCTCCCAAAAATTTCCTTGATTTTCAGAACTGAGGCCATGATTAAGAGGGAAACGTGCGCTGAGCTGACCATCTAAAACATTATGGGTGAGGGTCTGCTGCAGAGCTGACCATCCTAAACATTATATGCGAAGGCCCGCTAGTGAGCTGACGCTATAAAACATTATATGAGAGGGCCCGCTAAAGAGCTGACCCAATAAAACATTATATGAGAAGGCCCGCTGGTGAGCTGACCTATATAAAAATTGGCAAACAGGGCCCGCTGGTGAGCTGGCCCTATATAAAAATTATATCACAGGGCCCGCTGGTGAGCTGGCCCTATATAAAAATTATATCCCAGGGCACGCTGGTGAGCTGGCCCTATATAAAAATTATATCCCAGGGCATATGGAAGAGGAGGAGGAGGATGAGAACATTAAGAGTCAACCATATACCCGTTTTTGGGGTGGAAGGGGTGAATGGGAATACAGAGTATTCCCATCATTGTAAATAACATATATAAAGTGAGTTTATGTTCCCCCGGGGCTTTCCTCCAGTGGAGTGGAGAAGTCAGGGGAAATCCAGGCCTTGTTCATTTTTATAAGTGTCAACCTATCAGCATTGTCGGTGGAAAGGCGGATACGCTTATCTGTTATGATGCCACCAGCAGCACTAAATACCCGCTCAGACAGAACGCTGGCGGCAGGGCAGGCCAGCACCTCCAAGGCGTAGAGTGCCAGTTCATACCACGTGTCCAGCTTGGACACCCAGTAGTTGTAAGGCACAGAGGGATCATTGAGGACGCTGACACGGTCTGCTACGTACTCCTTCACCATCTTCCAAAACTTTTCCCTCCTTGTGACACTAGGCTGCGCATCAGGGTGAGGGTGCTGGCGGAGGTGTCATGAAGGTGTCCCACGCCTTGGAGAGTGTTGCCCTGCCTTTGTCGGAACTGCTGTGTGCTCCCCTTTTCTCCCCTTCTCGGTTGGCCAAGGTAGCACGTACTCTGCCGCCAGCGTTGTCAGATGGAAAATTTTGGAGCAATTTTTCAACAAGAACCTTCTGGTATTGCACCATTTTGCTTGTCCTCTCCACCGGAGGAATGAGAGATGAGAAATTCTCTTTGTAGCGGGGGTCCAGAAGGGTGAACACCCAGTAATCCGTGTTGTCTAAAATGCGTACAACGCGTGGGTCACGGGAAAGGCAGCCTAACATAAAGTCAGCCATGTGTGCCAGAGTACCAACAGTCAAGATTTCGCTGTCCTCACCAGGAGGCTGACTCTCAATATCCTCATCCTCTTCCTCCTCTTCTGCCCACCCACGCTGAAGAGATGGAACTAAAGTTCCATGGCTACCCTCTGTAGCGGAGGCAACCGTGTCTTCCTCCTCCTCCTCCTCCTCCTCCTCCTCCTCCGCCTCCTCCAATTGTCGCTGAGAAGACGAAGTGAGGGTGCTCTGGCTATCACCTTGTGTAAGCTCTTCCTCCCCCATTTCCACCTCTTCCACATGCAAAGCGTCGGTTTTAATTGTGAGCAGCGAGCGTTTCAGTAGACACAGAAGTGGGATGGTTACACTGATAATAGCGTTATCGCCGCTCACCATCTGTGTCGATTCCTCAAAATTGCGTAAAACCTCGCAGAGGTCTGACATCCATTCCCACTCCTCACTTCTGATTACAGGAAGTTGAACGGAGAGGCGACGACCGTGTAACAGCTGGTACTCCACTACTGCCCTCTGCTGCTCACAAAGCCGGGCCAACATGTGGAAGGTGGAGTTCCAGCGCGTGCTCACGTCACACAGCAGCCGGTGAGCTGGCAATTGTAAGCGCTGCTGCAGCTTCAACAGGCCGGCCGAAGCTGTAGATGACTTACGGAAATGTGCACACACGCGGCGCACCTTGGTCAAGAGATCATGCACATTGGGGTAGATTTTTAGAAATCGCTGCACCACTAAATTAAATACATGCGCTAGGCATGGTACGTGTGTGAGCTTGCCGAGCTCCAAAGCCGCCACCAAGTTACGCCCATTATCACACACAACCATGCCTGGTTGCAGGTTGAGTGGCGAGAGCCACTGCTCGGTCTGGTGACTAATCCCCTGCAACAGCTCTGAGGCCGTGTGCTGTTTGTCCCCAAGGCAGATCAGCTTCAGCACGGCCTGTTGACGCTTCCCCACTGCAGTGCTACACTGCTTCCAGCTACTGGCTGATGGGGGAGTGGCGGTGTGTGTAGAGAATTCGGAGGTGGAAACGGAGGAGGAGGAGCCAATAACGTAGGTGCTGGTGGAAACCCTGATGGAGGTAGGGCCCGCAATCCTCGGCGTGGGTAGCACCCGTGCCATCCCAGGGTCCGAGTCGCTCCCAGCCTCCACGACATTCACCCAGTGTGCCGTCAGGGAAATGTAGCGTCCCTGGCCACAAGCACTTGTCCATGTGTCAGTCGTTAAGTGGACCTTCCCAGTAACTGCGTTGGTCAGGGCACGGGTGATGTTACGGGACACATGGTGGTGTAATGCGGGGATGGCACACCGGGAAAAGTAGTGGCGGCTGGGGACGGCGTACCGAGGGACAGCTGCTGCCATCAGGCTGCGGAAGGACTCAGTGTCCACAAGCCTAAATGGCAGCATTTCGATGGCCAGTAATTTTGAAAGGTGTGAGGTTAGTGCTATGGCCTGTGGGTGGGTGGCTGGGTACTTTCTCTTGCGCTCAAATGCCTGGGGTAACGACATTTGGACGCTGTGCTGGGACAGGGAAGTGGATGTGGTCGCTGATGGTGCTTCAGATGGTACAGGTGCAGGGCGGGAGGTATGCGGGCCTGCGCCTTCGACAGGCGATTGGCCGGCACCGAAAACAGGGGAAGAGGAGGCAGTGGTGTGGCCTGCAGACACAGATGGGCGATCCAGGCGTTCCTCCCACTTACTACGGTGCTTGGATGCCATGTGTCGGATCATGCTGGTGGTGGTGAGGTTTCTAGTGTTCATGCCTCGGCTCATTCTGGTGTGGCACAGGTTGCAAACTACAAATCTTTTGTCGTCCGCACTTTCCTTAAAAAAACGCCATACCGCGGAACACCTACCCCTTGGCAAGGTAGATTTACGCAAGGGGGTGCTCCGTGGAACATTTGCGGGCCGGTTTGGTGCGGTCCGCCTTCTTTCTGTAGCCACACCACTGCCTCTTCCAGCCTGTTGCGGTGCTGCAGATGGCTCACCCTCAGGACTGCTGTCATCGCTCGGCTCTACACCTTCCCAGGTGGGGTCAGTCACCTCATCGTCCACCAAGTCCTCCTCCACTTCCTCACTCTGATCATCCTCCTCAAGTCTTGATCCCACCACATACTCGGTCATTGACAACTGTATAACATTCTCCTCAACAAGGTCTTGAGAAGGAAATAGTGGTTGATTTAATGGCAACTGTGTCTCATCATCATCATCATCATCCACTACTTCCTTTGACCTTAAATGCCGTTCACATCTGTCATCTTCTTGTGATTGGGTAGCCTCTAGAGGTTGTGAATCAGGGCACAAGATGTCATGTTCCTCTGCAAGCGTGCTTGGAGAGAGGGTCAAATGAAGGATTGGTGATGAGACGAGCTCATCACTATATCCCAGTGTGGGATCACTTCTTTGACCAGACCGTGTATGGTGGGAGGAAGGATGATCAGAGTGAGGATTATGTTGACCAGACTCTTGGCTACTGAGAGTGGACTTGGTGGAAGACAGGGTGGTGCTTAACCGACTGGAAGCAGTATCAGCTGTCATCCAACCGACCACCTGTTCGCACTGGTCGGACCTCGAGAGTGATGTCCTGCGACGCCCTGTGAAATCAGACATGAAGCTAGGTATGGTGGATGTCTTTCTTTCTTGTGCTCTGGCACCAGGCACAGTTTCTCCGCGTCCTGACCCGCGCCCTGAACTTTCAGGATCACGTCCACTTCCCCGTCCCTTTTTACCCGCCTTCTTCATCTTACACGATATATATGACTTTAATATATATGAGTTTGAAAACTTAACAGTATTTCTTACTATTCTGCAACTCTGCAGAGTACACAGAATAGGCTGCTAAACTGCGGTGACACACACTGAATGGAATAAGTGACTTTAATATTTGAGTTTGAAAAATTAACAGTATTTCTTACTATTCTGCAACTCTGCAGAGTACACAGAATAGGCTGCTAAACTGCGGTGACACACACTGAATGGAATATGTGACTTTAATATTTGAGTTTGAAAACTTAACAGTATTTCTTACTATTCTGCAACTCTGCAGAGTACACAGAATAGGCTGCTAAACTGCGGTGACACACACTGAATGGAATAAGTGACTTTAATATTTGAGTTTGAAAAATTAACAGTATTTCTTACTATTCTGCAACTCTGCAGAGTACACAGAATAGGCTGCTAAACTGCGGTGACACACACTGAATGGAATAAGTGACTTTAATATTTGAGTTTGAAAAATTAACAGTATTTCTTACTATTCTGCAACTCTGCAGAGTACACAGAATAGGCTGCTAAACTGCGGTGACACACACTGAATGGAATATGTGACTTTAATATTTGAGTTTGAAAACTTAACAGTATTTCTTACTATTCTGCAACTCTGCAGAGTACACAGAATAGGCTGCTAAACTGCGGTGACACACACTGAATGGAATAAGTGACTTTAATATTTGAGTTTGAAAAATTAACAGTATTTCTTACTATTCTGCAACTCTGCAGAGTACACAGAATAGGCTGCTAAACTGCGGTGACACACACTGAATGGAATAAGTGACTTTAATATTTGAGTTTGAAAACTTAACAGTATTTCTTACTATTCTGCAACTCTGCAGAGTACACAGAATAGGCTGCTAAACTGCGGTGACACACACTGAATGGAATAAGTGACTTTAATATTTGAGTTTGAAAAATTAACAGTATTTCTTACTATTCTGCAACTCTGCAGAGTACACAGAATAGGCTGTTAAACGGCGTTGAAACACACTGAATGGAATATGTGACTTTAATATTTGAGTTTGAAAACTTAACAGTATTTCTTATAATTCTGGAACTGTACAGAGTACACAGAATAGGCTGTTAAACGGCGGTGAAAGACACTGAATGGAATATGTGACTTTAATATTTGAGTTTGAAAACTTAACAGTATTTCTTATAATTCTGGAACTGTACAGAGTACACAGAATAGGCTGTTAAACGGCGGTGAAAGACACTGAATGGAATATGTGACTTTAATATTTGAGTTTGAAAACTTAACAGTATTTCTTATAATTCTGCAACTGTACAGAGTACACAGAATAGGCTGTTAAACGGCGGTGAAAGACACTGAATGGAATATGTGACTTTAATATTTGAGTTTGAAAACTTAACAGTATTTCTTATAATTCTGCAACTCTGCAGAGTACACAGAATAGGCTGTTAAACGGCGGTGAAAGACACTGAATGGAATATGTGACTTTGATATTTTAGTTTGAAGACTTAACAGTATTTCTTCCTATTCTGCAACTCTGCACAGTACACAGAATGTGCTGCTACACTGCGGCGAAGCACACTGAATGGAATATGTGACTTTGATATTTTAGTTTGAAGACTTAACAGTATTTCTTCCTATTCTGCAACTCTGCACAGTACACAGAATGTGCTGCTAAACTGCGGCGAAGCACACTGAATGGAATATGTGACTTTGATATTTTAGTTTGAAGACTTAACAGTATTTCTTCCTATTCTGCAACTCTGCACAGTACACAGAATGTGCTGCTAAACTGCGGCGAAGCACACTGAATGGAATATGTGACTTTGATATTTTAGTTTGAAGACTTAACAGTATTTCTTCCTATTCTGCAACTCTGCACAGTACTCAGAATGTGCTGCTAAACTGCGGCGACGCACACTGAATGGAATACGTGACTTTGATATTTTAGTTTGAAGACTTAACAGAATGTGCTCTAATCTGCAACTTTGCACACTAAACAGAATGTGCTCTAATCTGCAACTTTGCACACTAAACAGAATGTGCTCTAATCTGCAACTTTGCACACTAAACAGAATGTGCTCTAATCTGCAACTGTGCACACTAAACAGAATGTGCTCTAATCTGCAACTTTGCACACTAAACAGAATATATATATATATTTTTTTTTTTTTTTGTTTTTTTCCCCCCACACCAAATAACCTGCTGCCCCCACACACAGTAGTCCTAAAAAGGACTTTTGGTTCTTTTTTTTTCACAATTTTTGTTTTTTTCCTCCCTACACTGCCTTTCCCTTCCTATCCTCAGCTCTCCCTGGCTCAGACTGAGCCGAACTCGATGGTCAGGTGCTATACAGCACCTGACCACGGGTTCTGGCCAGCCAATCAGTGTAATGCCAGCAGCCAACATGGCTGCTGGCATTACACCGATGTCAGAGCCTCCCTGCACGTTTATTGGCTGCGCAGCAGCCGCAAAACGTGCGGGGAGGAGACCCGAACATGGCGGGCGAGCACATGCGGTACTCGTACGAGTACCGCCATGTGCCGAGCAGAGCGATGCTCGAGCCGATCCGAGCATCGGCCGAGCATGCTCGCTCAACACTAGTAGCAATACTGCGGATACATCTTTGATGTGCTGTGCCATGTTTTGGGAGTAAATCAGTATATCGTCGAGGTACACCACAACACATGTCTGTAACATATCTCTCAGAACATCATTTATCAGTTCCTGGAAAACTGCGGGTGCATTACACAGCCCAAAAGGCATTACTAGATACTCGTAGTGCCCAGCTCGAGTATTAAAGGCAGTTTTCCACTCATCACCTGCTCGAATGCGAACCAGATTGTAAGCGGCCCGTAGGTCCAACTTGGTAAATATCGAAGCGCCCTTAAGCCTGTCAAAAAGCTCGGTGATGAGTGGTATTGGGTATGCGTTTTTTGCCATTAGTTTATTCAAGCCCCGGTAGTCAATGCATGGTCTTAATTCGCCATTTTTCTTTTTTACAAAAAAGAACCCAGCCCCAGCTGGAGAGGTAGATTTACGTATGATCCCTCTAGCAAGGGCATCAGAAATGTAATCCTCCATAGCCTTATTTTCATCACAAGATAATGGATAAGTGCGTCCTTTCGGAGGTACTGCACCAGGCTGCAATTCAATGCAACAATCATAAGGTCTATGCTGGGGTAGCATACTAGCCTCTCCTTTGCTAAAAACATCGCCAAACTGTTGGTACACATCCGGCATAGCAGAGGAGGTGCACATGACCTTAATAGGCTGAATGACGCACTTGTCCATACAAAACTGGGACCAAGCAGCAATTTCACACTTTTTCCAATCGAATTGTGGGTTATGTAACTGTAACCACGGAAATCCCAATATCACCGCATGGTGCGGGGAATTAATCAGTTGAAACTGCTGCTCTTCTCTGTGAAGTGCCCCAATAGTCATAGACAATGGCATAGTTTCAAATATAACCTGAGGCGGTTCTAAGGGTCTACCATCAATCGCTTCAATAGTCAAGGGGTTTTCTCTTTCAATGCGTGGAACTCCGTGCAATTCAGCAAAGGTATTATCCATAAAATACCCTGCTGCACCGGAGTCAACCAAGGCCAAAACCTCCACAGAGCGTTGTGCCCAAGACAATACCACCTGTATGGTGGGTTTCATTATGCCCGACACTGGGGACGATTGTACACCACCTAGGGCCTGTCCCCCAAGATACCCTAGGTGTGTGCGTTTCCCGGACGTACCGGACAGGAATTTAGCAAGTGCCCTTTTTTACCGCAGTATAAACATAACCCTTGTTTTTTGCGATATAGTCTCTCTGCCTTGGATAGTCTAGTGAAGCCTATTTCCATAGGTTCACTTGTTTCCCGTACTGGTTCACTAGACTTCAATGCCAAGGGAGGGATGGGTGGGCAAAACATGCTACTAGGCTCATTATTTTTTGACCGTAACTTACGATCTCTGGCAATTGATCTCTCACGTATTCTGGAGTCAATTATCATAACATACTCAATGTAATCATCTAGATCAATAGGTAGATCTTTAGCAGCGATTTCGTCTTTAATGTGGTCATTCAGGCCTTGAGAGAAGGCTGCCAATAATGCCTCGTTATTCCAACCTACCTCTGCTGCCAATGTGCGGAATTCGATGGCATAGTCGCCCACTGTACGCCTGCCCTGTTGTATCTCCATAAGGCGTTTGGCAGCAGAGGTGGTTCTACCAGGAGGCTCAAACACTCTTCGAAAGGAATGCACAAATTCACTAAAGTTCTTAGTACAAGGTTTAGCATTCTCCCACAAGGGGTTAGCCCAAGCCAATGCTCTGCCAGTGAGCAGTGATATCGTGAACCCCACTTTACTACGATCATTGGGAAATGCGTGTGCCGTCAATTCCATAAAGATTTCGAGTTGATTGATGAACCCTCTGCAGAGACTAGGGTCACCATCATATCTTAGCGGCAAGGGTGCAGAAGCCGTTAACCCTTTAACAGTACCCCCTAGGGGTCTGGTATCACTTTCCGGTGTCTGACTTGGCGAGACCACCGGGCTAGAGCTAGATTGGGCAGCAGGTACCGTGCGTTCAAGGATCGTTTGAATTGCAACTGCCAACTGATCCAAACGTTGCTCGAGCACATCCATCCTCCAATGGATATTCTGTGCGTTACCTTCACCCTTGCTGTCTGAGGTCATGGCCCTTTCGTACTGTCACGGTTTATTATGACTCTCAGACACAAGTTTTAGGTAAAAAAAAATCAATTTTATTGAAATAATAAATGATAACTTAGGATGGCAATAACATACATAATATAATATACAGAATATAGCACAGACAGAAGGCAGACTCTACCGGTCCTGTCAATATACCGGACAGGACAGTCTTTAGGCTCTACCGGCCTTGCCAATACCGGGTAAGGCAACCTGCAGATGGAATAGCTTAACGGTTTACCGGCCTTACCAAATTACCGGGCAAGGCAGCCTCAATAGATACACAATGTAGGCTCTACCGGCCCTGCCAATACCGGGTAAGGCAACCTCAGATGGAATGTGGCAAAAGGTTCTACCGGCCTTACCAATACCGGGCAGGGGAGCCCAGAGATAATAGCAGCAGTCAGATGGAACTGGCAAATGCAGAATCGTTAAGCAGCAAGGCTTTGGAGCAAACCAGCGTCCGCACGCTGGAAACAACACTGAATAGTATAGCCGTTAGGCTTAGCGAGCAAACCAGTGACCGCACACTGGAGTAACAAGCGAGTAGTATAGCCGCAAGGCTTAGGAGCAAACCAGCGTCCGCACGCTGGGACCAACACAGATTTGTATAGCTGATAGGCTTTGGAGCAAACCAGTGACCGCACACTGGTGTAACAAGCGAGTTAGTATAGCCGCAAGGCTTAGGAGCAAACCAGCGTCCGCACGCTGGGACCAACACAGATTTGTATAGCTGAAAGGCTTTGGAGCAAACCAGTGACCGCACACTGGTGTAACAAGTGAGTTTGTATAGCCGCAAGGCTTAGGAGCAAACCAGCGTCCGCACGCTGGGACCAACACAGATTTGTATAGCTGATAGGCTTTGGAGCAAACCAGTGACCGCACACTGGTGTAACAAGCGAGTTTGTATAGCCGCAAGGCTTAGGAGCAAACCAGCGTCCGCACGCTGGGACCAACACAGATTTGTATAGCTGATAGGCTTTGGAGCAAACCAGTGACCGCACACTGGTGTAACAAGCGAGTTTGTATAGCCGCAAGGCTTGGGAGCAAACCAGCGTCCGCACGCTGGGATCAACACGGAATTGTAGCAATGTCACCAACGCGACCAGGCAGAAGGTCGCCAGGATACTGAAGACAGGTGATGAGATGACAGGAACCAGCAACGATCAGTCAGGTCAGAAAACAGCAGAGAAGTACAGCAGGAACTGCAACACCAGAGACTAGGCCGGAACCAGGACTGGAAGTACTTCAGCATGCAGGAAACACTGGAACAGTAGAGATCAGGAACTCAGGAACACATGAGATCAGGAACTCAGGAACACTGGAACAGAGGCCCAGCTATCACTAGCATAGTGATAGCAAGAAGGTCAGAAACAACACGAAAGGGCACTCAAAGGGTGCCCAATCCAGGTTTAAATAGTCAATAAGAGGCGGGCTATCTGCAGACAGCCAATAGAAGCCCCCTACTGGTGACAGACAAGTAACTGCAGCCAATCACGGGCACCGTGATATGTGCACACACGCGGCGCACCTTGGTCAAGAGATCATGCACATTGGGGTAGGTTTTTAGAAATCGCTGAACCACTAAATTAAATACATGCGCTAGGCATGGTACGTGTGTGAGCTTGCCGAGCTCCAAAGCCGCCACCAAGTTACGCCCATTATCACACACAACCATGCCTGGTTGCAGGTTGAGTGGCGAGAGCCACTGCTCGGTCTGGTGACTAATCCCCTGCAACAGCTCTGAGGCCGTGTGCTGTTTGTCCCCAAGGCAGATCAGCTTCAGCACGGCCTGTTGACGCTTCCCCACTGCAGTGCTACACTGCTTCCAGCTACTGGCTGATGGGGGAGTGGCGCTGCGTGTAGAGAATTCGGAGGTGGAAACGGAGGAGGAGGAGCCAATAACGTAGGTGCTGGCGGAAACCCTGATGGAGGTAGGGCCCGCAATCCTCGGCGTGGGTAGCACCCGTGCCATCCCAGGGTCCGAGTCGCTCCCAGCCTCCACGACATTCACCCAGTGTGCCGTCAGGGAAATGTAGCGTCCCTGGCTACAAGCACTTGTCCATGTGTCAGTCGTTAAGTGGATCTTCCCAGTAACTGCGTTGGTCAGGGCACGGGTGATGTTACGGGACACATGGTGGTGTAATGCGGGGATGGCACACCGGGAAAAGTAGTGGCGGCTGGGGACCGCGTACCGAGGGACAGCTGCTGCCATCAGGCTGCGGAAGGACTCAGTGTCCACAAGCCTAAATGGCAGCATTTCGATGGCCAGTAATTTGGAAAGGTGTGAGGTTAGTGCTATGGCCTGTGGGTGGGTGGCTGGGTATTTTCGCTTGCGCTCAAATGCCTGGGGTAACGACATTTGGATGCTGTGCTGGGTCAGGGAAGTGGATGTGGTCGCTGATGGTGCTTCAGATGGTACAGGTGCAGGGCGGGAGGTATGCGGGCCTGCGCCTTCGACAGGCGATTGGCCGGCACCGAAAACAGGGGAAGAGGAGGCAGTGGTGTGGCCTGCAGACACAGATGGGCGATCCAGGCGTTCCTCCCACTTATTACGGTGCTTGGATGCCATGTGTCGGATCATGCTGGTGGTGGTGAGGTTTCTAGTGTTCATGCCTCGGCTCATTCTGGTGTGGCACAGGTTGCAAACTACAATTCTTTTGTCGTCCGCACTTTCCTTAAAAAAACGCCATACCGCGGACCACCTACCCCTTGGCAAGGGAGATTTACGCAAGGGGGTGCTCCGTGGAACTTCTTTCTGTAGCCACACCACTGCCTCTTCCAGCCTGTTGCGGTGCTGCAGATGGCTCACCCTCAGGACTGCTGTCATCGCTCGGCTCTACACCTTCCCAGGTGGGGTCAGTCACCTCATCGTCCACCAAGTCCTCCTCCACTTCCTCACTCTGATCATCCTCCTCATGTCTTGATCCCACCACATACTCAGTCATTGACAACTGTATAACATCTTCCTCAACAAGGTCTTGAGACAGTAATAGTGGTTGATTTAATGGCAACTGTGTCTCATCATCATCATCATCCACTACTTCCTTTGACCTTAAATGCCGTTCACATCTGTCATCTTCTTGTGATTGGGTACCCTCTAGAGGTTGTGAATCAGGGCATAAGATGTCATGTTCCTCTGCAAGCGTGCTTGGAGAGAGGGTCAAATGAAGGATTGGTGATGAGACGAGCTCCTCACTATATCCCAGTGTGGGATCACTTCTTTGACCAGACCGTCTATGGTGGGAGGAAGGATGATCAGAGTGAGGATTATGTTGACCAGACTCTTGGCTACTGAGAGTGGACTTGGTGGAAGACAGGGTGGTGCTTAACCGACTGGAAGCAGTATCAGCTGACATCCAACCGACCACCTGTTCGCAGTGGTCGGACCTCGAGAGTGATGTCCTGCGACGCCCTGTAAAATGAGACATGAAGCTAGGTATGGTGGATGTCTTTCTTTCTTGTGCTCTGGCACCAGGCACAGTTTCTCCGCGTCCTGACCCGCGCCCTGAACTATCAGGATCACGTCCACTTCCCCGTCCCTTTTTACCCGCCTTCTTCATCTTACACGGAATATGTGACTTTGATATTTTAGTTTGAAGACTTAACAGTATTTCTTCCTATTCTGCAACTGTGCAGAGTACACAGAATAGGCTGCTAAACTGCGGCGAAGCACACTGAATGGAATATGTGACTTTGATATTTTAGTTTGAAGACTTAACAGTATTTCTTCCTATTCTGCAACTGTGCAGAGTACACAGAATAGGCTGCTAAACTGCGGCGAAGCACACTGAATGGAATATGTGACTTTGATATTTTAGTTTGAAGACTTAACAGTATTTCTTCCTATTCTGCAACTGTGCAGAGTACACAGAATAGGCTGCTAAACTGCGGCGAAGCACACTGAATGGAATATGTGACTTTGATATTTTAGTTTGAAGACTTAACAGTATTTCTTCCTATTCTGCAACTGTGCAGAGTACACAGGATAGGCTGCTAAACTGCGGCGAAGCACACTGAATGGAATATGTGACTTTGATATTTGAGTTTGAAGACTTAACAGTATTTCTTCCTATTCTGCAACTGTGCAGAGTACACAGAATAGGCTGCTAAACTGCGCGAAGCACACTGAATGGAATATGTGACTTTGATATTTTAGTTTGAAGACTTAACAGTATTTCTTCCTATTCTGCAACTGTGCAGAGTACACAGAATAGGCTGCTAAACTGCGGCGAAGCACACTGAATGGAATATGTGACTTTGATATTTTAGTTTGAAGACTTAACAGTGTTTCTTCCTATTCTGCAACTGTGCAGAGTACACAGAATAGGCTGCTAAACTGCGGCAAAGCACACTGAATGGAATATGTGACTTTGATATTTGAGTTTGAAGACTTAACAGTATTTCTTCCTATTCTGCAACTGTGCAGAGTACACAGAATATGCTGCTAAACTGCGGTGACGCACACTGAATGGAATATGTGACTTTGATATTTGAGTTTGAAGACTTAACAGTATTTCTTCCTATTCTGCAACTGTGCAGAGTACACAGAATAGGCTGCTAAACTGCGGTGACGCACACTGAATGGAATATGTGACTTTGATATTTGAGTTTGAAGACTTAACAGTATTTCTTCCTATTCTGCAACTGTGCAGAGTACACAGAATAGGCTGCTAAACTGCGGCGAAGCACACTGAATGGAATATGTGACTTTGATATTTGAGTTTGAAGACTTAACAGTATTTCTTCCTATTCTGCAACTGTGCAGAGTACACAGAATAGGCTGCTAAACTGCGGCGAAGCACACTGAATGGAATATGTGACTTTGATATTTGAGTTTGAAGACTTAACAGTATTTCTTCCTATTCTGCAACTGTGCAGAGTACACAGAATAGGCTGCTAAACTGCGGCGAAGCACACTGAATGGAATATGTGACTTTGATATTTGAGTTTGAAGACTTAACAGTATTTCTTCCTATTCTGCAACTGTGCAGAGTACACAGAATAGGCTGCTAAACTGCTGCAAAGCACACTGAATGGAATATGTGACTTTGATATTTGCGTTTGAATACTTAACAGTATTTCTTCCTATTCTGCAACTGTGCAGAGTACACAGAATATGCTGCTAAACTGCGGTGACGCACACTGAATGGAATATGTGACTTTGATATTTTAGTTTGAAGACTTAACAGTATTTCTTCCTATTCTGCAACTGTGCAGAGTACACAGAATAGGCTGCTAAACTGCGGTGACGCACACTGAATGGAATATGTGACTTTGATATTTTAGTTTGAAGACTTAACAGTATTTCTTCCTATTCTGCAACTGTGCAGAGTACACAGAATAGGCTGCTAAACTGCGGCGAAGCACACTGAATGGAATATGTGACTTTGATATTTGAGTTTGAAGACTTAACAGTATTTCTTCCTATTCTGCAACTGTGCAGAGTACACAGAATAGGCTGCTAAACTGCGGCGAAGCACACTGAATGGAATATGTGACTTTGATATTTGAGTTTGAAGACTTAACAGTATTTCTTCCTATTCTGCAACTGTGCAGAGTACACAGAATAGGCTGCTAAACTGCGGCGAAGCACACTGAATGGAATATGTGACTTTGATATTTGAGTTTGAAGACTTAACAGTATTTCTTCCTATTCTGCAACTGTGCAGAGTACACAGAATAGGCTGCTAAACTGCGGCGAAGCACACTGAATGGAATATGTGACTTTGATATTTGAGTTTGAAGACTTAACAGTATTTCTTCCTATTCTGCAACTGTGCAGAGTACACAGAATAGGCTGCTAAACTGCGGCGAAGCACACTGAATGGAATATGTGACTTTGATATTTGAGTTTGAAGACTTAACAGTATTTCTTCCTATTCTGCAACTGTGCAGAGTACACAGAATAGGCTGCTAAACTGCGGCGAAGCACACTGAATGGAATATGTGACTTTGATATTTGAGTTTGAAGACTTAACAGTATTTCTTCCTATTCTGCAACTGTGCAGAGTACACAGAATAGGCTGCTAAACTGCGGCGAAGCACACTGAATGGAATATGTGACTTTGATATTTTAGTTTGAAGACTTAACAGTATTTCTTCCTATTCTGCAACTGTGCAGAGTACACAGAATAGGCTGCTAAACTGCGGCGAAGCACACTGAATGGAATATGTGACTTTGATATTTTAGTTTGAAGACTTAACAGTATTTCTTCCTATTCTGCAACTGTGCAGAGTACACAGAATAGGCTGCTAAACTGCGGCGAAGCACACTGAATGGAATATGTGACTTTGATATTTGAGTTTGAAGACTTAACAGTATTTCTTCCTATTCTGCAACTGTGCAGAGTACACAGAATATGCTGCTAAACTGCGGTGACGCACACTGAATGGAATATGTGACTTTGATATTTGAGTTTGAAGACTTAACAGTATTTCTTCCTATTCTGCAACTGTGCAGAGTACACAGAATATGCTGCTAAACTGCGGTGACGCACACTGAATGGAATATGTGACTTTGATATTTTAGTTTGAAGACTTAACAATATTTCTTCCTATTCTGCAACTGTGCAGAGTACACAGAATAGGCTGCTAAACTGCGGCGAAGCACACTGAATGGAATATGTGACTTTGATATTTTAGTTTGAAGACTTAACAGTATTTCTTCCTATTCTGCAACTGTGCAGAGTACACAGAATAGGCTGCTAAACTGCGGCGAAGCACACTGAATGGAATATGTGACTTTGATATTTGAGTTTGAAGACTTAACAGTATTTCTTCCTATTCTGCAACTGTGCAGAGTACACAGAATAGGCTGCTAAACTGCGGCGAAGCACACTGAATGGAATATGTGACTTTGATATTTGAGTTTGAAGACTTAACAGTATTTCTTCCTATTCTGCAACTGTGCAGAGTACACAGAATAGGCTGCTAAACTGCGGCGAAGCACACTGAATGGAATATGTGACTTTGATATTTGAGTTTGAAGACTTAACAGTATTTCTTCCTATTCTGCAACTGTGCAGAGTACACAGAATAGGCTGCTAAACTGCGGCGAAGCACACTGAATGGAATATGTGACTTTGATATTTGAGTTTGAAGACTTAACAGTATTTCTTCCTATTCTGCAACTGTGCAGAGTACACAGAATAGGCTGCTAAACTGCGGCGAAGCACACTGAATGGAATATGTGACTTTGATATTTGAGTTTGAAGACTTAACAGTATTTCTTCCTATTCTGCAACTGTGCAGAGTACACAGAATAGGCTGCTAAACTGCGGCGAAGCACACTGAATGGAATATGTGACTTTGATATTTGAGTTTGAAGACTTAACAGTATTTCTACCTATTCTGCAACTGTGCAGAGTACACAGAATATGCTGCTAAACTGCGGTGACGCACACTGAATGGAATATGTGACTTTGATATTTTAGTTTGAAGACTTAACAGTATTTCTTCCTATTCTGCAACTGTGCAGAGTACACAGAATAGGCTGCTAAACTGCGGCGAAGCACACTGAATGGAATATGTGACTTTGATATTTTAGTTTGAAGACTTAACAGTATTTCTTCCTATTCTGCAACTGTGCAGAGTACACAGAATAGGCTGCTAAACTGCGGCAAAGCACACTGAATGGAATATGTGACTTTGATATTTGAGTTTGAAGACTTAACAGTATTTCTTCCTATTCTGCAACTGTGCAGAGTACACAGAATAGGCTGCTAAACTGCTGCAAAGCACACTGAATGGAATATGTGACTTTGATATTTGCGTTTGAAGACTTAACAGTATTTCTTCCTATTCTGCAACTGTGCAGAGTACACAGAATATGCTGCTAAACTGCGGTGACGCACACTGAATGGAATATGTGACTTTGATATTTTAGTTTGAAGACTTAACAGTATTTCTTCCTATTCTGCAACTGTGCAGAGTACACAGAATAGGCTGCTAAACTGCGGTGACGCACACTGAATGGAATATGTGACTTTGATATTTTAGTTTGAAGACTTAACAGTATTTCTTCCTATTCTGCAACTGTGCAGAGTACACAGAATAGGCTGCTAAACTGCGGCGAAGCACACTGAATGGAATATGTGACTTTGATATTTGAGTTTGAAGACTTAACAGTATTTCTTCCTATTCTGCAACTGTGCAGAGTACACAGAATAGGCTGCTAAACTGCGGCGAAGCACACTGAATGGAATATGTGACTTTGATATTTGAGTTTGAAGACTTAACAGTATTTCTTCCTATTCTGCAACTGTGCAGAGTACACAGAATAGGCTGCTAAACTGCGGCGAAGCACACTGAATGGAATATGTGACTTTGATATTTGAGTTTGAAGACTTAACAGTATTTCTTCCTATTCTGCAACTGTGCAGAGTACACAGAATAGGCTGCTAAACTGCGGCGAAGCACACTGAATGGAATATGTGACTTTGATATTTGAGTTTGAAGACTTAACAGTATTTCTTCCTATTCTGCAACTGTGCAGAGTACACAGAATAGGCTGCTAAACTGCGGCAAAGCACACTGAATGGAATATGTGACTTTGATATTTTAGTTTGAAGACTTAACAGTATTTCTTCCTATTCTGCAACTGTGCAGAGTACACAGAATATGCTGCTAAACTGCGGTGACGCACACTGAATGGAATATGTGACTTTGATATTTTAGTTTGAAGACTTAACAGTATTTCTTCCTATTCTGCAACTGTGCAGAGTACACAGAATAGGCTGCTAAACTGCGGCGAAGCACACTGAATGGAATATGTGACTTTGATATTTTAGTTTGAAGACTTAACAGTATTTCTTCCTATTCTGCAACTGTGCAGAGTACACAGAATAGGCTGCTAAACTGCGGCGAAGCACACTGAATGGAATATGTGACTTTGATATTTGAGTTTGAAGACTTAACAGTATTTCTTCCTATTCTGCAACTGTGCAGAGTACACAGAATATGCTGCTAAACTGCGGTGACGCACACTGAATGGAATATGTGACTTTGATATTTGAGTTTGAAGACTTAACAGTATTTCTTCCTATTCTGCAACTGTGCAGAGTACACAGAATATGCTGCTAAACTGCGGTGACGCACACTGAATGGAATATGTGACTTTGATATTTTAGTTTGAAGACTTAACAATATTTCTTCCTATTCTGCAACTGTGCAGAGTACACAGAATAGGCTGCTAAACTGCGGCGAAGCACACTGAATGGAATATGTGACTTTGATATTTTAGTTTGAAGACTTAACAGTATTTCTTCCTATTCTGCAACTGTGCAGAGTACACAGAATAGGCTGCTAAACTGCGGCGAAGCACACTGAATGGAATATGTGACTTTGATATTTGAGTTTGAAGACTTAACAGTATTTCTTCCTATTCTGCAACTGTGCAGAGTACACAGAATAGGCTGCTAAACTGCGGCGAAGCACACTGAATGGAATATGTGACTTTGATATTTGAGTTTGAAGACTTAACAGTATTTCTTCCTATTCTGCAACTGTGCAGAGTACACAGAATAGGCTGCTAAACTGCGGCGAAGCACACTGAATGGAATATGTGACTTTGATATTTGAGTTTGAAGACTTAACAGTATTTCTTCCTATTCTGCAACTGTGCAGAGTACACAGAATAGGCTGCTAAACTGCGGCGAAGCACACTGAATGGAATATGTGACTTTGATATTTGAGTTTGAAGACTTAACAGTATTTCTTCCTATTCTGCAACTGTGCAGAGTACACAGAATAGGCTGCTAAACTGCGGCGAAGCACACTGAATGGAATATGTGACTTTGATATTTGAGTTTGAAGACTTAACAGTATTTCTTCCTATTCTGCAACTGTGCAGAGTACACAGAATAGGCTGCTAAACTGCGGCGAAGCACACTGAATGGAATATGTGACTTTGATATTTGAGTTTGAAGACTTAACAGTATTTCTTCCTATTCTGCAACTGTGCAGAGTACACAGAATAGGCTGCTAAACTGCGGCGAAGCACACTGAATGGAATATGTGACTTTGATATTTTAGTTTGAAGACTTAACAGTATTTCTTCCTATTCTGCAACTGTGCAGAGTACACAGAATATGCTGCTAAACTGCGGTGACGCACACTGAATGGAATATGTGACTTTGATATTTTAGTTTGAAGACTTAACAGTATTTCTTCCTATTCTGCAACTGTGCAGAGTACACAGAATAGGCTGCTAAACTGCGGCGAAGCACACTGAATGGAATATGTGACTTTGATATTTTAGTTTGAAGACTTAACAGTATTTCTTCCTATTCTGCAACTGTGCAGAGTACACAGAATAGGCTGCTAAACTGCGGCAAAGCACACTGAATGGAATATGTGACTTTGATATTTGAGTTTGAAGACTTAACAGTATTTCTTCCTATTCTGCAACTGTGCAGAGTACACAGAATATGCTGCTAAACTGCGGTGACGCACACTGAATGGAATATGTGACTTTGATATTTTAGTTTGAAGACTTAACAGTATTTCTTCCTATTCTGCAACTGTGCAGAGTACACAGAATATGCTGCTAAACTGCAGTGACGCACACTGAATGGAATATGTGACTTTGATATTTTAGTTTGAATACTTAACAGTATTTCTTCCTATTCTGCAACTGTGCAGAGTACACAGAATATGTTGCTAAACTGCGGTGACGCACACTGAATGGAATATGTGACTTTGGTATTTTAGTTTGAAGACTTAACAGTATTTCTTCCTATTCTGCAACTGTGCAGAGTACACAGAATAGGCTGCTAAACTGCGGCGAAGCACACTGAATGGAATATGTGACTTTGATATTTTAGTTTGAAGACTTAACAGTATTTCTTCCTATTCTGCAACTGTGCAGAGTACACAGAATAGGCTGCTAAACTGCGGCGAAGCACACTGAATGGAATATGTGACTTTGATATTTTAGTTTGAAGACTTAACAGTGTTTCTTCCTATTCTGCAACTGTGCAGAGTACACAGAATAGGCTGCTAAACTGCGGCAAAGCACACTGAATGGAATATGTGACTTTGATATTTGAGTTTGAAGACTTAACAGTATTTCTTCCTATTCTGCAACTGTGCAGAGTACACAGTATATGCTGCTAAACTGCAGTGACGCACACTGAATGGAATATGTGACTTTGATATTTTAGTTTGAAGACTTAACAGTATTTCTTCCTATTCTGCAACTGTGCAGAGTACACAGAATAGGCTGCTAAACTGCGGTGACGCACACTGAATGGAATATGTGACTTTGATATTTTAGTTTGAAGACTTAACAGTATTTCTTCCTATTCTGCAACTGTGCAGAGTACACAGAATAGGCTGCTAAACTGCGGCGAAGCACACTGAATGGAATATGTGACTTTGATATTTTAGTTTGAAGACTTAACAGTATTTCTTCCTATTCTGCAACTGTGCAGAGTACACAGAATATGCTGCTAAACTGCGGCGAAGCACACTGAATGGAATATGTGACTTTGATATTTGAGTTTGAAGACTTAACAGTATTTCTTCCTATTCTGCAACTGTGCAGAGTACACAGAATAGGCTGCTAAACTGCGGCGAAGCACACTGAATGGAATATGTGACTTTGATATTTGAGTTTGAAGACTTAACAGTATTTCTTCCTATTCTGCAACTGTGCAGAGTACACAGAATAGGCTGCTAAACTGCGGCGAAGCACACTGAATGGAATATGTGACTTTGATATTTTAGTTTGAAGACTTAACAGTATTTCTTCCTATTCTGCAACTGTGCAGAGTACACAGAATAGGCTGCTAAACTGCGGCAAAGCACACTGAATGGAATATGTGACTTTGATATTTTAGTTTGAAGACTTAACAGTATTTCTTCCTATTCTGCAACTGTGCAGAGTA
Organism: Rhinophrynus dorsalis; assembly: GCA_037306005.1. NCBI lineage: Eukaryota > Metazoa > Chordata > Amphibia > Anura > Rhinophrynidae > Rhinophrynus > Rhinophrynus dorsalis. Next base: position 311,093,160 of record CM074722.1, read on the forward strand.
CACAGAATATGCTGCTAAACTGCGGTGACGCACACTGAATGGAATATGTGACTTTGATATTTTAGTTTGAAGACTTAACAGTATTTCTTCCTATTCTGCAACTGTGCAGAGTACACAGAATAGGCTGCTAAACTGCGGCGAAGCACACTGAATGGAATATGTGACTTTGATATTTTAGTTTGAAGACTTAACAGTATTTCTTCCTATTCTGCAACTGTGCAGAGTACACAGAATAGGCTGCTAAACTGCGGCGAAGCACACTGAATGGAATATGTGACTTTGATATTTTAGTTTGAAGAATTAACAGTATTTCTTCCTATTCTGCAACTGTGCAGAGTACACAGAATAGGCTGCTAAACTGCGGCAAAGCACACTGAATGGAATATGTGACTTTGATATTTTAGTTTGAAGACTTAACAGTATTTCTTCCTATTCTGCAACTGTGCAGAGTACACAGAATAGGCTGCTAAACTGCGGCGAAGCACACTGAATGGAATATGTGACTTTGATATTTGAGTTTGAAGACTTAACAGTATTTCTTCCTATTCTGCAACTGTGCAGAGTACACAGAATAGGCTGCTAAACTGCTGCAAAGCACACTGAATGGAATATGTGACTTTGATATTTGAGTTTGAAGACTTAACAGTATTTCTTCCTATTCTGCAACTGTGCAGAGTACACAGAATATGCTGCTAAACTGCGGTGACGCACACTGAATGGAATATGTGACTTTGATATTTTAGTTTGAAGACTTAACAGTATTTCTTCCTATTCTGCAACTGTGCAGAGTACACAGAATAGGCTGCTAAACTGCGGCGAAGCACACTGAATGGAATATGTGACTTTGATATTTGAGTTTGAAGACTTAACAGTATTTCTTACTATTCTGCAACTGTGCAGAGTACACAGAATAGGCTGCTAAACTGCGGCGAAGCACACTGAATGGAATATGTGACTTTGATATTTGAGTTTGAAGACTTAACAGTATTTCTTCCTATTCTGCAACTGTGCAGAGTACACAGAATAGGCTGCTAAACTGCGGCGAAGCACACTGAATGGAATATGTGACTTTGATATTTGAGTTTGAAGACTTAACAGTATTTCTTCCTATTCTGCAACTGTGCAGAGTACACAGAATAGGCTGCTAAACTGCGGCGAAGCACACTGAATGGAATATGTGACTTTGATATTTGAGTTTGAAGACTTAACAGTATTTCTTCCTATTCTGCAACTGTGCAGAGTACACAGAATAGGCTGCTAAACTGCGGCGAAGCACACTGAATGGAATATGTGACTTTGATATTTGAGTTTGAAGACTTAACAGTATTTCTTCCTATTCTGCAACTGTGCAGAGTACACAGAATAGGCTGCTAAACTGCGGCGAAGCACACTGAATGGAATATGTGACTTTGATATTTGAGTTTGAAGACTTAACAGTATTTCTTCCTATTCTGCAACTGTGCAGAGTACACAGAATAGGCTGCTAAACTGCGGCGAAGCACACTGAATGGAATATGTGACTTTGATATTTGAGTTTGAAGACTTAACAGTATTTCTTCCTATTCTGCAACTGTGCAGAGTACACAGAATAGGCTGCTAAACTGCGGCGAAGCACACTGAATGGAATATGTGACTTTGATATTTGAGTTTGAAGACTTAACAGTATTTCTTCCTATTCTGCAACTGTGCAGAGTACACAGAATAGGCTGCTAAACTGCGGTGACGCACACTGAATGGAATATGTGACTTTAATATTTGAGTTTGAAGACTTAACAGTATTTCTTCCTATTCTGCAACTGTGCAGAGTACACAGAATTGGCTGCTAAACTGCGGCAAAGCACACTGAATGGAATATGTGACTTTGATATTTGAGTTTGAAGACTTAACAGTATTTCTTCCTATTCTGCAACTGTGCAGAGTACACAGAATATGCTGCTAAACTGCGGTGACGCACACTGAATGGAATATGTGACTTTGATATTTTAGTTTGAAGACTTAACAGTATTTCTTCCTATTCTGCAACTGTGCAGAGTACACAGAATATGCTGCTAAACTGCAGTGACGCACACTGAATGGAATATGTGACTTTGATATTTTAGTTTGAATACTTAACAGTATTTCTTCCTATTCTGCAACTGTGCAGAGTACACAGAATATGCTGCTAAACTGCGGTGACGCACACTGAATGGAATATGTGACTTTGATATTTTAGTTTGAAGACTTAACAGTATTTCTTCCTATTCTGCAACTGTGCAGAGTACACAGAATATGCTGCTAAACTGCGGCGAAGCACACTGAATGGAATATGTGACTTTGATATTTTAGTTTGAAGACTTAACAGTATTTCTTCCTATTCTGCAACTGTGCAGAGTACACAGAATAGGCTGCTAAACTGCGGCGAAGCACACTGAATGGAATATGTGACTTTGATATTTTAGTTTGAAGACTTAACAGTATTTCTTCCTATTCTGCAACTGTGCAGAGTACACAGAATAGGCTGCTACACTGCGGCGAAGCACACTGAATGGAATATGTGACTTTGATATTTTAGTTTGAAGACTTAACAGTATTTCTTCCTATTCTGCAACTGTGCAGAGTACACAGAATATGCTGCTAAACTGCGGTGACGCACACTGAATGGAATATGTGACTTTGATATTTTAGTTTGAAGACTTAACAGAATGTGCTCTAATCTGCAACTTTGCACACTAAACAGAATGTGCTCTAATCTGCAACTTTGCACACTAAACAGAATGTGCTCTAATCTGCAACTTTGCACACTAAACAGAATGTGCTCTAATCTGCAACTTTGCACACTAAACAGAATATATGAAATTTTTTTTTTTTTGTTTTTTTCCCCCCACACAAAATAAACTGCTGCCCCCACACACAGTAATCCTAAAAAGGACTTTTGGTTCTTTTTTTTTCACAAATTTGCTTTTTTTCTCCCTACACTGACTTTCCCTTCCTATCCTCATCTCTCCCTGGCTAAGACTGAGCCGAACTCGCTGGTCAGGTGCTATACAGCACCCGACCACGGGTTCTGGCCAGCCAATCAGTGTAATGCCAGCAGCCAACATGGCTGCTGGCATTACACTGATGTCAGAGCCTCCCTGCACGTTTATTGGCTGCGCAGCAGCCGCAAAACGTGCGGGGAGGAGACCCGAACATGGCGGGCGAGCACATGCGGTACTCGTACGAGTACCGCCATGTGCCGAGCAGAGCGATGCTCGAGCCGATCCGAGCATCGGCCGAGCATGCTCGCTCAACACTACTAAATTCCACTGCAAGAGATAAGTGTTATCAATGGTCTTATTTCACTGATACCTATTGAAGTCTATGGGCATATTTGTAGAATCCAGGCCAAAGAATGATATTTTGGGGGACTATTCACTTTCATTTACAACATTTAAAAAGGTACATCTGTTCCTAAGATATCTCGTTTTAAATTTATGGTTTTTGCGCATGCATAGTAGACTTTTACTCAGAAATACAATAATTCATGAATGAATAAAGTGTGCACTTGATAGATAAAGCTAAGAAATAACGCTGGAGATGGGAACGAGGACTAAATATATATATGACAGTTTTATTATGTTTGAAATCAATCAATTGAAACTTTATTTGATCAAAACAAAAATTAAAACAAATCACTGGCACTTATATCTTATTAACCCTTTGAGGGCCAGAGAAGTACATAATGCATTGCTCTCAAATAGTTAAAGTACAACAGATCATTTGTGATGCTCTGTCTTATTAAATAGATCTCAAAGAGTGTGCAAATGCGTGAGTGTTTTCATGTAGACCATGTGTGTATTGTGACATTTGAGTGCATGTGTTATGACATAAAGGCATGGGCATAAGACATGTTACACTGGAATGTCAGCACTTTCTGTGGGATTTCAAAATTTGGGACAGGAACAAATTACTAGAAGCTTTTACACTGGACTTCTCATTCCAGAGGTAAGTTCAGCCTGCATTTCCTCCCTGCTAGAATTTATATGACAATTGAGAAATATAAGTCTCTCTTATGGTGCAAAATTGCACATCTCTTGTCATCATGCCTATTCTTACAATGCCAGTCGTGCCAGCTTTTTGAGTGTTCCAAATCCTGCTTATTTACAACAATTTACTGATACTATGTAAATAACCAGATCTCCAGCTAGTCCAAATGAAAACTATTTGTTGTCCATCCTACCATGCAGAATGCCCCTAGGAGCACACAATGCTCCCTTTTCCACATTCAGTTATTTGTAATGGTTCATGTGCTGGACACATTGCCTAGCTCCCAGGCTCCTTAAATTTTACCAACAATGTATTAACCAATGTATCCAACGCATTCCTCTGCAATTAATTGGATACCCTCTGGCACTCAAAAGCTTAACCCCTTGAGGATTGCATGCCATGCTATGATCATCACACAATTTTTGCCTTAGGTGGCGGTCATAGCACGTCACATACATTTTACTTACAGCGCTCATCCAGGACAGCTGTAAGTAAAAATGGGGACTGAAATTGACCTCTCCAAGACTGTAGAGGTCTCTCTCAGTCCCCGATGTGGCACGCCGATACACGCAACAGGTCACATGTACAGAAGTGCCAGAATGGACCAAAGTGGTCCTTAAGAGAAGGTTTCTTCCCAGGACCCTGGTCCTTAAGGGGTTAAAGGGAAAATAAACGCAAACAATTTGTACTTAACTAAAAAAGTGGAGAAATTCTGGAGCAATCCACATGCACCATGGCCCTTGGGGACAAAAAAAATGGGCATTTATTTACATTTCTTCAATGCAACAGAGACCTCTCTAGTATTCATTGTGTTAGAAGCAAAATTTAAATCAGTTAGAATTTTGTTAAATTGTATTTAAATTGTATCTTTGTGCTAGATGGTTAACCCCAAAATTGCTCCATTTCTTTTTGTACATAAAACCCTTAGTTTCTTCCACAACTTTTTTTAATTCTGAATTTCCAACTATTGAATTATTTATACATAAAATCCTATATTATAATTCACTAAGTATGTTTGTCAGAAGCCGTCATGCACAGAAGAGATGGCTGTGCGCGCTGCAGTCTTGCACAGTACAGACTGCCTGTACCGCGGCTGATACGGAGAAAATCCTTAGATTTGCATTAAGGACCCATGACATGCCAGGACCGTCATGGAATTCAGGGCTCCACGCGCAGCTGCACGCAGTTCAGGGATCCTTGAACCGGATGCGTAAAAAAAAGTGGTCCGTGGTCCTTAAGTGATGGCTGCATGCGCGATCGGCCATCCTTAAGGGGTTAATCAAGTTAAAATTTGACTTTGCTATGACAGTTAAATGTTTATTGTTGGGTGTAAGTAATTTGTGCATTACACCAGGGGCCCAGCACAGAATTCATGGGGCCCAGCACAAATTTAAGTGACAGGGCTCCCATGTTTTGGATGATTTACTATACTTATACTACATACCGATTGTGTCACAGTGCTTGCATTCCTCACTGAAAGTGACATACGAAATGAGAAGAAAAAAAAAACGCACTCTGTGAAACGGAACCAGAAAGCTTGTAATCTACACGTGCATTGATATGACCCTCTCCATTTTATTACAAATACATCCTGGGCCAACAGCGGATCAGACCCTCAGAGCTTGTAGTATATTTGAGAATGTAATCACTCGAAGATGTTGTCACAGAACTTGTAATTTGTAGTTAAACAGCCACTCAGAACTTCAAATCTATAGGAGAACCCTGAGCCACATTTACAGTTCAGAAAGATAATCACCAACTAACAAATAACAATTTTATTATGAGAGCTTATCATGATCCACTGATATTACAGTACAAATACAGACAATTATACAACATGTAACAGTGAACTAACAACCAGAGCTTGGAATCGCCAGGAGAACTGACACCATGAGGGCAGTATGCTCAAAAGAAAAATGGAGTAAAACCAAATGCACCATAGAGGACAAATAAAAAAAATTTAAAAATGATCATTGATTTAAACATAAATCAGATCAAAAAAGGAGAAGGTGCCCAATTGTATAATATTGTAATAGAATTCTATTGTCAGAATGGGGATATTCCCAGTCAACTGCCTCCAAAAGAATTTGAAGAAAATCACCCGTCTCTACTCAGGGGTTCCTTGTATCTCTGGAACAAAGGGAAAACAGGCTGCTCTCCATGATATACTTCCCACCAAAGGGAAATGTATTACAAATGATATGTACACTGACTGGTTACGACAAATTGAATTGAAATTAATAAAAAACAAACTATTCTTATTTGTTTCACAGCTTAACTCTGATGTATCAAAGATAAGGCTTAACTAAGGCACATATTTATCCCAAAGTAATTATAACCCCTTGAATGCAAGACAGATCTCCATAGCAATTAATGCAGTAGATACTCTCTAGCATTCAAGGGGATACAGTCCCCATTTAAAGTCCCTGAGTAACCCTCTTATACTGGGGCAACCATTTACATATTCTGTGAGCAATCTGAACATGTCAGCCAATCAGAGGACTCAGACTATGTTGTGACTTGCAGGCTATATCATCTCAATTGTATTGGGCTACATCTTGCACTGACTGGGAAGAGGACATGGCTGCCAGCCATCCAGCAGATATTTTATTTAAAAAACTGTTAGAGGACTGTATGATGGTCCTACTTTTATCAGGGAATCAGAAGTAAAACGATAGGTAGTGTGAACCTTTTTTTATGGCAGCAGCAACAGCACATCTTAACTGAAGATGGGCTAATATACACATCCCATCCCTCTTCCTATTGCAGTAGTAAACTGTGTATCACCAGGCTTACTTTCATATATCATATATGTTTAATATCTTATTTGAGATAAAATTTTTGTGATCAATAATCACTTTTGAATCAAAGCCATGTTTTAGAAAGCCTAATGGTTGTTTCCAGCTGCCATAACCAGTAAATTGTGTTTTATATTTATGTGAATAACTAGATGGTAAGGCTCCATACAACATCATTATAACTAAATAGTTTTTTTTTATTCTGGCAGGAAAGTCTTCTCTTTGTTTGATACAGTCCCAGTGGCTTTTCTGGTCCTTAGAAGAAGGGCTTCTGAAAAAAGAAAATAACTCTTGTTCCTGTCTATAATGGTTACCAGCTATTAGTGACTCTAAATATGTCCCAGATTCCAAAATAAATTGAGGGTTTGGGGACCTATAATCCATTTGTTTTAAACACCATCTAAATGTGATATAGAAGTAAAACCATCTTTCTACAATATTTCCTCTGTTTCTCTTTCAGGTTTTGCCTGCATCATGTGACTCTGGGAATCACACAATTTAAGCATGAGGATTACTATATTTACTACACTGATGACTTTGTATGCATTATTTTCCTTTATGTGTTTCATTTGCTCTATAATCTTCCCATATGACTGTTTGCCATCTAGGAGATATCAACAGAAAGAACACCACAAAACATGAATTAACTTAAAACAATACAGAGTTGCTCACGCAGACATTGCGCTTGTTTTGTGGGACTGCTGTATTGTGAAGCTATCTGTGTTTTATGTAGGGCCAGTGCAAACATTAGGCAAACTAGGTGGAATGTCTAGCCTATCAGAATTAGCGGTGAGAGGGCAGAACAGTTTCTACAGGTGGACAAACATCCTGGCTATTGCTCCTTTTTTCAAATATACTCATTTTTAAATAAAATGCATGTAATTTTGTAGAATTTGTATTCGTGCTAAGACATTATTTATTTCTTAGACATCCTTAACCCTTTGTATCCTGAGAGTCATGAAAGTCAATATTTATATTATTTTAGGGAAAAAATAGGTATCACATTATTTAATAATTCAATTCTATTGTGGTTGATCAGAATTTATGCTTGGACAATCTCCTGTAATTAAGGTTCATAGTCAGGAAGCAAAATTGATGCAGTTCTGGGGAAAACCAGCTGCAGCATACGTTCTATTCTAGTAATAGAAAGGTCTCTAAGGCAGTACACAGCAATGCTTTGAGACCACCATGTCATTCAATCTGTGAAATGCCCCATAAAAATCAGGATTTTCATTTGCACTTACGCTACAGTTATTTTACTCCAGGATTGTGCCTTTTTATCTACCTGAATGTGACTTTTTATGCTATAGCACCTCAAACTGCCAATGTGACAATGGATTACATTTTTGTCTCTAAGAAGTCTCTAAGAAGTAGACTTTTATCTTGCCGGCACTACCCATAATCTTCAAAAAAGTGGGTTTGGGGGAGTTTGCTAATTGCAGAGGATTGCAATTCTACTTCAGCAAGACAAATAAAAAGGTGAATAATCTTATTAATTATTTTGGCTTACATCATAAATGGAAAAAAATAAAATAATTTGTGCAAACATAGAACTTTCCTTACATCTTCATTCGTTTTTAACCACAAACATAGCATGTTATTACAGGCAGTTAAAGATACTGACATTCAATGAAAGTGTCATGATTTGAATCTGGACCTGCAGCGGCTATGTTGACTAAGCTATCTTGACTCCCAATGTAATGTCATCTTGATCAGTCCTGGGATATCCTGCAGCCTAGCATATTGCAGAATCTACTGTCTACTCCCTGACTTATTTCACAAGCCAGTCCTGTACACTTCCAGTTGGTCATATTTTGAGATTTACTCCAGTAATGTTACAATCAATTCTTTGTTCCGATTTTCTTCTGTACTCCAGATATAGCTTTATCCTTACTATGACTAATCTCATTTTCATGTTAATAAGACTAAAGAAGGGTGAAATATTTTACCCTAAAAGAGAAAACAATGAAAAACAACACTTTTGCCTTTGGCATGTTAATTATAAAACCACGCACTGTTCCCCTAGCCTTGTTCCACAGTAACTATAGAATCACACATTGCCTCAAAAGCCTTGCCCATGTTAACCATAGAATCACACAATGCCTCAAAAGCCTTGCCAATTTTAACCATAGAATCTCATATTGTACCCCCCCATCCTTGCTCAACAGTATCCATGGAACCGCACATTGCCTCCCAAGTCTTGCTTCCCCTAGAGAACCAAACTTATTGACCCACCGAAGCACTGCCCCAGACACAGTAGCCATATAACTGCACTTCACTCCAGGTCATATCCTTTTGCACTGTTAGCCTTAGAAGTGTGGGAACTATCATTTTGTGGTATTGTTTTTGTAAAAGTGTCAAAGTGCTGGTATTCCATGAAAATGCAACTTTTACTAACATTGACTAATTCTTCTCTTTTGCTTAAGACTCCCATCTAGTCTGACTATATCTAATCATTTTATAAGTCTTCTGACTAGGCCTTCTCTCTGCTTCCTGTTTACATCAAGTTCTCCTGTGAAAGTCCTATTGGGCTTCAAACCCTGGGGACGACCAGGTGCATGGCCGAGGATCTGCAATTCTGGCTAATGTATTCCTTTCCTTGAAGCGGAGCAATTACTAGTGCAATTTTTCTGCTATTTTCTACTTTTTTCGTTAGAGCAAAATCAAACACAGACACAAACAAAAAGAGTATTTCCCCATGTTAACTCACCAATATTAAAGGGAGTGTCGGTTTACCACATGTTTTTCACTATGTGCTTGGGAGAAAGGGAGTCTGTGTTTGAAATTTTGAGCTAGCTAGTGAAGAGGCAGACTGGCAAAGAGAAGAGCTGTAGGTGCTTCATTTAAGCAATTGTGGAAGGTAGCCAGTTGTTCTCTTGACAGTCGAGTTGTAGAAAATGTGGGTGTGAAGAGAGATAGTTAAAAAAAAATAACAAAACACATTTTACTGATAGGTGACAATGACAGTCACACATGTGAGGTGATCCTATGATGATCATACCTCAGCTGGCTGAGCCTGAGACATAACTGAGACTAATACTACACAGACAAACATAATACATCATAAATTCTAGACAACACAAACATATAACAGTTACAAATGAAGATACTGTATTACATACACTCACTCCTACCGACAAAAGAGACACACATATACTGTGGTGTAGTGGTCTCTGGTGTTGCATCTGCTGTTGTGCTCTGTGTTTTATATTTTATTATGATTTGTAAGTTGCTAATTCTGAAGCTAACATGTCTATCCTGTAATTTACTGTGAAAATTAACACTTTTGTCCTTGGGAGAGAAAGAGAGTTGCTGAAATTTTGACACTATCAACTAGTATAGAGGCAGAAAGGCAAAGAGGACTTGCTTGACCAGTGGTCCTGGGAAATGACCTTCCCTTAAGGACTACTTTAATCATTGCTGGCGTGCCAGCACACGTAACTGGGCACCTTCATACTGAAAGGGGGTCTGAGAGAGACCATTCTTCTCTTGGAGTGGTTAATTTCAGACCCCGTTAATGCTTACAGTATTCCTGTAGGAGAGCTGTAAGCACAAAATGCATGATATGCCATGACCGTCACCGGTCCTTTGGGAGGAAAAAACAGTGATGGTCCTGACATATCACCATTCGTTAAGGAATATTGGTGCTAACCAGTTCTCTAGATGGTTGCAAGGAATGTGTGTGCAAATTATAAACAGTGTCACTTAGGGACAGTTTAAAAAAATAAAATCAAATAAACAAATGCTTTTGACACATATGTGACAGGAAAGCTGGAGATCCTATTCCTGAGCTGAGACTGAGAGTGACCGCTGAAGATACTAGAGACATACATAATATGTTGTTTTCAGACAGGAAACAACAGACATCACTTTATACTGACAAAAAGACAAGCACATATTAGTGCAGTTGCTCTTGTCCCACACAATTAACTGCATACAGCAATACAGAATTGCTGAAGCTCCCAGCTCTGTCCTGTAATTCCCAGTAAAAAACAAACAAAAAAAAAGCATTATTATTATGTCCACCAAAATTTGTAGGGAAGGAAGAAGGACTTGGATGAGCGCAAGGACATGATAGTATGGTCATATATGGTCATACTACAACAGCTGACTGCAGCCGTGGTTGCCTGCAGCTTGTGCAGTAAGTGATGATGATCCCTTCCTTTTGAGAAACTATTTTTAAAAGTGAACTATTTAACAGTAAAGGCAACAAGAGTTACATTCTAGTGTTGATGCCATAATGGAGAAATAGATAGCATACAGCGACAGTGGGACACTGCTGCAAATAAGAGTTCAATGTTTGAAAAGTAAAATGAAATGTTTTCAGACTTTAAAATCTACAAGAATATGAAACTAGTGGGGTATAAGAGAATTCAGAGATGCTGATGTCCTAGTTAATTATGTTCTAATTAATGTTTATGATGATTTAGAATATGACCGTCCACATGTCTACCCTTCTTCTGATATAGATCAAATAGAGACTGAGAGCAATGATGATAAGGCAGCAATATTTGCTGTATCTAAAAGGAAAACTGAAGCAAAACTGAAAAAGGAACAAAATGCATGTTTATACACATTTTGAAATATCAGTTGGAAGGTCTGTATAAGTAATTATTGTCAAAAATACACATTCATCATCATCATCCCCACCGTTGCTTCCATCTTCAACCTAGAGATGGGCAAAAAGTCCCATTTTTTTCCACTGGCATTTTCACGAAAAAACACATAGTTTGTGCATTTTTTTCAATGGAAATTCTGAAACATAGAAAATAAATACAATTTCTAAATTTTCACTACCGCAAATGGGTTTCCTGAGAGTACTTTGCCATTTGTTGCCTATCCTTTTTATGGCCACAATAAATACTGGTGCAATCCTACTGCCTCTGAGTGCCATAAGGAAGAAATTCACTGTTGAAACTTTGTTGGCAAAGCCTTGAAAAAATTGTCCATTTACAACACTAGCACATCTGTTCTTGAAAAAGAAATAAGGCTTGGAAAGTGCCATTTGGGTGCAACATATGCCATAATTTCTTTATAACCTCTCTTTTCAACAAAAGAAAACAACAGCATGTCAAACACCAACATTTTGGCATGTTTGCCATTACACAGGTTTACTTTTGGATTATTTTTGTAAAGTTATTGACTTATTTTTACAAACTCAGTAAAGGTATGATAGCATCACATAGTAGAACTTTTTGATTTAACAGCATGATTAGTGGTGGGGGAATAAAAGTGAGTCTGAGGACTTTTGTCCCCTTCATCAAACTTAGTCATTATCCACCATGCTTTGCATTTGCAAAACACCAGCAGTATGATACACCAGTGTTATTGCTGCTGAGGAAAATGTTGTTCTACTCCCTGAGACATCTGCAACACTACTATTATGTGCCCCTTCAACTTGCACACTTTTAGGATTGCTTCTACTGCTGCTAGTAATCGCTTCTCTGATGTGTTTCAGTTGGGATCACAAGGAAAATGTGCCTAAAAATTGCTTTCCCTCCCTGCTTGCATAATTTTCACAGGGACAACAGATAACAACATGTTTAGCTGTTTCATGAGTCAAGTTTCTCCATAGCTTGACACAGACTGAGAAGTTCCTGAGGGTCTGCTACAGCTAATACTATGATACATGTTGCAATAGTACTAGCAGTAGGTGTCAGAGGAGCTGAACTTTGAACAACAGCAGAAGTATTCATAACTAGGGTTTTGGATGTTGACTTGCATTGGTGCATAGTCAGTAATAGTGAGTATGACTGGGTGAGGTTTGAAGTGGTGATGATGTTAAAAATGATGACTGAGATGATTTGTTGGATATAATGAAGGAAGTGTTGATTTTTACAGCAAAGTACATGACAGAGCTCTTAGCATGTGGAGTGATGATTTGTATCTGGGTTTTTTTTTACAGCAAGGGTAGTAAAGTAATGGAATTATTTGCTTCAGGATACTGTGCTTGCAGATACAGTAACTGCTTTCAAAAATGTAATGGATACCTATCTAGCACAGAGCAATATTGAGAATTATAAAAGTTGGCTTCAAAGCAGATAGGATGTTGATCCAGGGAAATATCTGACTGCCATCTGGAGTCAGGAAGAAATGTTCTACCCACTTGGGACTTAATTGGAAAAGGCTTCCATGCTTGTTTTTTCCTTCTTCTGGATCACCAGGGGTGAATTGACATGGGCTGGACTTGATGGACACATCTCCTTTTTCAGAGTCATAAACTATGTTACTATGTAGACCAACAGCATGCAGAAGGCTGAAAGCCCCTTTAACACATTAATACAACAGAAGTATGTGAGAATATATTGGAGCCACTTTCCATGTGGAGGGAGATATATTATCATTGATTTCAATTAAGTGAAAAAAGTAGGAGAAAAGAGGAAAACAGCAATTTCCAGAAGAAGTAATGTTTTTCACAAGTTTTGAGGCAAAACATTTTGCTCATCCCTAGTCCAATCTCCGTCCAGTTACACTGACTAATAATTATTAAGCATCACCCAAAGGTCAACATCAACAAACCTAGCTATGAATACGTCTGCTGTTGTTCGCGGTGCCACTGCCACTACTACTATTACTACTACTACTACTACAATTGCAACATTTGGTCCCTGTAGTAGTGATGATGCCACCGCTACCAGTCTTGTATGTGCTGTCAACCCACACTGAGTTCTTATGAAGAAATAAAAACATGTAAAAGAATTATCCAAAAATCTGAAATCATTGGTGTGGGAATATTTTTCCTTGGGAGCAGGGACTCTGGAGTTATCAATAACTAACATCTGCACACTGTGTGAAAAGATTTTGACAAAACCACCCTGTTTGTTAAAATAAACTCAAGAAATCAGGTTCTGTTGCTGTTACTGTGCCACTTGTCTGTCCAACAATGACCACAATGGTGTTCCCCACAATACTACACTGAAATACCTGTCCATGGTGGAGACTAATAGGATGCAGGGTAAGAGATCATCTACAGACGTTCCATCCTGTAGAATTTGCATTACAGGGAGGTTCAGTTCTTGTTGTAGTTTGGTAATGTGTATGAGTCATGGCAAGTCAGTCAGTCAATGTCGCTTTTCACTGAGAGGTAAACTTTCCAAGAAAAGTGCTAATTTTCTTCAGTGTTTCACCTATATATTGCATTGAAGTCACATCTGTGCTTGGAATTAGGGAGCGAGCAAGAAAGCAGCATACTGTGATTTCTGGTGACTTAATCATAAAAAAACAAGCTGTTTGTTTACAGACTTATTAAAGGAGTGTTGGGAGGGAGACTCTGCCAATTGTTTTCTGGGTTTCGGTGAAAAGAATGGAGTTAACCTCCCCTCCAAAAAAAAGTGCTAGCTGGAGGGGTGATTTTCCATGTGACCCCTCCAGCTGTGTGCTGATTGGCTGGGAGCAGAGGTTGCTGCAGGGCATGTTCCGTGACCTGTGTAACCCTACAATCCCAACCAACGGCAGTGTGGGAATTAATTTGCACAGAGTTAGCCTTATAAAAGACAGACCCTGTCTAATTATTTCAAATTCTGGCTGGGCAACAACCCAAACAGGATTAGGTATTTGTTTTGTTTTCTTTAGTTTATAGATTGCAGTGGGGATGGTGGCAGCAGGATTTTAGTTTTTTTTCACAGAAGATGCAGGAGGCCCAGGGAATCTGGGACACCGCTGGACCTACGACATCAAGGAAAGTGTAATACATGTCATGAATGGTGCAAGTGTGTGTGTAAGCATGTGAATGACTGAATGAAATGAACAAATGGAATTAGGCGAAAATGTTGAATGTGGCATTCATGTTTGTGGAATTGTGTGTTCTGTGCCATTTTTTTCTTATTAAAATGGAATTTCACAAAACATGCAATTTTTGTTTCATTTTGCATTAATTCCAAAATGAATGCACAGGTATAGCAGAGAGTAAGAGTGATGATGAGTTGTCCAAAAAATTAGCTGAAAAGAAAAGGAGCAATAAGCCTATTCATTTATTGTCTGAGAGATCTGAGAGAGTAAAGTTTGGCCAAGTAAACAGGGCATGGGTACAAGTATTAGTGGTAGAATTAGTGGTTGTGAGGAAGATGATGGACTTCCAATGGTGCTGGCAGTAGGGGAAGAAGTTGTTCTAGTAGCACTAGTTTTACCACTAGTGAGGCAGCAGCAGGTGCACAGCAAGTACAGCAGCAACAGCACAGGAAGGCACTTGAGCTGGTGATAGTCAACAACCCAATCCCTCTCCACCTTTTCCTGCCTTTAAATTGCAGGTGTGGAATTATTTTTATTTGTTGGTATGAACTGTTCAGTACACAGCAGCATCTTCTTTGTGCACAAATTGAGACAAAGTTGGAGGAGGGGTCACTCCTTGGCACATCTGTCACATAAAGCATGTCAAGATTAACCACCAAGAAGTACGCAATAGACAAAATATCCCATTCCCAGTCCCCAGTGAAGCCAAAAACTATATGTGCTACAGATGAGCCCCTTGTCCATTTCAAATGTGGGAAAAAACATAGCAAACATCTGGACCGTCAGCAAAATAACATCCTTTGCTCAACAGGCAATTGCAAATGGTCCCACTCCCAAGCAGCAGGCATTTGGAAATGATTCAATTCTCAACCAGCAGGCAAGTTTAGCCTGTCCCCACCAGCAGTCCAATCAGTTCCCCACTAGGAACTGATTGGCTGGGAAGTGCGTAAGCACACATCCCAGCCAATGGATGCCTGGGAGACATTTTAAAAGAGACTGGCCATATAAAAGTCAGTCTCTGTTCAAATTTCCCACACAGTATCTTGGGCATCGGCCCAAAAAGGTAGCAAAGCGGGGGGTCTGTTAGCCTCACTTCCTGCCGCCACCACTGGAAGAATTGTTTATTTGCAAAAAGGATTGGCACAATGTTTTCAATTGCCCTTTTGTACCTTTCCATGGATAAGCTTCTCTGACAACTGATGGATGCACAACTTTTGAGGCTCAACCCAAGAGGGTGAGCTGCATCTGCACTAGAGGCAGAACACAGAAAAGCATGAGTTTACATTGTGGGTGACAGAATTTTAACATCGCAGGTTAATGCAAATTAAAAAAAGTTAAAATTCAAATCCTCCTTGATTCAAATGGCATAGGAGCTCTCTCTCGCATTCAAAGGGTTCATTCTACAAATATTGTATAGCTGTTTTGATCCAGAATTTCTCAATATCCGCCTTTATACCTATATTCTCAATATACTTTAAATTAGAAAAATGAACAAACAAAACAGTACAATTGAAAAAGCACTAATTTCAAGTGCCACTTCTTGTAAAATCAAGGCAAATAATTTCCCATATCTATAAAATCTTTTAAAACATGTTTTTGATCTTCAAATGAATATATGCTTGGACTGAAATATGTTATTAAAATGATTAAATTGGACCTGTAACCTTGAGATATGATTTGTAGATTGAAAAACTGTTTATATGTAGTGCTAGCCATTTGATGTAATATAAATAGTTTTTGAAAAATAAACATTTATTTTTTAATGGCACAGTGTGGCACTTCATGCTAATTAGTCAGTGTGCTGTGCCAATATTGTCACACACTGTGCTATTAAATAATCTAGGTAGTGTCCATACACTGGGGACATTTCTAATAGCACAAAGAGTGATGTTTGGCTTTGGACATAACTAACTGGCCTTGTGGGAAGGGAATTAGCATAGAATGCCACACTGTGTCATGAAAACATAATGGGATGAATGTACAAACCATATTCAGATCACTTGCAGGAACTGATTTTGCGTCATACCTGCTTAATGTCAAAGTACTAAACTACAAACACCCAAAATCCTTTCCTTAAAGCTGCTTGTTTCAAGGGGAGGACTAGGGGCCAGTCTGGTATATTTCAGGTAGGTCAGTACTCTATGCCTTGCTTATGCCAGAAAACTTGGTTAGTGTAAACTATTTCCCTGGAGCTGCTTTGAGAAACTTGCTGGCTTTAAAGTTCAATGCTGGAGGAGTGTGTCCACTCATAGGGTCTACAGCACTTATACACTGTAGCGCATACCCCCTCTGGCACACAAAGGGTTAATAGGAAAACCTGCTAGCGCAGCATATATGCAGATTTAAATTTTCAGTAAAAAGATAGAAAATAAGTAAATGTGTCTTAAATTTGTCAGTTCACTTTAAATTGGGCTTTTTAACAGCTTGAAAGCAACATACTAGAAACATTCAAGGGGTTAATAACCTTATTTAAATCAGTGGAAATGTTTATTTGATTCACTCAGTTTGTTCCACAATTGATCCAGTTTGCTTTGATACATAAGACCCATCATGCCTATCATTCATTAGCACTAGAGAGAATTGAGATGTAAATGGGGAAACCAGGGGAAAAGACTCCATGCAAATGGACAAACTTCAGTCTGCATTTTTTTTGTATTTTATCATTACTGTGTATGCTGCTCCTAACTTGTTAAAATTGATCAAATAGCTGTGAATAGAGAAAAAATTAAGCCAACTAGAAAAGTGTGACTGGGATTTAATATTTTATAATTGCCAAGGGATATACTGAGATCAATGAATTTTTGCCCGCAATGAACGTCAGAAAGAGATGTACTTCAGTCTTTTAGGGAACATGGTCTATTTAATTCTTGTGTCTGATGCATGTGAAATATGCCTGTGTTGGCCTTCTCTTTCTTGCCTCCCAGCATTGCTTGAGGCATACATTACCACTTTTAATAGGTTGCAATCTGAGGAATGGAAAGCCATCCAATAACCCATCCCCACTAATGGCTTTGCCTGTTTATACGCCTGCACCTTTTTCATGTAGCTAATTTTAGTTTTGCATGCTGGGTTGTCTCGCTTAGAAATAAATAGAAGGAAACAAAGGAATTGGGGTTGCGTCTAATAAACCATGAATATATTTTTTTGACCATGGTTTTTCTTTACGTGTATTGAAGGATAGCATATGAAAATGATTTCACTGAGGTATCTTCCTCTCCACCTGTTGAGGAAATGTCAATACTTTTTTCAGTTGCCTTTTGTAGTTCATTATAACATGAAGAAAAACAAAAGGAAGTGATAAGGTTTTATCTAGGAAATTTAATCCTTTGAGTGCCAGAGAGGTATCCAATGCATTGCAATGCATTATGTTGGATAACACTCTGGCACTCGAAGGTTTAAAGGTGACCAGTAGCATAAGAATAAGTGACACTTAACCCCTTAAGGACCAAGGATGTACATGTACGTCATAGAATTCATTGGTCCCCACGTGGCTGCATGCCATTCAGGGACCTCTGATTCCGGTAAGGCAAAATAAAATGCTCCGTGATCCATAAGTGGCAGCCACGTCTGATCCTTAAGGGGTTTAAGGGCAGTGGTTCTCAGCTAGGGTGTCATGGTTTTCCTATGAAGACAAGAATGGAATTTGCTATGCACAATATAATTCATTATGAGGCCTACAGTGAACTACAGAGTTTTGTATTTGTATACTTCATTATTCCCTTGACAATCCTATATAATAATTCGCTAAATGTGTGTTTGTCAGAAGCCGTCATGCGCAGTAGAGATGGCTGCGTGCGCTGCAGTCATGTGCACTACACACTACCAGCACTGCTGCTGATAACGGAGCAGGACTCCGGATTCAGACCATAGTCCTCTCTGCTTTCGGTGCACATAGAGGACTACGGTCTGAATTTGGAGTGCCCCGCTCTGTATCAGCCGCGGCGCGGGCAGTCTCTACTGTGCATGACTGCACCGCACTCGTTGCTGGGTGGCACTGTGGCCCGTGTACACGGGCTCTTCAGCTAGTTTACCTAAAAAATATTAGGTGTGCTCTAAGAATCCCAGCCTGTGTCAGGGGTGCCCTGAGCTAAAGAAGATTGAGAACCACTGCTTTAGAGAGTGCAGTACTATGAAGAACTGGAGTAAAAATAGGATCAGACAACTTCCCCATATGGGACAAATAAAAATTCCCTGTGATTTAATTGGGACTTATAACCCCTTGAATGACAGAGAGGTCTGTCTCTGTCTGCCTGTCTCTTGCATTAGATTAGCCATTCTGTATACTGTTACCTCTGTTGAAGCATGCCTCTAGGTCATACCTCTATGCCTCTAGGTCATCCCTCTTCATTACAATCAACACACTTCAATAATCCAGAAAGACTTGTAAGGGACACTAGTCTTATCAGACTGTAAACTGAAACAATTAGCATTAGACTATAACACTGATCAGATGCAATTAAATACGATAAATAGAAATAGCTGATTATTGTATGAATGATACCTACCTAAGTAAGATCTTATGTTAAACAAATGAAGAATTGTATATTCTTAGGGTATATTTCCCCTTTAAGATTTCAAAAAATGCTTCTTACCCCTTGGATCTGGGTAGTCAATTGTCCGACTTCTGAATGTCCAGGCCTACAACTCTAATGGCTGTTTAGGGATCATGGGAATTGTAGTCTCCATGAGCTTCAGTTCCAACAATTGATTATCTTTGCAATGGATGCCTCACAAGCATCCATGGGTATTACCTACTCTCACAATGTAAGGTCAGATAAAGATGTATGATGGCAGTTGCATTGTTAGATAAACAAATCCAATAATGACCACAGCTCAGTGACATTGATTCCTATGGTGCATTGCATTTCACCTGAGAACAATATATATTAACCAGTGCTTAGCAATGACATGTCTTGTATATTTTAATCTAGTCTACAGAAAAATGCAGCTGTCACAACCTCTTACTGAATAATGGCAATAACCTGCATAATTGGACTTTATCAGAATAAGTCTGCACTGTAAATCTGCACTGTAAATTTAAAGCGAAACTACCAATGCTAACAAACTTGCCCCCAATAACTCCCCACCTGGTGACTAGCTGCTCAGTAGTGCTAGTCGCCAGAATTATTACTGCGTAAACGAGAGTTATCCATTGCTCCCTGGCTGACAGGCAGTAAGGAGTGCAGACATCTTTCCATTGTGGTCAGGGTTTATAGCCATATAGATGAATGTTAATATAGTGTGGTTCATGAAGGTTTGTGGTGTTGATTTGTGAAGTGTATGATAAGAATGATTTCCATGCTTTGTTGTAAGTTCTTTTGGTGTTTGGCTCTAGGGCGTGTTCCATGATGAAAAATGCGGTGGTTAGGAGTGTTTTTATGGTAGTATGAGATCTTTGAATGGTGGGGGATGTACTGGTGTTGGATTGGCTGTTGGTGAGTTGATGAAGAAAACCTGTGAATTGAAACGCTGAAGTGTTTAGATAGCCTGGTATGAAAGATGAGTGTATGAAGAAATTGTACTACGTAGACAGCCAGATGAGTTTCCTAAGGAACAGCATGATGTTGTGAGAGGATGAGCGGCCTTTGTTATGATTTGTGAGGTGGCTTAATTGTCTGTTAAAATGTGATAGCTTGTCCAGACCATAGATTACCCCATAGTGCTGCTGCTGCTATTATGGGGTATATTTCGAATAGTGCTAAGTTGCTTGAAAATTGGTGTAGTGTGTGAACTTGAAGGTCAGTGTTTGGAGAACCATTCAGTGTCCCAAATTGCTGCAAATCCTTTTGTTGCTGTTGCGGCAGTGTGTATGATTGGAGATGAAGGGAGAATTTGGGGAAGACATCATTCTGCCATTCCAGTGAAGGAGGAAGGTGGACTACATATTAAGGTCTGCAGAGGCAGATTGGTCAATGGGTATGTTGGTGTGTGGTTGGGGGGGCATATTTGAGTATGTTGAGTAAGTTTGATATGAGCGATCTGCCTTGAGGTATGACTGTATAGCGTGGTTTAAGTGGCTGATGAGGGATTGGAGAGACACTATTCTTTTTAAATTTGGATTGGTTGTTGTTTGAGGTGGGGGTGGGGTTTGTGGCTTGGTTGTATATGATCTGTGTACCTGTGTGGGGTACAGAGTAAGTGTGTAAGCCTTTGGTCCCTGCTGTGGGGTAGGGTTGGTGTGTTTGTACCTTCGGCCCCTGTGGTGGTATAAGGTGTGTGTGAACCTTCGGCCCCTGCAGTGGGGTAAGGTGTGTGTGAATCTTCGGCCCCTGCTGTGAGATAAGGTGTATGTGTGAACCTTCAGCCCCTGTTGTGAGGTAAGGTGTGTGTGTATGTGTGTGAACCTTCGGCCCCTGCGGTGGTATAAGGTGTATGTGAACCTTCGGACCCTGCAGTGGGGTAAGGTGTGTGTGAACCTTCGGCCCCTGCAATGGGGTAAGGTGTGTGTGTGAACCTTTGGCCCCTTCGGTGGGGTAAGGTGTGTGTGAACCTTCGGCCCCTGTGGTGGGGTAAGTTGTGTGTGTGAACCTTTGGCCCCTGCTGTGGGGTAAGGTGAGTGTATGAACCTTCGGCCCTTGCGGTGGGGTAAGGTATGTGTGTGTGTGAACCTCTGGCCCCTGCAGTGGGGTAAGGTGTGTGTGTGTGAACCTCAGGCCCCTGCAGTGGGGTAAGGTGTATGTGTGAACGTTCAACCCCTGTGGTGGAATAAGATTGGAGTGTGGAACCTTCGGCCCCTGTGGTGGGGTAAGTTGTGTGTGTGAACCTTTGGCCCCTGCTGTGGGGTAAGGTGAGTGTATGAACCTTCGGCCCTTGCGGTGGGGTAAGGTATGTGTGTGTGTGAACCTCTGGCCCCTGCAGTGGGGTAAGGTGTGTGTGTGTGAACCTCAGGCCCCTGCAGTGGGGTAAGGTGTATGTGTGAACGTTCAACCCCTGTGGTGGAATAAGATTGGAGTGTGGAACCTTCGGCCCCTGTGGTGGGGTGAGGTTGGCGCGTGGAACCTTCGGCCCCTTGCGTTGGGGTAAGGGGTATGTGAGGATGTTGTGTCCTGTGTGGGGTAAGTTTGAATATCTGAGCCTTCGGTCCCTCGGTGGGGTAGGTGACACGTTGTAGTTGTTATAGGTAAGTAATTGTTGCATATGCATTTCATTTACGAGACAGGCTGTTTACAGAATGATGGGAGTGCATATTGTAGTAATGTGTAGTTACTGGAACCGTGCATCTTGTGTATGGGAACTAATGAACTGAGCAGCGATTGATATGAAGACTTAGCTCGTCACTTGTAGAAGCGGCTGCGGTGGCAGATACTTTGCAAGGTGAGGAATGATTTGGAACTATGGCTGTTTAAACAAAATTGGTATACCTAAGGACGAAAGGTCTGTATACAGAGAACACTTGCTTTTAACAAGCACTTACATGGCTGATTCAAGAGTTGTGGATAGAAGAATAATGAACTTCTTTAGGCAGCGTTAGTGCTGAAGACAATAGTCAGTGTGACTATGCTCACAGAATGTCGAGCCCAGATGGAGTGGGTTGGGCTGGTATTTATAGTGCTACCAGCCCCTCCCACAAATACAGGCCTAGCCTTACAATAATGACATCTGCACTCCTGCGCTGTCAGTCTCTTTTGGAGCTCCTAGCAACGCCTCCTAGGGCAGATGGGGACTGACAGCGCAGGCACGCAGACGTCACTATGGAAAGATGTCTGCGCTCCTTCCTGCCTGTCAGCCTGGGAGCAATGGATAATTCTTATTAACGAGGTAATAATTCTGGCGACTTGCGCTACTGAACAGCTAGTCGCCAGATGAGGAATTATTGGGGGGCAAGTTTGTTAGCGGTTTTAGTTCCGCTTTAAGGTAAAAAATCCCAAATCTATCATTCATTTAAATGTATATTTTAACTGTTGAAATCTTAGAGGTCTCTGGTGTAATTCTCCCCTATGGTGCAATTTGTTTGTTTGAGAATTGCTTCTCTTTAGTTTATTTAATACAGCCCCAAGAGGCACATTCAGGAAGCTAAAGAGTTGCCTTTCTGGAACAAACCATCCGTACCATAGGGAACATTTAAAATCACCAAATTTTCCATATGGTTAAATATGGCTTTAACCCCTGGTTTGCTAGCGTTCATGAAGTTAAACATTCAACTTATATCAATGGAAATCTTATTTTCTACTCCGTAGTGCAGCTGGTTTATTAAAACATCAGGAGCTCAATTCTATTACCCATGCTAAAACCGGCGTTACAAGAAAAACAAACGTGTATTTTGAAAACATGTGTTACACCAGTATTCTTTTGCTGAACCACTATAAAATAAAACCGGCGTAGACAGTAGGGATGGGCAAAAATTTTCGCCTCAAACTGAAATTGGAGAATAATGGCACTTTCCGCTTAGTGAATAATTTCCCTCGAAAAGTGCCATTTTTTCAAACAAATGTTTTCTACGGCCATATAAAAGGCTCTGACAGCATGCCATTCTGTGTTTGTGAGAGGAGAGAGCTGCACCTTGTTTGAGCTAGAGAAGACAAGAGAGGGGGAATTGAAGTTTAGTTTTTAGTAGGACATTTGTTCTGTGTAAGTTTGTATTAGGAGAGACAGGGAGACAGGATGTTGACCTGAATATAAGGGTAGTAGTGGGCAAGAACTTTCAGGTGATGCTGATGCTGCTGAGGATGAACTAATGATGACTGAGGATGCAGATCTAGAATATATACCTCCAGCATTCTTCTCTTGTTCAGATAAAGATGAAGTTGAGAGTGAGGATGATGATAGGGCTATAAGGTTAGCAGAAAGTCAAAGATTGTATCTTCCACCACTTTTAAGGAGCACTGTGCCTGTCTATAAAGTGTTTGGGAAAGCCATTGGAAAGTCTGACCCTGAGCAAGCACAGGTGTCAAAAAGCACACAGTCACCCTATCAGTCATCATCAGCATCATTGCCTCTTCAAAGTCCATGTCTCACTCAGCCACACACCTGTTTTGAGTACCTAGCAACAGCAACACAGGTTATTAACATCCACAATGCTAGATATGATGAGTGCCTCTGCTGCTGCTTCTATAAGTGCTGCACATTTGACATCTAGTAGCAGCGGCAGTAGAACTGCATAAACATCTAGCCCCAGTAGTAGTTATTTTGTCAATGACTGCAGATTACGGCTATCAAGCAGCAATTTTGTGAGACTAACCTTCTTAAAAATGAACCAACATCTTATACCATCTGAGTATCAGGTACCAGAAACCACACATGACAGACAAAGCCAGGACAAATATATTACCAACAGCACAGATGAGGAGGTGGAGGAGGGATGTAAAAAATGGTTTCCACCATCTACCCCACTTGGATCCACTGCTATGAGTGTCAAGTATTGTGTGTCAATAATCTGAGAAGGAGGACAGCGATATGATGCAAACATGACAATAGTAAAAACAGGTGTGAGTCAGTATTCACCCTTACTGGCTCCAGGCGTGAGTCAGTTCGCTCCCTACTGACTGCAGGCGTGAGTCAGTTCTCTCGTTACGTCGGATCAAGATCCTGAGTTCCGGTTCCTGCTCCTGCTCCTGGTTCCTGTTGAGACTACCAGTGGCTAAGGCCTAGTCTCCAGCAGTGTGGTCTAGCTTTGCAGCCTATTATTCCTGATAATAGTGCTTTCTGGCTGGTAACCCTCTGCTTGTTCCTGTATATGTATTGTTCTTTCTATGTAATTGTTAATAAATTGCATTTACTGTACAGTACTGACTCCTGAACTTCTCTGGGTAACCGTGACACTGATGAGATGAGAGTGACTCTTGACGGTCCAGATGGATGGGCCTGTGACTGGATCAGTAATGGGCACAGAGCTCTACTTCGACTCAGACGCCAGCAAGGTGGATGTCACTAATGTCACTAAAGACACTAAGTAACCGTGCTACCAGGGAAGGCAGCTAGCAATACTAGGGAGGTATGAAGAAAGTTAAGATTTCTCCAACAAGAGTGATTGGGGCTAGAAGCTAGAGAGTGTCACTAGTGTGCGTGGATAGGTTGCATAGGCCAAACGTAGTGAGGTGTGCTGTGGCCAAAGCTGTATAAAGGTGCTGGCCGTGAAGCCAGATAGCCCCCTTCGGTTGAGCCGAAGGTGCCTCAGGATACCCCACCACATTTGGTCTATACCCCAATGACCCCAGGGAGGAATGAACTCCAGAAGTGCAGACCAGACTGATATAGGAGAACTGGAAGGAATACACTCTTACTGGTAGTCAGCAAGAGAACTGGAGGCAGGAGCAACAGGAGATCACACCAAGGTTGCAAAACAGAAGACTGGAGGACGGGAGCAGAAGCAAGGAAGAGACTGGAGGCACCAGCAGGAAGCTGAACAGCAGTAGAACAGGCAATGACACAGGCACCAGCAG
Source organism: Rhinophrynus dorsalis (assembly GCA_037306005.1). Taxonomy (NCBI): domain Eukaryota; kingdom Metazoa; phylum Chordata; class Amphibia; order Anura; family Rhinophrynidae; genus Rhinophrynus; species Rhinophrynus dorsalis. The sequence continues at coordinate 311,118,070 of CM074722.1, forward strand.
GAAGCTGGAACAGCAACAGAACGGGCACTGACACAGGCACCAGCAGGAAGCTACTAGAGCAGATCCGGAGAGGCTAGGAGACGCTTTGACAATGTGTCAGAAGAAGCGCGCCTCCAAGCCTTTTATGTTGGAGAGAGCCTGGTCAGCCTCAATAGAAGGACCACGCATGCGCCCGCCCAACCCGGAAGTGGACCGGGCGCAAGGAGCAAGGAGGGCCACCAGAACGGGAGCAACGGTGACAGTGGAGGAGGGTATGGGCTGGTATTATCAAAGATGAGCTAGGTGGAACTTTTCGGGTTGAAGATGGACTCAAGCTCAACTCCCAAACCTACTGCCAGTTTTTAGAAGGCACTTTCTTCAAGCAGTGGTACAGGAAAAAGTCTGCACCTTTCAATAAGACCATGATTTTTATACAGGACAATGCTCCATCACATGCATCAAAGTACTCCACTGCGTGGCTAGCCAGTAAAGTACTTAAAGATGATAAAATAATGACATGGCCCCCTTCCTCACCTGACCTAAACCCTATTGAGAACCCTCCTGATACCCCCCCTAGCATTAATTTCCTATCCAGAAGGATAGGTGATCAATGCAGGTTACAATTGCTGGCATTTTCACTAAAGCCCATATAACATATGTGTAACATGTTATATGGGCTTTCTTATAATGTGTATTGTTATATTAGTTAATAAATAAATTCAGACCTCGAGGAGGGCATCAGGGCACTCCTGACAGCCCCCTAACATCGATAACCTATCCATTAGGATAGGTTATCCATGCAGGTAACAATTACCATTTTTTTAAATAAAGCACATATAACCTATGTTTAACAGGTTATATGCACTTTTACTACAATCCAATAATTTCAGACCTTGAAGGGAGCATCAGTATCCCTCCTGATATCCCCCCTATCATGGATCATCTATCCAGAAGGATAGATGATCCATGTGGTGACAACAAAGGCATTTTCTGACTTCTTTAGTACTGGAGCTGTTTTTGGGTGGAATACTTGGAAATAACAGAGGGTCAATTTTATGGTGGTTCTGTTGCTATTGCAATCTAGTCTATAAAAGACATTCCATTGAAGTGGTGCACCAAGAACAAGAGTTGGGCTGTGTAATAACTATTGAATAAAACATCTACCAGCAGGAAAAATACCCTTCTTTTACTCAGTGGGGGTATCATGGTGCCCGTGATTGCTGCCTTTTTGTGTCTATCACCTGTAGGTGGCTCCCATTGGCTGTCTGCCTTTAGCCCGCCTCACCTTGTCAATTTAAACTGAGTCTGGGAACCCTTTAGTTGCCCTTTCGTGCTGTCTCTGGCTGCCTCCACCTTCATTATGTTACTAAAGAAGTCATGGGCCTTTAGCTGTGTTCCTGTTCACCTGAGTTTGTCCAGTTCCTGAGTATCCTGCTCAGCCGTACCTGTTCCAGTGCCTGTTCCGGTTGGAGACGTCTGATGTTGCTGTTTCCTGCTGCCAGTCCTCGTTGCCATTCCTGATCCGGTTGTTCATCGCTGTGCTGGTTCCTGTTCATCTCCTGCGTCCAGTTTCCTTCATCTGTAGCGACCCTGTTGCTCGGTTGCTCAGGCAATATTTCAATCCTGCTGGTTCCCAGTGTGCGGACGCTTGTTTGCTCCACTGCCTCATGGCTTACTATACATTTAGTTGCTGGTTCCCAGCGTGCGGACGCTGGTTTGCTCCACTGCCTTACAGCTTACTATATCTCTAATCTGTTGGTTACCAGCGCGTGGGCGCTGTCTTGCTGCATTGCCTCACAGCTTACTATACTTCTAGTTGTTGGTTCCCAGCGTGTGGACACTGGGTTGCTCCACTGCCTTACGGCTTACTCTACATTTAGTTGCTGGTTCCCAGCGTGCGGACGCTGGTTTGCTCCACTGCCTTACAGCTTACTTTACATCTAGTCTGTTGGTCACCAGTGCGCGGGCGCTGGTTCACTTCCCTGCCTTACGGCTTAATATACATCTATCTGTTGGTTACCAGCCCGCGGACGCTGCCTCACTTCTCTGCCTCACAGCTTACTATACATTTAGTTGTTGGTTCCCAGCGTGCGGATGCTGGTTCGCTCCATTACCTCACGGATTACTACATATTTAGCTGTTGGTTCCCAGCGCGCGGGCGCTGGTTCGCTCCATTGCCTTCCGGCTTACTATTCATTCAGCCTGTTGGTTACCAGCGCGCGGGCGCTGGTTCGCTCCACTGCCTGACAGCTTACTATCATTTAATCTGTTGGTCCTCAGTGCGCGGGCACTGGTTCGCTCCACTGCCTTACGGCCTATTTGTATTTAGAGTGTTGGTTCCCAGCGCGCGGGCGCTGGTTCGCTCCATTGCCTTAAGGCCTACTGTACTTTTACCCTGTTGGTTCCCAGCGCACGGGCGCTGGTTTGCTCCACTGCCTCACGGTTTACTATTCACTAGTCTGTTGATTCCCAGTGCACTGTCCAGTCCTAGACAGCTGTTTCTCTCTCAGTACACGGGTACTGATGTGTGCGGACCACATGGTATTATCACTAGCTCTCGTAGCTTCTACATACCATCTCTATACTGTCATTGTCATCTGACAGTCATTGAAGTGCTAGTGGCTGACACCATTTCCTCTAAGGCTGCCTTCCCCGGTATATTGGTAAGGCCGGTAGAACCTTCTAGTTGCTTCCATCTTTGAGGTTGCCTTACCCGGTATTGGCAGGGCCGGTAGAGCCTACATTTATGGTGTTTCGTTAGGCTGCCTCGCCCGGTATATTGGCGGGGCCAGTAGAGCCTGAATCATATGGTGATCCGTTAAGGTTGCCTTGCCCGGTATCTTGGCAGGGCTGGTAGAGCCTGTATACTCCTGATTGTCCTATAGGCTGCCTTGCCCGGTATATTGGCAAGGTCGGTAGAGCCTGGTTCTCCTTGTTATCCGATAGGCTACCTTGCCCGGTATATTGGCAGGGTCGGTAGAGTCACCTTTCCATTGCTTGCCCAGGCTGCCTTGCCCGGTATATTGGCAGGGCCGGTAGAGCCTTACTTGCTATATCATCACCTACCTGTCATTTCTATGTATTGTATGTATGTGTAGGAAATCCTATGGGATTATCTTAAACTTTTCAATAAAGTTTTGTTTTTACCTAACTTTGCTTCTGAGAGTCTTAACAAACCGTGACAGGGGTCCCAGCAATGCATATTTTCCATAGTCCTAGGATGTTAGAGTCCAATACATTGCTTCATAATGCATTATAGACCTCAAAGCCAAGGGGTTATGTAATCATGTTATTTGAAAACACAAAACAAAAAAGGAATGAAAGGGTACTTTTCATGTATATTGTCCCCTTCAGGCTAGGTCTCACATTCATCTTTCTATGCGCCAGACCTACAGAATTTCTTACAAAAATATGGACAAATTCTTGCCAAGCCCCGGCTATCTTATCAATACTACTCGGATATTTACAAATATTGGCTACAAATGCAAAAAGTAAAGAAAAAAAAGTCTTCACATTAAATCCTAACTTTAACCGATAAATAACCTGTGACTTACTTTCTTGGTTCGTAGTGTCCTGTATACAGGTGCTAGTCAGGAAAGGTATGCATAACTCACTTACTTCCCTCACGAGGAGGGTTAGTCACTAAGGTGTGATTGAGTGGTGAAAAAGTCAGTGCTCTAAACTCTACAAGTCCTATGTTATTCTATGGAGACTATGCACTAAGATCACTCAACTTACAGATATCTTAGTGCATTGGATCCGCAAAATATCATAGAATTTGGAGAATTTAAAACTGTGGAGAAGTTACCTCCACTTTATCACCTCTTTCATCATCATCATCTTCAGTTGTTGTTGATACACTGCAGGATGTAGGCCTCCTCAGCATGCCTCCAACAACTTCTATCCTGTACTTTTTGTTGCCGCTGTGTACCAACAAATTTAGCAATTTTATCTACCCATGTTGTCTTTGTTCTTCTTCTTGTGCATTTAATATTGATTGGAATTTATTCCAAAATTTGTTTGATCCATCTATCATCGGGTCTAGTTGATATGTAGCCTATTTTCATTTTGGGTGGTTTAATCTTTCAATGTCATAGACCTTTGTTTGCTGGCGAGTCCATGCTCACAGTTTTTGTTATGTTCAGAATTCAACACTACACACTTCTCTGCGCAACCTTAAGTTTTTCTATGACTCTGGCACTTTAATGTCCATGTTTCACAGCTATACGTAAGGGCTGGGAGGACACATTGGTCAGAAACCTTTTGCTTGAGGCAGAGTGGTGAATTTGTCTTAAAGACAGTACTATTAAGTTTTCCAAATGCTTGCCATCGCAATTTCATTTTGGATCATGGTGTTTCCATGTGTTGACATTTCCTATCCAAGGTAAACATATGTGGCCACTTATTCCATTTCTTGTCCATCTGCTGTGATTTTCCTTGGTATGGTAAATTTGTTAAACATGACTTGTATTGTTACTTTCCTGTTGTAGCACTTCAATTCATTATTTCAGTTCTTCAGGACTACTGGTAAAGAGTATGATATTGTCTGCAAAACACAAATTATGTAGGTAGTGTCACACGCAGGTCGGAGCCTGCAAGAGACGGAGTACTTGGGTGTGATGCTGGTGTACGGAGCTCGTGCAACATAGGCTGCTTGTAGAAGGACAGTGCTATGGCGAGGGCCAAAACTAGGTGCCAGTCGTAAGGCTGGGAGACTCCTCCAGAGGATCCGGAAGTAAGTCCAGGATAGCCCCTCTACTGACAGCACAAGCTCTCCTACAGGGGAGAGTGAAGGCTGGGGTACGAGGAGTAGGGCACGGGACTGGGGGTCGTAGGCTAAGGAAAAATGTGAGCTCTTCAGTAAAGCAAGGGTAGAGAAGTGGACAAAAGATAGCCATTGGTAATACAGAGTAGTCAAATGGATTGCCTGAGGTCATACACAGTTCATCAATAGGCAAGGGATAGTCAGAAGGATAGCCAGAGATCATACACAGTTCATCAATAGGCAAATGGGTTAGTCAGATGGATAGACAGGGGTCATACACAATTCATCAATAGGCAAATGGGGTAGTCTGTTGGAAAGCCAGGGGTCATACACAGTAGATCAATCCAGGAGATGTGCAGCAGACTAAAGGAGTGGTCACAACCAATGCCATTAATCATACACAGTAGATCAATACTGGAGAAGACAAAAGAATGGTCAAATATACAAGCCAAGGGTTAAGGTAGTAAGAATAAACAGGACTAGACTGGGATCAGAAATAATGAAGGCTCCAATGCCATGGACCAGGTCTGTTCGCCCAGAGGAACTGTAACCAGCACTGCTGCTTTGGCTGACTCTGGGATTGTATTGCTCGAAATGACGATTTATCGTCATCCCACGTGTCGCTTCGGGCATTAGGCCTGGGCGCGCTTGGCATCCTTAGCAGCTGCCCATGCCCTCGTTGGGCCAAAGTGACCCAGGTGCAGGTTCTGGACGCATCTAGGTGAGATGCGTCAAATTACAAGCGGGAGGCTGTGTATTGAAGCAGGCCTCGTCTTTATACAGAAGAGCCTGGACAGTCTCCTCCGACCTACTTCCTGGCTCTAGTATTTAAGGGAACTGGATCTTTATCCAGGTTAACAAAAACTGCAAAATAATATACATTTCAGTTATACAAAAAGGCCTTTTCAGGGAAGAAGTAATGAGTTAACAACTCACAGTTGTTCTGCAGCAATGTAAGTAAATTAATCCTTGAAAGTTCATGCTAATAATGCCTACAAGTGTCCCAACTTTTGTTGATCGCTTACAAGCCCTCTGTCTGCATAAAAGCAGTGTTGGAACAGACCATATTACTACATCCTCTTAAGCAATATTTGGACAGTATTGTACTGCAGGAAATAGTATATTGCTCTCAAAATAGTAAAAAAAAAAAGACCCAAAACCACAACAGAATCAGATGACAAGTTTCTGAGAGTCAACCGCTTGCGTGACAGGCGGCTCACAGTACAACAGCTTCAAGCACAGCTGTAACGGTTTTGTAAGACACTCAGACCAGGAGGTTAGAATAAAACACAGTTTTATTGAAAAAACAAGGAACACTGCCCACTACAGGCTAAATTGGCAATGACAGGTAAATGGATATAGATTTATGGATGCCCTCTCAGGCCCAATATAGAGTAAGAACATATACTATCTCAGGACAGGCATAATAAGAAACAGTAGTGGCACAAGGGTTAAAGTCCTAGGTAGGTAATCAGTCTCTGTTGTGGTGTGTATAGACAACGTCCAGTAGCACCTTAGCAGTGAGGCAGAACTGACACACTCCAAGGACAGGCAATGAGCGAGATACCCAGCACTCTGCAAGAGCTGAATGGAACTAGAGCCAAAGGCACCCTTCCGGTGTGGTAACGGAGTCACAAACACTGCAAGAGCTGAATGGAGTCAGAGCCAATAGCACCCTTCCGGTGCTGTAACGGAGGCTCAACACTGCCAGAGCTAAATAGTACCAGAGCCAATAGCACCCTTCCGGTGCGGTAACAGAGTCTCAACACTGCCAGAGCTGAATAGTACCAGAGCCAATAGCACCCTTCCGGTGCAGTCACCAAACCCTGTACACTGCGAGAGCAGAAGGAATCGCCCAACAGCACCACTCGGTTCGATAACTGATATACTGTGCAAGTAAGGTGTTAAGCAGAAGCACAGTTTAACGGAGGCCACAATGCTCTGCAAGTGTAACCAGGAGGCTCGGTATAGCAGAAGCTGCAGTGCTCTGCAAGTGTAACAGAAGGCTCGGTATAACGGAGGCAACAGTGCTCAGTAAGTGTTAACGGACAGGCTCAGTAACGGAGGCAACAGTGCTCAGCAAGTGTTAACAGACAGGCTCAGTATAACGGAGACAACAATGCTCAGCAAGTGTAACGGAAGGCCCAGTGTATGGAGGCAACAAGCTCTGCAAGGGTTAACTGAATGTTCAGTCTGCACAACACTGCACACAAAGGTTCAAAATGTCGCCAGGCGACATAGAGTCAGGGTCTTCAGCAGGAACACTCTCAGGACGACAGGATAGCCGGAATCAGGTCACAGAGCAGGAACGTCAGCCAAGCCGGGTCAATCACGGAGCAGGAACGTCACCCAAGCCGGGTCAATCACGGAACAGGAATGTCAGCCAGACCGGGTCAATCACGGAGCAGGAACCAATAAGAATAGTCAGACGGGCAAAATCGGTACACAGGAACGCAGGAACACAGCAACGGTAGCACTGGTACAGGAACACCACGAAGGGCACCTGACAGGTGCCAGAGGCCCGGTATATGAAGGATACACTGGGCAGGCCAAACAAGCTCAGCCAATGGGAGCGCACCACAGCAGAGAGTGACAGAGAGATCACGGGAACCGTGATAACAGCTTAATACCGATCTACGTAAGCAAGTGTCAGTTTCAACTGTGAAGAGAAGATTTCGAGCTGAAGGTTTGAATGGTCGAGTGGCAGTAAGAAAGCCATTGCTAAGATGGCATAATAAAAAAAAGAGGCTTGCATGGGCCATGAAACACTGCCAATGGACTACTGAAGACTGGAAGAAGGTCTTATGGACCAATTAATCAAAATTTGAGATCTTCGGTTTGTCACACAGGGTTTTGGTATGCCGTTGAGTAGGTGAAAGAATGGTTCCTCAGTGTGTGACACCAACTGTCAAACATGGAGGAGGAAGCATGATGGTCTGAGTCTCTTTTGTTGGATTCAGAGTAGGTGACTTGCACAGAGTGAGTGGCACCCTGAACCAATAATCCTACCACAGCATTTTGCAGCGCAATGCAATACTCTCTTGTACACACTTGTTGGTCAGAGGGTTCATTCTACAGCAAGATAATGACCCAAAACATACCTCCAGGCTGTGTCAAAACTACCTTAGAAGAAAAGAACAAGACGGTAGGCTTCAAATCATGGAATGGCTAGCACAGTCTCCAGACTTTAACCCCACAGGGCTGGTTTAGGATGAACTGGACAGAAGGGTGAAAGCAAAGCAACCTACAAGTGCAACACATTTTGTGTGAACTTCTGCAACAGTGTTGTGAAGAATTTTCAGAACAATATTTAATTTCTGTTGTGGAAAGAATTCCACAAGTGTGTTCGGCTGTTATATCTGCAAAAGGTGGCTACTTTGATGAGTCAAAAATGTATATATATATGAGTAGAGAAGTTTATGGCCACATAAACATAAATGAAAATGAAGCCAGGTGCATCTCCCCTATAGAATTCACAAATTGTTCTTAACTGGTTTCTGCTACTACTACTACTACTACTACTACTACTGGAGCTGGATGTTGATGTAATTCTACTGCCACTACTGCTAGGTGTCAAAAGTGCAGCACTTACAGCAGCAGCACCAGAGGTACTCATCATAGCTAACACTGTGGATGTTAACCTGTGTTGCTGTTGCTGGTTACTCAAAACAGGTGTGTGTGGCTGAGTGGGACATGGAAGAGGTGATGATGCTGATGATGACTGATAGGGTGATTGTGTGCTTTTTGACATCTGTACTTGCCCAGGGTCAGACTTTCCAATGGCTTTCTCAAACACTTTATACACAGGCACAGTGCTCCTTAAAGTGGTGGAAGATACAGCCTTTGACTTTCTGCTAACCTTATAGCCCTGTCATCATCCTCACTCTCAACTTCATCTGTGTCTGAACAAGAGAAGGATGCTTGAGGGATATATTTTAGATCTGCATCATCATAAGTCATCATTAGGTCATCCTCAGCAGCATCAGCAGCATCAGAATCACCTGACAGTTCTTGCCCACTACTACCCTTATATTCCTCTAAGCTTTTAGAGGTCTCAAACAATTTCTTTTTACTTTTGGTGCTTGCTTGTCTCACTGTCTATACAGCAGGGGGTTCAGCTGCTACACCTTCCTCTGTTATGCTGTTGTCAGCATCATCAAGACTTGAATGCGACTTGTTCTTCTTATATGGTTCTATATTTCTACTGGCACTGGGGGTGATGGAACTAGTTTTGCTGGGACCTTGACAAACTGCATCCTCCCTTGGAGTAGAGGGATCATCGTCGTTGATTGCACACTCTGCAGCAACCATTGCTGCAGTCAGTTTTTGAACTACTACTCTCAGGTCCCTGCACTTCTCCACCCCCCTTTCCCCTTGTGCGTTTGCTGGACATTACGCAACACAACTGATGGAGCTGTATGATGCTGTGCCTATGCCCAGTCAGCTGTCTACCAGTGTCACCTAAGATATTTAGTTATTTATTCTTTTTTATTTATTTATTTGTTTATTTAAATAAAAATAACCCTGTTGTCTTATCACAGTCTGTCCAAAAAAATGTATAACTGAAAACAAAATCAACAACTTCTTTCCACAGACTTCCCCACCCAGCACATAGACAATATCAGCAAGATCAGCAAGCAAATAGGTCCCTAGATGCCTGTGTCTTGCCAGTCAGTCACATGGAATTTTGGAGTATTTGGGGGTCAACCTCCTTCCTCCTTTCTTATTCCCTAGAGTACCCCCAGACTCCCCTAATACATAGAACAAATGTCCTACCTAAACGGCTACCTCAACTAAGCTTCAATTCCCTTTTATTTGCCTATCTCCTCTAGCTCAAAAAACATGCTGCCCTCTTCTCTCACAAACACAGAATGGCTGCTGTGAAAGCCTGACAGACTTTTATATGGCTGTAGAAAACTTTTGTGTGGTGCAGAAATAGTTTTCTTTCCATTGATTTCAATGGGCGGTATAGGAGGAAAAAGCGGAAAAACGGCACTCTTCACGGGAAATTATTTGCCAAGTGGAAAGTGCCATTATTCGCCCATTTCAGTTTGAGGCAAAAATTTTCGCCCATCCCTAACCATGACAAGACAGAACATTGTGGCAAAGTAAGGTATTTAATATATATATATATATATATATATATATATATATATATATATATATATATATCTAGCAAAAAATCATCACTCTCAGGAAACTTCTTCAAAGTGCAGCAGAGTCTATTGAAAGATCAACGTTTCGATCGCAGCAGGGATCGAAACGTTGATCTTTCAATAAACTCTGTTGCACTTTGAAGAAGTTTCCTGAGAGTGATGATTTTTTGCCAGATATACTTTTCTATATAAATTGCACCCAGACATTTGTCTATGTTGTCGTGAGTGCATCCTTTAACCAATTTATATATATATATACATATATATATATAGTTAAGTACAGATTTTATATATATATCTATATATATATATATATATATATATATATATATATCTTGTTAGACATCCTAACAAAGATAAGTACATGTAATGTAAAGCCATAGTCAAACACATGAGGAAGGGGTAGAAGGCATCAAACTAAAAGGAAGGGGGGGTATGGGAGATGACACAGCTCCACTGCAAAGGTGTGTGCTCTCCAGGTGTGCTATGTAAGATAGAATTTGCTTGTCATATTCTACGAATAGCATAGCATCCTGTAGGTGTTGTTTATGCCAGATATCACATCCATCTACACGAGTCTAGGGTTTAACCAGTTGTATGAAATAAAAATTAATGTTAAGACATACATGCGGCTGGTTAATCACATTTCAATAATAAACTTACAAGTCCACCAGCGTGTGCAGAGCTACCCATTTCTCTACAAGGCCTTAAACAAACTGAGCTTATCTTAGAGATCGCCAAAGCTTTTCTCTCTAGCCACTGCTTGGAATAGGACACTGGTCCTTTTTGTGCCAGGAAACTGTAGATGGGACTTAAGGTGGTCATGTGAGGAGTGGGTATGTAGCCATGGGTGGAGCTAAGGGCACTTAGAGTACCTCATAGGCATATATAGGCAGGAGTGAAAAAATGCTGTAAAGTAAGAATGCTTTCAAAAATAGACCTGTTAATAGTTTATTTTTTTATCATTTAACAAAATGTATAGTGAGTTAACAGAAGAATCTAAATCAAATAAATATTTGGTGTGACCATCCTTTGCCTTCAAAACAGCATCAATTCTTCTAGTTACACTTGCACACAGTTTGTTAAGGAACTCGGCAGGTAGGTTGTTCCAAACATCTTGGAGAACTAACCACAGTTTGTCTGTGTATGTAGGCAGCCTCAGTTGCTTCTGTCTCTTCATGTAATCCCAGACAGACTGAATGATGTTGAGATCAGAGCTCTGTGGGGGCCATACCATCACTTCCAGGACTCCCTATTCTTCTTTACACTGAATATAGTTCTTAATGGCTTTGCCTGTATGTTTGGGGTTGTTGTCATGCTGCAGAATAAATTTGGGGCCAATCAGATGTCTCCCTGATGATATTGCATGATGGATAAATAACTGCCTGTACTTCTCAGCATTGAGGAGACCATTATTTCTGAACAAATTCCCAACTCTGTTTGCAGAAATGCAGCCCCAGATTTGCAAGGAAACTTCACCATGCTTCATTGTTGTCTGCAGACACACATTCTTATACCAGTCTCCAGCCCTTCATCAAACAAACTGCCTTTTGCTACAGCCAAATATTTCAAATGTTGACTCATCAGTCCAGAACATCTGCTATCATTTTTCTGCACCCCAGTTCCTGTGTTTTTATGCATAGTTGGGTCACTTGGCCTTGTTTCCATGTTGGAGGTATGCATTTTTAACCGTAAGTCTTCCATGAAGACCACTACTGACCAGACTTCTACGGATAGCAGATGTGTCTACCAGGGTCCTTCTGTTTTCTGTCAGCTCTGAGCTGATGGCAAAGCTGGTAATCTTCCAGTTATGAAAGGAAGTAAGCATGATGGTAAGGTATGCCTTTTTGCAGATGATACAAACATCTGCAATAGGGTAGAAATTCCAGGAGGAATAAGCCAAATGACAAATGATTTAGGTAAATTAGAAAAATGGACAAGAGTGTAGCAACTGCAGTTTAATGTTGATAAATGTAAAATAATGCACTTGGGACATAAAAATCCAATTATTTCTAATGACTTAAAGGTAGGCAGGCAATGTAATAAAGCGGTGGGGAATGCAAGCAGGGTGCTGGGTTTTTTAGCTAGGGACATTAGTAGCAGAAAAAGGGAAGTGGTCATGCCACTCTACAGATCTGTAGTTAGACCTCACCTAGAGTATTGTGTACAGTACTGGAGACCCCATCTCCAGAAAGATATAGATACTCTAGAGAAAATTCAGAGAAGGGCTACTAAAATGGTGACTGGTTTACAGGAAAAGAAATATCAGGATAGTAGACTAAAGGATCTGAAAATGTATAGCTTGGAGGAGAGAAGAGAGAGAGGGGATATGATAGAAACATTCAAATACATAAAGGGATTCAACAAAGTGCAGGATGGAAGTATATTTCAAAGGAGTAAAAATGTTAGGACAAGAGGCCATAGTCTAAAACTAGTGGGACACTGGTTAAGACTTAATGTAAGAAAGTTTTACTTCACTGAGAGGGTAGTAGATAACTGGAATAGCCTACCATCAGAAGTGGTAAAAGATTATACAGTGACAGAATTTAAGCATGCATGGGATAGGCATACGGCTTTCCTTAACATAAGAAAAGTCCAAGGAGCAAAAAAGGTTTGAGATTTTTACAGTAGGAAAATGGTCAGACTAGATGGGCCAAATGGTTCTTATCTGCCGTTAAATTCTATGTTTCTATGATGTGTCTTTCATCTGCAGCACTAAGTTTCCTTGGCAGACCACTGTGTCTACGGTTCTCATTGTTGCCAGTTTCTTTGTGCTTCTTCAAAAGAGCTTGGAGAGCACATCTGGAAACCCCTGTCTGCCTTGAAATTTCTGCCTGGGAGAGACCTTGCAGGTGCAGTATAAGTACATTGTGTCTTTTTGCTGTGCTCAATCTTGCAATGGTGTGTGACTTTTGACATTAAACTGTCTTCAGCAACCTCCCCTTTTCAGCTGAGTTTGGCTGTTCCTCACCCAATCTTATTCCTTCTACACAGCTGTTTCTGTTTCAGATAATGATTATGTTTCAACCCACATTTTAAACTGATGATCATTAGCATCTGTCTGATATAATTATTTAATTGTACATATGACTATATGCCTGCAAAACCCTAACTTTGTGTACCTAGAAGAACTGATGCTGTTTCGAAGGCAAATATTGATTTGATTTAGATTTTTCTTCTGTTCACTCCCTAACATTTTATTTGATAAAAATAAACTATTAACATGTCTATTTTTGAAAGCATTCTTACTTTACATCATAAGACTTTTGCATAGTACTTTATATATATTTATAGTTTATGTTTGTACATTTGAGCTTTATTTTTTCTACTGCTGTTTCAGTAAACAACCTTATAAGAACTAATATTCCTTACACACTATCCAGGTCTATTGAAATCCATTGTTTAATGTGATAAGATGTGTAATTGTCATACAGGAAACAAGAGCTACATCTGATGGCAACATCACTATAAAGGGAATTAAGAGACCTCTGCTTCTGGGAAGCTAATGTGCTACTTCAGCATGAACCTAGGGATTGTAGTTGACTGAGTGTGTTCTTGCTGCAGCTCTCCAGTATTGATAGATGTGTTGACTTAAAAGTCAGATATATAATCCTAATTGATATCACAACAAAAAGGACACTCATGCACTCAGACAATCCAATCCTGGACCCAAATTGCTAAGGACTGATGGCCCAAAAGGTGCTACAGGGAAATATACCATTAAACACAAAAGAACAGAAACAGGAAACTCTTCAGTACTAGCACACTTTTGTAAGCTCTATCAGAAATAATCTAGGTCCTAGAAACAGAATGAGACATTTCCTAAAATATAACTTTTATTGGATATATTTAATATATTAAAAATAGATAAAATAAATTAAATAACAGTCAAAATGTAACTGCATTTAACACCCAGGGTGGAAATAGTAATGTCAGGCAAGGGGACTGGCAATGTGACAATGGCATACCGTGTTGCTACTGATGTTAATGTATAACATTGAGAATAACTAGCATTTAATAGTAGAAATAAAGAAGATAAGCCAAAAGTGGGAGCAGGTAGAGAACAAGCGGAGTAATGGTAACTCAACTAGCTGAAGTAAAAAAAGCTGGAGAATCCATGCAGAAACAGCAATAAAGCTTAACAACTAAGTACCAGTTAGAGTGATCAAAACTCTTACATCTTCACAGGACCAGGATAAGACAAATGTAAGCATCTGAGCAAATGCAGTCGCACATTCTGCTCTAGCACTAGCTCAAGCACACTGACGTGCACTGTATGAGATAAAGCTGAGGAGATGTGCACACACATAGGACTAATGCATGTCACTGAGCACACGCAGATGCCTAGGCCCTGGTAAGTCATGACAGTGTGTCACCTAGAGATTGTCTTCAACAGAGATCAGTAGAATCAGATATAATGTAAAACCAGACAGATATCCCCCTTAATGTCCAATGATGTGTCAGGACCATCATGGCTGCCTGGGAGTTAAGGACCGGTAACAGTCCTGGCATGTCATGGATGTTTGTGATTGCAGCACAGCTGCATGGAGCGCTGTCATCACAGCTCACTTCCGCATTTTAAAAAAGTGCACTCTGGTCCTCCAGAGCTCCCCAGCCTCGGACCGCGTGCCTTAAGGGGATATAGAGGGAGGGATGGATGTATAGAAGTATAGATAGATAGATAGATAGAGAGATAGATAGATAGATAGATAGATAGATAGATAGATAGATAGATAGATAGCAGTGGGGGCCTGGAGAGAAGAGGTGGTAACGAGAGCGTGAGTGAGATTGAGAGAGACATGGGGAGATTCATCCAGTCGCCCAAATACATTGTGAAAACAGTAAACAAAACAGAGAAAGAAACACACATTTTCCAAGATGTTTCATTTCTTGTGATGCAGAATGTTTTGTACAAATTGCAAAAAACGCACACCCCTACCTACTAGAGAGAAAAGTCATAAAGAGATATGATGATGAGGGTTTTATCACTTAAAAACATCAAGTTACAATTACTGTTAGGAAACTGTCAGTTGGACATGCCATTAATGTAGAAAATGTAACACATTCTGTCATTCACAATGGAGTGTGAAAATTCTTATTAATGGCAAAATGATCTGTGATTATATGTCCTTAACATTAATGTACTAAAGTGCTATACTGACAAACTATTTCAAATGTTACTTTTTTAATTATAGAAATGTTATTAACAGCAGTGTAGACCCCTCCAGTCATGTAAAAGTAAAAAATGGGAAGTACTGTTATCATTTGCCAAATGTCTCTATTTGTCTCTCTCTCTCTCTCTCTCCCTCTCTCTCTCTCTATCCCCCTTGTGAGTCAGTTCTGGTCTGTGGAGAAGACAGACACTTGGGGCTATGTAATGTCGACACTGGAAGCCTTATGCACAAAAGCATCATGGAGTACTTTGCGAAGGTTGAACTTGATGGACTTGTGTCTTTTTTCAACCTAATTTACTATGTTACTATGTTACTTCTGGAGCAAACCAACTTCACCATTAGGAGAAATTAAAACGTACTTTGACATCAATGGGTCTTTTAACCCACAAAATGTCAGAGAGGTTTCCAGTGCATTGGTTAAATTAAAAGTCCCAATTATTTCAATCTGATTTTGGGAAATGTTCTTTCTCCCATCTGTTGCAGTCGGATTTATGTCTGAATTACTTGGTAAATGATGTCAAATATGATTCCTCATTAGACCAGGGACTAGAATCTATTTTCTTGTCAGACATCTCCCTAACTCCAATTTACTGTACTACTTCCTGTATGTCTAAAATCCTCCCACATAATCTAGCAGAGGGGAAGTGTATTTGGGTTTTGGGACATTCCTTCCTACATGTACCCCAAGACTTAGAGGGATTTCATATAACTTGATGCCATTCCCTGCATGTCATGGGCCAAGCATATGAGTCTTGCTGGCATGAAAGCCTAGTAGACTAGGAGCTTCTCCTTCAGATTTGTACATTACCCCACCACCCCACACACATACACTTATCTTTTGTGCATAAAGCCCTAAATATTCCATATCTGGGATTTGGTATCACGTGAAAGAAATGTTTTTCTTATGGTGGGTTTTCTAGTTAATAGTGCAAGAAAAGTAGTAAAGAAAGGCAAGTTCCCCATAATCCTGGCTTTGTAAATTCAATGAGCTCATGATGGTCTTGGGGTGCTGAAACATTTATTATGACTGCTTCCAGAATGGAAAAGATCACAACACAAACAGTGCAACAGTCCAATAGACATCTAGGGACCTCGTAAAGAAAA
This sequence comes from Rhinophrynus dorsalis, assembly GCA_037306005.1. NCBI lineage: Eukaryota > Metazoa > Chordata > Amphibia > Anura > Rhinophrynidae > Rhinophrynus > Rhinophrynus dorsalis. Next base: position 311,134,248 of record CM074722.1, read on the forward strand.
GAAAAGATGTGCAGTTCTGGAGCAAACCACACTGTAGGAGAGAAATTATTCCCCAATAACATTTATTTAAATGGGACTTTTAACTCTTTGTATGCTAGAGGAAGCTCCAACAATGTGTGTGTGTGAGGGGGAGGACAATGCAAAGTGGCATACAAATAGTAGCAAGTCGATAATGTGGAATGCAAGAAGTAAAGTGTGATAGTGATGCTATGAAGGCTTAGACAGATGTAGGCCAAATGTAGGCCAGGCAAAGAAGGCCAGTGGTGGGAAGCAAGGTGAATGGATTTTGGGTAGTTAAGGACCTAGCTATTCAGAGATCTGGTGCAAAACAATTTTAGAGCACCCAATTCACTGAAAACTGCTAAAAATCCTAAACATTTTCTTCGTCGGGCCCTGGGACTTTGAATCTGCTGAACTGTGTACAAATCTGCCAAAGCAACTCGTGTTCTGCACAAATACAATAAGATAGAAATCATGTGGCTATACTTTAAGGTATGAACAAGCTGCTGGATTGTGGTTCTTTTCACATGGATAAAAGGCATAAAAGCACCAAAGCCCAGCAAGCTGCATCTATACGGCACTCATGCAAGAATGCAGTAAAGATTCAGCTGGGCCGATCTGCATGGCAGCCTATGGTGACACTGGCAAATCTCCTCACAAGCAACACTGGAGGTTGCAATGTTCATCACAACTTCCAGTGATTGGGTAACCTATGTGGGTGATAGCCAACAATATTTGCCTGAAGTTCACGTGGGCAGGTAAGTGATGCCAGGGGGATGCTATATCACTGTCACCCATGAGCCTTACTGATTTGGGACATTTTATACACATATCTATTATTTTGTGTAATCTTTCATACAAGATAAACTACTTTCTAAGTGTAAAAATTCCTTGGAAATGTGATTGCTATAAGCGGTTGTAAATCTATTTACAGGAAAAAATTGTTGTAATGAATATTTACAGGAAAATATTTTTTGTAATGACTCCTCACATTTTACATCATTCTCTGAATCTAAAGGTAACTTGTAGCACAGCATGCATGCCAAAGGGGAATTCAGTCACTGCCCAGGTTACTCTGTGTGTGTGTGTGTGTGTGTTTTACACCCAGACTAAAATAAGGGCATTTAACAATGAAGTAAAATGGTGTGTGACTGCTTTGCCAGTATTCTTTGAAAACTATATATAAGTATTTAAGAATATTAGCACAGAAAGCTGGTATATTTGTACATAAATCACACCTAATCCTAAGAATAGACTACCTCTCTAGAAGGTATCCCTCAGACATAATCAGGGTTTCTGAGTTATTACATAAAACAGATAAGGCTAAGGTCTCTTTCTTTCAGGTAACTTGCAGCGTGACTGGTTTGTAGTGTGACTTTATTAGCAACTTTTTTTATAGCAACTGAAAATATTGTTGCATTTTTAGTTTTTCAGTGCAGCAATGTTTTCATAGCATCCCATTCACTCAATATGAACAGAAATGATAAAATATCAGGGTAAATGCAGCTACCTGTATCAATAGTATTATTTCATTGTGATATCTGTGTGATTCCATTCAAATCAAAACAAAAATCTGCATTATAGCACTGTCTGAGGAAAGTTGCAGCATGTTGCACACCTCTGACAATGTTACCTATTTGAAATGTCCGATAGGACACAATGATTTACAACTCATTTTTTTCACAATTTTATGTCACTGCAAAATGGACCTATGATTACACTTATGTAAGTATGAATCACCAACTGTTTGCATAGAAGTAATGATAGAAGCAGTGGTTTAAGGACATACATAGTTATGTGAGCTTATAAAAAGCCTACATTTTATCCACAACACTGACCTATAGGTCAGGAAGCTAATGCGTATCTTTGGTGATTATTTTAAGACACTGCAAGACCAAAGAAAGATGTAGCAAAATGGTGAGGTCTAAACATCAACTAATTCTACTTGAAGTCTCAAGTGGCTAGAACATTCATTGTGATAAAACTCATAACTGTTGCAGGGGTAGCTTGATGCTTCAATGAGCAGCTATAAATCATGATGGAAATGTTCATCAAAAGACAGGACAGCCCCTATAGGCATGCAAAAAAATATTAAGAATGAACTCATCATCTGATCAGTAATCAAAGCAGCCTGGAGAATAAGTCTCTGGACTGTGTGACCTTTACAGGCATGATGCAGCATGGGTGCTGTATGCAAACTTTGCTCCCTCATTCTCCTGCACTCTCTACCAGCCATTTCCTGTCATATGAATAAAGTCATACAGCCATCTTCCTTACCCTATAAGGAGAATGTTTATGTTGAATCAAGGAAATGATTGAAGCCTTGTTTTCAAACATGTAAATATAACCACTGTGTCTTGAATGTGGCAACAGATTTTACACAATATTTAATAAATCCCATAATACTTGAGTACTCTCCTGATCTACCGGTAACTTGAAAAATTGTAGAAGTCACGTAGGCCCAGTTACTCCAGTTTCTCTGGAGTAAACCAACTGCACCATAGGGGAAAATAAAAGGGTCTAAATTTCCATGCACTTGAATAGAGCTTTTTAACTCCTTCACATTCTGGAATTCAAGTGGTTAAAAGCCCAATTTAATTTAATAGAAATGTGTACTTGTCCATTATGGTGCCGTTGGTTTACTCCTGAATAACTCCAGTTGGTTTTTATAAGTATGGGCCATCAAAACCTTTACCAGACGCAGGAGAGTTGGTTGTCCTGTCAACTTTCCACATATTGACCTTATTGCATCACTAAAGGCTGCTATAGGGTGAGTAATAGCCTAAATGGCATCAAAAGGCACCACGCCCTGGCTTCATTCACACCAGCTGGATCCTCAGACACATATCGAAGTAGACAGAATACGATTTAGTTCTTGGTGCCATACACACAAAGTAAAAAATGGAGCAATTACAAATCTGGGCAGTTTTTCTTTGTCACTTATGGTTCAGTTGGACTTCCCCAGAATTGATTTTATTTTACTTTGTGTTTACTTTCCAGATCACATAGATGAATATTATATGCTCAATGATAATGAACAACATAGTTTCCATGTGTAATTATTTGAGTATTTTGATAAATGGTGCATCTGACATCCACACATGAAAATAGATGCAGAGAATACAGGAAGGCCTGTGCAGAGGCCTGATTAAACATAAAGCCATCCTTGTCATCACAATATTGCTTCTCAAGAAAGGGACTCCCTCTCAAGAAAGGGCTTTATTCTAGCACCCACCTTAAATCTCCTCCCCTTCTCTTCAATGCACTGCTTAACCCACAAAGGGTTAAATCTTCGACAGGACAGAAACATTTATTGTAACTGTTCTCATAAGCAGAGCTCAGGAAGATTCTGTCCTGCACAAAGAAAAAGAGTAGCAATTCATGTACAATTCAACTGTGCCTTAGGGAAAAAATAAATATTGCCCAGTAACAAATGCATCAGAGACCTCTATAGTGTTCAGTGGGTTAAATGCCTGATTTTAATCAATGGGAATTTATATTTGTCCCCTGTGGTTCAGCTGGGTTATTTCAGAATGATTCCACTTTATTTCTGCATATGGCCCTTCTCTTGTGTAGGGCAGGGGGCCTCCATTAATTTCATACCCCCTTTACAGAACATACTGAGCAAGCCACACCTCAGGCAGCAGTGGATGCCCTCAAGGTACTATAATTGTAGAATTCTGGAAAGTATGACGCTCATGCTTACAGATTCAGTATGGATTCACAGGAATACAGTTAGTTCTGTGTAGGGCTGAGAAATATTGCAAACAAAAGAGCTAATTATTCTAATATAATATTTGTCAGACTGTCACAAATCTCATCGCTCTCACTTCTGAGCTACTGTTTGGCATGATAAAATATGGATGGATTATTTTATTTTTGCTTTCTTTTTTATTTTAGCCCTTTCTCTGAAAGAGGTGCCTGCAGCATTCTGCAATGAAATATTTTAACCCCTTAGAGCCAAGAGATGTCTGGTCTTATTCTTAATGGGATCACATAGAAACTCCTGCTATGGAGTCCTATGTAAAAATGAGCAAACAGTTTTGTTAAAAATCAGACTCTAACCCCCCCCCACACTCACACACACACACTATTACCTTGCAACAAACATTTTGTTTACATTTTCTGCCAATATGATTGCACTAAATAAGATTACACAGATCCGCAAACTGAATAGATGATAGATAGAATCTCCAGTGTCATCACTGAAAGTGTCGGAGACAATAACCAAAAAAGACTTCACTGAATAGGCTGGCAAAATAAACCACTTCTTCCCTCAGGTCTACTTGTATATGTTAGAGAAGCCTATAGCATCCAACAGAGAAATAGTTGTATCACGGAAAATGTATGCTTAAGTGATACAAACATTTCTTTTAAAGGGATAGTAATGTTTAACAAAAACAGCAGCTCAAATTAATCTTCATAGTATTTGAACCATAGAGAGTGTTATTTCAATACTGTCAGGGTTGTAGTTCAAGAGTAATTGAATGATAAAGTTTCCCCCTCCTGCCCTTTTTTCCTAGTGTAAGCCCCCTCTCCATAGACCAGACAGCTCACAGCAAGGAACAATCTTCTTACTGTGAGAACAATGAAAACCCTGTCCCCCTTGACAGTTTTTTCAGCTTTTTCCTTTATCTTAATTGAAGATTGTCCCTCTCTGCAATCTACTCGGACACACCCTGCTGCTCATAGCTGAGCAGCGTTATATCAGTAAAAGGGGGATAGGGGGATACTTTATCATTCAATTACTGTTGAACTACAACTCTGACAGAATTTAAATAACACTCTCCAAGGCCCAAATACTATGATGAGTAATTAGAGCTGCTTTTATTATGAAACATTACTATCCCTTTAAGAGGATGAGCCAAGTTCATCCCAAAGACACTGTCAAATAATAGTGTCATCAGGCTCTGCCTGAGATGCTAAAATAAAATGTTTGGTATTAATTGATGTTCGTAAATCTGGATTCCCCTGACGAAGTCCTGTTGGGGAAGAAACACGTAGGGAAATTTAATAGACACACTATTGTATGTGTATTTTATACTGCTGTATATGATCTTAATTTTTCTACTACCATAATAAGTGGTGGCAATTAAAACTAGCCCAGGTAGTAGTTATCCTTGCTTACATCCCTCAATCTGACCCGGGGACAAGACGGTGTTGAGAGGGGGAGGACGCAAAGACGTTTATTGATTCAAAGGGCTTATAAACCCAGAGGCGGGTCAGGCCTCCACATCCAGTGAGTACCCAACCTGAGAGGGGGGAAAATGAAAATACTGGCTATCATAAAGTGAAAACGGTGTACTCTTAGATGCGCTATTGCGCTGTTTTTCTTCTCTTTCTTTTGTAGCACAGAAAATGTATGCTTAAGTGATACAAACATTTCTTTTAACATGATGAGCCAAGTTCATCCCAAAGACACGGTCAAATAATAGTGTCATCAGGTTCTGCCTGAGATGCTAAAATAAAATGGTTGGTATTAATTGATGCCCGTAAATCTGGAATGTGTTCCGGTTGTTTGTCACAGATCTCTGCAGCCAAGATACATATATAAAGATATATGAAATTTGGTTGATCTCAAATGATTCCACCTTGTAGGTGATATTGATTTAGGATTTTTTGGAGAATGAATAGTGGTTGACATTGATAGGGGTTAATGAATAGCAACACTGTGATAGTTGATACATTGTTGCTGATTGGCCAGTTGACAGGGATTCCATAGGTGGAGAGATTTAAACTGAGGATAGGGTATAAAAGTTGTTAAAAAATGAAAGCATGCTGTTTGTCTGTTTGCTGTGATTTATCCACTAAGCTCATAGTGGCTTGATAAAGTAGCGGTTAAACAATACAAAATACGTTACATTTTTATGAGCATAAATATATCTGTGGAATGGATGCTTTTATATATGCATTTGTTTTACGTGTTAAACACACAAAAATATTTGTGACATATTCAGTCAGCTTTGAAAGTTTTTTCTTCTAACCACCCTCTGTGGTTTATTACTATGATTAACCCTGTGGATACTGGCAACTACTAGCCGAGACCTAAGAGTTTTCTGCTTGAGCAGGGACAAGTATATTCTCCCTGCATGTGATGCCGGTGTATTGGAGGCACTGGTGAGATCAGCTCCATGACTACTGATATTGAATATTCCTGAATCAATGTTTATAGCACTCTGAGTATCAAGTTTGTCTACTTGCACTGCCTTTTCTCTCTCATTTTTGGGTCCATCGAGGCAACCATTTTTTGTGGTACCTGCAGGTCAATGTGAGCAGCTGTGTGATTCTGGAGTAGTGGACCCACGTGAAAGTGGGTTAAGAATATCTTTCACCTGCTATTCTTGTCTAGCTCGCATATATGTGCACGGTGGACCACTGATCTATGTGAGCACCCTCATGTAGGTACTGGTTGGGGGTCAAATAGATATAAAACTATACTACTCTATGAGGCGCCCCTTTCTCTCCTTCCCATTTCTTTTGTCAAAATAAAATGTAAGCTTTTCACAATATGTGTGATACACACAAAGTTATTTATTCAAGGAAATGAAAAACAAAAGAAAAGAAGATATTGTTTGTGCAAGTCCCTACATAAAATAGAATTCTGGATTGGGACCCAGATACACCTATGAACAGGAAATGTAAGTCATCCCCTCTAGTGATAGCTCCAGTGCTCTTAATGGTAGCTAGTGGGAGGTTTACCAATTACTTTTTAGAGTTCCCCTTACTTCTATTGCCAAGCTTGGTTCTAGTTAGTGACTGGGGGTGGAGGTATAGTTTTGAACCTATTTCTAGTTTAATTGTTTGAAATTAAAGGTCAACAATTTTAATGATTTATGTTGCCTATTTATTCCCAGTCTAGCTCAAATTGCACACAAATGTGCTAGAACACACACACAAATACAAACACACAGCCATGGGAAAATTCCCAACTTTGGAAGTATAAAATGGTCCTCTTTATTTGATTAACCAGTAATAGTCCTGGGTGGGTAGCAAAATGATGATACTATATATGAATTTGTTAGTTGATCCCTGCTAAATATGATATATATGCATCAGCACCTCCACACCTGCCTAGTGATCTTTCTGTGAGGGACTACAGTGTCACATCTTTCTATCCACCCTATATAGTGCTCCGGGCTTACAGCTCCTGGTCTAATAGGAATTAGAGTTGTTCTACTGGCATCTTGACTAATAAGGGCAGTAAGGATGTGGAATTCCTCCACACGCACGCTGTGTTGACAGATACTGTAGATACTTCAAAAAAGTATTTAATACCTTTATAGTCCAGAAAAATATAGAGGATTATGACAAATGGATTCTATACAGATAGGATGTTGGTAGTGGAAGGTGTCTGCCTATTAGAGTCAGGAAGGACATTTTTAGTTGGGGCACAACTGTAAATTACTTCAGTATGATTTTTTTCTGCCTCTGGATCAAAAAAAAAATAATTACATAAAGGTTGAACTTGATGAATGCATGTCTTTTTTCATCCTTATTAATTATGTTACTACCAGTGTAAAAGCCCATGTACACGGGCCTAGGTCCAGGTAATGTTAACCCTTTGAATGCCAGAAATATGGGGATGATAGGTGGAGCGAGGCACAATGAGGAGTAGCATAAAAACAGAGCCAGGTGCAAAGAAGTCAAAGATGAGCAATTCTGGAGCATACCAACTACACCATAGGAAGTAAAGGAAAATTCCCAGAGTGTCTATTGATATAAATGCCATTTTTAACCACTGAAACAGAAAGCTGGAAAGAATTTCTTTGCAATGTGTTTTGGAGACATCTCTAACACTAAGGAGTTAAAAGTACCATTTACATCAATGGGAATGGGATATCTCAGTTTACCCCCCTGGTGCAGTTGGCTAGATGCAGAATTGCCCACCATTTATAAACTGCATAAGTCCCACAATTTGTTTCCTATCCCCACAAGCAGTTTAAAAGGAGTTAATGAACTATCCACTCCCAGAACAAAAAAAAAGCTACACTTCTCTAGAATAAATCTATTTCTCCTGCAAAGTATTTTTTTTAAAGATTTATACATTTGGATACAAACTAACAGACACAGTGTGCAAAGAAAAATAGGAACAGCGTGGTGAAGTTGGGATTGATTTACTTCATTAGCTGGGATTACAAGTTTAACTTACAAACCAGAGGTCAAAATTTCTCATTAACAAGGGGGCCATGGATGGCTGCAGGGCTCAGTTCAAGAGGAGACCACTCTTATTACTAACTACACATTTCAATCTGTCTTTGATGTTCTCCCTTTACCCTCCTTCCTTTTATTTTTTGGCAGAGGAGTTGATTTTAATTGTAGCTATACAACATAGCTGGGTCTGCCTCAGAGCCAGCCTCCAACATCTGCAGTGAGTGCAGCTCTAGTGATACTGGGTGCAGTCCATAGCTCCGGGCTAGTTTTAATGGTTCCCCTATTCATACAAGGCTCGGATTGTTTTCCACGTGATTCTTGTTAATTTAGCTGCAAGAAAGGGCATCAGTTTTCCCTGTGAGTTTCTGATCTATAATCTTAAACTCAGCAACTGAGAGAAATGAACATTGGTTCCAGCCAACGATGACCAGTAACAGCCAATAAATGAGCTGTCTTCTAAATACTAAATGAAAGAATAATGCTCAATGTCAAATGGTCTTTTTATACTTTCTTTTTTTTTCTTTTTGAGGACTCAGAATTCATTTTTCAGACAGAGAGAAAATGTATATCTGAGAGCTTTCCTGGGCCTCCCTAGGCAATACTGTGCGTTAAAAAGAAGCACTACAAAGGGATTTTAAACATTTACATCTCGTGTCACAAATCACTAGATTTAACAATTGAATATTTCACAGAAAATGTCACCGAACTAAAATGTTTATAAACAAGTGTTTGGAGGAAAAAATACACAAGGCATCGGGTGATGTAAAGTTGATAAAAGAAAGTCTGATAATGTAAGTGTTTTCGAGGACTGTAAATAGAAGTGTGGTAAACAGGGCTTTGAAGAGTGTCACTGACTTTTCACCATGAAAGAAGGGTGGCCCTTTAAGGACCAGAGGGCTGTGCAATGCATCACACAGCAATGTGTTTACACCCACCTGCTCCTTACGGGGGTTAAATGAACAAAATGAAAACCAAAACATTTTGCTTTTAATAGTGAACTATACCCATATGAATAAAAGACTCTTATGTTCCTTAAAGGAGCAGCAAACTTTCTTTTATGGAAATTTTTTTTTATATATATTCATAGGATATATCCTGCCGATTAACCCCTTTAGTGCCAGATGCATTACAGCACACTCAATTGGTTAAAGCAAGAGTACTGCCACTGCTGGAGGGGTTTCTATTTAAGTGCAAGAAAGGTATCCATCACATTGCGTGCAATGCATTGGGTACCTCTCTGGCACTCAAAGGGTTAAAATATATATATATTTTTTTTATTACATTGAAATGTTCTGTTCTGGCCACCAGATGGTACATTTACTATTGCTTACTATAAAAGGCTATAATCAATTCTCCCATACTATTAAAAAATACATTTATTTAAAAAAAATATTTTGTACACTATTTGTTGTTGTTGTTGTTGTTGTTAACAATGAAAAAAAATAAGTTTGAGTTGTAATAATTTTCAAATGAAAAATCTCCCAGCAATGGCGGTACCCTTGTATTACGCAGCAACAAGGAAACCCTGTAACATTTTTTTCATGAAAAAAGATTACTGCTAGTTTAACAGTATGGTATGTGTCCTTCATACCACCATCATGTATCAATATATACCTTTGATTCCTACGCACAAAAGGGGAGTAATTATGGGGCAACGCAACTGCACCTTAGGGAATGGATACAAATCCCCCAAATTCCTATTGATTTAAATGCAGGAGAGGTCAACAATGTATTATTAAAAATGTGTTGAGACCACATAAAAGCACAGTTTAACCCTTTGGAAGCCAACGCACTGCATGGCAATGCACTGGATACCTCTGACACTCAAAGGGTTGTCAGTGGACTCTTTTTTTTTTTTTTTTAATAAATTCCCTATGGCACAGTTGTTTCGTTTCAGTGTTGCTACACTTTTGGTATTGTGCATATGGCCCTCTCTGTTTTACACTAGAATTATTTTGTAGCCTATTGCTGGTTTCTGTCAGATGACAATCTGATAAAGACAGGAGGAAATCAGTAGCTAACATGGTTGAGACTTTTCGCCATGTCAGACTCCCCCTTTCAACCACCCACTCATGCTTCATATGGGTGCGCCCGTTCTCAGTTCCACTGAATTTCACTGGAGCCCCAAACACAGTGAGGCAAAGATGGACTTAACAGGGTCGGGGAGGGAAGCAGACACAGGTTGGGGAGACAGCTGATTGGCTCTTCCCCATCCACGCCATAAGAAAGGGGAAGTGAAGGGGTCACAGGGGATTGTGGAGCTCCTGCTGACATTTTGAAGATGCAGAGTGAGGAGTGAGGAGCATGTTGGTAAGCTCCCTTGTGCATCCTCCTCTGCGCTATTAAAAATGTAATTTTTTAGGAGCCGCCAGAGGTCAGTCGGGGTCATCCAGTGCTGTTTTGACACAGCATCTGCCAGAGAGGTCCTCTGGCTGGTGGTATGGTGGTCCAGGAGATGATACAGGTGCTGGTTTCAGTGGGTTGGCATTCAGCTGAGCGGATGGGAGGCCTGTTGTTCAGAGGGGTGCATTTGGTGATGACTATGGCCATGGATCATCTTCCCCTAGGTCTAACAACATGGTGAACCCAGTGCATCCTACTCTGGTGGAGGTTCATGAGGCCAGAGCAGTGGTCTGTACAGCTACAGGGGTTCCCTCTGAGGTCAATATGTCTTCCAGGCTTCGCACCGTGGTAGCGGCTCCAGTAGCATCCAGGTCCCACAGCACCTCTGGTGCTCCTGCTTCAGGATCCTTGGCTCAGCAGTCTACAGCTGGAGTACAAGGTGAGGCTTCCTTATGTGGCCTCCAGGGAGGCACCCATTGGGGTTGGGGGGGTTTGGGAGAATTTTTAACGGGTCTTAAGCAGTTTATCAGCCAATGGCAGGTTGCTTCTACTGAACTAAGTGTACCAGCAACCCCTACGTGTGTATGGGGGTGTGTGAGAAAAAATGGGTTCCCTGGCAGTTATGACTCTGGATATGTTACAGAGCGTCACAAGGGGCATGGGAGCGGAAGCAGTATTGTCTCCATCTGTAGCTTCACTATCTCTGGTTCTGTGGCATCTGTGGTTACAGATAGTTCAATTCCTCTGGCAGGTGATATTTCATCAGTGGCACCTGTTGCAGTAGTGGTGCAGGTGTTCAGCTAGCAGTTACGGCAAGGTCAGTTCCTACGTCTGTTTTGCTGGGCCTTTGGGTGTTTATTTGTGGTCAGATTTAAAGAAGAGGAAAAACAAAGGTGTCCAGTGAAAAAACCATAATCTGGTGTATCTGTACTGATAAATAGTGAGCTTCTGGTATGATTTGGGAATACTCATCAACACTTAAAGGGATCTGCTATTGTTATTGACATAATTACACCATAAATGGATCCACAATTCAAATTGATGCTATTACATCTATAGTATAAATTGCTTGCAATAAAAATTTATAATTTGGTGCATTTACATTGAAAAATAGTGAGCTTGATGTATAATCTGTGAATATTCATCAACACATAAAGGGATCTGCTATTGTGATTGACATCACTATACCATAAGGTATCTACTATTAGAATTGATGTTATTACATCTATAGTCTCAACTCTTTACATCTGGATTACAACTATGATCATGATATAATCTACATTCTCCCTGATTTGATTGCTCTTTTTTGTGGATTTATAATTTTTTGGGGATTTTTTGGAACTATTATTTGATATTTTTTATTATTTTTATTTTTTGCGGCTGATCATCAGTATAGGTTTTAATATATTGTATGTGATCATATTTAGGGATATGTACATTAACAACAAAAAAGTTAAGGTTGATATTGGTCCTCTTAAGACTGAAACAGGTGAATTGATTAGTGAGGATAAAGCTATGGCTGACACCCTAAATACGTTCTTTGCTTCAGTATATACAAAGGAAGCAGAAATGACAAGCTGTGGGCAAACAGACAAAACCATGGCATTTCATCCAACATCTACATGGCTTACTAAGGACAAGGTCCAAAAGAGACTGGAAAGGGTTATAGTTAGTGATGAGCGAGCATGCTCGGCCGAAGCTCGGTTCGGCTCGAGCATCGCTCTGCTCGGCACATGGCGGTACTCGTACGAGTACCGCATGTGCTCGCCCGCCATGTTCGGGTCTCCTCCCCGCACGTTTCGCAGCTGCTGCACAGCCAATAAACGTGCGGGGAGGCTCTGACATCAGTGTAATGCCAGCAGCCATGTTGGCTGCTGGCATTACACTGATTGGCTGGCCAGAACCCGTGATCGGGTGCTGTATAGCACCCGACGCGCGAGTTCGGCTCATTCTTAGCCAGGGAGAGATGCGCTTAGGCAGGGAAAGTCAGTGTAGGGAGAATAAAATTGTTGAAACTCTTTCAAGACCCAAAAGTCCTTTTTAGGACTGTTGTGTGTGGGGGCAGCATTTAATTTTTTTTGGGGGTGGCAGAATTTCATTTTTTTGTGGGGGGGGACATGTTCTAAGGTGACATTGTACTAGGTGCACAGGGACAAATATTTCACAGTGCAGTGACAAGCTGACATATTCTGTTAGGTGCACAGGGCCAATGATTTTACAACGCAGCGACAAAAAGGGCCATTTTAAACGTGTGCCTAGCCATAGATTATTGTCACATTCTGTTTAGTGTGCAAATTCACAAATTAACGTCACATATTCCGTTCACTGTGCCTAGCCGCAGATTAGCGTCACATTCTGTTTCGTGTGCCTAGCCGCAGATTAGCGTCACATTCTGTTTCGTGTGCCTAGCCGCAGATTAGCGTCACATTCTGTTTCGTGTGCCTAGCCGCAGATTAGCGTCACATATTGTTTAGTGTGCCTAGCCGTAGATTAACGTCACATATTGTTTAGTGTGCCTAGCCGCAGATTAGCGTCACATATTGTTTAGTGTGCCTAGCCGCAGATTAACGTCACATATTGTTTAGTGTGCCTAGCCGCAGATTAGCGTCACATTCTGTTTCGTGTGCCTAGCCGCAGATTACCGGCATATATTCCGTTTAATATGAAGAAGGCGGGTAAAAAGGGACGGGGAAGTGGACGTGATCCTGATAGTTCAAGTAAATATACAGCAAATACTGTTTGGTAACAATTTTTCGCCTAAAATCGTTTTTATCTTCCTTTTTGTGTGTTTTACAGTCAGTCTGTAAAAATGGCGTACTACGGGCGAAACATCGTTCCCAGCAGCGACGTTGGAGTCCAAGATGCATCCAGACATCCTCCCTATGCTGTCCCTGAACCATTTCTGTGGTGTTTCCATCATTTTCTGACCTTTTCCTATGAACCAGGCACCCTCCCCTCATCAGAGCAGGGGGTGCCTGGTGTAATGCTCGAGTCCTCCCATTGACTTTAATGGGGCTCGGGAGCTCGGCCGAGCACTCGAGCCTCCGGGGGCGCTCGGCCAGAGCACCCGAACACCCGAGCATCGGGGTGCTCGATCATCACTAGTTATAGTGAATAAAGCGCCTGGACTGGACGGTATACACCCAAGGGTACTTAAGGAACTTAGTTCAGTAATAGCAAAACCATTATACTTAATATTTATTGATTCGCTTTCATCAGGCATAGTGCCCTGTGATTGGAGGAAAGCTGATGTAGTTCCATTGTTTAAAAAGGGAGCAAGATCCAAACCAGGAAATTATAGACCTGTGAGCTTGACTTCCATAGTGGGTAAGATACTAGAAGGGTTATTAACTGACAGTATTCAGAACTATGTGAAGACAAACAATATCATTAGTAGGAATCAGCATGGTTTCATGAAGAACAGATCATGTCAAACTAATTTACTTGCATTTTATGAAAGAGTGAGTAGTAATTTGGACAGGGGAATTGCTGTTGATGTAGTATACTTGGATTTTGCAAAAGCCTTTAACACAGTGCCTCACAACAGGTTACTGCATAAATTAAAAGGCTTCGGTTTGGGTGGTGTTATCTGTACATGGATTGAGAACTGGTTAAATGATAGATGGCAGAGAGTTGTTGTAAATGGAACTTTTTCAAATTGGTCTAGGGTTATAAGTGGGGTGCCGCAGGGTTCAGTCCTGGGCCCAATGCTTTTTAATTTGTTTATTAATGATCTAGAAGTGGGAATTGAAAGTAGCATCTCAATCTTTGCTGATGACACTAAGCTATGTAAGGAAATACATACAGAGCTCGATGTTTTTTCCCTACAGAAGGATTTAGATAAACTAAGTGAATGGGCAGAAAAGTGGCAGATGTCATTTAATGTAGATAAATGTAAGGTTATGCATTTGGGTTGTAGAAACAAACTTGCTGCATATACTCTAAATGGGAAACAACTTGGGAAATCCTCATTAGAGAAAGATTTAGGTGTACTGATAGACAATAGTCTTCACAGCAGTGTGCAGAGTCACTCAGCTGCTGCAAGAGCAAATAGAGTACTAGCCTGCATAAAAAGAGGTGTAGAAGCAAGGGATGCTAATATTATCCTACCTCTGTATAAATCCTTGGTTAGGCCTCATCTAGAATATGGAGTACAATTTTGGGCGCCTGTTCTAAAAAAAGACATTGCTGAACTGGAAAAGGTGCAGAGACGTGCAACAAAACTGATAAAGGGATTGGAGGATCTGAGTTACAAAGAGAGACTAGCCAAACTGGGTTTGTTTACATTAGAAAAGAGACGTCTAAGGGGTGATATGATTACCATTTACAAATACATTCAAGGTCAATACAAAGAACTATCCAATGAATTATTTATGCAAAGAGCTGAGCTAAGAACAAGAGGTCATCCATTAAGACTTGAGGAAAGGCGCTTTCGACTAAAACACAGGCAGGGATTCTTTACAGTAAGGGCGGTAAGGCTATGGAATTCTTTGCCTCGGGATGTTGTGCTTGCAGATAATGTAACTGCATTCAAAAAAGCAATGGATGCCTATCTAGCACAGAACAATATTGACAGTTATGACAGATGGCTTCAAAGCAAATAGGATATTGAGCCGGGGAACTATTTGACACACACACACACACACACACACACCTACACTGGAAATTGCTCCAGAGGGCTTTTTTGTTGCCTTCCTCTGGATCAACAGGAGTGTTATTGGCATGGGCTGGACTTGATGGACGCATGTCTTTTTTCAGCCTTATCTACTATGTTACTATGTTACTATGTAGGGATGGGCGAAAATTTCCTCCTCAAACTGAAATCAGCAAAATATGGCACTTTCCACTTGGCCCAAAATTTCCTGTGAAAGGTGCCATAGGAGTTACACACAACACATTACAAATAATATTTTATTTCCCAAAGGCACAGTATAAAAGGGGCATGAGGGTACCTGTGTTGGTGGGGTGTGGGGAAAGAATCAGTTGAACAGGGGATAATTTTTGGGGGGTTGTTTACTGGGATTGGGGGGCACTTAATAAAAAACAAATCCTAAATAAAATAAAAACCATAAGACATGATATAAAGGGGTCTGAGGAGGGTTCCTGTGTTGGTGAATGAATGAATCATTTGAACAGGGAATTTGTTTTGGGTGGGTTATTGACTGCTATTGGGGGGACAGTTAATAACAAAATAAAATAAACTTATTTAAAGTTATAGAGACAGGAACCCCTTGACATAAGCTGCCATTGGGGTGGACTGATACTTGACTTGATAGAGTTTTTCATAGAGGATGATTTGTTAGATTTGTTGTTAGAAGACCAAGTCATGAACAAACATTGATTTGTAGGACTTAAGCTTGTTTGGCACAAGCCCTAAGGAAACATTGATTTTTTATTTTTCAAAGCACAAGCCCTGAAAAAAAAATTAAAATGTCCTATTGGCCTAGTGCCAGCAGGTCATGTTGGCCATTGTCGGATGTCCTCCTGAGTTGGAACTGCTGTTCATACTGCTGCTGCTGAGTTGTTTAAGCAGCAGGATGATTAGACAACTGAAAGGGAATGGGATCAACAATAGCAGTAACATGGAAGATGGATGACGAAGGTTCCACTTGCCACGAATGGCTCCAGTGATACACCTGAGGCAGTAGCAGAAGAATAAGTGGCCCTCAATATATGTGGAGAAAAGAACAAGTTGGCCATTAAATCTTCTCCACCTGCTCCTCCTCCAAAATCCTCATGGGTGTGTTGTTATTAGAATATATATTTTTCCCTTGAGAACAGGAACTGTGGCTTCCATCAGCAACTGCAATGTGCACAGAGTGTGTGTAGTAAATAACATCTGGGGGCACAACTGTATCCAAACACCCTGACACCAGAGACCAAGTACTGCCGCTGTCACTGTACCCTTTGTCCAGACCCCGCTAAGGATACATGACAACTTGCTGAACCCTCCCTGCCTCCATCTTAGCATATTCTGCGGGATGGAATCTCCTCAGATGCCGCTTGATGGCCTGATATCTATTCTCCTCCACCACACTGGCATGCGTGGTCAGTGAACCACACAGTGTGCAATGGGTAGAGACAATCTGCCATATCCTAACATCAAAAGAGTGGCTATCATTTGGCGGGGGAGGTAACGATGAACGAGGTAGATTGGCAGGAGATGTACTTGTTACCCTAGAGGAAGAAGGTGATGTTGATGGCAAGCTAGTTGTTTCGCTCATCATGGAACTTCCAGTGTCTTTCTGGGTTTCTTTATTCTTCCTCCTATTTGATCACCACCTTTCTTGAGAGTCAGAGGGTACAGTAACAGCGGTGCTAGATTTCTGTAATGGGTGTTTGGCTTTAACATGTTTGACATAAATGTCATGGTGTTTGTGTTTCATGTGTGTTATCAGGGAGGCTGTGCCAATGTGTGTTCCCTCCTTTACCCTTCTCACTAACTTGTCACAAATTTTGCCCTGTACCGTTGTTGATGATGACTGCACTGTGCCTGTTGGAAGACAATAATAGTCCCACACCCATGACTTCTGGGGGGAGGGATAGGGAAAAGGTGGAGAAGAATGGCCTCTTTCTTCTTGTCCTCCACATTCCCCTTTACTTTTTGTGGCAGCTGATAATTTTGCTGCTACTGCCTCAGATTTAGCACTGCAACTAGGACCAGGAGTATTGCTGGCGCTGGCAAGTGGAACCTGTCCTAGTCCCGCATTACTTGTTGACCCCATTCCCATTGTGTCCACGGTGGTCTGTGGCACACTAGCCTTATCCTCAGCACCCTGCTGCCCTCTCATCTCAGAAATTAGAACACTTGCAATTTCCGCTAATTCCAAAAGCTGACTGCTAGTGGTGGTGGTGGTGATGCCCATCCTCATCCCTGTCTCCCATTCCTTCTCAGTTTCTGATAAAAAGGCCATCAATGTCTCTTCAACCCCAGCTTCTCCAACACTACCACCACCACTAGTCCCTACATGATGCTGCTCTATTCCAGACATCTCACTGCTGCTTGGAGAAGGTGATGAGCAATGTGACAGTAGATAACCTGCTGTAACACATGGCATAATTTTCTCCTTCCATCCCTGAGTACTACAAGAAACATTAGCAGCAGACAAAGTATTGGTGGCAGCAGGTTCAGCACTGGCAGCAGGTTTAGCACTGGCAGAAGGTTCAGCACTGGCAGCAGGTTCAACACTAGTGGCCAGCAGGTCATGTTGGCCATTGTCGGATGTCCTCCTGAGTTGGAACTGCTGTTCATACTGCTGCTGCTGAGTTGTTTAAGCAGCAGGATGATTAGACAACTGAAAGGGAATGGGATCAACAATAGCAGTAACATGGAAGATGGATGACGAAGGTTCCACTTGCCACGAATGGCTCCAGTGATACACCTGAGGCAGTAGCAGAAGAATAAGTAGCCCTCAATATATGTGGAGAAAAGAACAAGTTGGCCATTAAATCTTCTCCACCTGCTCCTCCTCCAAAATCCTCATGGGTGTGTTGTTATTAGAATATATATTTTTCCCTTGAGAACAGGAACTGTGGCTACCATCAGCAACTGCAATGTGCACAGTGTGTGTGTAGTAAATAACATCTGGGGGCACAACTGTATCCAAACACCCTGACACCAGAGACCAAGTACTGCCGCTGTCACTGTACCCTTTGTCCAGACCCCGCTAAGGATACATGACAACTTGCTGAACCCTCCCTGCCTCCATCTTAGCATATTCTGCGGGATGGAATCTCCTCAGATGCCGCTTGATGGCCTGATATCTATTCTCCTCCACCACACTGGCATGCGTGGTCAGTGAACCACACAGTGTGCAATGGGTAGAGACAATCTGCCATATCCTAACATCAAAAGAGTGGCTATCATTTGGCGGGGGAGGTAACGATGAACGAGGTAGATTGGCAGGAGATGTACTTGTTACCCTAGAGGAAGAAGGTGATGTTGATGGCAAGCTAGTTGTTTCGCTCATCATGGAACTTCCAGTGTCTTTCTGGGTTTCTTTATTCTTCCTCCTATTTGATCTCCACCTTTCTTGAGAGTCAGAGCGTACAGTAACAGCGGTGCTAGATTTCTGTAATGGGTGTTTGGCTTTAACATGTTTGACATAAATGTCATGGTGTTTGTGTTTCATGTGTGTTATCAGGGAGGCTGTGCCAATGTGTGTTCCCTCCTTTACCCTTCTCACTAACTTGTCACAAATTTTGCCCTGTACCGTTGTTGATGATGACTGCACTGTGCCTGTTGGAAGACAATAATAGTCCCACACCCATGACTTCTGGGGGGGAGGGATAGGGAAAAGGTGGAGAAGAATGGCCTCTTTCTTCTTGTCCTCCACATTCCCCTTTACTTTTTGTGGCAGCTGATAATTTTGCTGCTACTGCCTCAGATTTAGCACTGCAACTAGGACCAGGAGTATTGCTGGCGCTGGCAAGTGGAACCTGTCCTAGTCCCGCATTACTTGTTGACCCCATTCCCATTGTGTCCACGGTGGTCTGTGGCACACTAGCCTTATCCTCAGCACCCTGCTGCCCTCTCATCTCAGAAATTAGAACACTTGCAATTTCCGCTAATTCCAAAAGCTGACTGCTAGTGGTGGTGGTGGTGATGCCCATCCTCATCCCTGTCTCCCATTCCTTCTCAGTTTCTGATAAAAAGGCCATCAATGTCTCTTCAACCCCAGCTTCTCCAACACTACCACTACCACTAGTCCCTACATGATGCTGCTCTATTCCAGACATCTCACTGCTGCTTGGAGAAGGTGATGAGCAATGTGACAGTAGATAACCTGCTGTAACACATGGCATAATTTTCTCCTTCCACCCCTGAGTACTACAAGAAACATTAGCAGCAGACAAAGTATTGGTGGCAGCAGGTTCAGCACTGGCAGCAGGTTTAGCACTGGCAGAAGGTTCAGCACTGGCAGCAGGTTCAACACTAGTGGCAGCACATCTGACAGCAGGTACAACACTAGTGGCTGCAGGTACAGCAATGGTGGCACTGGCAGCAGGGGCAGCAAGTCCTGCTCTCACTAGTACTACCCTTTTCTCCCTCCCTTCCCATTGCCTTTTCTCCCTTCCTTCCCATTCCCTTTTCTCCCTCCCTTCTCATTAAATCCCCCAAGATCCCTTGGGGTGATTTAGGGGGACTGGACAGCATTGGTACAGTAGTGGTCCCTTCCTCCTCAGACTCAGTGGACACATAATGGTCCTTCCAGCTCCTCCATTGAATATTTTTTACCCTGCTCATAGTGATAGGAGTCACTATGAGCCTCTCCTGCCTCACTTTTTACAAAATATCACAAGAGAACAGCACAGCACGTCTACCTTGCTCTGTAGCTGCTTCTATTGTGTCTGCCTTCAGCAAAAATGTCACGTTTTTAAAGCGGAAGTGCGAAAACAATGTAAATCAATGGGGGGAAACTTTATAGCTATTGAAAAAATTGGGAAAAATTTTGGGCAATGGGCGAAAAATGCAAAAAGTTTAACCGCTAGTTTTAAATTGGATATTTGTGATTACATCAGTATTCAATTTAATTGTATCTGAGTTGTAATATCGATGTGTTTGTATCCATCATGGGATGGTATTAGTTCGCTTGTTTAGGGTAAGCTCATAGGATGTATATTGGGTTTACTCTCTTCTAGAGCAGAAGTGTCTCAACAGCCGTGGGATTTTGCAGATTAGGGGATTAAGCACAGTGCTCTGGCTGAAGTTGCTTGTTTGTCTGTTGCACCTGCCCTGGATAGTGAGATAGCATATGAATTGACGGAAACACATTGATATTTTTACTATATTATTTTTAGGTTTGTTTTAAGGAGAAATTTCATGATATATTAGGAATATTATTGTATTGTATATTTTTTTCATTTTTAATAAATATAATTTGTGGATATACGAGTTGTTTGTCCTCTCTTCTAATAGGAAGACATATCGCTGCTTATTTACGTATACCATATGTTTTTTTTGGCACTTTGGGAGTGTGGTGCTTTTTGTTCTGGCTGCTTTTCTTTTGGCAGACATTCTGTCCTAATCCGTTGCGCCACATATATACATTCTTTCTTTACGTTGACCTTTGTTTGCTAATGGGATGTTCCATTTCATGTGCCTATTTTAAGACTTAGCAGATTTCTGGAATGGGTAGTTCATGAGGAGGCTGGGTCGTTGGTGGTGGTTTACTACTTGGATGACTTTTTCTGTGTGAGTGAGGGGCACTCTCATGAGTGTTCACAATTTCTAGAGACCTTGAAATGGGTGGTGGTGCCTTCCAATGGCTTCCGAAAAACAGGGGGTCCCATGACCCTCATGACATTTCTCGGTACTGAAATTGATTCAGTGGTGCGTGAGTGTTGTTTGCCCATGGACAAGCTTCAGGATCTAAAATTGGAAGTACAGCATGTGGGGTTATGGATGAAAGTGACATTGCGTCAGCTGCAGTCGCTTTTGGGAAAGGTCAATTTTGATTGCGCATCATACCTATGGAAAGGGTTTTTGTACCCTAAGGTTACAGCAGGGTTTCCCGGTCCTTATCATTTTTTTAGGGTCATTTGTTCCATTTGGGCTGACCTTAATGTCTGGGGGTCTTTCTTAGAGGTGTACAATGGAAGGTCTTTCTTCTATCAGGGTGAGGTGGGGGCAGGTGATCTTGAGTTGTTCACTGATGCTATCATGTTGCCTGTGATTTCCTTGCCTGCTATGTCTGTCCGGTAGTATTGAGTGGAGAGGCATAACTGACTTGATCCACATGCGAGTGCACATCTCTGACGTCACGCTCGCTATTTTATACTTCCTGTCAGTTTAGCGATATTGCTCCATCTTCTGGCATCAGCTTTATAGCCTGGATGTGAACTGGGCTTAGTCGCCCTTTAGTGGTGTTTCTGTGCTCATTGCTGTGTTGCTTGTCTCACCCTTGCTTGGCTTCCGTTACTCTCTGGTGTTCGATCCTTAGCCTGTATGACTACCCTTTCCGGTTGTGTGGCTCCGTCTGACTACTCTCTCCGTGTATGACTCTGGCTTGTGCTACTACCCTCTCCGTGTTGACCTCGGCTGTGGCTGACTTCCTGATCCGGCTTCCGACTGTGGCCTGTCTGACTAAGCTCCGTATTAGTTTTTGTTCCTGTCTGACTACCACTTGTCTGAATAGATCAAGGGCATACTCCTTACCTTGGGCACTTGACAAACATGCTGGTAGTGTTGCAGTTGCTTCTGCTCCGTCTAGTCTGTTGCCTCCTCTGTGCGCTACCTATCTGCTTGCCCATACTAGCACATGTACACTGTTGCCTCCGCTCAGTGAAGCCGTTGCCTCTGACAGGCAAGTGCAGGCTAGTCTCGCCCGTGGCCTCCTCTCTGTGCGCTCCTACCGGTTGCCTTGCCTGTGCACTTACTCTACTGCCTGGAGAAGTGCTATTTGCAGATTGTCTGTATCTGCTGGCTACCCTCTCTCTGTGTCCCCGTTGGGTATTACAACACCTTCAGCTACACAAAAGCTCCATCTGACATTCCGTTCTTTGGGATTGTTTGGGTACGCTCCTGTGCTGGCTCAGCGTTCAGTGTCCTATCAGTATTTAAAACCAAGTTGGTTCTACCTACTCCATATCGACATACCTGCGGTAATTCACTGTCAACTCCTGGGTAGTGGACTAGACACTGTTCTCACGTTGTTCTCCCCATTGACTGAGGAAGTGTTGTTGCTCTTTTCATTATTCTGAATATTTTAATAAACTGGTTAAATTCACTTGTAACGTTGTGTATTTATTTGCCTAGGGACCGTGACAGATGCATCGGGCAGCTGCGGTTTCGGGGCCTATCTTATGGGTCGGTGGTGCGCCGCACATTAACCAGAAGCATGGATTGAGGCTGCTTTGTGCAGGAACCTATGGTTCCTGGAACTCTTTCCTATCTTGTAAATTGTGTTCTTGTAGGGAGACTCTCCACGTGATAGGAGGATATGCATCTGTTTGGATAATATGGGGGTTGTACAAGAACGGTGTTTCTGCTTCTTCTCCTCCTGTCATTTATTTGTTGCACATGCTAGTTCCTCAGTGTCTTGAGTTGAATGTGTGGTGCAGAGCTCATAATTTTCTGGGTTATTTGAATGTGATAGCAGATTCCCTTTTTCGTTTTCAGTTCTGGGAGGTGGTGCCAAAAGCCAAAGTAGTAGGGAATTCCTGTCCGGGGCACTTGTGGGATGCATACATAGGCAAATAGGGGCTCTCATGCATCAATCTGTGGCTCCTTGGACATGGGCAACCTACAAAGACGGTGTGGCAAGACTGGCAGGCCTTAGTTGAGGTGTGGATTTGAATGACGGTCACTTTGAGGTGTTGCTATGGTACCTATATATATTGAGTGGGGAAAGGATGGCATCTTCCACTATTGATGCCCATTTGTTGGCACTGGCCGTTTTTTCAAGATTCGGGGCTGGCGGGATGTGTCTAAAGAGTTTGCTGTGCGTCAGGCCCTAAAAGGACTGCAATGTGGTGCAAAATGAATAGAACTTTGAAGGTCAGTTTCTCTTGAAGTGTTGCGATGGTTGATGGAGGTCTTGGCGTGGATATGTTTGTCATCTTTTGAGGTGGTCTTATTACAAACAGCCTTCTTGCTTGCTTTTTCTCACTGCTTTCGGCTGGGAGAGTTGGTGAGTTCCAGTCGAAATGCTGCTGGCTGGAGGTTTGGGTTTTGGGGATGTGATGTGGAGTGATAAGGCTGTGATGATATTTTTGCGACGCTCTAAGATGGATCAAGAAGGTATGGGGCTGAAGTTTTTGTTGTTCCCTTCTGGTCTTCCTGACTGTCCTGTGGCTGTGTTGAAGGAATTTATAATTGTTCTCCTGGAGATGAAGGGTTCCTTTTTGGTGCACTATGACCCATCATCGTCATCTCGTTTTCAGTTTGTGAAGGTGCTTCGGATAGGAATCGAGCACATAGGGTTACAGGCGAAGAAATTCGGGTCTCATTCATTCTGGATTGGTGCAGTGATGGAAGCTGCACGTTGGAGGTTGGGAGAAGTTGTGGATCAGAAATGGGAATCGCTGTATGTTAGGCACAGTTTGGCCGTGTAATTTGCTATCTGTTTTCTTTTCTTGTTTTCTGGTGTTCAGAAGGCTTTGGTCTGGGTCACTGACTACTCTTACATCTATTGGTCCAGCGGAGAGCTGCAGTTCGAGAGAACGAAAAACAGCTGGCTTTTCCTGTGGGTTGGATTGATATTCGATGGTTCGGGATTAGGGGTATGTTTGGGAGCAGTCTTGGTGCAATTAGTTAAAACAGCAAGGGTCAGTTCTCAACCTGATGTTTTAGTTGTTCGTGCAGGTGGGAATAATTTGGGTTTCAGAGAGGGAGTTTATTAGGGTGTTTAAGCAACATTGGGGGAGTATGGGAGAGCTGTTTCCGTGTATGCTCCATATTTGGTCCTAGATTGTGCCCAGGTTGCGTTGGTCTGGGACACATTGACAAGAGGCTCTGAAGGTTAGTAGAAAAAAGATAAACAAGAACTTCTCCAGCTTTGTGCTCTTGCATTGTTAACTAGATGGTGAACCTGCCTTTTTTGCCATGACGGGGTTCATTTGACTAAGGTTGGCTTGAACATTTTCTTGTCTGGTCTGGACTATGGAATGGGTCTTTTCCATCCTGTGGGGTGGGGTGCAGCTCTCTTAAGGGGTCAAGAGGCTGCCCCGTAGCAGAGGTGTTTGCTGTGTAAAGCTTCATGGTGTTCCCTCCTGATTCAGGACATGGCTCCTTAAGCATGATCTTAGGAGCAGGAGTTACAGCTGTTGGGCCAACACTTGCCTCATCCAAATAGGTTAGGGTTGGATGGTGGAATGACTCGCACTCAAAGTAGTAGGTATTTGACAACTAGGACTGGGTAACATTAACGTTTAGTGGGAATGTTTGTTGGGGTAAGGGTTATGGGGTTGGAGAGTCAGTTAGAAACTAATTGTATAGCAAGCACCAGGTTATGTTTTCAGCTAATGTTTGTTACCAATGTTACTGTTATTTATTCAAATGTTTAATGGAAATTGTACTATTTTAATAAAATGCTGTGGCCTTATTCTAATCCATCCGCAAATAAACATTTAAGAGAATGTCTGGTGTGTTTCATTTATGTGGGCTTTTGTAGGGGTGGTTATTTGGGCTGAGTTGACAATGTCCCCCCGTCAAGTGTTTTTCCAGGGACTTCTGACAAAAAGGCTCCCAGAAATATGTTGCCTACACCTGCTGTAGATTTAAAATTGGCAGAGCAGATCATAACTTTCTAGATCTGACCTGCAGACTATGGGCCTTGTTTTCGAATAAAAAGTAGAGGAATTATGTGGCAAACCAACTGCACTATAGAGGGATGGAGGTGTAATGAAAAATTCTACCGATTTCACTGAGGCTTTTAACCCCTTGAATGCTAGACAGGTCACCAATGCATATCATTCTCTGTCAATGCAGATATCCATGAAGACAGGACAACTGCAGATACTATGCAAAAAAAAAAAAGAGCGACAGACAGAGATAGATAAAAAGGTAAAACTATTAAAACGTACTTTCAGATATACCAACTCGGACTTCTTACACCTGTATTTGGTACTGTGAGAATAGTGGCAACTGATGATTTTGATTGGCTATGGATTCAAGGCTGGTGAATCATATTGACCTGTATATGTATTCTGCGATCTTCTAGCATGAAGTAGAACAGGGAGCCCTGGGGGAAAGGGGAATGGGCTATAAATGGATAGTTGTAATTTTATATTTTAGAGACATGGATGTTTCAGTGATTATCTGGTTTGTTAATGTAACGTTTCGCATTTCCTAATGTTAGTTGTCCTTTAAATGAAAAACAGTGTCTGATTTTCACAGATTCATATGTAAAAGTTTCCATAACTTGATAGACCCTAATTTATAAAATCTTACAATTCCTGTTTTTCCTGGCAGGAAACAATTTTCCACTTGCATTTAATCTTTTTGTCAGGAGGCCTCAATCCACTGTTCCAATATACAGCGGCAAGCAAGCCGAGAAGAGGAAAAAAATCCCTCATTTATGAAAATCTACCTAGGTATTGAGAAATAAATAAATAAATATAAATAAATATATATATATATATATATATATATATATATATATATATATACCCATAAATGTTATTTGCTCTTTGATATTGTTCCATTAGCTCTTTGGATCTCCAGCATCGTAAGGTAAAACTGGCTTTGATTGTCCTATAAAGTCATCTTGCAATGGCATTTAATTAAAAACATATTAAATATATGTAATTAATAAAATTGAAAAGTTACATTAATGTTATAATAAAAGTAATCCTGCTTTCTTACTGTTGGGCAAGAGATGGAATGAGGTTAAAGGAACACTGACACAGCCTAATAACAATTCCCATTTATTTTAATCTATGCACAAAATTGTAATGACCACAAATCAATTCTGTGTGGATTGATTCTCCAAAATGAATCTTAAATTAGTACTGAATATCATGTCACTGGGGGCAGACATGATCCTTTGTTGCATCACTCAAAAGACTCCGCCCACTGGTTTTCTTAGTAAGGAAGAGTGAGAGGAGTTTTGTGGTCCTTGAGAGATTCAACAAAGGATTATATCTGCCTCTTTGGACATATAATCCATTATAAATTAAAGATTAATATTTGGAGAAGCAATCCATACAGAATTTATTCATAGTAGAGTCATTATAATGTTCTGTCCAGGTTAACCAAAGGACCAGGGAGTGTGCACTGCATTTCTTTGAACTGTGTTGTGCACCACCTTTCTCCTTAAAGAGTAAAGATAAGTGGGGTGTTATTTTTAGGTGGTGTTCTTGATCCTTTAACCCTTTGAGTGTCGGAGATGTATCCAACGTACATCAAAGCAAAGCTTAGGATACTTCTTTGTCATTCAAATGGTTAAATGCTTTATCATGGCCTGGTTTTTCAAGGCCTGCTCCTCTATCCTATGTCAGAAAAGCAGCGAGTGACAATGTCCATTGTTAAATGTGAAACAGGAAACCTAGTACATATCACATATCAGGTCACATACTAAAAGGATAGAGGGCATGTATGTGTGCAACAATAATGAAGCACAAATATGTCTTCTTACCTCCCCCCTCCCAATACAAAAGATGTTTTGTAGATAAAGTTTGCATGATCTTAGCTGAAATGTCATGAAACAATATGCAAAATGTATCTAGAAAGAACACACCTTTGAATGTAACTTCCAGTGACAGGGAGAGTGTATAGAATGCCCACAGGCTTAACAGGAATTCATGTAAAGCACTGACTGGGGTACTTTACTCAGTGTTAACATCTTTGTATTTATTTATTTTTCCTACTTTTAAGTAGTGATTAAGAGGAGTGTTTTTTAAAGGACAATAATGTGTCATTTACTATGAATAGATACTGCTTCTTTTAAAAATGCTCTTTTTCTAATTAAAAGAGCAGTAAACTTTTTTATGAAAAACTGTATATTGAAGGGTGTTTCTTGTTGAGTAAAATAAGGGTACTCCCACTGCTGAGAGGTGCATATTTCCAGAGTTATGACAGTTTAAACCCAGTTTTTGTTACATTAGCTGTGCCTTCTAGTGGTCAAATTCTAATTACATATTCTGTTACATTCTAATGGAGAGAAAAGTCAGTGACTTACAGTTCACCATAGACTGTGACAGAAATAGGGTTGCCACCCAGCCGGTATTTTACCGGCATGCCGGTAAAAAATTGGCTTCTGTCCAATGTTAAGTCTATGGAGGGAATGTCATGGCCGGTATTTTTTTGAAGAAAAGGTGGCAACCCTAGACAGAAACTGCCTGCACAGTAAATTCACTTCCTGATTATTTGAACTGTTCTATCATTTGAATAAAACTAACAGCAGTGGGATTGACCTTGTGTTATTTAGCAGGAAAAGCCTCTATAACTTACATATGTTTTCATAAAAAAACATTTACTGCTTCTTTAAAGGACAGTGAAGTTGAAGTGGAGTAATTTGGGGCAAATCAGCTGTGCCACAGGGATAAATAAAAATGTCCACAATTCCCATGTATTGCTTAGCAATGCAGTGGAGACCATTCTAGGAGATAAAGCCCCTTTTAAACTAGTAGGAATTTTAATTTATCTCACACGATACAGCTGGTTTGTTCCTGAATTTCTCCATATATCAACCTCAGTATCACCTAAAATTAATACTTTTCATAACCTTTTAAATATAATGTATAATTAGACAACATTAATTAAAAAAAAATGTGAGGTTCATATGTAATAAGCTTACTTAACCTGTTTAACCTTTTGAATGCCAGAGGGGTGTGCAACACATTGCTTTGCAATGTGTTGTTTACCCCTCTGATACTCAAAGGGTTAAAGGTAGCTAGTTTTGCTTGACCAAAGGGAGAAACCAAATGCATTGAGTTGCAATGTAGTGGCTACCTCTCTGGCAGTGAAATGGTTAACTTTGTTTGCTTATATTTAAAGGAGCGGAACACTTAAAAAAAAAAAAATAATAATTATATATATATATATATATATATATATATATATATATATATATATATATATATATATATTTTGTATGGCTTTTCCTGTTAAAGCGGAACTACCACCTGAACACAACTTTAGCTTAAATAACTCCCCATCTGGTGACTAGCTGCTTAATAGTGCTAGTCGCCAGAATTATTACCTTGACAAATAGATTTAGCCTTTCTTCCCGGGCTGACAGCATCATGGAAAGCGGACATCTTGCCATTATGACGTCCGCGCGCCTGTGCTGGGTCTATTAGGAGTTGCTAGGAGCCATCCGGCTACACCTACTTGACCCGGCGTAGGCGCACAGACGTCATTATGGCAAGATGTCCGCATTCTGTGACTCTGTCTGCCCGGGAAGAAAGGCTAAATCTGTTTGTCAAGGTAATAATTCTGGCGACTAGCGCTATTAAGCAGCTAGTCACCAGATGGGGAGTTATTTAAGCTAAAGTTGTGTTCAGGTGGTAGTTCCGCTTTAAGTAAATCAAGATTATTGCCACTGCTGACAGATGCATATTTTCAGATATATAACAGTTTAAACATTAACAGTGGTCATATACCATTTAGTTCAGTGATTCTCAACCAGGGTGCCGTGGCACTTTGGTGTGCTACGGACATCAGCTTAGGGTGCCCCAAGTTTTCTATGAAGACTAACAAAAATGTACTTTTAAATAAAGATTTATAGAAATTGTTATGCACAATATATTTAGCTTTGTTATTATGATTATAAAACATAATAATAACTGTATATTTATGTATTGTACCCTTCTTATGCCCTTGATAAAGTACATTAAATATGTTAGGGGTGCCCTGAATGTTCTACATTACATGTTAGGGGTGCCCCGAACAAAAATAGATTGAGAACCACTGATTTAGTTAATCTACTCCATTTTCTGGGAGAGGTGAGACACTGACAAGCAGTTCTCCACAGAATGTGATATAAACTACTGAGTCATGCTGTCAGTTAGAACTTTCAGGAAGTAATCACACTGCCACTCACTTCTTGACAATCTGAACTGTTCTAACATTTGAATGACCAAATGACAGAGGTGGGAGTACCCTTGTTTTACTAAACAGGAATAGTCCTATAATATAGGTTTTCATAAAATACATTTTACAGCTTCAAGAGCAATGTATGTAATGATTGAGGTAAACAAGATAAGACTTTTTTTATGAATCCTTCTGCAGAGTATTTTTGCTCTTAGCCTACAACTTATGCGACTCTCCTTTAATCAATTCACTAGAGCAGGGATGGACGAAGTGAGGCTTTCCAGCTGCTGATGACTTCAATTCGCATCTTTCCCCACCAGCCATTGACTGGCTGGAAATGATGGGAGAATTGGTCTGGCAGCAGCTGGAGGGCCTTATGTTGCCCACTACTGCCTTAGAGGGGCTGCACATAAGACTCTGCTTACTGTCACCTAAATCTAATTTTCTTTGATTCTAAATGAATATAATTTTATTTAAATTTTTCTGGCTTCTGATTTTGGTTCAAACTTTGCACAAAGGTAAAGAGGAGCAATTATGGAGCAAAGCAACTGAATCATAAAAGCCAAATAAACATTCTCAAAATTCACATTGATTTAATCGAACTTTTGACCCCTTAAATGCAAGAAAGGCCTTTCACACATTTCAAAGCAATACCTTGGAGTTCTCTCTAGCATTCAAGGGGTTAAAAGCCTCATTAAAATCAATAAGAATTTTTATTTGTCCCCTGCGGTGCAGTTGGCATACCCCAGAATTGTTCCATTTTTACTTGTTCCATACAGCCATTAATCTTTTGTGTGTGATGCAATGCACTGGATACCCATCTGGTAATCAAAGGGTTAGTACTGATCTAATTGTAATATTGTTCCAAGTATACACATTTGCTTATGCCTTGTGTTCAATAAGCTAAATAAGTGCAATTCTGTGGAAAATTAACTACTCCATTGGGAGAAACTAAAAATTTCTAATTTTCCATTGATGGCAATGTGTGTTTTAACCCCTTGAATGCGTAAAAGGCCACTGATTCATTGATTCATAATGCCCTGGAGACCTCTCTAGCATTTAACCCCTTTGAATGCCAGAGGGGTATGCAATGCATGACACTCAGAGGGTTATGGAGTGAATAAAAGTTCCATTTCAGTCAATGGGAAGTTTCACTTCTCCCCTACTGTTCAAGTGGTAAGTGGCAAGATTTTCCTGCTGAGTAAAACAAGGGGTATCCCACTGCTGTCAGTTGTTTTATTGAAATCTTATAACAATTCAGATAATCAGGAAGTGAATTTACTATGTTTACTTCCTGATTGTTCTGATAGGAAGTGACTCAGGAATTTCTATCATATTCTATGGAAAACTGTAAGTCACTGACTTTCTTCTCCATTAGAATGTAACAGAATAACTCATTGGAATTTGACCACTAGAAGGCACCGCTAATGTAAAAAAAACACAAGTTTAAACAGTAATAACTCTGGAAATATGCATATGTCAGCAGTGGGAGTACACTTATTTTACTCAACAGGAAACACCCTACAATATATATATTTTTATTAAAAAAAGTTTACTGCTCCTTTAACATTACAGTTCTTTAGTTATTATTAACCTTCTGAGTGTCGGGGAGACATCCAATGCATTACGTTGCAATGTGTTGGATACCTCTCTGGAACTCAAAGGGTTAAATATGGGACTAGGTGCTGTAAAATCTGCCCACTTCCTGAATAATAGTTTAACTCTGGAAGTAGATGGTATCCCATGTTCTGGGGATCTGTGTGTTCTTCAAAGCTTCCTTGTCTGCTGTGGGCACAGTGGCACTTACACAGACTCATCCATGAAGTTCCTTTTGGCTATTGGTTTCATTCCTTTAGCAGAACAGGTCAAACCACTGGTCTTGACACCAAGTCATCTTTTTAAAACGCGTCAGAGCCTTTTCTCATCTCATCAGCATGAGGGTGTGACTGTTACCTTCAGGTTTAAACAGAGGGTTATCTACAATGCTAGACATCTTTAGAAGGTCATTATTCCAGGCTAATTTCAAGTTGGCACTGAAATGAAGGCCTGTCTTTGTGAGGGATTAATAATAATAAAAAAAAACCTCAGGATTTGATGTCAGTGGGAAATAGCCAGCGTGGGATTCATAATGCAGCCTTCTCCTGCTGCTGGCCAGCGCCTGGGGCTAATTTCTTGTGAGATGAAAACTCTGACAAGCCCTTCAGTTAAGCTGAGAGCAGGCAGCAGTCCAGCAACACCCACTGCCCCTGCAGGCATCCTGTGACCCCTTTAGAAAAGTCACATTCACTTTGCTCTTGAGAAAGGAAAAATAACGCTAGAGGCATTTTGTTTTAAACCATGTGAAATAAGGAAATGTGAGGATGTGAAAATGAAGTGGAAAAAAAAAGAATTCATTTCCTCCCTTGCATTTAAAAAAAATGTTCATTTAGTTAAAAAAGTGTGTAAAAAAACTTGAGATGTTCACCAGCAGGCAATGAATATAAACTGACTCGAGGTTAATATGTAAATATGCAAAATAATCTGCAAAAAATCAGTTGTTGGTCAGGAGAGGACATTAACCCTTCAGTTGCCAGAAGGGTAACCATAGAAAACAAAAATAATGAATAATTAGGTTGTGTACCTTCACATACTGCCAAGAATTATACATTTTAATGTATTTTATTTACTAATCCCTTCAAAGCCTTGAAGACTAAGATTCAATCATTTAGGGCTGTTTTCAATAAACTAAGGAAAAGTAATTCTGGAGCAGCCAACTGCACTTCGAAACAAATATAAATTCCCCAAATTGACAATTGTTTAACTATTTGAGTGCCAGTGGGGTATTCAATCCATTGCTTTGCAATGCGGTGGATATCCCCTGGCAATCAAAGGGTTAACCATGGCTTTTAAAGTAACAGCATCCCATAAACAAAATTTCTTGTTTTGTAGAGTTTAAAAAAAATAAATTATGTGGCACAAATCCCATCTCTCAAACCTTTACAGTTTGAAAGATATTCACATCTAAAGTCCCCCCCTCCCTTCTACCAATATCAGCTGTAAAGCTGACAGCAGGATATTCGAGTTGGCCGACTAGAGGAGGCTTTTCAGCAGAGCCAAAATAGCTTTATTTAAAAAGAACTACTTCATTGAAACGGTCTACAAAGTGTGCTTGCAAACTAGGCACTTACTTTATGAAGTAAATATTTTCCAATATCGCTATTTTGGCTCTGCCGCCTTAGGGCGCTGCAGCGGAGGGGCGCCGAAACAGGGAGAATTATTTTATTTATTTTTATCCATTTAGTTATGTTTTTTTACTGTGTCTCCCCACAGCCCACAATGATGACAGCCGGGACCACGTCACCCTCGGAGATGCAGCGTGGAGCATGCTGGTGTTTTTCTTGCTCTGTTCTGAGGCCAGTGCAAATTTAAAACTGGCGTCCAGACTGAGGAAGATAACCCCAGCATGCACTATGTGGCGTCTCCACGTGTGACATGGTCCCGGCTGTCATCAGTGCGGGCAGTGTGGAAAAGAAGAGAAAGGTATAAGGAGGTACATAAGGGGAAGAAAGAGAGGTACAAGGGGGAGGAAGCGGTACAGAGGAGAGAAAGAAGCACAGTGGGGAGGGAGAAAGGAGTACATAGGGGGAAGAAATAGAGGTACAAGGGGGGAGCGGTACAGAGGAGAGAAAGAGGCACAATGGGGGGGAGAGAAAGAAGTACATAGGGGGAAGAAAGAGAGGTGCAAGGTGGGGAAGAGGTACGGGGGGGAGAGGTATAGAGAGGAGAAAGAGGTACAAGGGGGAGAAAGAGGTGCAGAGGGTGAAAGAAGTACAATGGGGGAGAAAAAGCGGTGCAAGGGGGAGAAGGCACAAAGGGGTGAAAGAAGTACATGGGGCTAGAAAGAGGCACAGAGGGGTGAAAGAGGCACAAGGTGGGGTGAAAGAGGTACATGGGGGAGAAAGAGAGGTGCAAGGGGGGAGGTACAGAGGGGTGAAAGAGGTGCAAGGGGAGAAAGAGGCAC
This sequence comes from Rhinophrynus dorsalis, assembly GCA_037306005.1. NCBI lineage: Eukaryota > Metazoa > Chordata > Amphibia > Anura > Rhinophrynidae > Rhinophrynus > Rhinophrynus dorsalis. Next base: position 311,167,220 of record CM074722.1, read on the forward strand.
AAAGGGGTGACAGAAGTACAAGGGGGGTGAAAGAAGTACATGGGGAGAAAGAGGCACAGAGGGGTGAAAGAGGCACAAGGTGGGGTGAAAGAGGTACATGGGGGAGAAAGAGAGGTGCAAGGGGGGAGGTACAGAGGGGAGAAAGAGGTACCAGGGGGAGAAAGAGGTGCAGAGAGTGAAAGAAGTACAAGGGGGGAGAAAGAGAGGTGCAAGGGGGATAAGGCACAAGGGGGTGAAAGAAGTACATGGGGCGAGAAATGCACCTTCGCCTATATAGACAAGAATCTTTGCACCGGCCGTGGTCAGCAGAACACTCACATCCGGAGAAGGGGAGGGAAGGGGGAACTTTAGATGTGACTATCTCTCAAACCGTAAAAGTTTGAGAGATAGGATTTGTGCCACATAATTTATTTTTTTAAACTCTACAAAACAAGAAAAATGTTTTATGGTACATTAGTGTTCCTTTAACCCTTATGATGACAGAGAAGTCTCCAACCCACTGTTTTGCAACGCGTCGGAATCCTCTCTAACACACAAGGCTTTAAAAATCCTGTTTAACCCTATGAGATCCAAATGAATGTTCAACGAACTGCAAAGCAAGGCATTAGACACCCCTCTGGTACTCATGGGAGTTAAATGTATGATGAATGGGAATTCATATTTATCCCCTATAGTCCACTTTTTTGTACATAAAGCCCTTACTGTTTTTGCACATTTTTTGCTGTTTTATACTATGTATATCTGATATATGAACAATATGCAAAATCTTTGAGGCGAATGTATGAAGACACTATGGCAGCTCATTTACTGCTTTGGGACTTTCCCACCCTTCACCTGCTCTTGTACTCCAGGGTATGCACTTGAGTGTACGACCACTGTAGTCAGTGCATATCGGCAGACACTCTATGATGTTATTACAACTTTAACCCCTTAAGGACCCACGATGTACATATACGTCATGGGAAAACTTCCTAAGGACCCATAACATTTATGTACGTTGTAAAATTCAGGAATCTCTGCATGGCTGCAGCCATTTGGGGACTCCTGATTCCGTTTCTGGAAAAAAAAGAAAAAAAAAGCCCAGTGGTCCTTAACCCCTCAGTGACCAGCCGCACGGGCACACTGCCGGCACTTATCACCCGCCAGTCTTTTTTTTACCATTGTTTAAAATGACTTCCTGCACGTACATGTATGTCCTCTGTCACTAAGTGACAGTTTTTGCGGGACATACTTGTACGTCCATAGTTAGGAAGGGGTTAAGTGCCGGTCGTGCGGCTGGTCCCTCAGGGGTTAATGCCAGTAAATTGTTACATCTGTCCCACAGGATACTCAGGAAAATGTAGTTGTTACCCCATTGCCCCTGCACCTCCCTTTATACATAGTGTTAAAAAAAAAACACACAGAAAAGGAACACCTCTAAAATCCCATACTCTGCCGTGTTAACGGGAGAATTTCTAGTGTAAGTTTGCCCTTTGGCAGTAGCACAGCAGTTTTTAATTGATTCCACTGTCTGGTTTAGCATAGAATCACATTAGTATAGCCAGCTTCTATGTATAGTTTCAGGTAAAGTGAAAATATTAAATATTTTATTCAAATATTGTATGATAAAACAAGTATACGCCAACCGATGAAAGGTGCATATTTCCAGTGTATTAGCCTTTAAACTTTTTTTTTTTACCCTTTTGAGAACCAGACCAGTCACAGTGCATACCTTGATGGGATTCAAAAGGTTAACAGTACCCTCTAGTGGTCAGAATCCACTTAAGTTATTCTGTTGTATTTTCTGGGAAAGGTGAGTCACTGGCAAGCAGTTCTCCACAGATGTGAGACTACTGAGACTGTCAATTAGGAAGTAGATGCACTGTACTTCACTTCCTTACAGTTTGAACAGTTGAACAAAACAACTGCCAGTGGCAGGAGTACCTTGTTTTACTCAACAGGAAAGCCCTTCAACATAGAGGTTTTAATAAAAAATGAGGTTCTTGCTCCTTTAAATCTACTCACACAAAATGTATAATGATATTTGTAAAACGTAAGTACTTGCACCAGGCTGATTTGTGGGTTACATTCAGGTGCGTAACTACAAGAGGTGCAGAGGATGAATTTGTCTGGCCCAGCATTCAAGGGGGCCCATCAGCCCCAAGGCCCAACAGATTTAAACCTTTCAGTTGCCAAGGGTGCCCAATGCATTGCAAAAGCAATTCGTTGGATACCCCTTCTTTCATACAAATAGTTAATTATGCCCATGGAAGAATATTTTTGTGTTAAAAAGGCCAAAGAAAAGTCTGCACCAGGGCCCTCAAATGATTATTTAAATCACTTGTCCCTCGTTCTAAAACTAGGGGTGGAATTTTATTGAGATATTTACAAAGAGTTTTAAGTATATAATAAGGTGCTAGGATGTATTCATATCTAGTGTTACTTGCTTGCTCCTTTAACAATTTGAGTGCCTAAGGGCTGTCCATTGCATTGTGAAGAACTGAGACTGATGCACTAAGAAGACTGGAGTAATGCTGACATAAAGCAGCTATACCATAGGGGACAAATAATAGAGACCACTCTAGCATTCAAGTGGTTGAAAGCCACATTTAACCCCTTAACTGGCCAGCAGTTAAGGACCACTGGGCATCTTTTTTTTGTGCATTGGATTCAGGGGTCCCTGAGCAGCATGCAGCAGAGCAGGGACCCCTGAATTTCATGACATGCTGGGACCATCATTAACCCCTTTGCATCCAATGACATGCCTAGATCACATCACACTTGTCCTTGACTTAAGGACCAGTGACGGTATTGGCACGTCAAGCGTTAACTCTCCCATCACCGCCTCAGCAGGTGATGTGAGAGATGCAGGCTGGCTGTTACGAGGTGCTCTGTTATTGGAGCACTTAGTTTCAGCCAATGCCAGCAATGTTGATGCATGTGATTCGCTAAAATATAGAATCACATGTTTTAAAAGTCATATGACAGAAGCAGTGTTTTGAAAACATTGCTTCTGTTACTTCTCTCTGTCTCCCTCCTCCTCATACACAAATCTGAGCAGAAGAGAGACAGAGAGATAGTTACTGAAAGGGATAGTAATACTTAAATTTAACTATAGTTTTGTAGCCCTTAAAAAACAGATTAAATGACACCAGCGGCATCTCTCAAACCTTTATGGTTTGAGAGATATCCACTTTCAAAGGTTTGAGAGCTATCCGCTTTCAAAGTTCCTTCTCCCCTCAGTGTTCTAGATGACTGCAGGGGAATGCTGTCCCTGAACAAGTGGCGGCTCTGCAGCAGAGCCGAGATTGCATTTTTGGAAAAGAAATCTTTCACTGAAAGCAGTCTCATTGGCAGAGATCGATATCTAGCCAATGCGATTGCTCTAGCCTACAGACAGAAAGCCTCCCTCAAGCTGTCAGAATTCAAAGTGTGAAACTGGAAACACGCATGTTCCAATTTGGGCCCCATAGCTCCCCCAATACCTGAGAAACCTATCCATATGGGTTATTGCCATACTCGGGAGAAGTAAGTAATATATTTGGGGAATTTTTATCACATGAACTAATAGTGCACAAATCTTGACAGAAAAATTATGCAAAATTTCGTTTTTTTAATTTTTTCTTCTTTTTTGCTATTTTAATCAAATTAAAAGACGAGGTGGTATGAAAAGAAAGCTCTACTTGTGCTTAAAAAACAGTATATAATTTGTGTGGGTGTAGTTAAGGAATTAGAAGTAAAATATTGTTTAACAAGGACATACTCAAAAAATGGCTCTGCTCCTTTAGTGCAAACTGCCCCTGATTTGCTTGGTCCTTGAGGGGTTAAGAGGTTAAATACATTTTAACTGTGTTGGACTCTATTCTGACACTTGAAGGGTTAACCCCTTTCTTAAGTATAAGAATACATTATTATGTGTGTTTGATGTTGCAAATATTTGACAGTGTTAACCATATTTATAATGACTATAGATGAGCAGTATATTTATAATGACTATAGATGAACAGTATACCCTTGGGTGCTAGAGACATCTTCAATGCTTTGTGAATCAATGCTCTGGAGTCATCTATCACATATATTGTAGTGCTTTTCCTGCAGAATAAAACAAGTACTCCCACTGCTGGCAAAAGATATATTTAAATGTTTAAACAGTTCAAACTGTAACAAAGTGATGGAACTGTTACTGTCACTTTCTATGGAGAGCTATAGTCAGTAACTCATTTCTCCCACTTGATGCAGTAAAACAATTGCCCGAACACCAGGTGAACAGCAGGCGTATTGCCAGGACACCAGGGTTAATGTGGATGAGTAAAAACTAGTGGAATTCTAGGTATCTGGATGAATACACAAGAAATCGGAACATCCAATTCTTGTAAAAATAAAATATGAGCTAAAAAGCAAACACAAAAACACTGTTTTTTGATATCCTGATAAAAGTAAATACTTTTCTCAGGGTTTGTTTACATAGGCTATTGTCCCAGATTTGGGCAAGCAGTCCTGAATCAGGCTGTTTACACAAGCGGCAGCCATCTGAATGAACACAAACTATTGCAGCATGCTGCAACTTCCCTGTCTTCAGAGGGATGTTTCATCATGTCTGATCTGCACAGCAGCCTACGGGTCCAAAGCACATATTGTTTTCATGGGTAACATTAGATGTTGTGGTGCTTTTAACAACATCCAATCATTGACTGACTCAAATGCGTATCACTCAATGATATACCTATATGTAGACAAGGGTCAGCCATCAGACATGTCCAGTAGCAGGGAACACAGGAGAAGATGAGTAACAAATGGAGCTAAATCATAGCTTTGTTCAACTCACTCATTTGAGCATAGTCTTAGCGGAGTGAACATAAATGGAAAATGCAACAGCCTATGATGTTTGTGAGATTCTTTTGCTATTCCTTAAAAACCCATAGTACAAATAAAGTACATTAAAGCACAGTCACATTAAGTGGACTGAAGTTGTTGCCATAGTGAAAAAAATAAAAGGTTAGAGATGTGAGGTATATTGCACAGACTTAATTGATGGAAAATAGGGCCTTCCATCTCACAATGTACTTCCTGTGGCATGGTCCATTTCCACAAAAATTGTAGCAATGCTGTGTCATTATGTTTGTGAGTATGTGAAGGAGCATGAATGCAAATATGAGTGATGATGTGCATCATATGGGCACTGTGTCTGGGATGTGAACTTCAAAACATAGTGCATGAACCCAGAACCTAGCATTGGAGACCTAAGTAGAAGTTATCACACCTTCCAGAGGTCCTTTCACTGGTATTTCATTCCTCATGGGAACATATATCAGTGTAATCTGGTGATTTTAAGGTAGGCAAAACAATGCAGCAAAGCCCTGGTAAAACAATTTCTAAATGAATGAATGAATGAATGAATCAATCAAATAAATAAATAATTACATTTCCCCATCCAGTTTAAGCATGCTCTCTTGTTTCAGCATTTATTGTATCCTGAAAAACTGATGTCTCCTGATCTTACTAAATGTTTTAATATAGTTGATAGTTTCAGTCATATCATTCCTCTCTCTTCAATTTTCCAGGCTATTCATAATAAGGCCTTGGAGTCTTTCCTAATATGTTTTGTTATTTAGACCATGCACTATTTTAATGGCCCATCCTTGAATACGCTCTAATTTATTGTTGTCCTTCTGTAAATATGATCTACAGAACTATGCACTATATTTGTCACAATGCCTACCTTAGTCCCATCGTCTTCTGGCTGGGCTCTGCTGGGGAACTGGGTTCGGGAGTGGTGTCACTACCTGTGTCTCACTGTGCCTGTGGCCAGACCATGTCTTGTGTCTCCCGCAGCTGGCCGTGTCCTTTTTCCGAACGGTGCAGATGTTCGTAATGATGCTGGTTGCAACACATGTCGTCCCGCCGCATCATATGTGGGGGGCACATTTGTTTGAGTGATGCTAGTGCTCCTTATACCTGGGTTTACCTGAGACTCCTCCTTGCTACTTCCTGGGTGGATTTAAAAGGGCAAAGGACAGTCAGTCCAGCTGCCCTTAGCTTAGTGTCTGGTGCAGTTGTTGATTTCTTTGGACCTCTCAGTGTATGATCTAGGCTTATCTGACCATCCATCCCGATGCTGACCTATGGCTCTGTCTGACTATTCTTCCTGCATTATCCTTTGGCATAGTAGACACCCAATCTGGTGCAGACCTGTGGCACTGGAGGACGTCTCACTTTGGCTAGTCCAACTCTAGGCTCTGGCCAAACATCCATTCTGTTTCTCCCCAGGTGGTCTACCCACTATACTGACTGCAGGTGTGAGTCTTCCTTGTCCTTTTCCTTTAGGAGTACTCCTTTGCCGCGCTCTTGTAGTTGTCTTACTCACTACGCCGAGACTACCATTGGCAGTCTGCCTAGTCTCTTGCAGAGAGGTTCCCCAAGCGGCCTCCTATTTCTGGTAGGAAGCACTGGCTTCCTCTTGTACCCTCTGTGCCTTGTTGTTATTATATTTCATATATATATATATATATATATATATATATATATATATATATATATATTACCAGTCCATAAAGGTGGTTTTACTTTATAGTACTGACTCCTGGTGTATTTATTGAATCTGTGACAATATTATAGGTGAGGGGGAACTAGTAATCTGTAAAGTGGCAGTAGATCCTCTTTTTTTACTGCTGCTAATGCCTCTTCCTGTACAGCTTAGTACCCTGCTTGCTTCCGCCCACCCCACACACACACGCAAACCAAAGGTGCCTTGTTTATGGTGGTCTCTTTATTTACTAGTTTACAGATCCCTTTACTGTCATTGTTTAACCTCTTGGATGCTAGAGGTCTGCAATGCACTGCAAAGCAATGCATTTGGGACCTCAATAGCAGCCAAGAGGTAAAGTGTTTTCTTGATGCTTGTATTTAATATTTTCTGTACCAAGCAACTGTGTATGGGGCTAGGGATTTGGTCCTTTGGGTAGTGGGGATGTGGCCACTTCTGAAGCTGAGGGTACCCTACTGCTCTGGGTGCTTTTGTCTGGTGACCCTCAGATGTAAATCCAGCCCTGTGAAGTCCAAATATGTGTGCTGAATTTTGTTGCATATCACTGATATAAGAGGTAAAATAAAAAAAAAAATTTAAATGCAGGTTGTTAAAATTCTGTTTATATAAATAACATTTTGGACAAAGTGGGTGATATGTATGCTTGAACTCTCAGCCACAAAGGAGCCAGAACAATGAGGAAAAGGAATTAAGGAAGAAAATCTTTCCAAGATACCAAGGCCAACTTTGTTTATTCTTCTGTGATTATGCTGTAATATCTTCTCTGGCTTTAATGATTGGCCTGGAAATGAAAAAAAGTGATCTGAATGTGCTTCTTATTATACCCACCCATTATTTTATAATAATAAATAACTGCCTATTATTCCTTGCTACTTTAATGGACTCGATAAAATCAAACCATATGCTCTGGACATTATTTTAACCAGATTCAGAGCAATGTTTAAGGTTTGTTAGCAGATTTGAAGAATGTTTTTCAGTGAACATTTATTTTTCTGTGCCTTCCACCCACAGATTTCAGAAAGAAGTATTTCTTTGAAGATCGTTCTGTGTTCAATTAGATATAGAACATAGCGGTGTATCTGCAGACATGAAACTTGCAAAGTGAAAGGGAATCAAAACATGCATTAGGGGCAGAGCAGTTTTAACAGAAGGGCAACTTGGGTGACTGCAGAGTAGCCAGGGGCCCCCCACAGTGAAAGGGAAAATCTGATTATCATACAACTAAATTTGGAACCCTCTGGGTCTCCCTCTCCCTCATGATCTGAGGCATACAATGCAGTCTGTTCAATACATGAAGCCCAGGTGTGAGAACTCAGCATTGTGTGAAGATTTATGTAAGAATTCAGTGTTGTGTGAATTAGGCATTTTGTTAAATTACAGTAGGTGTAAGCACTTAGCATTGTGCGATCCTTGTTGTGAGCACATAATATTCTAAATATTCTCAAAATTTGTGAAGCTCCTATAAGCAGAAGTGCTTTCAACTTGAATGCTAAAGATTTCTCCCACTTGAGACATCTCTAGCATTCAAATAGTTAACCCTTTGAATGCTTGAAGGGTACATAACTCAGTGTAGAGTCATGCCTTACACACCCCTCTGGCATTCAAAGGGTTAAGGAGTCCCTCTAGTTAATACTTTGCTCTGGGTCCAGCAATGGTTTAAAATTGAATTGATTAGGGGATATGTACTAATAGAATTCTGAACTAAAACAAGTGATGGAACTGATTTTCTAAGTCTGCATAATGCCATTTTACAAAGCTACTTACAGTGAAAAGTGCCTCCTTAAAGGAATAGTAACCCTTTTTTTAATTTATATATTAGGCAAGTACATACTTGAAAATGAGAGATAACTCAGTGTATTCTTCCATGTAAATCACTTTCTAAATAAATAATACGTACAGTCAAATTGCCTATACATATTTTCTTTCCTATTTTCTATTTTTCATACTATTATGTTCCTGAGCCACATAGATCTCAATTCCCAGAGAATCTTCCGGTAGATAGACCAAAGCAGGATGTAATACAATGTTACAGTTTCTCCATGTCACTGAATGCTCTGTGTGCGCTCTTTTTTTTACACAGATACAATTTAATGTATCACTAGACCTGCTTTCATGTTCCCTGACAGAAAGCTCTCTGCAAACAAACTTAGAGTAGCTCATTGTCAAGAACATATGTGTAAAAAACATAGATTAGTTGAAAAAAATAAAAACATATAGGCAGTTTGACTGTACATATTATGTACTTGTAGAATAAGTAAAGTCTGATAAACGGTTACTTTTCCTTTATTGCCACTTGTGCCAAAGGGAGGGCAGTGTGGGAGCATATGGACATTTCAGGGAATGCTCTCCCTATCACCATTTGCCAATCATCCATACTCAGCACTTCCAAATATCTCCTAAAAACCACACCTGCTCAAGGAGGCATCTCCATAACAATATTCCTCTTGTGAACACTGACAGTCACATTAGAATCATTCTGCACTTCTTTTACTAAAGCCTTGAACTTGCACTTATGATTGTAAATGCCTTGGGGCAGGGTAACTTTCCCTTTGTATGATTCCCTTTGCTGTACCCCCCCCCCCCCCCCCCGATAATAATGCAATGTTCACACTTTAGCCTGATGCTCTTAACCTTGTCCTGTATTCTTGCACTGTACTATTACTATTTCTGTAAAGCGCTGTGTACATGTATGCCACTATATAAATATACATATATACATTCCTCTGTTCTTTGTTTTACATTATATATTAACCCTTTGAGTGCCAGAGAGGTCTCCAACACCTCTTTGGGGAGATTCACTAAACGGTGATAAAGAGGTGATAAATTGGAGATGACGTCTCCAGTTTATCACTTCCCCACTTCCCAAGTTATTCTATGGAGCCTATGCGCTAAGATTTCTTCAATTTTGCATAGGCTCTATAGAATAACATAGGAACTGGAGAAGTGATATCACTGGAGAAGTTATCTCCACCTTATCACCTCTTTATCACCACTTAGTGAATCTCCGCCATTGTGTTGCAATGCATTAGATAACTCTCTGCTACTCAAAGGGTTAACCAATACACAGAGGAAAGTGTTGTAACGTTACTCAATTTCCTGCACATGCTCCAGTGGAGGTGTAACATTTACTGGCTTACAGTGGAGTTTGTGCAGTAGTAGGCACTAAAGTCATCATACACTCTACTGCATACTTCAGAGTGCAGGTGCAAAACTTGGAGGTCAACTGCAGTGGAGTTGCGCTGGAATTTATGTATATTCTCCCCATATTGTCTGATATGTAGGAGGAAGATGACGCTGATGTGCTTTGAAAAACTTGAGTAGTTCTGGAGTAAATCAGCCAGATCAGAGGGCAAATACATATTTGCAAAGTTTTTATTGATTCAAATTATGTTTGAACCCTTTCAGTGCTAGAGAGGTCTCAAACATTGCTTCTCAATGCATTGTAGACCTCTCTAGCATTCAAGAGTTTAACCCTTTGAGTGTCAGAGGGGTACCCTCTGCCATTCAAAGGGTTAACACTTCCATTTAAATCAATGGAGATTTTTATTTGTCCCCTATGGTGCTGTCAATTTTCCCTATAATGACTCCAGTTCTTTTTGGTACATCAGCATCTATATCTATATGACAGTACAAAGGTTTCAGTGTGCTAGCTGTTGCCACATCAACTTACGTTCTCAGCTCAAATGTTTTTGGCTAAGCTCCAGACTAAATGCCAGTTAGACAGGCCAGTCTACTTACCCTTTTCAAGGTAGATATGAACGGTGGCAAGCGCTAATCATTTACAAAGGTCATGATCGGAAGCTAGCCCGTAAGCAGTCATTTAAAATTCGATTGATCCCTATTTGTAGTCAGGAACAGAAAATGGACATTTTCTGCTGTATTGTAATTATGACGCTTGCAGGCAATTGTAAATAGATGTGCAAATCTAGATAGGAGGAACACCTCTGAGAAGGAATTATGACTCTTACATCAAAGTTGCAAAGGTTGAAAAAAAAAAGGTTTTGTAAAAAGACTTTGGGGCTTATATATAAAGACAAATGTGGAGCAATCCAGGTACAGCACAACTACAAAATGTGCATAAAATTAAACCCTTAGATGTTTAGAACAGTTACAAAATTTTATTAAATTAACCCCTCAGATGTTAAAGAAGAATCCAAAGCATTGCTTTGATATGTATTGGGGGTCTCTCTTATCATCCAAGTCATTAAACACCCCATTTGAATCAGTAGAGGGATGTTTTGCTGCAAGTGCTGTTGTTAAAGGGATAGTAATACTTCGTTTTAACTTTATTTTATTTTGTAGGCATTAAGAAAACATGAAGAATGATAGAAGTCTTATCTCTCAAACCTTTATGGTTTAAGAGATATTCATAAGCAAAGTTTCCCCTCCCGCCCCTTTTACCTAGTGTAAGCCATATCTTCTCAGATGTGGAATGCAGTCCATAGACCAGACAGATAACAGCAGGGGACAATCTTCTTCCTATGAAAACAATGAAAGCCCTGCCCCCCTTGACAAGCCTTTCAGGTTTTTCCTTTATCTTAATTGAAGATTGTCCCTCCCTGCAATCTACCTGGGCACCTCCCTTCTGCTCTGGCTGAGCAGTGTTACATCAGTAAAAGGGGCGGGAGGGGGATACTTTGTCATTGAATTACTCTTGAACTACAACTCTGACAGAATTGAAATAACACTCTCCAAAGTCCAAATAATATGATGATTCATTAGAGCTGCTTTTATTATGAAACATTACTATCCCTTTAAGATGGCATTGAATCACCACCCACCTTCTCTAACACAGTTAATTAAAGTGGAACTATCATCCACATTATACTAAGCCCCAAATACTAATAATATGCATTTACGTTCTTGTAATTTCAATAATAATTGCGGCAAAAGTGAAAAATAGATCTTTATAGGCAGACAGGCATTGGCAAACAGAGCAGACATCTTGCAGAGAAGGCATCTCTGCATCTGCGCTGTCGTCCCCTTCTCCTCCAGGACTGGAAAGTTCAGTGCCTGATTACCTTAAGCCACCGGAAGGGACTGACGGCGCAGCCACACAGAGAACCTACGGCAAGATCCCTGGTGATTCCTGTCTGCCTATAAAGGTCTATTTGTCACTAATGCCGCAATTATTATTGAAACTACAAAAACGTAAGTGCATATCGCTATTATTAGTATTTGGGGGGGTCAATATAATGTGGATGATAGTTCCGCTTTAAAATACTTTTAGCCTTAAAACAAACAAAAACTTGTTTGTTTGTTATTTTTAAATAAACACACTAGACATATAGTAAGGTGGCAAATAAAGAGGTTACAGGTCAATTAAAATTAGGGGGTTTAACTATTTACCATAAGAAGACAATCCCCACCTTTAATTTGGAGCAAAAAGGCCAACAACCAGACCGAGCCCTGCACCAGGCTATGGACAGCATAGACCAAATCCTGTATCCAGCTGCAGCAGCATGTGCCAAGTCCTACACCCAGCTGCCTGCATTCAGAAATGGGTGGGAATTTTTCAGGCACCACTGCCTATCACATGCCCAGAGCTTCATTGATGACACTACCACTCTGTGAGCAAGGTCAAGTGGATGCCAGTATACACTGACACCTCCCCAAACCCCCTCTTTTAACTTAGTGTTTGACTGGCCACAGCCAACCTTAGTTTCAGGAAGCCTGCCATGTAGCCTGTGCCTCCACAAACCATAACCTTCTCTGGCTAGGCTGCACTGAAGGGCCTGGGGTACTGCACTACGGATCTAAGGTGTCTGAAGTTGATACTACACTACTGTGAGTCCATTGAAGGCAGTTCACATAGGGTGAGAAGGAGAAAGACAAAAGGTAATTATTATCTTTTCCACAGCAAGCCCTTGTTTTTAAACCTTCCTCTTTTTTCATAGGTGATAGCCACCCCCACTGCTCTGGGAAGGAGGATATGGCGGCCACCGCCCAGCACAATTGGGAAGAAGCAGAGGCTGTCTGCCATCTTAATGTAACTCAAGGGCCCTAGCCCTTTTGGACATTTTTATACAGTACCCTATCACCTCTCACCGTTTCCCACACAAATAACACACTTCTAACTTTGAAAACAACAAAATCTGTTTTTTTTGTTTTTTTAATAACCACACAAGAACATAGTAATATGGAAAACAAAGAGGTCACAGCTTCATTAAAATTATAGTTTTGCCTATTTACCCTTGAATGACTCTCCCTCCCGTTAATGCTGAGCCCTAGTCCAACAGCCAAAATGAAACCAACACCTGGCTATGAACAGCATGGACTGAACCTCATAGCCAGCTTTGGCAACATGGGCGAAGCCCTATGTCCCACTGCCTACAAATCACATTTTCAGACATATCTGCTTACCACACACTGAGGCACCATGACTCTGTGGATATGGGCAAGTGGATGCTGGTACTCTAAACTGAACTGAATAGGCCTAAATCACCACATTACCACTACCTGTAGAGAGGACTCCTAAGGTAGAACTATCTTCGCCTCCACTTTGCTGTGACTACATCTTATCTGTTAGAGTAAAGTCTGTTATCTGTTAGAAAATGTTGCCCTCTCTCAGTTAGGTGAACACCATCTCCCCTTTACAATCCCTTTGCCTTAAAGGGATAGTAATGTTTCATAATAAAAGCAGCTCTAATTAATCATCATAGTATTTGGACTTTGGAGAGTGTTATTTCACTTCTGTCAGAGTTGTAGTTCCAGAGTAATTCAATGACAAAGTGTCCCCCTCCCGCCCCTTTTACTGATGTCACACTGTTCAGCTAGAGCAGAAGGGAGGTGCCCAAGTAGACTGCAGAGAGGGACAATCTTCAATTAAGATAAGGGAAAAACCTGAAAAGCTTGTCAAGGGGGGAAGGGATTTCATTGTTTTCACAGGAATAAGAGTGTCCCCTTCTGTTATCTGTCCAGTCTATGGACTGCTGTCCACATCTGAGAAGAGATTGCTTACACTAGGTAAAAGGGGTGGGAGGGGGAAACTTTGCTTGTGAATATCTCATAAACCATAAAGGTTTGAGAGATAAGACTTATATCATTCTTCACATGTTTTTAATGCCTACAAAATAAAATAAAGTTAAAACGAAGTATTACTATCCCTTTAATGGTAATTTTATTATGCCTAATGATGTCCCCCAACAGGAAGGCTAGAAACTGGAAAAGGCGAGGTTGACTTTATGCCAAGACCTCTTACTGGTTGAAGCAAATTCAACCCCCCCCCCAGCCCCACACAAAATCCTGGGAACCATTTCTTTCCATATCAGCCCACACTGGGCCAGTTGTTCCTGATCTGCTGGCAAATATCCCTGAAAGCAATTCCACGCTTATCCTCACCTGTGGCTCCTTTTACTAAGTCAGAAGAGCTTTGTGTGTCCCTGTGGGTTTCTTAGCAACCTGGCTCCTATCTGACAAGCTAAATGCACCAATACTCAATGCATAAGTGCATGCTGCAAGCACTCTTTTTACTTTCTGCTAGGAGCAACAGAGAAAAAAAATCAAGAAAGGAGTGACAAATTTCTTATTAACTGCAGAGCACCAGCACCAAAACTGCATAATATTCCCAGGCAATTGGCCCTGTGCTGCTGCTGTGGCTGCCCCAATTCTGAAGGACCACTTAACAGACTAACAATCAAAACTGGTTACAGACCTAAGACATTAAAGGAGCAATGGACCTTTGTATGAAAAATATATTCTGGAATCATTGTCCTGCCAAGTAACACAAGGGCAATCAAACTTCAGTTTTTAATTTTGGTGTCCAGGGCATGTCATATAGTAAAGTGTGATAAAGAGTTTGATAAATTCCTATGGTATTCTATGGAACATACACATTAACATATTTTCCTTTAAACCCATGAATGCTAAAGATATCTCCAATAAATTAGATCATTCAGAGGTTTAGAAGCCCTATTTACATCAAGGGACATTTATATTTCTCCAATATGTTACAGTGGGTCTGTCCCAGAATTGCTAAAATTCTTCCTAATATATCAGGCTTGCTGTGTTGCAGAGAAAAGGCAACATTACCATTAGTAATAAGACTCAATAGGTGTCCAAAGGCCAACTTTACAGAATGGGTGGCAGATTATTCAAATAGCATCCCAGTGGAGCTGGCAGAGGCTACTATAAAATGAAACAAATATGCTTGGGATAGATCTAAGAATATGTTTGATTTTAAAGATGCTATATTTTATATAAGGTCAGTTATTAATGTAAACAATCTGACACACACTGTTAGATGGAGAGATGGCTCAGTTGGTTAATACACCAGTTCTATATCTTATGATTGCAGGTTCTAGTCCTGGCTAAATCAGGACAGCATTTCACCCTTCTGAGGTAAATAAAATTAGTCAATCTCAATGTATCCTTGCTGGTAAAATGGTTTCTAAAAAAAAATCTCAAAGAGAAATACAATCAGTCTTTATGTTATACTAGTGTAAAAGTCCGGGTACACGGACCAAAGTACGGGTAATGTTAACCCCTTGAGTGCTAGGGGGTACACTTTTGGCACTCAAAGGGTTAAGCTGCCGCTACCTCACTGCTCCACGCCATGCAGTCTTGCGTCGCCTCACTCATGCAATGCAATCATGCGCAGTAAAGACTGCCTGAACGTGGGCAGTCTCTACTGAGCATGACTGCATTGTGACAAACATCCTAGCTAATTATTATATAGGATTATCCAACTGTGTTTTTAGAACTCACCCTTTATTTGTCGGTGGCATAGTTTGGCACTTTTGGTACTTTGTATCTTTGCTGGGCCAATATTATCATGTACTGCACTATGAATTAAAGCAGAGCTCACACACAGGGGCATGTCTTATAGCACACGGACAGATAAGTTTGGCCTTGAACATAACAAATTAGCATACTGTGCAGCAAATTAGCATAAACTAACAGACTGTGCAACCAAATCATAAAAGATAAAAAAAAATTAGACTTTTTTACATTATTAATGTTATTATAAATTGTACTGAAATACACACTAATATTGTTGTGTTCACTGTGCTTAATGTGTTTTTCGCAGGATAAAATAAATGACATGTTTCTGATTGTAGAAAGCAAAAGTTGAGCAATACTGTACTATAAAGAGGGAACTACAAATTCCCATTTAATTAAATAGGGATGTTTACCCCTTGAACACTGGAGGTATACATTATAGTCAACAATATATTTTATTTAAAAACTCAATTTAAATGAATGGAATCCTTTTTGAAAATATATTTATCCCTTACGGTGCAGATGTAAGAAAGTGGAAAGAGGTATGTACGTTTAATTACTCGGCACAATGCATGAAGCTTTCTTTACAAAATATTACTGAGCCCAGGCAATCTACTGAAATATGCTGGTATGTTATTTGAGAAAATATAGGACTTGAGCTATTTAATTTTACAAACCTATGTGTTTTAGCATGAGCACTAACAAGTTAGATTTTATTAAATATATTGCGAGAAGGCAAAAAAAAAAAAAAAAAAGGTTGGTGGTATGACTGATCAGTCGTTGGGCACAATATTTGTGTTGCTCCTCAAATTAGCACAGATGTTATTCAATGAAATAAAACTGAAGTAAAATTTGCAATTTACTCTCACACATAAGCGTTCTAGCAAGAGCACACAACAAGCTTGATTTTTTTTAAATAAATTGTAAGACGGCAGAAGAAAATAGTATGTTTTCTTAATTAATATGTTGCACAATATATGTGCATCTTCACAAATTGTTATTGGATACCAGCAGGCAGCAAAGCAGTTGAAATTCTGAATTAAGAAACAGTAGTTATTTGAGAAAATAGAGTACTTAATGAAATATTAGATTAATTTTACAGACATGCGTGTTTTAGAAAAACTCCTTATGCTAGCAAATTAGATTTTTAAGAAAGAAAAGTTAAATATTGGAAAAAAGCAAGCAAAAGTCTATGATCTGAAAATAAATTGTGTGTTGTATTTGTTTTTATGATAATTTAATTATACATTTCTCTGGCTAGGCGCAGTTGGCAATAGTAAATGACTACTGGAGTGCTAATAGCTATTCCATAAAGGATGATGCCCCATTCACAATGAAGTCGCCTCTCTTTCAGTAATCTTCCTCTTGTAGCCCTCTGTCAATATTAATGTATGTGTATACATGCGTGTGTGCATGAGTGTTTGTGTGTGTGCACAATTATACCATCATTATTTTTTTCTAGTTTCCACAACATTATTGTTTGCATGCAGGTAGTTAAAAAAACCTTAAGTGAATTAAGCTAGTTATGTTATCCCATTTACAGAACATGTATAGTTTGAGAGATATATAAGCTTCTAAAGTTTCCCCTGCAAACAAGGCACACTTTATAGACCATTTCAATAAAGTATTTATTTTTAGACAACACCATTTTGGCTCTGCTGAAGAGCCGCTGACCGGTCCTGGGACCAGGATTTCATTCTGTCAGCTAGAGCTCTGACGTCTGTGAAAGAAGTAGGAGGGGGAACTTTAGTTGCTTATATCTCTCAAACTGTACATGTTTGAGAGACTGGACATAGATCATTCAATTTATATTTTTAATATTTACAATATTAAACGTTATTAAAAGCAAGCATTACCATCCCTTTAAATGTGTACCCTGTGCCATGAATCTTGATCAATTCTCATTAGTAAGAAGGGATGCCAAGCTGACTCAAAGAACCTTGGATCCTTTACTCATTCGGAGATGTGCATGCATGGAAGAGCATTGTTATTCTTTAAACCATTCCCCACTTCCTGGATCACAATGAGTTAATTTAGAAATTAAAGTCAAGGGAGTTGACCGAATCAGCTCGATTTTCTGCTAGGAGACTCCAGTCAAATATCCACCGATAGTATGTGATATCTATAATGGCTCTTTTAGATAAAGGGTTTAAAGTTTATGGCACAGACTACATCAGTCATTGAGAAAGATGAGGACTTAGCAGCCATTCCTACCCACTTTATAATATAGTACAAATGCAGATAGAGGTGTCTAAGTACAGAGAGGGTCCATCTACTCATTGTGAAAGCACTAGTGTGTGTCTGGAGACAAACCAAGGACCTCTAGGACAATGGGTAATAATTATGTATTTGCAATCTTTATTACAAGCTTTTATGAAAGAAGAAGGACAATATCATATGACCACTACAATCACAAACTTGTCTCCTGAACTGCCAGATGGTGTAAAATAAACTTCAGTTTGGGCCTTGCTATTTTATCAGTTGGTCAAACCCAATACAGAACCATGCTAAACAACAACAGACCTGTGAGGCCCTCAATATGCAGCACCAGTACTCTGTGTGTGTGTGTGTGTGTGTATCTACAATGTCCAAAAATGAGTCTGTGTAAGCAAACCATGGTACATATATTTTGATATAGATTCTAGAGATTAATGTATCCATTAGTGATGTAAAGGTTCATAGTTCATTACTCATCATCACCAAGAGACTAAAGAAGGGACCAAAATAGAACAGTATATTTAGGGTAAAGGGAACCTCAACAGAACCTTTTACAGAAGACCCAATAACATGAGTTCAGTAAAAAAACGTTATATATAAGCTACATTGCTGCAAGGTCAATAAACTTAAAGGGATAGTAATACTTAAAATGTAAAAAAAAATATGTTGTATAGTTTATCCCCCTGAGTAAAACAAGGGTATTCCCACTGCTGAATGGTGTTTCATTCAAAAGTTATTAATTTTCAAAGTTGAATTTTTTAGGTGCAATATCACAGTGGCCTGAAATTGTACAGCGGCGCTGTTGCTACACCATCCTATGGAGATTTATGGCCCCGGGACCAGAGCTGTCCATAGGATCGTGTAGCAACAGCGCCACTGTACAATTCCAGGCCACTGTGATATTGCACCTAAAAAATTCAACTTTGAAAATGAATAACTTTTGAATGAAACACCTTTCAGCAGTGGGAGTACTCTTGTTTTACTCAGGGGGGATAAACCCTACAACATATATTTTTTTACGTTTTAAGTATTACTGTCCCTTTAATTTGTGTTTAATTGGACCAAGGAAATTGCTGTATCCAATGGTCATTTTGAAATATACTCTATGCTCTCACTCATAAATGATGCCTTCTTTTTAAGATACATTAAGAAAAGTCCAAATTTTAACATTAGTATTGAGGTACCCTTTCCCCTAAATATACTATTCTACTTTTGTTGAACTGATGCCTTTATCCTGTTGGTGATGATGGGTAACAAACTATGAGCTCTTAAATCACTAATGTATTATTTAATCTCTAATCATATCTATTCTCTTTTTTGAGCCTATGTAATATTTTTGTGGCTTGCAACAACCATTTCAAACAATGACCAAATAGGTCCAGGATTAGGGATGGGCGAAAATTTCCACCTCAAACTGAAATCAGTGAAAAATGGCACTTTCCACCTGGCAAAAAAATTCCAGCGAAAAGTGCAGATTTTTCGCTTGTTTCCGCTTTTTTCACCCATTGAAATCAATGGGAAAATAGAAGTTACACACAACACATTACAAATAATATTTTATTTCCCAAAGGCACAGTATAAAAGGGGCATGAGGGTGCCTGTGTTGGTGTGGTGTGGGGAAAGAATCAGTTGAACAGGGGGTGATTTGGGTTTTTTTTTATTGGCATTGGGAGACACTTAATAAAAAAGAAATCCTAAATAAAATAAAAACCATAAGACATGGTATAAAGGGGTCTGAGGAGGGTGCCTGTGATGGTGAATGAATGAATCATTTGAACAGAGAATTTGTTTTGGGGGGGGGGTTCTTGACTTCTATTGAGGGGACGGTTAATAAAAAAATAAATTAATAAAATAAAATAAGACATTTGTATTTAAAGTGACAGAGCCAGGAACCCCCTGACATAAGCTGCACTGGGGTAGATTGATACTTGATTTGATAAAGTATTTTGTAGAGGATGATTTGTTTGATTTGTTGTTAGAGGCCTTTGTAGGACTTAGACTTATTAGAGGCCCAAGCCCTGAAGAATCATTGTTGTATAGGGCTTAAGCTTGTTTGGCACAAGCCCTAAGGAAACATTTATTTGTAGGACTTAAGATAGTTCGGCAAAAGCCCTAAGGAAACATTGATTTATAGGACTTAGGCTTGTTAGAAACAAACCCCCCAAAAACTGTTTATTTTTTTGTAGGACTAGTTTTTTTGTTTTTTGAATTATTTAAATTTTTTTTTTCAAAACACAAGCCCTGAGAAAAAAATAAAAATGCCCTACTGGCCTAATGCCAGCAGGTCATGTTGGCCAGTGGCCACTGTCAAATGTCCTCCTGAGTCCTGAGTTGCAACTGCTGTTCGTACTGCTGCTGCTGAGTTGTTTAAGCAGCAGGATGATTAGGCAGCTGAAAGGGAATGGTATCAACAATAGCAGTAACATGGAAAATGGATGATGAATCTCCAGTGATGCGCCTGAGGCAGTAGCAGCAGAATAAGTAGCCCCCAGTATTTGTGGAGAAAAGAACAAATTGGACATCAAATCTTCTCCACCTGCCCCTCCTCCAAAATTGTCATGGGTGTGTTGTTATTAGAATATATATTTTTCCCTTGAGAACAGGAACTGTGGCTTCCATCAGCAACTGCAATGTGCACAGTGTGTGTGTGTGTGTGGTAAATAACATCTGGGGGCACAACTGTATCCAAACACCATGACACCTGAACCCAAGTACTGCCGCTGTCACTGTACCACTTGTCCAGACCCCGCTAAGAATACATGACAACTTGCTGACAGTTTAATAGTAATGATGCCTCCTGCCTCCATCTTAGCATATTCTGTGGGATGGAATCTCCTCAAATGCCGCTTGATGGCCTGATATCGATTCTCCTCCACCACACTGGCATGTGTGGTCAGTGCACCACGCAGTGTGCAATAGGTAGAGACGAATTGCCATATCCTAACATCAAAAGAGTGGCTATCATTTGGTGGGGGAGGTAACTATGAACAAGGTGGATGGCAGGAGATGTGCTTGTTACCCTAGAGAAAGAAGGTGATGTTGATGGCGAGCTAGTTGTTTCGCTCATCATGGAACTTCCAGTGTCTTTCTGGGTTTCTTTATTCTTCCTCCTCTTTGATCTCCACCTTTCTGGAGAGTAAGGGCGTACAGTAACAACGGTGCTAGATTTCTGTAATGGATGTTTGGCTTTAATATGTTTGACATAAATGTCATGGTGTCTACGTTTCATGTGTGTTATCAGGGAGGTTGTGCCAAGGTGTGTTCCCTCCTTTCCCCTTCTCACTAACGTGTCACAAATTTTGCACTGTACCATTGTTGATGATGACTGCACTGTGCCTGTCGGAAGAGAATAATAGTCCCACACCCATGACTTCTGGGGGGAGGGATAGGGAACAGCTGGAGAAGAATGGCTTCTTTTTTTCCACTTTTTGTGGCAGATGATAATTTTGCTGCTACTGCCTCAAATTTAGCACTGCAACTAGAACCAGGAGTATTGCTGGCTCTGGCAAGTGGAACCTGTCCTAGTCCCGCATTTCTTGTTGACCCCATTCCCATTGTGTCCACGGTGGTCTGTAGCACACTAACCTTATCCTCAGCACCCTGCTGCCCTTTCATCTCAGAAATTAGGACACTTGCAATATCCGCTAATTCCAAAAGTTGCCTGCTAGTGGTGGTGGTGATGCCCATCCTCATCCCTGTCTCCCATTCCTTCTCACTTTCTGATAAAAAGGCCATCAATTTCTCTTCCACCCCAGCATCTCCAACACCACTACCACCACTAGTCCTTACATGATTCTGCTCTTTTCCAGACATCTCACTGCTGCTTGGAGGAGGTGAAGAGCAATGTGACAGAGGGTCCCCTGCTGTCACACTTGGCATTTTCTCCTTCCTCCCGAGTACTACAAGAAACACTAGCAGCAGGCAAAGTATTGGTGGCAGCAGGTTCATCACTGGCAGCAGGTAGAACACTAGTGGCAGCACATCTGGCAGCAGGTACAACACTAGTGACTGCAGGAACAGTAATGGTGGCACTGGCAGCAAGGGCCGCACATCTTGCAGCAGGCACAGGCAGCTGACCTGTCCTGCTCTCACTAGTACTACCCTTTTCTCCCTCCTTTCCCATTCCCTTTTCTCCCTTCCTTCCCATTCCCTTTTCTCCCTCCCTTCCAATTAAATTCCCCAAGATCCCTTGGGGTGATTTAAGGGGACTGCACAGCATTGGTTCAGTAGTGGTCCCTTTCTCCTCCTCCACAGACTCAGTGGACACATTAGGGTCCTTCCAGCTCCTCCACTGATTATTTTTTTACACTGCTCATAGTGATAGGAGTCACTATGAGCCTCTCCTGCCTCACTTTTTGCAAAATATCACAAGAGAACAGCACAGCACGTCTATCCTCTGTAGCTGCTTGTATTGTGTCTGCCTTCAGCGAAAATGTCACGTTTTTATAGCGGAAGTGCGAAAACAATGTAAATCAATGGGCGGAAACATTCTAGCCATTGAAAAAATGGTGAAAAATTTTGGCCAATGGGCGAAAATTTTAAAATTTTAACCGCTAGTTGTAAAGCAGATTTTCCCACGAAAAAGTGGATAACAACGTGGTTTTCGTGAAATTTCCAGCGGGAACACGGTGACAGCTTTTGCCCACTCCTACACAGGATAGTCTAATCATTCAAAATAGGTAGTGTAAGACTGGGTACTGACAAACGAAACCGGTAAAGCAATAATGCACACTCTAATTCATGAGCCAAGCCTCATTTAAGATTCATCATCAAGGGCAATCTTGTCACTGCTTACTCATTGCCATCTCACTCTACCTGTCCTTTTCTTGGCTTTGAATCCACTCAATCGGCTGGACTCTGGAGAACAACCAATCTATTAGCTGCTTGTATCACTCACTTTAAATCAGGGAAGCTTGATCTGGTACCCATGTCTGCTCTTTTTCACCTCAGGAAAATAATTATCTTCCATTGCCTCTGGAATCAAAATTAAATTACAAACCCTATGGGTCAGGGACTCACAGTGCCTGAATAATTATGTGTAAAATGTTGTTTAAAGTAGCAGTACTATATTAGCATAAATAGATTCTTATTATAAAGCTGTAGTTTAGAAAACTCATAAAATGGAACCCAAACAGGGAACATCAGGAAAATAAGAAAATGTAAAAGATACCGAGGGGGAAATGGGTTTGATATAGAAAACTTGCTTTAAAATATATACTATGTTATTTGATAAAAGAAATAACATATATTACTACTCCATGAGCTTCTCAGCCTTCGCATTGGAATTGGTATATTGGTGCTGAACGTCAATATACTTTGAGGCTGATGTACTAATGAGAACTGGAGCAATTCTGTTGCAGACTTACTGTAACATTGGGATTGCTGATATGTCCCCAGTGGTGCCGTTGGTTTGCCCAAGAGCTGCTCCAATTCCTTTTAGAATATCAGCAAATATGTCTGCTTATTTTATATGCTAATGTATGTGTTGAATTAATCCCTTTGCAAGCCATGGTTGAAATACAGTTGTGAAAATATATGGCAGATCGGCAGTGGCTAAAGAACCTGCCTTTAGCATAAAACCCAATACAAAACACCAATCTGGTGGAAGGAATGGGTATTATTTGTGCACTATTATTTATCATTCATTTGTATGTCAACAAAAACATAGTATTAATCCACCATATTTTAAACCTGTAGAAACAGGGACAGCACTGTTCAGTAAAGGCAGGTTTTGAATACAATTCTTCTGGATATGCCAATGATTTCTTATGATGCCAAAGTTTCTCCAGCATAGGGTGTTACTATAAGGCTGATATATGCAATAAAGTGTAATAAAACTCTTGCATACAGATAACTTTCTGAATTTGTCCATACTATTCCTTGTCAGCACCTTTTGCCCCTGTTTCACTTCAATTTTGCTTCTGTTATATCATGATCACTATGAACATGCTATAGTGTGAGCATCACAAGTGCCTTATATGGATATGCAAATCTTCTATAGCGAAGGTTTTTTCATATTCACGTGAAAGTGTAAAGTGTAAAGTTCAATAGCTGTTGATAATACAAGGGCTCACACAATCAATGTAGCCCATCTGAGGCAGGAGAAATCTAGATTTGTTTTACTAGCTTTCTATGCAAACTTCAAATTACACTTATTCAAATACACCACCACACGTTAAACGTCTGCATGTGATGTTGTGGTAAATCATAGTCATAACTGAAATGTGTAATGGTAAATATTTAACCCTATGGGTATCAGGGGTTTGGACCATTTCTTAGGCCCTGTAGGCCAGACACATTTTTAGAATTTTTGCAAACCATCTGTTTAACTCCTTAATGACCGACTGATCGGAGCATCGTGGTCACTTAAGGACCACGGAGCATTTTTTTTTTTTTTAAATTCCGGTTCCGGACTCCCTGAACAGTGTGTAGCCGCGGGAGGGGGGGGGGCGGAATTCCATGACGGTCATAGTATGTCATGGGTCGTTAACTCAGATCGACCCATGACGTACTATGACTGTCAAGGGTCGTTAAGGGGTTAAGAATGATTACCAAAGGTAACTTTTTTAGTTACATTTGGAAAGATATATATATATACTCTGTTGAGATGCGTTGTGTGCCCCTCTGGCACTCAGCGGGTTAACCCCAGCAAACAACACAGCTTTGAATTCAATGTATTAACTGTTTTAACTGTTATAACTGTTTTAACTGTGAATTCTGTCTTTGTGCTCACAAATGCTTCAGACTTGAGAAAGGGAGTTTATCCCGAAAGCTTGTCAATCCAAAATTCTGTTAGTCCAATAAAAAAGGTATTACAAGATATTAATTTTGTTTGCTATTTTACATCTACATCACTGGACTAATACGGCTGCAACCTTAACTATATATATATAATTTTGAGACAAGCTATGATGTCATAAATAAAAAAACATTTAAAAAATATTTTTATAAAATCACACACTATATATCAAAAACATATATGTTGATTGTGAAAGTTTCAATTATTTGAAAAAGCACTGAATCTCCAAAGTACAAAAATACCAAACATTTATAGTTTTATCTACATATATGGCCTGTGCAGATCCCTAATTGCCAGCAGTGCAAAATGGTATTTTCAACTTTATGAACTAAAATATATATTCCACTGGTTACATGATAAAACTTCCCTAAAAAAGCTGAATAACTATATAAAACTTTATATTTCTGGAACATAGATATCTCACTGCATCAAATAATGGGTCATTTGCTTTTCTACCCCTAGCCTGGTGTGCACAAATGTTTACAGGAGGTGATATTAATGAAAAAAATTACATTTTATTTTTACAACTCCATCTCTTCAAATCTACTGAAATCTTTTTTTAAAAAAACTTTTTAATATCCAAATATACTAATTAGCTACTGCTTTTATGAGACAAAAGAGACACCCCACTGATATGAGCTGACATACTGTAAGGGATGCCAGAAGTACAAAAGTAAACCAAGTCCAACCTCTGACTTTTTGTACTTTTTTGAATTGCCTGTACTAAAATGGTGATAACATCTTCAAAAGTGAAGAAAAGGTAAGATACAATTCTGGAAGAAATTTAAATGTTCATAACTTCCAGTGTTTTGAAAAATATAAAAACTTTTCAATTTCTAACTGTATTCATTAGCTACTGCTCTTACCAGAAATATGGCACCCCATTGTTATGAGTTGTCATTCTGTAGAGGGTGCTAAAAGAACAAAACTACATCAACTACAACCTCTCATTTTTCTTAAAAAATTTCAAACATGATTTGCCTGTACTAAAATGGTTGTAACAATTACATAAATGAATAAAGGGTAGACAAAGCATACCACTGGGGTATGAGGAGTCACTTGACTTTCTACCCCTAGAGTTGTGTGCACAAATGTTTCCAGAAGATAGCACTAAAGGTAAAAATGTTCATGTTATTAACATTTACACCCCTTCAAATGTACTGAAATCTATGAAATCTATGGAATTTCAAACTGTACTCATTAGTTACTGCTCTTATGAGAAAAATGGCACCCCATTGGTATGAACTGGCTTACTGTAAGGGGTGCCAAAAGAACAAAACTTCCTGTTTTCTGTTTTGAGAATAGCTGTCTGTACTAAAATGGTCATACATGATATGAAGGAAAGGTATGCAATTTTGGAAAGTAGACATTCACTCATAACAAATAATGTGTTACCTGATTTTACCTGTAGGCTGGTGTACACAAATTCCAGAATGTGATGCTATAGGAAAAATAAGAGCTATTTTACATTTCTACCCCTTCAAAGACACAGTCATACAGATAGCTTTGAAAAACATGGAATTTCGAAGTGTAATTATAAGCTACTACTCTTTCAAGAAAAATGACACCCTGTTGGTATGAGTTTACATACTGTTTGAGATGCCAGAAGCACAAAATTACATAAACTGTACTGTACTAAAATGGTTATAACAAGGTAAGCAAGGCATACCATTTCCCCTGACTTTTTTAATAATTATTTTATTATTCAGACCTTCTTGGAGATATCAGGCCCCTCCTGCTGCCCAAATGCCTCCCACCCACCCCTGCCACCAGTTATTATTCTCCCAGCTGAACACCCTGGGAGATCCGTACTTGTGAAACAGGAGAGCAAAATGCTCTCCTGCTTCACTCCTATCCAGTGCGATCAGCTGGGAGATCAATACCTGGAGTGTGTGTGTGTGGGGGTCCTGATGTTCCACCCATGAGGTCTGAATAATGAATATGTTCAGCTTTATTTTACAAATACTGGAAAGATCTAGAATAGGCTCTGCTACATTTTTATTTTGGAGAGCCTACAAACATTTTGGAGAAAAATGTAATAAACTTAGATGCCAGCTGGAGTTTTAGGAGCCACTGAAGAGATGCAGAAAATGCTCACAAAAATTAGAAGTCAGAATAAAAATATTACTAGCCTAACTATACAAATATGAAAATGTGATATACATAAGGTTGCACTTCACATGATTCTCTGAACAGGGCTGGTGCAAGGATTTTTGCCACCCTAGGCAAAACCTAATTTTGCCGCCCCTTGGCTCCACCCCTTGTGCCCTTCCCATTTATGCCCCGCCTCTGTATGTGTTTAAGTGTCAGTGTGTTCCCTATATGTGTCAGTTTGTGTGTGTGTTCTCTATATGTGTATGTGTGTGTCAGTATGTGTTCCCTATATGTATATAAGTGTGTCAGTGTGTGTGAGTCTCTGTAAGGATATCAGTGTGTAAGTATGTGTGTGTGCTTCTCTATATGTGTATCAGTGTGACAGACTGTATTTTCTCTATATGTGACTCTCCCCCTCTTGACTGCTGATCCCCCTCTTGACTGCTGATCCCCCCTTTGACTCTCTCTCTCTCTCTCTCTCCCCTACCTGACTCTTGATCCCCCTCTTGACTGCTGATCCCCCTCTTGACTGCTGATCCCCCCTTTGACTCTCTCTCTCTCTCTCTCTCTCCCCTACCTGACTCTTGATCCCCCTTTTGACTGCTGATCCCCCTTTCACACTCTCTCTCCCAGTCTGACTCTTGATCCCTCTCCTGACTGCTGATCCCCCCTTTGAATCTCTCTCTCCCCATCTGACTCATGATCCCCCTCTTGACTGCTGATCCCCCCTTTGACTCTCTCTCTCTCCCCTGCCTGACTCTTGATCCCTTTCCTGACTGCTGATCCCCCCTTTGAATCTCTCTCTCCCAGTCTGACTCTTGATCCCTCTCCTGACTGCCGATCCCCCCTTTGACTCTCTCTTCCCTTCTGACTATTTATCCCTTCTTGACCCCCCTTCCACTTACTCTTCTCGGTGCTCTCTCTCCCCAGTGAGTATGTTTCAGTGCTCTCCCTTGTCTGGCTTTTATTAACCTTCTCAGTGCCAGAGGGGTATACAACGCATTGCAAAGCTATGCGTTGCGTACCCCTCTGGCACTGAAAGGGTTAATGTAGCACAGCGATGTCCTTTTCTCCGCCCCCCTCCGCTTCTTCAATCCTGGTCCAGAATTGAAGGAGCGGAGGGGGAGAGAGAAACAGGTATCGCTGTGCTACATTAATAAAAAATAGGCAGCCAAGGGAGGGCACCGAAACTTACTTTGTTTTTTTTTTACTTCAGCAGTCTTGTAAGCGGCAGCGGGGGCAGATGCGCCCTCAGAGAATGTGCGCCCTAGGCCGGCGCCTACCTTGCCTATAGGTGGCGCCGGCCCTGTCTCTGAATACAATACTCTTCCATGTCTAGAGCACAAAACCAGCATGCAGTGTTGCTATTGGTGGGGATATAAATCACTCTTATTTAATGTGACAACTTAAATGAATGAATATACCATATACAATGACTCAGACCGTAGCATTAACTCTGAAACTGACACTACATGAAAATAGTTTGTTAGAAAATCGGGGGCTAGATTTTATTGCAGGTGACAAATGGTAACACGTTTTATCAAACATTTTCCTATTGAAGTCTATGGAGAAAACTGAAGATAAAAGCAGTGATAAAATTAGCACCTGTAATAGAATCCAGCCCCAGGTCTATTGTATGTATAAAGGCAACATAGAGCTACTTAGGGCAAACCAGCTGCACCGTAGAAGAAAAATACAAATCCCGACTGATTTCAATATAACTTTTAAGCCCATTGAGTGCGAGAGGGGTATGCAATGCATTGCAAAGCCCCTCTTGCTCTCAAAGGGTTAAATGACCAATTTAAACCAACTGCAATATTTTTCCTCTGTGGAACAGTTGGTTTGCCCAGAATTGCTCCACTTTTTTTTTATACATATGGACTCTTATATCCTCTAATGGTTCTCCAGCTGATGGCACGTGAATCAAAAACAATTTTATGGAGACTCTTATTTATAGCCTAAATATCACTTATTTATTTTTAACCCTTTGGATGTTAGAAAGCTCTGTTACACATTAATTCACAACATCAGACTAGCATCTCAGGGGTTAACCAATTGCAGGTGCAATTACAACACGGTCTGCTGAGACATACATCTTATACAACTGGACCCTAGCCTGGACATATGGAAACACTGTTTTAGCCTATATCAGGCTTAACCCATTGAGTGCCAAAGGAGCACACAAATCATTGCAAAGCAATGTGTTGGGTAACCCCTATGGTACTCAAAGGGTTAATATCTTTACAGCTCCATCTACTAATTTGAGGGCTTCATCATACTTACTGAAAAGTGTACTCCCAATGCTGCTTATGTGATTTGACACTGACTGATTCTCCAGGAGGTGCATTTTGTGGGCGCAGCATTGTGAAATGTACCTCCATTTGCAAAATAATTAGTTACTGTTATTACTTTTGCACAACTGTCTGTGGCACTAGTTCAGTCATTGTAACCTGTCACACATTGCACATGTATCAGTCACTACATGATGGGTCTGACTGTCACAACTGTGAATAGCATGTATGAGCAACATGGAACTGAAGAGGGGAAGCCAACGCATGGCAGGGTGGAATATCTCTCTGGCAACCATAAGGATGAACTAAGCTGGGATGTGTGGTCTGTCACTGTTAGGGGCTTAGGTCAGTATATCAATAACTGTGTACTAAGATCCCAGTTTTCACAACGCTGAAGCAGGGAACAATACAACAGAACTGTTGAACTAATGGTATGACAACATCTCTAAAAGGGTGTTGGTTGGGGGACAGGGGGAAGAGAGATGGTTGCTTACCAGAATCTTGTAGGGTACTGTCTTCTCCTGTGTCACAGCCTCCAGGGATGCCCTCTACTGCAATGGTAGAGCAGCTCCTCCCATCCATTAAAGGTGATGGAGGATGGAGGTCCACCACCTGTTCTCCTTCTGCAGGCTGCAAGCTCACCCAGCTTGTTCTTAACTCTCCTTTTGCAGTCTGTCCAGCATTTTTTGAGGCCTTCCACTGTCCTCCTGCAGACTCCAACACCATTGATCAAGTCAGTCACCTCCTGCCATTTCTCCTCTCCCTCACACTGACTCATGCACTGTCACTCACACAGGCACTCACTCACGCACTGATCAGAATTATACTCTAGCTCTCCCTTGCACTCACTCATTCACACTGTATAAATAAAAAGATAAATGTGTGTAGTGTTGATAAATAAAAAATGTGTGTTTGTGATTGTGTGTGGATGCAATGTGTGCAGTATGTTATAAAGTGTAATATGTGTTTAATGATAATGCAAATCTCTCCTATCCTCCACTCCTGGGGCTATGTGCACTATCTCAAAGAAAGCGATACACAGGCAGTGTTTGGTGGGTTTTTTGAGCATTTTTTACTTTTTGGGCCTAATAGTGATACTTTTGCGGCTTGTGATTGGCTGGGCCTTGGATTTGCCCTTGCTAACCATTAACTTGACCTTTCTTTCATTAAACGTATGCCTTAGATGTTGACATTTAGCTCACATTTTGATGCCGAAGTTTATGCGTAGTTGCATAAAAGCAGCCAGCGACATTTTTGTTAGTATGGCGACACGTGCGGCATATGCTGGTTTTGTTTTACCGTGGTTCTACAATAGAAAACCAGTATTTTCCAAATACACTGTGCTTGTTTTTAGTGTAACTCCGGTTTTAGCGCAGGTAATAGTATTAAGCCCCTTAACATGTGTTGAAGTCACCGCATGTAACAGAATACCAAATTCAACTAATTTTTATTGGGTCCAATGAGTGAAAAGTTTGCACCTGTTGGGCATTTTTACGCATCAGTGGTTTTTTGTCAGCACACTTAATAGATTAACAAATTTGCTTCGAAAACCGCCGCCGCCAGTTTCTTATTTTAACGTGGGTGATAGAATCGAGACCCTAATGTGCTGCTCTCCCATATATTGAAAATTACATGCTAACTCCAGAGAAATCAGTCAAATTACAGGGGTCAAATATAAATTTCCCAATTATATAAATGGGGATTTTAACCCCTTAACAACTGACCGTGATGTGAGTGGCTGGCAGTTAAGGACCATGGAGCATTTGTTGTTTCTTTTTGGCACATCTGATTCATTGGTCCTTACGTGCAGACCCACAGTGACAGCCCTGACACGTCATTGGTCCTTAAGGCGTTAACCTCTTGAATAATAGAAAAGTGTCCAACACATTTCTAAGCAGTGCATTGGTGGGCTTTCTAGCATTCAAGGAGCTAAAAGCCCCATCAAATCAATTTGATCTTTTATTGTTCCCTATAGTGCAGATAGTTTAATGGAGAACTATTTTCTTTTGAACGTAAGGTCTTAAGTCAGAGCTTGACAGTTGTCATACCTACTGTTGTTAGGAAGTACAAATCCCGACATCCCCAAGGAGCCAAAGTATTTGTCCTCCCTAATCACTAAAGGTGTGACAGTTGACTACCCTTGCCCTAAGTATTTGATGCCAGCGAACTAACCCAGCTAAAAAGTACTTAGAAAAACTGCATTTTAATCTACACCAGTTTGATGTGATCCTGCAGTTTGTGATGTTTTTTTTTATTTTCACAGGAATGTCTGCAAAAGCAAATCTCTTGAGAAGGATATATAAGAGCCGGTCTTCTGGGATCAGTTAAGGAAAACTATTTAAACACACCAAAGAGATTTAACTACATAGTGAGGTCTTGTTTCTAACATGACAAAGTGGTTGAAATGATGTATGAGCAGAACAAAATACACAGAGCTCCTGGAGTGATTATGATCTGTATTTTCTCTAGTACTGAGAAAAAAAACATCTACAGTTCTTTAATCACTACGTTGTAATTGCAAACATTCACCATAGAAGTTACTAGAAGGCTAAAACGAACAAATGGATAGAGAGAAAACCCATATGTACTAAGACAAAAGAGGAGCAATTCTTGGGCAAACCAGCTGCACCATAGAGAACAGTTAAACATTATCATTGATTGAGAGAAGCAGTAAACTTGTGTTACAGTGTGTGTGTGTGTGTGTGTGTGTGTGTGTGTGTGTATACATATATACATATACAGTACTGTGCAAAAGTCTTAGGCAGGTGTGAAAAAATGCTGTAAAGTAAGAATGCTTTCAAAATTAGACCTGTTAATAGTTTATTTTTATCAATTAACAAAATGCATAATTAGTGAACAGAAGAAAAATCTAAATCAAGTCAATATTTGATTTGGCCACCCTTTGCCTTCAAAACAGTGTCATTTCTTCTAGGTACACACAGGTTGTTAAGGAACTCGGCAGGTAGGTTGTTCCAAACATCTTGGAGAACTAAGCACAGTTCTTCTGTGGATTTAGGCAGCCTCAGTTGCTTCCCTCTCTTCATATAATCCCAGACAGACTCAGTGATGTTGAGATCAGGGCTCTGTGGAGGCCATACCATCACTTCCAGGACTCCTTGTTCTTCTGTATTCTGAAGATAGTTCTTAATGACTTTTGGCTGAATGTTTGGGGTAGTTGTCATGCTGAAGAGTAAACTTGAGGCCACCCAGATGCCTCCCTGATGGTACTTTTTGATGGATAAGTATCTGCCTGTACTTCTCAGAGAAGACCATTAATTCTAACCAAATCCCCAACTCCATTGGCAGAAATGAAGCCCTAAACTTGCTAGTAACCCTCACCATGCTTTACTGTTGCCTTGCCTGCAGACACTCATTCTTGTATCGTTCTCCAGCCATTTGGTGAACAAACTGCCTTCTGCAAAAGCCAAATATTTCAAATTTTGACTCATCTGTCCAGAGCACCTGATGCTATTTTTCTTCACCCCATTTCCTGTGTTTTCATGCATAGGTGTGTCGCTTGGCCTTGTTTCCACGTCAGAGGTATGGCTTTTAGGCAGCAAGTCTTCCATGAAGACCACTTCTGACCAGACTTTTCCGGACAGTAGATGGTGTACCAGGATCCCACTGTTTTCTGCCAATTCTGAGCTGATGGCACTGCTGGACATCTTCTGATTGTGAAGCGAAGTAAGAATGATGTGTCTTTCATCTAATGCAGTAACTTTCCTAGGCCAACCACTGCATCTACGGTTTCTTTATGCTTCTTCAAAAGAGCTTGGACAGCACATCTGGAAACTCCTGTCTGCCTTGAAATTTCTGCCTGGGAGAGATCTTACTGATGCAGTAGATTCTATTACAGGTGCTAATTATATCAATGCTTTTATCTCCAGTTTTCCCCATAGACTTCAATAGGAAAATGTTTGATAAAACAAGATTTAACATTTAGCACCTGCAACAGAATCTAGCCCCTTGAGTCTTGTGTAATGATATGTGTATAAGTATTATGGTATGTGGCTATGTTGCTTTAAAGGGATAGTAATACTTCGTTTTAACTTTATTTTATTTTGTAGGCATTAAAAAAACATGAAGAATGATATAAGTCTTATCTCTCAAACCTTTATGGTTTATGAGATATTCACAAAGTATCCCCCCCCTGTTCAACCAGATCAGAAGGGAGGTGCCCAGGTAGACTGCAGAGAGGGACAATCTTCAATTAAGATAAGGGAAAAAGCTGAAAAACTTGTCAAGGGGGGAAGGGCTTTCATTGTTTTCATACAAAGAAAATTGTCCCCTTCTGTTATCTGTCTGGTCATACAACCTGATCTACATCTGAGAAGAGATGGCTTACACTAGGAAAAGGGGCAGGGAGGGGAACTATGCTTGTGAATATCTCATAAACCATAAAGGATTGAGAGATAAGACTTATATCATTCTTCATGTTTTTTTAATGCCTACAAAATAAAATAAAGTTAAAACAAAGTATTACTATCCCTTTAAGAAGCTTAGCTTAGCTCAGTAATATATTCATACTCAATGGTGTCATGTGACAAAACTGGTTTAGATGGGTTGTTCAGAGTTGTCTGGAAGCTGCATACAAGTAAAAGCTGAGATAAGAAGACTTGAGTATCTGTGTTTATTATTATATTACAACCCAAAAAGCACATCATCTTGTTGCTGTGCTCAGTCTTGCCATGGTGCATGACTTTTGAAATTAAATTGTATTCAAAAACCTCACCTTGTTAGCTGACTTTGGCTGTTCCTCACCCAGGCAAATGGTGGTCACGCAAAATATTGATTTGATTTAGATGTTTCTTCTGTTCACTCACTATGCACTTTGTTAATTGACAAATATAAACTATTATCATGTCTGTTTTTGAAAGCATTCTTACTTTACAGCATTTCATCACACCTGCCTAAAACTTTTGCACAGTACTATATATATATAATATTGTTGGGCTTTTCCTGTTGATTAAAGCAAGGGTACTTCCGCTGAGACATGCATACGTCCATCTTTCAGAGTAATTACAGTGTAAACTCTTGCTTTTAGATTAACAGTGCCCTCTAGAGGTCATATTCCAATTACATATGCTGTTGCATTCTATGAGAAAAAGAAATAACTGGCAAACAGTTCTCTATAGAATGTGATAGCAACTGCTGAGTCATGCTGTTAGTTCCTGATAATTTGAGCTGTCATATCTTTTGCAAAAGCCAACTGATTGCAATGGGAGTGCCCTTGTTTTACTCAGAAGGAAAAGATCTATTACATATATGTTTCCATAAAAAAAGTTTACTGTTCCTGTAATATTAACCCTTTAACCCTTTGAGAGCCAGAGGGGTACAGAACGCATTGCTTTGCAATGCTTTCCATACCCCTCTGGCACTCAAAGGGTTAAGGACCAGAGGGGTGTGCAATGCATTGTTTCACAGCTGTCCTTTAACCCTGTGAGTGCCAAAAGGGAATGCCACTCATTGCAAAGCAATGTGTTGCATACCCCTCTGGCACTCAAAGGGTTAAGGGTTACATAGGCTTGAACACTCTGTCTGCTTCAGAGTGATATAATCATACAAATTGCCAGCAACTGTCATGTCTGCCTCCATGGACCTGACATATAGGACTGATTAAATATGTTATTTATAGAGGAAAAAGCACAAAAACAAAATCCATAGTGGCCATTTGGATTTCCTGGTCATAATAAGTGGGTTGTTATTATTATGAGATGGTAGTTCTCATTTGAATGCAAAAGAGTTGTTCTGTGTATTGATTCGCATTTGCAATGAGTTGCATACCACTCAGTCACACAAAGGGTTAAGGTGATTAATGTGACACTGAAATCCATGATCATTTTAATTTGTTTCTTATTAAGAAAGATCCCAGACTGAATGCTGCACAGTAGCTTCACACACTACAATTTGGATATGGAATAATTTTGTAGTCAGAGGTGAGAAGATGAGATTTTTCATCCTCCAAACTAGAATAAATCTTGATAATGATATCACCTACTGTACATTATTTCTTTTTGCAGGGTTATGTGATATTAATGTTGGATATAGATATACTTTTTCCTCATATTATTAAATATTCCTTTGGAAGAGAGGAACATATTAAATATATATATCTAGTATGTTAACATGATTGATGGTTGTGTTTGCAATGCATCTATTTGTGCATTATAATGTATCTAATAAAGCTTTAAATATTTGCCCACTGTTGTATTGAAATAGTTGTGTTATGTTGCATTTTGTTATAAATGTAACATTTATAGAGGCTGATTTAATATGATGAACTGGAGACATTCTGAAGTAAAACAACTGTACCATGAGGACAAATACAAATTCCTATTAGGCCTATTGATTTAACCCTTTGAGGGTCAGAGAGGTATGCAAAGCAATGTGTTGCATTGCATACCCCTCTGGCCCTCAAAGGGATAAACGGGGATGTTAACCCATTGAATGCTAGAAAGATCCCCAACACCTCTCTACCATCTAGGGGTTAAAAGCCCCATTTAACTTAAAGTGATAGTAATGTTTCATAAAAAAAGCAATTCTGATTAATCTTCATAGTATTTGGGTCATGGAGAGTGTTATTTCAATACTGTCAGAGCTGTATTTCAAGAGTAATTGAATGAAAAAATATCCCCTTCCAACCCCTTTTACCTAGTATAAGCCACCTCCCCTCAGATGTGGAATCTGGTCTATTGACCAGACAGATCTCAGCGAGGGACAATCTTTTTACTGTGAGCATAAGGAAAACCCTGCCTCCCTGACAGGTTATTCAGGTTTTTCCTCATGCTCACTGAAGATTGTCCCTTGCTGAGATCCATCCGGACAGTCTTGCTGCTCTGAGGTGAGCAGTGTTACATCAGTAAAAGGGGCGGGAGGGGTATACAATTACTCTTGAATTACAACTTGGACAGTACTGAAATAAAGCTCTCCACAGCCCAAATACTATGAAGATTAATCGAAGCTGCTTTTTTTGTGAAACATTACTATCCCTTTTATGTATTTCTTATTTTTCAATTGTTTGTTCCAGAATTGATCAAGTTCTTATTAAGGCCACATGACAACTTTATCAAGGGTTCTTCTATAGATGTATGTGGCCTAGATTATATTACAATTGATGAGTTATCAGTGGTTTTATAAAACAAATTCCTGTTGAAATCTAAGGAGATATTTTGTAAATAAAACCATTGATGAAGTGGTAAAAGGAAACAATATTTTTATTGCAAATGTTTGGCACAAACTAAATGTTTATTAAATATGTTTTGCAATATATGAATACATGGGGGCAATTTTTCTATGCACTGGAGGCATATTATAAACGACATAACCCGCACATCTGTGCATTGCACTGCAATGCTTTGCATGCCCCTCTGGAACTCAAGGGGTTAAACTATGCATAGATGTACAGGTTATTTTCAAGAAACATCTATTTATGTTTTTTTTTTTGTTTTTTTTTTACAGCTACAAGAAAAGAAGACGGTGGAAGTAAGAAGAAAGAAGAGAAAGAAGGGAGATAGAAGGAGAAGGACGGTGGATGACAGGTAAGTATAACACAGATAAGTTAACAATCGGTGCTTGACAGTGTGTCAGGCACCAACCATATTTCCTTTGATGTTCCATTATTTTTGCAATTAAAGGCATTTTGGGAACTTAAAGGGATAGTAATACTTCTTTTTAACTTTATTTTATTTTGTAGGCATTAAAAAAACATGAAGAATGATACAAGTCTTATCTCTCAAACCTTTATGGTTTATGATATATTCACAAGCAAAGTTTCCCCTCCCGCCCCTTTTACTTAGTGTAAGCCATCTCTTCTCAGATGTGGAATGCAGTCCATAGACCAGACAGATAACAGAAGGGGACATTCTTATTCCTATGAGAACAATGAAAGCCCCTGCCCCCTTGACATGCTTTTCAGGTTTTTCCCTTATCTTAATTGAAGATTGTCCCTCTCTGTAGTCTACCTGGGCACCTCCCTTCTGCTGTAGCTGAACAGTGTGACATCAGTAAAAGGGGCGGGAGGGGGACACTTTGTCATTGAATTACTCTGGAACTACAACTCTGACAGAATTGAAATAACACTCTCCAAAGTCCAAATACTATGATGATTAATTAGAGCTGCTTTTATTGCGAAACATTACTATCCCTTTAATGCACAAAGTGGACATATGGCCACAAGACCTTTTCTGTGGCCTAACGTCTCTTGTGCTTTCAGCTGGTACGGCAATTGAATCACTCGTTAGCACCTTTTGCTAAAGGGACGTTATCCAATTTTGCACTACCACCTGTTTTACCTGGTGAACAACCTGGTCAACAACACCACAGTGCTGTTGCTTTCAAGCAGAGCTAGCAGCAGCAGGCGGCTAAAGAAGAGGACTGTCAGTAGTACTAGTACTAGTAATCAATGTCATAGTCAAACTCAGCAGCAGCACTCCAAACCAAAAAATAGAAAAAAGAAGGGAAGTGCAGGTCATTCTACCTCAACTAGCAGGATGGAGAGGTTCAGGTCCTCCTCTGAGACCATGAAGCATCCGGCATCTGTTTCTCGTCAGCTGTTTCATGATGATCCCCCCCAGAACCACCTGCACAATGACTAGTGCCACTGCCAGTTTTGTCACCACCTCCGCTACAGCCAGTTTTATAAACTAGGGGACACCTAGCGTGTTTAACACTACTGGTTGGAAACTGCAGGCAGTATCAACGTGGGATTTGTATAACGAATGTCCGTGTAAGCAGCCCAAAAGGGAATTATTGCAGTATTTGGAGAAAATTTCTCCTGCCACCCCTGTCACTGCCACTGAGAGTATATCTTCTCCAAAAAGGTTATTGAGGGAGATAGTTTATCATTTCCTGGTAGCCACCAGGCAGAAAAGGGAATTCAGCAGTTCTCCCCAAAATCTGCTGATGATGATTTTTCTTCCTGTCGAAACCTACAAGAGGTAGTAGAATATGAGGGACCAAGACCTCCTAAGATTGATTTTTTCACCTGAGCTTGATTTTTCCCCTGCTGCCCATAGTACTTCTCCTGTTTCTCCCCCTACAATTGTGTCTTCTATTGAAAACTCAACACCTGCCTCTCCAGTTCCAATTGAGTCTCACAGGCAGGTAGTAGCTGCTAGTGTCTCTGCCACCACTGTTACTCCACTATCCTCCTCCAATCTTAGTCCCAACATCCCTGCTGCCACCTTTAGGTCTACTAGTACCCCTGTAAAGGTATGTAGAACAAAAAAGCATAGTGAGGCTGCCCCAACATGTGAAGATAAAGAAAGTGTCACCTCAGTTTCTTCTTCTCCACCACCTTCCATTTCAACTGGCAGAGCATTTTATGACACTTGGCGATGGCCGGCTAGTGAAATGTAAATTGTGTGGCAGGGAAGTCAGCCATGGGAGGGTGTTGGGTCATCTAACCACCTCCGGCATGAGCCAACACCTGAACAACTACCACAAGTCAGTGTTGATAAGTGCAGAAAGTGGCACTACTACATATACCAGTGTCACACTCACCAGCAGTAGGCAGGAGAAAGGACAGGAGGGTCATGCCACATCTGGTCCTAGTAAGAGCAGACAGTCACAGCCCATCCCAAAATCAATACAGGCCACACTGGAAGATTTTGGTGGGTTTCATTCAAAGGGGATGTGCAGACAGCAGTCCCGAAAAATTACACTCCCCACTGCACAGCTCATAGCCGTTGGGGCTGCTTGGTGGACAGGGAGCCCTTCCAGCAACTTAT
The DNA here is from genome assembly GCA_037306005.1 of Rhinophrynus dorsalis. Classification (NCBI taxonomy): domain Eukaryota; kingdom Metazoa; phylum Chordata; class Amphibia; order Anura; family Rhinophrynidae; genus Rhinophrynus; species Rhinophrynus dorsalis. Next base: position 311,205,593 of record CM074722.1, read on the forward strand.
GGAGGCTGTTGCACACCAATATAAAATTCCATCCCGCACCACGTTTAGTTGAACTATAGTGCCCTCACTGAACCGGTCATGCGTTGTGGCTTTTGAAGGACCTGCTAGGAAAGGCTGGTGACCAGTCAGTGCACTTTACCAGTGACTTACAGAGTGCTCCAAGTGGCCAGCATGCCTTCCTGTCATTGACGGAGTATTGGTGGCAACCCAATGTGTTGCAAGACGCATTATTACCTATACCAACAACAAGTTCAGGTGCGGTAGCCAAGAAGGGGCCTTGGCTCTTGGAACTCAAACAAAAAGAGAGCATGTCTCAATACAGGGGGAAGTATTTGACAGAGAGAGAGAGAGCACTTGTATGGATGGGCACTCCAATACAAAAAATGAAAATGATTCCTTAATACCTCTGTGCTATGTCCTAATAAAATTTATAACAATGGCTATGGTTAACTTGACCAACAAGGACAAAAAGCACTCAAAGGACTTAATTATCAGAAAATAATGTGGGCTTATTTGCTCAGATAAACCCAAATTTCTTCAATATATATTCAAACCCATATTTAAACTTAGATCTTTCTTTCACTTTCTACTGTCTGTCATCTCCACTATAGTAATCACCGCCCTAATCAGCTCTTCCTCCGACTTTCTCCACTCTCACTCTTTTGTTCTCTCCCCAATACTTTGTTGACTTTCACTCTTTTTACTCTCACCTACACTCATCGCCTCTTCAACTTCTCACTTCCAAGTCTTAGTCCTCTTCTGACTCCCAGCATTTGCTCCACTATCATGCTTACTAACTTACTCCGGTATTACTGTTGTGTCTTCCATCATCCTCAACTCACATCATATACATATTTGTCACAGTCATCAGACTTGGCCGCTCTCACTATTGCCTTCTAGGAAAAAAATATGCACACCGCATTCCTGCCTACCGGAGATCAGAAGCTCAACCCTCCCTCACTTCCAGCGTCTATTCTTCACACACAGCCTGCAGTGCTGCCTCCTCAGATACTCACAGCTGCTGTGGGTCAGTGTGTCCTTGGGAAGGGGGTGAGCCACAGGCTGTTCAATGTTAGTGGTCTAGCATTCAACTAAATACCCTGTTTAGTTTATAGGCTCACTTTGCTTCCATCCACAGCTTTTTACTGTGAACATGCCTGAACCCTCAAAGCCGTGCCAATATTTCTAGTGTGTGTGTGTGTGTGTGTATATATATATATATATATATATATATATATATATATATATATATATATACAGTATATACAATTTATAGATAAATGTAGATGAAGAAATGTGCTTGGGCCTTTGTCAAAAAGGTATTATTTAACACTGAGATAAATCAATTTAGTAAAGATATTGTATGTATCAGCTCACTCAGACCACTATGAGTTAGTGTTTCCTATAGAGTATGAGTATTCTTTAACTGACTAGTAATATACATGAGTGAGTGTTTCCTATAGTGTATGAGTATTCTTTAACTGACTAGTAATATACACTGCGAGAAAGGGAAAGATGTTAGTTGTGAGTGACAATGATTCAGTTATGTCTGGCTGTCTGATCACACACTGTGAATTGATAGACCTCTCTGCCGGAAGAGGGAAACATTGTATCAGCATTGTGCTTACTGTTCCTTTGCAGAGAAAGCCAAAAGTGATTATTATTTTTGTCGAGCAATACTGCTGTATGTGTACAGCCAAGCTGACCTGAAGGCCAGGAAATGTCAGTCCATATTTTGACCACCTCTACCATTGTTAGTGCAGGTCTAATCGAAAACGAGATTAGGGGACAAAGTACTGATTTCCATATTAGTCTGGTGCAAAACAGGTTGGTAATACTTTTTATTGGACCAACAAAAATGAATTACAGTTATTCAAACTGAAACACAATCCATTCTTTTTCTTTAAGAAAAAGAAGATAATGCAATCAAGCAACACTTTCTCCACTGCTTTTAACATTTATTTCGCTGTTGCAATTATACTTAAGCTGAAGCCAGAAAGTCACACTGCTAACAGTCCTGGGGGAAATGCTACAACAAATAAACTCATGCATCCTATTACAGGAACCATCATGGGTTGGATAACACTTCCTTCATTTTATTGATTCAGTTGAGAAGATGTCATGAGTAAATGTATACAAAGCAGTACCTGAATTTGAAACCAGACTAAGGGCTCGATCCAATAGATGTCAAGTATAGTAAGCCATCCAATTGCCTGTGCTGTGACAAACTACTGAATGGGAAAAAAAGCACGCTAGGCAATCATTTTTGCTGTCACTGGAAAACATTAAAAAAGAGTTTGAATTTCCAATTCATTTTCATGCTTTGGGCAGTAATATGCATTAAAGGACCCCATTTATCACCAAAAATCTGCACCAACTATTTTTGTTGTAGAGTCCCCTAACGCATGTTTTAAACTACAGACGCTGGAATTGAAGCGGAAAAACCCCTAAAAATAAACCTGTGACCAGTGGATGTATTGATATGGGGCCCTAAGCCCCATATCAATACATCCAAAGTACTGAAAATATGTGTGTAATGTTAGAAAAAATTAACTCTAGGAGTGCCACTGGGGTATGCTATTCATTGCAGAGTGTTGCCTACTCACTGGCACTCACATGATAAATATGCCTAAAGTTAACAACAGTCCATGAAAATAAACAATTATCTATAATCCTGATTCTTCTTATCGTCTGTCTTCTCATCTTCTTTGTCCCAAATACAATGTTACTGTAAATAAAATAGTCCAAATTATAGATACCCCCCCACAAAATATGCAGACCTTAACCTTTTGAGTGCAGGAGGGGTAAGTAACGCATTGCAGAGAAATGTGTTGCATACTGCTCTGATATTCCAAGGGTTAAATGTATGCTGGCACTCCAATAGAATTACATACCCTTCTGGCACTCAAAGGGATAAGGCCTGCATATCTTTGGGGAGGCCTCTATAGTTTGTTTTTGTTTTTTATTTTAAGTACCATTATATTTGGGACAAAGAAGAAGAAGAGAAAACAGAAGATAAGAAGAAGAATGAAGATGAGAAGAAAGAAGAAGATGGAAAATAGAAGATTAAAGAAGAAGACTCACAGTGGATGACAGATAAGTGTTTTAGCTCTGGGCTATGGGTTTTAGGATAGTGTTAGGGCTAGTAGTGTTTCACTTTCTTGTTAGGGGTAGTGTAATGTTAATGTCTGGGAGGGTGACTGTGTTTTAACTGAGGCACGTTGTTTGACAGTATGTCAAACACCGAGTATTAGCCATTTTCCTTTCCTTTCCCATTTCTCACATTATTTAGCGTGAGTTTTTTGGGGAAAAAACACATCAGACTTTGTGCCAGAAGTCAAGTTTTCTAGACCAACTTTCATTGTGGTTTCTGTTAGTAGGGCAATTGGATACCTATGGTAACACAGTGAGTATACCACTTGGTACCCATTTTTGCCCTGCCGACAGTTTTACTGGCAACAACTGGATTGAGCCCTAAGATTTCTATTTAATAGAAAAAAAAAAAACTTGGAGCAATTCTGGTGAAAATCCACTGAAAATACAGTTTTCAATTGATTTAAATGGGGCTTTTTACCCCTTGAGTGGCAGGGAGATAACCAATGCATTGCAGCACAGTGGGTTGAATATCTCTCTGGTACTCAAAAAGTTTAACCAACTGAATGCTGGAGAGCTCTCTCCAACACATTTAAACCATTTTTCTTTTTGAACATAACACCCTTAAGGTCATTTAGGAGAAATTCTGAGGAAAACCATATGCAGTATAAGGGACAAATAAGAAAATTCACAAAGGTTTGATTTAAAATTGAGATATTTAACCCCATGAATACTAAGAGAAGTTTCCATCTCATTGCTTTGAATTGCATTGGTGACCTCTAGTGTTGAGCGAGCATGCTCGGCCGATGCTCGGATCGGCTCGAGCATCGCTCTGCTCGGCACATGGCGGTACTCGTACGAGTACCGCATGTGCTCGCCCGCCATGTTCGGGTCTCCTCCCCGCACGTTTTGCGGCTGCTGCGCAGCCAATAAACGTGCAGGGAGGCTCTGACATCGGTGTAATGCCAGCAGCCATGTTGGCTGCTGGCATTACACTGATTGGCTGGCCAGAACCCGTGGTCAGGTGCTGTATAGCACCTGACCATCGAGTTCGGCTCAGTCTGAGCCAGGGAGAGCTGAGGATAGGAAGGGAAAGGCAGTGTAGGGAGGAAAAAAACAAAAATTGTGAAAAAAAAAGAACCAAAAGTCCTTTTTAGGACTACTGTGTGTGGGGGCAGCAGGTTATTTGGTGTGGGGGGAAAAAAAAAAAAAAAAAAAAAATATATATATATATTCTGTTTAGTGTGCAAAGTTGCAGATTAGAGCACATTCTGTTTAGTGTGCACAGTTGCAGATTAGAGCACATTCTGTTTAGTGTGCACAGTTGCAGATTAGAGCACATTCTGTTTAGTGTGCAAAGTTGCAGATTAGAGCACATTCTGTTTAGTGTGCAAAGTTGCAGATTAGAGCACATTCTGTTTAGTGTGCAAAGTTGCAGATTAGAGCACATTCTGTTAAGTCTTCAAACTAAAATATCAAAGTCACATATTCCATTCAGTGTGCTTCGCCGCAGTTTAGCAGCCTATTCTGTGTACTGTGCAGAGTTGCAGAATAGGAAGAAATACTGTTAAGTCTTCAAACTAAAATATCAAAGTCACATATTCCATTCAGTGTGCTTCGCCGCAGTTTAGCAGCCTATTCTGTGTACTGTGCAGAGTTGCAGAATAGGAAGAAATACTGTTAAGTCTTCAAACTAAAATATCAAAGTCACATATTCCATTCAGTGTGCTTCGCCGCAGTTTAGCAGCACATTCTGTGTACTGTGCAGAGTTGCAGAATAGGAAGAAATACTGTTAAGTCTTCAAACTAAAATATCAAAGTCACATATTCCATTCAGTGTGCTTCGCCGCAGTTTAGCAGCCTATTCTGTGTACTGTGCAGAGTTGCAGAATAGGAAGAAATACTGTTAAGTCTTCAAACTAAAATATCAAAGTCACATATTCCATTCAGTGTGCTTCGCCGCAGTGTAGCAGCACATTCTGTGTACTGTGCAGAGTTGCAGAATAGGAAGAAATACTGTTAAGTCTTCAAACTAAAATATCAAAGTCACATATTCCATTCAGTGTGCTTCGCCGCAGTGTAGCAGCACATTCTGTGTACTGTGCAGAGTTGCAGAATAGGAAGAAATACTGTTAAGTCTTCAAACTAAAATATCAAAGTCACATATTCCATTCAGTGTGTTTCACCGCAGTTTAGCAGCCTTTTCTGTGTACTCTGCAGAGTTGCAGAATAATAAGAAATACTGTTAAGTTTTCAAACTCAAATATTAAAGTCACATATTCCATTCAGTGTGTTTCACCGCCGTTTAACAGCCTATTCTGTGTACTCTGTACAGTTGCAGAATAATAAGAAATACTGTTAAGTTTTCAAACTCAAATATTAAAGTCACATATTCCATTCAGTGTGTTTCACCGCCGTTTAACAGCCTATTCTGTGTACTCTGTACAGTTGCAGAATAATAAGAAATACTGTTAAGTCTTCAAACTCAAATATTAAAGTCACATATTCCATTCAGTGTGTTTCACCGCCGTTTAACAGCCTATTCTGTGTACTCTGTACAGTTGCAGAATAATAAGAAATACTGTTAAGTCTTCAAACTCAAATATTAAAGTCACATATTCCATTCAGTGTGTTTCAACGCCGTTTAACAGCCTATTCTGTGTACTCTGTACAGTTGCAGAATTATAAGAAATACTGTTAAGTTTTCAAACTCAAATATTAAAGTCACATATTCCATTCAGTGTGTTTCAACGCCGTTTAACAGCCTATTCTGTGTACTCTGTACAGTTGCAGAATTATAAGAAATACTGTTAAGTTTTCAAACTCAAATATTAAAGTCACATATTCCATTCAGTGTGTTTCAACGCCGTTTAACAGCCTATTCTGTGTACTCTGTACAGTTGCAGAATAATAAGAAATACTGTTAAGTTTTCAAACTCAAATATTAAAGTCACATATTCCATTCAGTGTGTTTCAACGCCGTTTAACAGCCTATTCTGTGTACTCTGTACAGTTGCAGAATTATAAGAAATACTGTTAAGTCTTCAAACTCAAATATTAAAGTCACATATTCCATTCAGTGTGTTTCAACGCCGTTTAACAGCCTATTCTGTGTACTCTGTACAGTTGCAGAATTATAAGAAATACTGTTAAGTCTTCAAACTCAAATATTAAAGTCACATATTCCATTCAATGTGTGTCACCGCCGTTTAGCAGCCTATTCTGTGTACTCTGCACAGTTGCAGAATAGGAAGAAATACTGTTAAGTTTTCAAACTAAAATATCTAAGTCACATATTATATTCAGTGTGTGTCACCGCCGTTTAGCAGCCTATTCTGTGTACTCTGCACAGTTGCAGAATTATAAGAAATACTGTTAAGTTTTCAAACTCAAATATTAAAGTCACATATTCCATTCAGTGTGTTTCAACGCCGTTTAACAGCCTATTCTGTGTACTGTGCAGAGTTGCAGAATAGGAAGAAATACTGTTAAGTCTTCAAACTAAAATATCAAAGTCACATATTCCATTCAGTGTGTTTCACTGCAGTTTAGCAGCCTTTTCTGTGTACTCTGCAGAGTTGCAGAATAATAAGAAATACTGTTAAGTTTTCAAACTCAAATATTAAAGTCACATATTCTGTGTAAGATGAAGAAGGCGGGTAAAAAGGGACGGGGAAGTGGACGTGATCCTGAAAGTTCAGGGCGCGGGTCAGGACGCGGAGAAACTGTGCCTGGTGCCAGAGCACAAGAAAGAAAGACATCCACCATACCTAGCTTCATGTCTGATTTCACAGGGCGTCGCAGGACATCACTCTCGAGGTCCGACCAGTGCGAACAGGTGGTCGGTTGGATGACAGCTGATACTGCTTCCAGTCGGTTAAGCACCACCCTGTCTTCCACCAAGTCCACTCTCAGTAGCCAAGACTCTGGTCAACATAATCCTCACTCTGATCATCCTTCCTCCCACCATGGACGGTCTGGTCAAAGAAGTGATCCCACACTGGGATATAGTGATGAGCTCGTCTCATCACCAATCCTTCATTTGACCCTCTCTCCAAGCACGCTTGCAGAGGAACATGACATCTTGTGCCCTGATTCACAACCTCTAGAGGCTACCCAATCACAAGAAGATGACAGATGTGAACGGCATTTAAGGTCAAAGGAAGTAGTGGATGATGATGATGATGATGATGAGACACAGTTGCCATTAAATCAACCACTATTTCCGTCTCAAGACCTTGTTGAGGAGAATGTTATACAGTTGTCAATGACTGAGTATGTGGTGGGATCAAGACTTGAGGAGGATGATCAGAGTGAGGAAGTGGAGGAGGACTTGGTGGACGATGAGGTGACTGACCCCACCTGGGAAGGTGTAGAGCCGAGCGATGACAGCAGTCCTGAGGGTGAGCCATCGGCAGCACCGCAACAGGCTGGAAGAGGCAATGGTGTGGCTACAGAAAGAAGGCGGACCGCACCAAACCGGCCCGCAAATGTTCCACGGAGCACCCCCTTGCGTAAATCTACCTTGCCAAAGGGTAGGTGTTCCGCGGTATGGCGTTTTTTTAAGGAAAGTGCGGACAACAAAAGAATTGTAGTTTGCAACCTGTGCCACACCAGAATGAGCCGAGGCATGAACACTAGAAACCTCACCACCACCAGCATGATCCGACACATGGCATCCAAGCACCGTAGTAAGTGGGAGGAACGCCTGGATCGCCCACCTGTGTCTGCAGGCCACACCACTGCCTCCTCTTCCCCTGTTTTCGGTGCCGGCCAATCGCCTGTCGAAGGCGCAGGCCCGCATACCTCCCGCCCTGCACCTGTAGCATCTGAAGCACCATCAGCGACCACATCCACTTCCCTGTCCCAGCACAGCGTCCAAATGTCGTTACCCCAGGCATTTGAGCGCAAGAGAAAGTACCCAGCCACCCACCCACAGGCCATAGCACTAACCTCACACCTTTCAAAATTACTGGCCATCGAAATGCTGCCATTTAGGCTTGTGGACACTGAGTCCTTCCGCAGCCTGATGGCAGCAGCTGTCCCTCGGTACGCGGTCCCCAGCCGCCACTACTTTTCCCGGTGTGCCATCCCCGCATTACACCACCATGTGTCCCGTAACATCACCCGTGCCCTGACCAACGCAGTTACTGGGAAGGTCCACTTAACGACTGACACATGGACAAGTGCTTGTGGCCAGGGACGCTACATTTCCCTGACGGCACACTGGGTGAATGTCGTGGAGGCTGGGAGCGACTCGGACCCTGGGATGGCACGGGTGCTACCCACGCCGAGGATTGCGGGCCCTACCTCCATCAGGGTTTCCACCAGCACCTACGTTATTGGCTCCTCCTCCTCCGTTTCCACCTCCGAATTCTCTACACACACCGCCACTCCCCCATCAGCCAGTAGCTGGAAGCAGTGTAGCACTGCAGTGGGGAAGCGTCAACAGGCCGTGCTGAAGCTGATCTGCCTTGGGGACAAACAGCACACGGCCTCAGAGCTGTTGCAGGGGATTAGTCACCAGACCGAGCAGTGGCTCTCGCCACTCAACCTGCAAGCAGGCATGGTTGTGTGTGATAATGGGCGTAACTTGGTGGCGGCTTTGGAGCTCGGCAAGCTCACACACGTACCATGCCTAGCGCATGTATTTAATTTAGTGGTGCAGCGATTTCTAAAAACCTACCCCAATGTGCATGATCTCTTGACCAAGGTGCGCCGCGTGTGTGCACATTTCCGTAAGTCATCAACAGCTTCAGCCGGCCTGTTGAAGCTGCAGCAGCGCTTACAATTGCCAGCTCACCGGCTGCTGTGTGACGTGAGCACGCGCTGGAACTCCACCTTCCACATGTTGGCCCGGCTTTGTGAGCAGCAGAGGGCAGTAGTGGAGTACCAGCTGTTACACGGTCGTCGCCTCTCCGTTCAACTTCCTGTAATCAGAAGTGAGGAGTGGGAATGGATGTCAGACCTCTGCGAGGTTTTACGCAATTTTGAGGAATCGACACAGATGGTGAGCGGCGATAACGCTATTATCAGTGTAACCATCCCACTTCTGTGTCTACTGAAACGCTCGCTGCTCACAATTAAAACCGACGCTTTGCATGTGGAAGAGGTGGAAATGGGGGAGGAAGAGCTTACACAAGGTGATAGCCAGAGCACCCTCACTTCGTCTTCTCAGCGACAATTGGAGGAGGCGGAGGAGGAGGAGGAGGAGGAGGAGGAAGACACGGTTGCCTCCGCTACAGAGGGTAGCCATGGAACTTTAGTTCCATCTCTTCAGCGTGGGTGGGCAGAAGAGGAGGAAGAGGATGAGGATATTGAGAGTCAGCCTCCTGGTGAGGACAGCGAAATCTTGACTGTTGGTACTCTGGCACACATGGCTGACTTTATGTTAGGCTGCCTTTCCCGTGACCCACGCGTTGTACGCATTTTAGACAACACGGATTACTGGGTGTTCACCCTTCTGGACCCCCGCTACAAAGAGAATGTCTCATCTCTCATTCCTCCGGTGGAGAGGACAAGCAAAATGGTGCAATACCAGAAGGTTCTTGTTGAAAAATTGCTCCAAAATTTTCCATCTGACAACGCTGGCGGCAGAGTACGTGCTACCTTGGCCAACAGAGAAGGGGAGAAAAGGGGAGCACACAGCAGTTCCGAGAAAGGCAGGGCAACACTCTCCAAGGCGTGGGACACCTTCATGACACCCCGCCAGCACCCTCACCCTGATGCGCAGCCTAGTGTCACAAGGAGGGAAAAGTTTTGGAAGATGGTGAAGGAGTACGTAGCAGACCGTGTCAGCGTCCTCAATGATCCCTCTGTGCCTTACAACTACTGGGTGTCCAAGCTGGACACGTGGTATGAACTGGCACTCTACGCCTTGGAGGTGCTGGCCTGCCCTGCCGCCAGCGTTCTGTCTGAGCGGGTATTTAGTGCTGCTGGTGGCATCATAACAGATAAGCGTATCCGCCTTTCCACCGACAATGCTGATAGGTTGACACTTATAAAAATGAACAAGGCCTGGATTTCCCCTGACTTCTCCACTCCACTGGAGGAAAGCCCCGGGGGAACATAAACTCACTTTATATATGTTATTTACAATGATGGGAATACTCTGTATTCCCATTCACCCCTTCCACCCAAAAAACGGGTATATGGTTGACTCTTAATCTTCTCATCCTCCTCCTCCTCTTCCATATGCCCTGTGCTATAATTTTTATATAGGGCCAGCTCACCAGCGTGCCCTGGGATATAATTTTTATATAGGGCCAGCTCACCAGCGGGCCCTGTGATATAATTTTTATATAGGGCCAGCTCACCAGCGGGCCCTGTTTGCCAATTTTTATATAGGTCAGCTCACCAGCGGGCCTTCTCATATAATGTTTTATTGGGTCAGCTCTCTAGCGGGCCCTCTCATATAATGTTTTATAGCGTCAGCTCACTAGCGGGCCTTCGCATATAATGTTTAGGATGGTCAGCTCTGCAGCAGACCCTCACCCATAATGTTTTAGATGGTCAGCTCAGCGCACGTTTCCATCTTAATCATGGCCTCAGTTCTGAAAATCAAGGAAATTTTTGGGAGAATTTGCCTCTGCGCACGTTTCCCTCTTAATCATGGCCTCAGTTCTGAAAATCAAGGAAATTTTTGGGAGAATTTGCCTCTGCGCACGTTTCCCTCTTAATCATGGCCTCAGTTCTGAAAATCAAGGAAATTTTTGGGAGAATTTGCCTCTGCGCACGTTTCCCTCTTAATCATGGCCTCAGTTCTGAAAATCAAGGAAATTTTTGGGATAATTTGCAGATGATATACAAGTAAATATACAGCAAATATTGTTTGGTAACAATTTTTCGCCTAAAGTCGTTTTTATTTTCCTTTTTGTGTGTTTTATGGTCAGTCTGTAAAAATGGCGTACTACGGGCGAAAGATCGTTCCCAGCAGCGATGTTGGAGTCCAAGGTGCATCCAGACATCCTCCCTATGCTGTCCCTGAACCATTTCTGTAGTGTTTCCATCTTTTTCTGCCCTTTTCCTATGGACCAGGCACCCTCCCCTCATCAGAGCAGGGGGTGCCTGGTGTAATGCTCGAGTCCTCCCATTGACTTCAATGGGGCTCGGGTGCTCGGCCGAGCACTCGAGCCTCAGGGGGTGCTCGGTCAGAGCACCCGAACATCCGAGCATTGGGGTGCTCGCTCATCACTAGTGACCTCGCTATGATTGAAGATGTTAAAAATACCATATAATTCAACATGAGTTGTATATTTGTTCCCTAGAATAGATCCACTTTAGTGTATGGCCTTAAGAGAACTAAGCCCAATGAAAAGTGTAGGCATTCTAGAGCACATTTCCCCATAAAATAAAATATCCTATTGCTTTAACTTTAACTCCTTGAATGCTAGAGATGAATGCCTGTGAACCTTCTTGTCTGCAGTCCCCAGAGAACAAAGAGGTGCTGGGGGATAGGTGTGTCCAAACGACAAGATCTATGTCATGATATGGGCAGGCTACAGAAGGGTGGGTGGGACTAGGAGGAGGAAAGATCAGATTTAAAAAATGGGTAGGAAGTGAGTGTAACAGGTAAGACGTGGGCAGAACTGATGTGAAAGTGGCTGGACTTATTCAGGAAACTCACCAAGCTGGAGAGTAAGTCTTTGCCATTGGGATTCAGTAAATGACTCCAAAGAGAGAACTCCAAAGCATTAAAAGCCCTATATAAAATCAATGGGAATTTGTATTTGTTCCTTACGATACAGATGAATTGCCCCAGTATCCCTCCATGACCTTATATCTTAAGGACTTCATGGCAATATCTGTGTGATTAGAAAGACACACGATAGTCAACAATAGGCAGAGGGGAAATAATTCAGAAGCAATTTAAAAATAGTAGTCAGTACTCAAGGAATTCAATAACATAGAAACATAGAATTTGATGACAGATAAGAACCATTCGGCCCATCTAGTCTGCCCGTTTTCCTACTGTAAAAACCTCAAACCTTATTTGGTTCTTGGTCTTTTCTTAGGTTAAGGATAGCCATATGCCTATCCCGTAAATTCTGTCACTGTAGTAACTTCTTCCACTTCTGCTGGTAGGCTATTCCACATATCTACTACCCTCTCAGCAAATTAAAACTTTCTCACATTACATCTAAATCTGCGTCCCTCTAGTTTTAGACTATGGCCTCTTGTCCTAACATTTTTACTTCTTTGAAATGTACTTCCCTCCTACATATTGTTGAATCCCTTCATGTATTTGAATGTTTCTATCATATCCCCTCTTAATATAGTGTTATCAAGGCAGAGTTGAATAGTGTTATCAATAAAGACATATAAAAGTCAGAAAGTCAGTTTCATTTTTTGCTAAAAGCAGAGCACATTTAAACCTATCACACTACTAAAGATTTTAAGAGTCTATAGCTCATCTGTTTAAAATGCTGATTTAAATAACGATACAAACACTGCCTTCTCCAGCTGATCAAGGGCACAAAATGATAGACTGGGGACAAAATATTTCAAGTAATTTTACTCTTTTTTAACTCCCTGACAAGCAGTAAATTAAGGAGTCTTGTAAGCACAATACTGTAGTCATCCCATTCTATTGATCACATATAATTTACATCTTACAAAGATGTGAATTCTTGCATTCTCACTCCACAAGGAAAATCTCAATGATTTATTCATTTCAAATAAAAAATAGAAGGTAGATGAGAAGGATTACTTCACAGGCTACAGCTTTCTCAGGGCAGTAGTGCTAGGCTGTTCCTTCCCTCTGCCCGAAGGGCTTTGTGTGCAAGTCCCTCTAATTAACAAGGTGAACCATGCAGCAGTTCTCTAATTAGTGAACATGACAAGCCAATAGAAAGAGGCAGACAGTCCCGATGTACGGATTTTGGTCAACAAAAAAGGCATAGCAACACGCTGTTAGATTTTGTGTGAGATACAAAAACATTACAGTAAAGTATTGCATTAATATACTAGTCATTTCTTTTTTTCTTACTCTTTTATTGAAAGAGATAAATGCACAGAGTTTGATGTCATAAGAAGAACGGAAGCAATTCTAGGGCAAGCAAATATGGAACAATCATAAATAATAATTGTTTTAAATTGGTTTTTAACACATTGAATGCTAGAGAGGTCTACGCAATGCGTTTGAGACCTCTCTAGCATTCAAGGGGTTAAATGTCCTATTTTACATCAATGGAAATTTGGGGAATACTCATCTCTCCCCTACAGAGTAAATGGTTTGGTCCGGAATTGCTTTTTAGCATATCAGCATTATACACTGTAAAGCTAACACAGCATCCCTGAAAGAACGCCAGCAGCATTTCTATTGGCAATCCCAGTCATTCTGTATCTGTCAGCACTACAATTAAAACCCCCATTGTTAATCCACATAAACAGTTTGGAACCATTTCTATATGATATTCTGTTAGGATACAGCTGATGTGCTAAGAAGAATTGAAGACAACTGCTACATTTGGGACAAATACATGTTTAACTCTTTGAAAACTAGAGAGGCATTGTGGCATTGATTGAGATTGATGTACTTAAATAAAGGTACAATTTTGGAGAAAACCAACTGCATGACAGGGAACAAATAAAAATTCCCATTGATTTAATGCTGAATGTTAGAGATGTCTCAAGTGTATAGAGAGGCAATGGATAAAGGTCCATTTAAATCAAGTGGAATGTTTATTTTTCCACTGTTGTGTGATTGGTTTGCTCCAAAATGTCTCCAGTTCTTCTTAGGACCAGGGGCTGAGTACCACTAGAGTAGCAGGGCCCTGCTAACTGTAGGAACTCATTTTATGCTAGAAATTAAAGATTTTAGATTTTTTTTTAGTAGTTTGCAATTAGTTGTTGGCCCAAAAAATATTTTGCACCTGGGTTCTCAATCAACAGATCTGCCACTGCTTAGTAAATCAGTCTCATAGCAATACACAAGCAACGTTATTACAACTGAATTTAAGTTTCTTTCCTTGGGAGAAGGAGGTAGACAAGATGAATTTAGTTATGTATTACATTACATACAAAACTATATTACATATATTATCCAAGTGAACAGTACACTGTTCTCTATCAAACAAGAACTTTACTCCAAAATGGCTCTTAACTCTTTGAGTGCCAGAGAGGTATGCAACACATTGCTTTGCAATGCATTGCATACCCCTCTGCCACTCAAAGGGTTAGACTGTGTATATACAATAATACAGCATTTGTTTCACATAGCATTCTTCTTCTTTGTTACTAGGCCTAAAGCTACAGGTAATATTGCTAATTTCCTATATTTGATTCTGTTGTGTCTACAAAATTCCACTCAGTTTAATGCATCCTTGTTTTTTTGGATGGAGGAGGTGGTTTGAAGGAGTGCAGAAGTGGAAATTGGAGGTGGAATTATAATTTTTCAAGATGTTAAAAAACAGCAACAAAAATGTTTCTACAGAAGACTATGGGCATAATTGATTCCGCATTGTTAAGAAGGGCGCATCAGGCACTTTAGTCTTCTCAGCGATCACTGACAGATGCCTTCAGGTCTTTATCAATAATCAATCGTATTTCCCTGCTTTGCTTCTGTAAGGCAGAGAGATATAATAAAAAAATGTGGCAAAAAGGTGACTATTCTGAAAATACACAAATATACAAAATACACGTGCAGGCATGAGTTTTCCCCACAGATTTAGCCGAGAACCATGAAGCTGAACCTGGCAGGTGAAAATGGAGGACCTATGTGATACATGTTCATTGATGAAGGAGCACATAACAGATATAGGCTTAGATCCTGTTACCTCCGACACCAAAAAAAACAGCCAACGGCATTTCTTCAAGCACAGTAAGCAAAGCAAACACCAGTGCTATGAAGAAATACCAGTTTAAAAAGAAAACACCTTAGGAGATAATTTTTCAGGAGTTTTCGCCCATTGACACACAACAAAACACCTAAATATGCCATTCAATTCCATGTGTTAGCGCTAAAATACGTTAAGGGACCCACTTTAAGGTGTGAAAATCTGCACCCAGTTTTTTTGAGCGCAGAGTCCCTTAATGCTTCTCGAAAGTGCAGACACAGGAATTGAACATGAAAAAAGTTTTTTTAAAAAGCCTGACCCCAATGGATGTATTAATATGAGGCCCTAAACCGCATCTCTGTATATCCAAAGTAATTCCAAAATGTGTGAAATGTTAGTAGAATTAACCCTGTGAGTGCCAGGGGGGACACTTCACCTACTGACACTCACAGGGTTAATATGACTAAGTTAAAAAAAACATCCCCTGACAAGAAACACTTATCAGTAATCCTGATGTCCATTGGAGTCTTCAGCACCCTGGTCAGCTACTCTCTATCTTCTTCTTTAATCCTCTTGTTTGTATAATCTTCCATTTTCTTTACTCTCTAGTCTTTCTTCTGTCTTCTTTATTTTGTCTTCTGTCCTTGAAAAAGGAAAACATTTCAATGTAAAATGTTTAAAAACAATCAAATTCCCCAAAGATATGTGTGACTTAACCCTTTGAGTGCCATAGGGTTACCCCTTCCAGCACTCAAAGGGGTAAATACATCTGGTATAGCTGTTAAGAAGAATATGCTGCCATTCTGGTTTAAGAAAAGCGTAAGCCATTGTTTTTGTCAATAAATAAAAGCCCTTCCAAGGGTTAAAAATGTACCCGATGCCACTGCCTCCACTGGCTCTGCTGGTGGTGGCAGTAATGCACAGTAACACAGGCCTCCCTCCATGTTGCCCGAGTTGGAATGAGGGAATTTTGAACAGAGACTGTTTTTTTATATGACCAGTGTCTGTTCAAAATGGATTCCAGACTACAATTGTCTGGGATGTGTCCTTACGCACCTCCCAGCCAATTCAGCTCCTAGTGAGGGGATGATAACCATCTTATATCTCACATCTATGCACAACCTCACTGAGGTCCCACCTGAAGCACAGCCACATTGGGAGACACTACAGTAACACTTCAGAAGTGTGACAAGTAGAAACAATCCTAAATGTTCACAAGGCCAAGGGACAAATACTTGTAGCATTGGAGATGTCTCAGAGAGTGGTACAACATTTCCCTCACTAATAAGAACCTATGTCTCCTGCTGTTATGAAAATGCAAAGCACTGAGGAGGATGACTAATTTAGTTGGAGTTCCCACAAGTGTCAGACGCACCTCCACTACTTCCATCCCCACCACCACTAGCAGTAGTCATGTTGTTAAAGCAATTAAGTTAGTTGTATATGCTGCTAACCCACGCTAACTGAGAACATAGAATTGTGTCAAAAACTGCTCAAAAATAATCCAAAACTATGTGAAATGGCAATCAAGCCAAAATGTTGCCAGTTCCAATGTTGCCCTGTTCTTTTGTAGAAAACAGGATTTAACCCTCTCAGTCCCAGTCACGTATGGGGCATGGGCTTGGCCATATGTACATGCAATGCCAAGCCTGTGCCCCACATGTGCTAGAATCACCCCCCAAAACAGGGGTCCAGCATCTGTTACAGTGGGTGGTGGGGGACATTTTTTGATTCCCAGCTTGATTCAAGTTCACACTGGTAGTCACAGACCCCTATATGCACTATATGACCTCCAGCCTTGTTCTGCAGCCCACTGGTAGTCAGACATACACTTTCTGACCCCCCCTTCCCAGTCTAGTTCCACTGGCAGTCATAGGCCCACACCTACACTGGCAAACACCCTTGCCTATTTCCATTGCTTACTAGTAGTCAAAAAAAATCACAAATACACTGCCTGAAACCAAGTCTGGTTTCACTGCACCCTGCTTGTCACAGACCACCTGACCGCCCTCTCTCTGCTTCCATTGGTTACTGAAAATCACAGATCCCCCACATACATGATTTGACCCTCCCCAACTTTGTTCTATTGGTAGTCACAGATTCCCACCTATAGTGTCTAATGCCCCCCATTTTTGTTCCATGGTCACTGGTAATCCCAGATTCCCACATACACTGTCTGATCAACTCCCCCCCCAGCCTTCTTCATCTGGTAGCCATAGAACCACACATACATTGTTTGCTTCCCTATCCTCGTTCAACTGGTAGCCATACTACTGGAACCCAATGTAGTATGTCAACCCATACCAGTGGCATGCCATTTTTTTAAATCTGGCAGTAGGTACTGAATAAACTAGGAAATCGCATGGTGTTGAATCATTTTAGCACTTTTTTTTTCCTATAGCACCACATAATGGAAATAGTTGTGCATATTAAGTTAGGATTAGAAAGACTAGTGACCCCTAACTTTATGTGGCTTGTTGTCTGCTTTCTAAAATGGTATTCTTTATGTACATTTTCTTAATTTCTCTCATTGTTATAATCATTTTAGTGCAGGGAAATCATATTTGAAATAATTATGAAAGTGATAGATTGTAGGTGTGGTAGTTTTGAGCTTCTGGTGGGCCCTACTGTATGTCATCTCATACCAGCAGGGTGTACTTTTTCTTGGAAGAGTAGTAGCTAATAGTTACAGTCATAATTTCCATGTTTTTCATAGCTTTCTGTATCTTTGAAGGGGTAGAAAAGTCAAACAGCTCAATTGTTTCCTACTGTGCCACATTCTGGAAATAGATACGCATGCCAGACTAATGGAAAAAAGGCAAGCGACCTCTCATTTGATGTGGGTGAATGTCTACTTTACAAATTGATACATCATGCTTACCTTTCCTGCATATATGTGTAACGGACTTCCGCCCCAGGGGGCTGATACCCTCAGGCCCCTTGTCTGTGGTTACATCTTTCTGCTTTACAAGGGGATCCTGAGCCTCCTTTTATGTGGGAGTTGGGATACATAGTGTTGGCAGTGCCTTCACCTGACTGGGCATCCGGGACATCAAACCTCCCAAGTGTCCCTCTTTAAGAGGGACAGTCCCTCTTTGAGACCAAAATCCACCTGTCCCTCTTTCCCACCCTGGTGTCCCTCTTTTTAGGTGGTCAGACTATTTGGTGTATATATTACGTGTATAATGTTGCTCTACAGCAATAAAACTCACATTAATGTTTGTTTACATGTCAGTATATGTGTTTATACATTATTCTGTGTAAATAAAATACTTTGGTTTTGTTATATGTTATTTATTAGGTTACACAAAGAGGAGTCAATAGGTAATGAAATGGCCTAAAAATTCTCGGTGATGCCCCGTCCACCAGCCACGCCCCCAAACACAACAAGAAAACAAAGGTGTCCCTCTTTGGCCATTTGAAATGTTGGGAGGTATGGGACATGGACAGGCTTCCCAGGCAGGAACATAGTAAATAATTGCAGCACATAGTGAGAACAGTCAAAACAATATAAACATGTATTAAAAGAATAGAGTAAGGCAGATACAGTGACTGACTAACACACCTAACTCTATCTAACCAGGCCCAGCACCCTCCCCAAACCACCTGCAGACCCACCCTTTGGCTTCACACTAATGGCTGAAGGGTACCAGTTGGTGCACAGAAATGTTGGGGCTCTTTAAGGAAATCCATAAGTTTTAAAGGAGCAGTAAACTTTTTTTTTTTTATGAAAACACATATTTTACACAGCATTTCCTGCTGAATAAAAAAAGGTCACCTCCATCACTGTCAGATGTTTTATTCAAAAACTATAGCAGTTTAAATAACCAGGAAGTGAATTTACTGTGTTTACTTCCTGGAAGTTCTAACTGACAGGAAGTGACATGCAGTTTCTATCACATTTTATGGAGAACTGTATGTCTCTGACTTTTCTGACTTTCCATTCCATTAGAATCTAATAGAAAAAATAATTAGAATTTGACCAATACAGGGCACTGTTAATGTAAAAAAAACATGGGTTTAAACTGTAATAACTCTGGAAATATAAATCTCTCGGCAGTGGGAGTACCCTTATTTTACTCAATAGGAATATTTTTTTCATAAAAAAAGTTTACTGCTCCTTTAAGCAGCTAATATTCACATGAAGTGACTGTGACAACAGCTCACACTGGATCAGTAGATTTAGACCTCACACACCTTCACTGCTGCAGCAAATCCTTCGCCCTCTGTCTCTCACACTGTTCTGGAAAGTTCCAGCCCAGGGCTCTTCCTGTTGGCTGGTTTAGTCACATGACCATCATCCTTTGCAGTGAAGTTCTCAATAGACGTGATAGAAACTGCAGAGTCCTTTCCTGTCATAAGTTTCAGGAAGTCAAAGTTCAACAGTCCCAGACATGCAAATAGGAAAAATGTGAGGGGCTACATATGTAATGGTTACAACCATTTTAATTTTGGCAAGTAACATCAAAACGAAAAGTGTCAAGTGTAGATTATTGTTCTTGCACCCCATATTGTATGTTAATCCACACATATGGGGTACCATTTTTCTTCAGCTGATAGCAGGTACTGAAGAGTTAGAAATTCTATGGTTTTCAAAGATTTTAGTATCTTTGAAGTGGTGTAAATGTAAGAAAACAAACAAAAAAACAAAACAAAAAATGTATATGTTCCTATAGCAACAACTTATGGAAATATTTGTGCACACCAACCTAGAAGTAGAAAGGGAAGTGACCCCACATTTGATGTGGGTGAATGTCTACTTTCCAAAATAGTATACATTATTTACATTTCCTTCTTATCTCTAACACTTATGACCATTTTAAAGAAAAATGCACAAGACAGAGAAGCATACAATATATAATAATAGCAGAACTGAGGAGGAGGAGGAGGAGGACTTGCATAGTTACCACAATCTGAAACAGTTGGAACAAGTGCTACTATGATGGATAAATGATTTACAAATAATAATACAAGGTTATTTTGGGATCAAAACTTGATACCAAATATCATTTGTCTAGCGTTCCTTCCTATTCATCTTCATTATCGTTATCATTATCGTTATACATTCGTCACCACCATCCACATTCACCATGATAAATTCAACATTCCATATTTTCATTATCATTATGCTGTTGAAAAATGTTGATTATGATTTTAATATTATTTTAAAATGAGTTAGTGCAGAATAATAGTGTTATATATTTTGATTCAGATACAGAATACTCACACTCATGTGACATCAAATTCAGCAGGTATCACTTTCCTAAAACCATTAACAGGCCTACTATAGCAGCATTGTAGTGGAGGGAGGTAGTGGAGGGGACAGGTGTACCAGATTTAGACTGTAAATAACATATGGTTTGAGGACATAACTAGAAAGGAACTGAGATGAAAATTATGAAGGGAAGTACTATATGTAGGAAGTGATCTTGCACCTGCTTTATGCATGCTTTCCACAAAAAAGTCTAAAAGACTACCAACAGCAAAACATGTGACCTCCTTTCTCAATTTGGATGAGTGTCTATGCACAGACTCCTTGAAATAGATGCACCATCATAAGGTACAGGACCAGAGATTACTTTGCTCCTTCAGGTGCTAACAAAACAAAATACAATTTGATTTTTAACCCATTGAATATTCCTTTGCAGTTCCTTGAATCACCAAAATGTTCACACCATATGGTTTAAAATGCTAAATAGGGTTTGAAAAAGTCAAATTAACATCTAAGATGATAGACAATGATTGTTTTGAAGACCTCTCTAGCACCCAAGGTGTTAAAAGTGAGCGCAGATCATGTGTGATAATTGAGAGGAATATTATTTCCTCTTGTCACTGAACCAGAAAACACATTGGAAGTCTCAAGGGATCCCTCCAAGGGATCAAGTGGCCCCCTTGACCTCTTGTTCCAACTACCACAATGTCAGCATCAGTTGCATTTCCCTAGTATACCTTGTGATATTATTAGGGAGATTTACTCTGTTTCATGGAAGATTTAAATCAGATCTGAATGCGCAGAATCTCCTCTACCAGCAAGATAGATTATAATTTGTTGCATAAAAGCATCAGTACAACTGTGCATTCTAATAGTTCAAAGCGGTTCTTCTTTTTACCTGTACATGAAAGCTGAACACATAATCTGTGAAGAGCTTAACCATGATCTGCAATATTCACAGTGGAACTACTCGGCAAACAACCTGTAACCTGTTCAAGTTATCAACCGACCAAAGAACTTTCATTATGTCCAGTGTGCTTCAACTAAAAATAAGTAACATAATATCAGGAGAATGTAAGTATTTTATTGGCAAAATAGAAAAAAATACCATTTTAACTCATGTGCTCCCAGAGCATTAAAGGCTCAATTCAAACCCCCCCCCCCCGACACTAAAAAAAATCCCAACGGAATTTTTTCAAGCACAGTAAGCAATTCAGTTACCCATGCTATGAAAGAATATGGTTTGAGGACATAACTAGAAAGGAACTGAGATGAAAATTATGAAGGGAAGTACTATATGTAGGAAGTGATCTTGCACCTGCTTTATGCATGCTTTCCACAAAAAAGTCTAAAAGACTACCAACAGCAAAACATGTGACCTCCTTTCTCAATTTGGATGAGTGTCTATGCACAGACTCCTTGAAATAGATGCACCATCATAAGGTACAGGACCAGAGATTACTTTGCTCCTTCAGGTGCTAACAAAACAAAATACAATTTGATTTTTAACCCATTGAATATTCCTTTGCAGTTCCTTGAATCACCAAAATGTTCACACCATATGGTTTAAAATGCTAAATAGGGTTTGAAAAAGTCAAATTAACATCTAAGATGATAGACAATGATTGTTTTGAAGACCTCTCTAGCACCCAAGGTGTTAAAAGTGAGCGCAGATCATGTGTGATAATTGAGAGGAATATTATTTCCTCTTGTCACTGAACCAGAAAACACATTGGAAGTCTCAAGGGATCCCTCCAAGGGATCAAGTGGCCCCCTTGACCTCTTGTTCCAACTACCACAATGTCAGCATCAGTTGCATTTCCCTAGTATACCTTGTGATATTATTAGGGAGATTTACTCTGTTTCATGGAAGATTTAAATCAGATCTGAATGCGCAGAATCTCCTCTACCAGCAAGATAGATTATAATTTGTTGCATAAAAGCATCAGTACAACTGTGCATTCTAATAGTTCAAAGCGGTTCTTCTTTTTACCTGTACATGAAAGCTGAACACATAATCTGTGAAGAGCTTAACCATGATCTGCAATATTCACAGTGGAACTACTCGGCAAACAACCTGTAACCTGTTCAAGTTATCAACCGACCAAAGAACTTTCATTATGTCCAGTGTGCTTCAACTAAAAATAAGTAACATAATATCAGGAGAATGTAAGTATTTTATTGGCAAAATAGAAAAAAATACCATTTTAACTCATGTGCTCCCAGAGCATTAAAGGCTCAATTCAAACCCCCCCCCCCCCCGACACTAAAAAAAATCCCAACGGAATTTTTTCAAGCACAGTAAGCAATTCAATTACCCATGCTATGAAAGAATAACAGCAAAAAAAGCCACCTCAGTGGATACATTTATCGCCCACTTGACCCCATAGAATTTGCAGTTCAATTTAATGCGTTATCAGTAAGATAAATTAAGGGACCCACTTTAACAGGTGAAAATATGCACCCAGTTTTTTGGGGGGCAGAGTCCCTTAACGCGTCTTTATCCTGCTGATTCAGAAATTGAAAGTGTAAGAAAAACCTGTAAGCCTTGTAAGCCCCATAACTTGTAAGCCCCATATCAATACATCCAAAGCACACCCAAATATGTCAAATGTTAGTGGAATTAACCCTATGAGTGCCAGTGCTTACCCCTCTGGCACTCACAGGGTTAATCTGACTAAGTTTAAAAACAGCCACTGAAAACAAACATTTACCAGTAATCCTGATGTTCAGTGGGGTCTTCAGCACCCTGGTCAGCTACTGTCCGTCTTCCTTTTCAATCTTCTATCTTCCTTCTTCTGTTATGTCTTCTTCTGTTATGTCTTCTTCTTTTTTTTTTAACATGCTTATGAATGACCCAGAAATAAGTATAGTAAGCAAAATCTCAATTTCTCTGTCTTCCAATATAGGTTACTGGTAACTTTTGGGTAGGCGACCACCCCTTTAAGTAGGCAGGAATTATTCTTGCATCTAGCCACCGCTCTTCAGAAAGATTTGTTCCTTGATGAAGACACAGGCAAGAGAACAGTTCTGCTATATTTTTAGATTATATTTTGTTTTCTGTTAGATTTGGAATACCACCATTAGGTGGATTACCATTACTTACATTCCTTAGTGGATAGCTCAGTTTCCAGGCGCTATGGGGGGAAAATCTTGTTTGGCAAGTTCTTTCCCTAGGAGTTGCCCACTGAGGCTTCTTCTTTATACATGGTAATCTGAAGATAGAAGACCTGCTGAAAAGGTGAGCAACCCTTTGAGTGCTGAGGTCCTCTCCGCACAGAGGTATCCTTTGGGGTTCCTACTACGTACTTCTGCACTCATTAGGTTTATCTGTATGTCTGTTGGGGATTTTGGAGCAGAGTTTCTGTGGTAAATTTAAACCTTTGTCTGCCAGTTGGCATCCTTTTGGGGGGTTTTCACACTTTTCCCTTCTGGGTACAATGTGCAATTGTCTTTTAACATGTTTTCTGGTGTTTTTACAGATTTATTTTTTTTTTACCTCACAAAATATTGGAAATTTGAGTTCTGGCGTGCTTTACCGCATAGACGCCATGCTCCATTCATCTCTATGAGACTTTACAGTTTAAGACATATCTCTGCAACCTCTCAGCGTAGCGACTTCAGAGATGGCTCATTTTGTTTGTCTGCCCTTGCTCTATCATCTGTGTGTTTTGGGGGGCTCAGGGGGCTTTGGGAACTGTTGGGGTTTCTGATTGGCTCCCATTGCAGCAGACATTTTCTACTTTCCCTTCACGAGTGTCCTACGCAGGGCATGGACTCTCCTTCTCTCCTCAGCAGATTAACCCTTCACCTGCCAGATAACTGCAAATTAGCTACTTCTGGGGTGAAATTTTAATCTTAAACAATGTATTGTTATACTTGGGGCGTTTTTGACACTGTGAGGATGTCAACTCCTTTGGAGCTTGGGGTTAGGCCTAAGACTAAGGATACTGGGGTGTCTGTGTTTCCCATTGCGCACTGCTCCTCATGTCAATCAGGGTTGTCCAGAGAGTACTCAGGTCATTTATGCCCAGCATGCATTGTTGCCCCTGCGTCTCCCCCAGGGACCTCCAGCCATGCACAAGAGCCAGTTTGGATGCAAGAGTTTAAGGCCACTACCAGAGGCCTAAGGTCTATCTAACAAATCCTTCCATCCCAATTACAGGGGGTTTTCCATGCCTGGAAACCCCCTACTCCTGTCAAGTCTTCCCTACCTAAGACGCAGGGCATACCTGATGTCTCTGATTCCTCTGAAGAGGAACACCTGGTGAATTCTGATGAGGGGGAATGTTATGCAGTGGTCTCTTCCCAGTATTTTGGGGACCCCTTTGAGGCTGACTCTGATCCCTCTGCTGAGGGCCTGGTCAGGGCATTGTTAAACACCTTAAACATTCCCTTGGTTCCAGAGGCTCCTGTGGACCCATCTGATGTGTTCCAGGAGCCTAAGAAGTAGTCTACCTGTTTTCCACCTAACCCCACTCTTGACCATCTGGTGTCTGATAAGTGGAAAACTTTTGACAGGAAACCTTCTGTTTCTAAAAAGTTTGCTAAGTTGTACCCTTTTTCTGAAGCAGCGTTAGCTCAATGGGCTCATCCACCCAAGGCTGATGCGCCAGTCTCCAGACTTTCTAAAGACCATCTTTGCTACGGCTGGTACTTTGTTGCACCCGGTGTTCGCTGCTGCTTGGGTGAACAGGGCCATTGCAGTTTGGACTGAACAGCTGACTGTGGCTGTCCATCAGGGAGCTCCTACCACTGATATGTTGTGTCTTCTTGCCAACATTTCTGAGGCTCAGCATTATGTTTCTGCTGCTATTTTTGATGCCGTCCACTTGGTGGCTAGGGTTTCTACCACGTCTGTGGTAGCCAGACGGGCTCTTTGGCTCAAGATCTGGCCTGCATACACTACCTCTAAGAAAGCCTTGCTTTCATTGCCTTTTCAGGGTACCTCTCTGTTTGGGACAGAGCTTAAGGACCTTATCAGTGAGGCCACAGGAGGTAAGAGTACTTTGCTGCCCTCAGCTCCTAAGAAGAAGCGTCCAGTGAAGCGGAATCAGCTTTTTCGTCCCTTTCAGGATGAGGAGCGTTCCATGACCCAGGCGGTTCCACAGGTTCCAAGCAGTCCTCCACTAATCCCAAGACCTCCAAACCTGCTTCAGCATGACTTGCCCAACCCCGGTCCCCACGCTCCAGTGGGTGATCGTTTGCGCCACTTCCTCAGTGTCTGGACAGACACCATGGGGGATCCGTGGGTTTTGCAGGTTGTGTGAGAAGGGTACAGGATTCCTTTAGTTTCTCTTCCTCCATTCAGGTTTTTCTGCCCCAAACCCCTCAGGGAGTGGGCAAGCACCGTCTGTTTCACGATGCTATCCAGACCCTTTTGGACAAGGAGGTTCTGGAACCAGTCCCAGTGCTGGAAAGTGGTTTGGGGTTTTACTCCAACCTGTTTGTGGTTTCCAAGAAAGACGGTGGTTGTTGTCCAATTTTGGATCTCAAGGACATCGATTCCTTCGTGGTCAAGACTTATTGCCACCAGGAGTCCCTGCAGACTATAATCGTGGCCATGTCCCATGGAGAAATACTCACTTCTCTGAACCTTCAAGATGCATACCTGCACATTGCCATCCATCCATCCATCCATCCATCCATCCAGAGAGCAAGCAGTACCTCCAGTTTGCTTGCGACCAAGGGCATTTTCTGTTTTCTGATCTTCCCTTGGGTCTAACTACAGTTCCCCAGGTTTTTAATCGCGTCCTGAGTGCATTAGTGGCTGCCCTCCACCAGGAAGTCATCAGAGTCACTCCGTACACGGACGACTTGCTTTTAAAGGCTTCTTCTCCAGAGCTCCTTCATTGGCAGGTCAAGGACTGCATTCGTTCACTGACCCATCACTGATGGATCCTCAACATGGACAAGTCGGACCTTGTACCATCTCAGAGACCAGTCTTCCTGGGTCTCCTCTTCAACACCATGGTATGGTGTTTCTCATGGATGAGGTGGCTCACCAGATCGTCTGCAAAGTATCTGCTGTTCTGGCTCACAAACCAGTTCCAGACAAGAAGCTGACCTCACTAGTGGGGATGTTCATTTCCACAATAGAAGTGGTTCAGTTTGCCATGGCTCACACCAGGGAACTTCAGAGGTTTGTGATCCATGTGTGCAGGGGTCAGCAGGATCTGTTGAAGATGTTGGTGTCTCTTCCACTTCATGTGGAGCTGAGCCTGTAGTGGTGGCTCAACCTCTCCAATCTGCTGAAGGACTGTCCCTTCATGATAACCTTCTGGACTACCGTGACAATGGATGCTAGCCTCTCCGGCTGTGGAGCCGTCCTGGGTCACAGCAATGCCCAGGGTTGGTGGTCTCCGGAGGAATCGCTTCTTCCCATCAATGTGTTGGAGCTTCAGGCGATATTTCATGCTCTTTGCCACTGGAAGTGTCATCTGGAGGGATACCCAGACAGAGTCCAATCTGACAATGCCACAGCCGTGGCTTACATCAACAAGCAAGATGGTACAAGAAGTCTCGCTGCCTGGTTGGAGGTCAAAGCTATTTTAACCTGGGCAGAGGAACATGTTCCTGCTATATCCGCAGTTCATATTTCAGGCATAGACAACATGCTGGCAGACTTCCTAAGTCGACACACCATGGACAGCGGAGAGTGGGAACTGAACCAAGAAGTGTTCGACCTCATTGTTCTGAAGTGGGACTTCCTTGCATCGATCTGATGGCAACAAGGCACAATCAGAAGGTTCTGTTGTGCTGCTCTCGCTGGAGGGACCCTATAGCTCTGGCAGTGGATGCCATGTCGATCCCATGGCACTTCCCTCTGGCGTACATCTTTCCTCCCATTCCTATGCTGTACAGGGTGTTGTGGAAACTGCGCCTGGAGGGCTCTCCAGTTGTCCTGATTGCTCTGTACTGGCCTTGTCAAGCTTGGTTTCTGGAGCTCCTGGATCTCTCTGTGGCAGAGGCCTTTCAGCTTACCCACCATCCGGATCTCCTTCTGCAGGGGTACCTGTGGAAGGAGGATGTGGACGTCTTGGTTTCACGGCATGGAAATTGAATCCTCAATACTGAAGAAGAAGGGTTTTGCTTTGGGTGTAGTGGCCACTATGCTTAGTGCCCACAAGCCTGTCTCCTCCAAGGCTTACCAGAGAGTCTGGTCCACCTTTCTCTCTTGGTGCACTGATAAGGATATTTTCCAGGAATTTGATCTTACAGCGATCCTGTTCTTTCAGGTCGAAGTGAATAAAGGTCTCAGTTTGAGTTCCCTTAAGGTTCAGACTTCTTCACTCTCTGTCTTCTTTCAGAGATGTATCGCTATCCTTCCTGATGTCAAGGTTTTCTTTCAGGGAGTTGCTCATACTCGTCCTGCCTTTAAGAGCCCTACTCATCAGTGGGATCTTAATTTGGTTGTGGGCTTCCTTGAGCACCCTCCATTTGAATCCTTGGTTATTATTCCTCTACGCATGCTGACTTGGAAAATGGCCTTTCTCCTGGCAATTGTGTCTGTTCGCAGTGTCGCAGAGTTGCATGCCCTGTCTTGTAAACCTCCCTTCTTGGTGCTTCACAAAGAAAGGCGGTTCTTCACATTTCTCAGGAGTTCCTTAGGAAGGTGGTCTCTGAATTCCACATTAATCAAGAGCTCGTTGTGCCTTCCTTCTGTCCTGAACCTACATCCGACAAGGAAAGGGATCTTCAGTTGTTGGACGTGGTACATTGTCTCAAATTCTATATTCACCAGTCTGATGCCCTGTTCATCATTCCTGAGGGTCCCAGGGCAGGGAGACCTGATTCCATGGTGACCATAGTGTTGTGGATTAAGTCTACTATTCATAAGCTTACAAACTGCGGAAGAAGCCTGTTCCTTTTAGGGTTTTGGTTCATTCCACTAGATTCATTGGGGCATCTTGGGCTTTCAAGAATCAAGTCTCTTCTGATCAGTTGTGCAAGGCTGCAACTTGGTCTTCTTTGCATACCTTTTCGAAGCAATACCGCATTGATGTGCTGGTGTTGGCTGATGCCAGCTTGGGACGGAAGATCCTAGAGGCAGTTTTGCCTGTCTAGGTTCTCCTTTCATCTCTTCAGTGCTCCTTCACTTTGGAGCCCAGTTTGCTCGAGTTTGTGTGCTGTGCTACGTTCCTGGTGTGGTTATGCACCAGTTTTGTGTCCGTTGATACTTCATTGTTATTGTTGGGCTGTCTATGATCTGATGGTTCATATAGGCTCTGGTGACTTTGGGGGCTCTGTACCTAGTCTTTGCCTGACTTCCCACCTCTTGGAAACTAATGGTTGGACATCCCAAAGTTACCAGTAACCTATATTGGACGACAGAGAAAAGAGGATTTTAGTCTTACCTGTTAGTCCATATAGGTTACTGGTCACCCACCATGTCAAGGGACCATGCTTGGCTCTCCTGAACGTGGGAGTCCTTTTGGGTTCATGCTCACAGGAGTCTTCCTTTCTCTTCTTACTACCTAGTTACTAGTTAGTGTCTCAAATCTTTCTGGAGAGGGGTGGCTAGATGCAGCTAAGGAGAGGAGGTAGGCTCCACCCAGCATTCTCTTCAAGAATTGTTCCTGCCTACTTAAAGGGTCTGTCACCTACCCAAAGTTACCAGTAACCTATATGGACTAAGAGAAAAGGATTTAACAGGTAAGACTAAAATCCTCTTATTTGTAGATGACACTAAAATATGCAAGGAAATACATTCAGAGCAGGGTGTTTGTTCTCTACAGAGGGATTTACATAAAATGGAAGGTTGGGAAAACAAATTGAATATGAAGTTTAATGTGGGAAAGTATAAAGTTATGAATATGGGGAAAACACATCTCAATGCTACTTATGAATTTAATGGATTCATTTTAGGAGACCTGTTGCTAGAGAAAGATCTGGGAGTCTTTGTAAACTACAAGCTTGGAAGCAGGGACCAGTGTCAAACAGTAAAGCAAGCAAAGTCCTCTCTTGCATTAAAAGGGGTATTGAAGCAGAAGTGGATAAAATAATGTTGCCACTGTACAAATCCTTGTTAAGACCTCACTTTGGATATGCTGCAGAGTTCTGGGCAACAGTTCTGAAAATGTATATTTTAGATCCGGAGAGAGTTTCCAACAAAGAGCAACAAAATTAATCAAAGAAATGGAGGCCTTGAAGTATGAAGGTTTATTTTCACTACAGAAAAGATGACTAAGGGAATATATTGTTATACTGTAAGTATATGCAAGATCTCTCTGGGGAGTTTTTCATTCCAAGGTCTGATCAAATAACTAGAGTAAAGGAAAGTAGGTTTCAACTTTAGCAGGGGAAGGGTTTTTTAAAGTAGGTCTGGTAATGTGATGTTCAGACTAGGAATCAACCAATGTAAGCTGCCTGGGTAAACCTTGCAGAAAAGAATCTCTACAAAGAGTTAACAGACTGCTATTAATATGATAGAACAGAAGCAACAGAAAACAATACAAGAATACTGCTAAGCAGGCCTCAGTGAGCACAATGCAAGAGAATGCTGGCTGGGAATTGTTGTTGGCAGGCAATGGCTGCTCTTGGGAAGCCTTATTGTGGCCTAAGCAAGAATAAAGGTGCTGGCCGCAAGGCCAGGTTAGTGCTGGCTGTAGGAGCTAGCCTGCACCCCAGATGACAACCCAGGAAACAGCAACTACTCACTGGGAACAGTAACACTGAGAGCAGAAACCTACCAGCAGTATAGTTGTCACTGTTGGCAAACTTGAGCAATAGATTACAGGAACCAGGAACAACTATAAGTCTGACTCAACTAGGGATCAAAGGAACGAGGCTTGACCAGCAGTCAACAGAAACTGAAGTCGACAGAAGTTCAAAGAAGTCGACCAATAATTTTTTATCACTTCAGCTTGTAAGCATCACACACCCTGAGGAATCACAGATCATTTTTATCAATTCAGCTTGTTAGCGTAATAAGCCCTGAGGAATCACATATCATTTTTAGCAATTTGGCTTGTTAGCGTCACAAGTCCTGAGGAATCACAGATCATTTTTAGCAATTCGGCTGAGGAATTAGTGATTTGTAGCACTTAGGATTGTTAGAAATTTTGTGTGTTTTTTTGTAGTCCTCTGGGTTTTTTTTTTTTAAACAACAAGCCCTGAGGAAAAAAAAATATGCCCTACTGTCCTAGCACTCTCTCGGCAACTTCTTGTAATTAAAGGGGCAAAAAGTTTGTAGCCATTGAAAAAATAACAAAACATTTTTGGCAATGGATGAAAACAAGAAAGATTTTAATCGCTTTATTTCGTAAAAACATTTTTTGTGAACAAGATGGGAACTTTCACCTAGGGATGGGCGAAAATTTCCGCTTCAAACTGAAATCGGTGAAAAATGTCACTTTCCACTTGGCGAAAAATTTCCTGTGAAAAGTGCCAATTTTCCGTTTTTTTTGTCTAGCTCATTCCATTGAAATCAATGGGAACATAGAAGTTACACACAACACATAGCAAATATTATTTTATTTCCCAGAGACATAGTATAAAAGGGGCATGAGGGTGTCTGTGTTGGTGGAGTGTGGGGAAAGAATCAGTTGGACAAGGGATGATTTTTTGGGGGGGTTTGTTTACTTGGATTGGGGGGAGGTAGTTAATATAAAATAAATCCTAAATACAAATAAAAACTCCCATAAGACATGGTATAAAAGGGGTCTGAGGAGGGTGCCTGTGTTGGTGAATGAATGAATCATTTGAACAGAGAATTTGCTTTGGGGGGATTGACTGCTATTGGGGTGGACTGTTAATAAAAAAATAAATGAATAAAATAAAATAAGACATTTGTATGTAAAGTGATACAGACAGGAACCCCCTGACATAAGTTGCCACTGGGGTGGACTGATACTTAACTTGATAGAGTATTTTGTAGAGGATGATTTGTTTGATTTGTTGTTAGAGGCCTTTGTAGGACTTAGACTTATTAGAGTCCCAAGCCCTGAAGAAACATTTATTTGTAGGACGTAAGCTTGTTTGGCACAAGCCCTAAGGAAACATTCATTTGTAGGACTTAGGCTGGTTAGAAACAAACCCCCCAAAAATTGTTTATTTATTTGTAGGACTATGTTTTCTTTTTGTTTTGGTGTTTTTTTCTAAAGCACAAGCCCTGAGAAAAAAAATAAAAATGCCCTACTGGCCTAATGTCATCAGGTCATGTTGGCCAGTGGCCACTGTCAAATGTCCTCCTGAGTCCTGAGTTGCAACTGCTGCTCGTACTGCTGCTGCTGAGTTGTTTAAGCAGCAGGATGATTAAGTAGCTGAAACGGAATGGGATCAACAATAGCAGTAACATGGAAGATGGATGATGAAGGTTCCACTTGCCACGACTGGCTCTAGTGATGCACCTGTGGCAGTAGCAGCAGAATAAGTAGCCTACAGTATATGTGGAGAAAAGAAGAAGCTGGCCATTAAATCTTCTCCACCTGCCCCTCCTCCAAAATCACCATCCATCCATCCAAACACCATGACAACCGAAACCAAGTACTGCCGCTGTCACTGTACCTCTTTTCCAGACACGCTAAGGACACATAACAACTTGCTGACAGTTTAGTAGTAATGATGAACCCTCCCTGCTACCATCTTAGCATATTCTGCAGGATGGAATCTCCTCAGATGCCGCTTGATTGCGATTCTCCTCCACCACAATGGCAGGTGTGGTCAGTGCACCACACAGGGTGCAATGGGTAGAGATGAACTGCCACATCCTAACATCAACAGAGAGGCTATCATTTGGCGGGGGAGGTAATGAACGAGGTGGATTGGCAGAAGATGTAGTTACCCTAGAAGGTGATGGCGAGCTAGTTGTTTCACTCGTCCTGGAACTTCCAGTCCCTGTCTGGGTTGTTCTATTCCTCCTCCTCTTTGATCTTGTTGCCTTTCTGGAGAGTCAGGGACAGCAAAAGCAGTGCTTGATTTCTGTGGTGGGTGTTTGTCTTTAACATGTTTGAAGTAAATGTCATGGTGTCTGTGTTTCATGTGTGATATGAGGGTACTTGTGCCAAGGTGTGTTCCCTCCTTTCCTCTATTCACTGACTTGTCACAAATTGTGCACAGTGCTGTTGCTGATGACTGCACTGTGCCTGCCCCAAGGGGAAAATAGTCCTACACCCATGATGACTTCATGGGGAAGGGAACAGATGGAGAAGAATGGCCTCTTTCTTCTTGTCCTCCACACTCCCCTTCATAGTCTGTGGCAGTGGGTAATGATGCTACTGTTGCTGCTACTGCCTCAGAGTCAGCACTGCAACTAGCATCAAGCATATTGCTACTTCTGGCAAGTGGAACCTGTCCTAGTCCCGCATTACTTGTTGACCCCATTCCCACTGTGTCCACAGTGGTCTGTGACACACTAGTCTGCTCCTCAGCATCCTGATGCCCTTGCATCCTAGCATCAGAAGGAATTAGAGCAGTTGCAAATTCCTCTAATTCCAAAATGTCACTGCTAGTGGTGGTGGTGGTGATGCCCATCCTCATCCCTGTCTCCTATTCCTTCTTAGTTTCTGCTAAAAAGGCCATCAATGTCTCTTCCACCTCAGCTTCTCCAGCATCATCATCACCACCACTAGTTCCTACATGCTTTTGTTGCTGCTGCTCTATTCCAGACATCTCACTGCTGCACGGAGGAGGGAAAGAACAATGTGACAGAGGGTCCCATAATGTCACACTTGCCATTTCCTGACCTGAAGAAGAAGGCAGACTAGCATTAGCAGAAGTAGCAGCAGGCACAGACAGCTGATCTGTGCTCCTGCAGGTGTTGGTGGTATTAATTCTGAGCCTGCTCTCCTCCCCCTACACCAGTTCTGGCCTCTTCAGGATCATGTTCCTCCTGGACACTGTAGTGAAGGGAAGGGGAGGACTCCCAGGGTCAGAGGAATGGTGTGGGCTCCCTTGACTGCTAGTCTGGATGCTGTCAAATGTTTCCCCTACCACTCCGACTGCTTCACCATTACTGCTGCTACTACTACTAACACCAACCACATCAAGTTCAGCCTCAGAGTATTCCTCCTCAGTCTCACAGTCACTAGTAATATGAGGACATTTTTTCACTCCTAATGCTAACAAGCTGCTGGACCTTAGTAGCAGAAGTACTAGCAATGGCAGGACTGCTTGGGAATGGCAAGTGTGATTTAGGGTCCCTTGCTGTCACACATGGCATCATTTTCTCCCCCCCCCCCCGAGTACTACAAGAAAAACTAGCATCAGGCAAAGTATTGGTGGCAGCAGTTTCAGCACTGGCAGCAGGATCAGCACTGGCAGCAGATTCAGCACTAGCAGCAGGTTCAGCACTGGCAGCAGGTTCTGCACTGGCAGCAGGTACAACACTAGTGGCTGCAGGTACATCAATGGTGGCACTGGCAGCAGGGGCATGTCTGACAGCTGACCTGTCCTGCTGTCACTAGTACTACCCTTTTCTCCCTTCCTTCCCATTCCCTTTTCTCCCTGCCTTTCCATTCCCTTTTTTCCCTCCCTTCCCATTAAATTTCCCAAGATCCCTTGGAGTGATTTAGGGAGACTGGACAGCATTGGTTCAGTATTGCTAGTCATTTCCTCCTCCTCCTCCTCCTCAGACTCAGTGGACACATATTAAGGTTCCTTCCAGTTCCTCTTTTTGCTGCTCATAGTGATAGCAGTCACTACGAGCCTCTCCTGCCTCAATTTTTCCAAAATATCACAGCAGAACAGCACAGCATGTCTATCTCACTCTGTAGCTGCTTCTATTGTGTCTGCCTTCTGCGAAAACATCACATTTTTATAGCGGAAATGCGAAAACAATGTAAATCAATGGCCAGAAACTTTCTAGCCTTTGAAAAAATGGTGAAAGATTTTGGCCAATGGGCAAAAAATGAGAAAATTTTAAGCTCTAGTTTTAAAGTGGATTTTCCCACAAAAAAGCGGATAACAACGGCGACAACTTTCGCCCATCCCTACTTTCAATCACCCCTAATTGTGAGCATACCTGACTGGTGGGTCTAAGTGCGCAAGTGTAAAAGCCCCTAATGAAACACAGCTGCACCTGGCATCAATCTACTGTTGATATACTAATATTGCCATGTTTTTTTCTGGTGTTCCTGTTGTTTTTTTTACGGAGATGCGTTTTTATGAAACATTTTGACAAACTGAAATGCTATTACAAGAGTGCTGACAATAAATGAATGTGGTTAAGGTAATTATATGTTTTATTTCACTGGGTTTCTTTATATATTGTGTTATCCAGAAATGGGAATCCCCTCCAAACTCACACACACACACGGAAAAGGTGGTATAGTGGGTAATCAACTGTTGTATGATCATAGGCACACTGTGAACACATTGGTCAAGGATAAAATTATTAGACATCACCTCAGCCACTGTGCAAGGTGAGAGGATTAATTTCTTATTTACTATTTTGCATAAGATACTAACCAAGGCTGCACTTGTAAAATACCTGGTTTGAAAGATCAGCAGAAATCCTTAACTACAGCATATTGCCTAGTGGACTTGAAGCTACCGGTGGAAAGAGGAAAGGAACTTTTCCCCAAGAATGAGGAAAGCCAAAGTTCCTTGTCCTTTCATGCCCACAGAACAGCATATGCTTCTGAACAATCAATCTTACAGAGGGGGTCTCACCGTAAAATCAGCAGTTTACTCGCTCTGTACCCCTGTGATTGTGTCTATATATTTAACCCCTTAGTGTCAGCCGTGTTTGTACGCGGCTGTCACGTTAACGCCCGCCTAACATTTTTTTTTTTTTTCAAAGAAGTCCTGAGTCTCCGAGCGGCGTGCAGCCGCACGGAGACGTGGACTTCCGTGACTTACCAGGTACGTCCTCTGTCACTAAGTGACAGTTTCTGCGGGACGTACCTGGTAAGTCATCTGTCGTTAAGGGGTTAATAAGTGTGGAGCACTGCTACTAAGAATTACACAGCAGTTGTGAATCTCACTTTAGAGATTAGTGCATAGGATCCGCAGAATAATATAGAAATGTATTATACTGAAGAGATTACCTATTATCACCTCTTAAATCTCACAGATCACACATACCCTTATGTATAAAAGGAAATATGATTTATTCTGGAGTAAACCAGCTGTACCAGAGGGGACAAATACAAATTCCTGTTACATTCAATTAGGCATTTAACCCTTTGAATGCTAGAGAGGTCTCCAATGCATTGCAAATCATTCAAGGGGTTAAAAAGCTCCCTTCGAGTGCATGGGAATTTGGAGATCTTTATTTAGCCCCTATGGTGCAGTTGATTTGCTCCCGTATTGCCCCAGTTTATTTTAATAAATAAGGGCCAATGTCTCTTTTGCTGGCTCCAGTTTTTAGCACCTCCAGCTACTTTTGGTGGATACCTTATGTGCTCTGTCATTGCTGAAGATGGCCAAGGATATGACTCCTTCTAAATATCCTAGGTCTGCTGTAGTAACATTGGTATAACCCCACTGTACAAAGCATAATCTGGATGTTATTTGTGTTGGTAAATTGGATAGGTGCATTAGTGGAAAGCACATTGTTAGCAATCTCACAGTAAAGTAGAAAAGCTGAATATCTTACGGTGATAATATATATATGCAGTGATAATGTAAGTGACATTACCACATGCTGCTATCACCAGAGAAGCGGTTGACACTGGTGATGTTATCACTTGAGAGGTTAGTGCTACTTGATGTTATCTCATGATTTTGGTTATCTCACAGATTTATTGTTATCTCACAGATTTTTTTTTCCTAAACAGAAACTAACTTGAAGGAATAGTAAAATATATAAATCAAATTAATGAATCAATATAAAGTAAAAAAAACATAATCGGTGCTGGACAGAAAACCCTAATGGTCCTATGGTCCTGTGAATCAGTTCAAAGTCCCTAAGCTTCTCTCACTGAAGTCTTCTTAAAAGGCTTTCCATCTTGCAAAAGAAATTGCATTTGCATCCAAAGACATGATGTCCAGTACTAATAAAGGTACATTTTGAATTATCCGCATAAAAATGACTCAAAGTGATCATCAA
The DNA here is from genome assembly GCA_037306005.1 of Rhinophrynus dorsalis. Classification (NCBI taxonomy): domain Eukaryota; kingdom Metazoa; phylum Chordata; class Amphibia; order Anura; family Rhinophrynidae; genus Rhinophrynus; species Rhinophrynus dorsalis. The sequence goes on from CM074722.1 coordinate 311,241,669, forward strand.
GATTTTCTGCACAGATTGAGATAAGTACAACGTGCAAGTGATATTCAAATCTATGTGTTCAGTTTTACTGCGTGTTTTGTGGAAACAATTCTGCCAGTAAACTTGCGCCTAATAGTTGAGGCATAGAAGCCACAACAACGGTTTCAAAACCATTGTTGCTCCAACAAAATCAGTGTCGAATACATACACTCATGCTATCTAAGGATAAAATGCATAGAGAACTGTCAAGTTAACCACTGAAAGCACCCAAACTAATGTAGAACTAGATAGTAAACCCCTGAAAGCACCCAAACTAATGGAGACCTGGCAAGTTAACCCTTAAAAGCACACAAACTAATAAAGAACTGGGAAGTTAACCCATGAAAGCACCCAAACTAATGCAGAACTGTCATCTTGCATAATATCACTGTGGAAACCAGGTTATTAGCTGACCTCCACCTTGATCCCCTTGATGAGGTACCAGTGCCACAGCCATTGGAGAGTGATACCCTCAGAGGTTGGGAGACATGGGACAGGATCATCAGGGAATGCTATGCCTGTAAGTATCATGCAATCACACATCTCAAGACAACAACACCAGATCACCCACATGGCTTCACATTTCCCAAACCTCAAACATGTTTTCTTTCCATTCCCATCTCCAAAGCTGAAGAAATCTTAGTGCCTGAGCTCCATAGCACAACATAGGAATTGGAGAACTGATGAACTGGAGAAGTCATCTCCACCTCATGGCCTCTTTGTCACAGCTTAGTGAATCCCCCCACAAAGTGCTGGAATGTCAATTTCACATAAAATGTGATATACACAAATCCCATGTTGTATACCCCACAAATCTGAACCACAGTGTGTCTGAGGGTGTTGTTCCCCCATCCACACATCAGTACACTCCAGTAAGGCATGTTACCTGATATCAACACAGGCTCTGGAAGCAATCATTGTTCCATGACCATTTATCACATGTCACCTGTGATGCACACAACATCACATGTGACACACTGAAGGAATTAAGAATACAAGCAGTGTTGGGATGTTTGATATGTAGTGCTAGTGTGTTTGCATGTGACCCAGATGTCAGCTGGCATGCATATTGCCATCCTATCATCTGTGTAACATATTTTGCTGTCCCTACACTGTCCTTATGTTTTAAATCTGAACCTGACTGGACCCATATGTAGCTAACAATCTGTGTGTGCGTGTCAGTTGTTGTTGACCCACAGCTTACATGAGACCCATCTCTGTCCCCCATGTTGATGAGTCCCAGGTAATATGAAGGTCACTCCTGTAAGGCATGTTACCTGAAATCAACACAGGCTCTGGAAGCAATAATTGTTCCATGACCATTGATCACGTCACATATGATGCACACAACATGACATGTGACACAGTTAAGGGATCAAAAACACAAAAGTGTTGGAATGTTTGAGATGTAGTTTGGGAAATACAGTGATTGTTACCTGTGCTAGAGTGTTTGCATGAGTCCCAGATGTCAGCTGGCATGCATATGGCCATCCTGTCATCTGTGAAACATGTTTTGTTGTCCCTACACTGTCCCAGTGTTTCAAATCTGAACCTGCATGAACCCATATGTAGTTAACAATCTTTGTGTGCGTAACTAGTTTTTGACCTGTAGCTTACATAAGAACCATCTGTATCCCCCATATTGGTAAGTCCCAGGTAATATGAAGGTCAGCAACAACTGAGGAATGTTTGTTGCACTGAATCAACACACATGAACCCCATCTGTCTGAGGAGTGCCAGAGTGGTGTCCATTGTATTGCTTTGCAATGCATTGGATGCCCCTCTGGCAAACAAAGTGTACAACCACAGTGAAAAACACAGACACCATCTTACCAAGGAAGGGATGTTTATTAGGAGGTGTAGCAGCAGGGGCGAGAAAGAGAGAATTCCCTAGGGAGAAAACCTATTTGTTTGCCACTCTTCTGATAATAAAACATATTTTCTTTATTAATACATTTAAAAACAGGGAAATTGTTTGATCACAGAAAAGATCAGGGGCGAAACAACATTACAAAGATTTTTTTTATTTTTATTTTTCAATACTTGTGTCCAAAAGGCATAGGGTTTAATGAGGGAATAGCTGATTAAACAGTGTCATCATCAGCTAACATTGTAACCATGTACTATTTGATTGGTTTTAATCAAAAGGAGGTATAAAGGTGTAAGTTTTAACATTTTATAATATGCATATTCCAGTCTGTGTCCCAGTATTTTATCATAAAGTGGCAGGAAATGTTTGTTTATAGTATATAATCCATTTTCACTAAGTGATTGGATAGAGAAGATATTAGACTAAGGGTATTCTCAATGTATTACAAAATTATCTCTCAGTGTTGGTGCTCTTCTCCAGCTAGTCAAAATTCTATCTCCCAAGCATTTGTCGAGGATATCGTCAGTTTTGTTTTTGCACTACATTAATGATCTCAGACCACTGGTTGTTGTAAGTGGCAATAAAGAGTGGAGCTTGAGACTCCTGTGTCCTAGTTGTAGGGGTTAATAGGGACTCACGTTTGGTATGTAATGCCCTCTTGTATCTTTTTTCAATAGAGTTTTTTTAATAGCCCCTTTTATGAGTTTTGCTCTAAGTTCATTGGCATGATGCTTAAATAATTGTATGTCTGAACAATTTCTGCGTATCCTTAAAAATTCACCGATTGGGATTGAATTTTTTAGTGTTGGGAGATGGTAGCTTGTCCCATGCAGGATTGAATTTGTAGCAGAATCTTTACGATACAAATCGGTGGTCAATGTGTTATTGTGAGCTTTGAAATGATTAAATCCAAGAAGTCCACTTTGGTAAGGTTTTCATTGTATGTGAGTTTGCGATCGTTGGTATTCAACATCAAAATGAATTTCTCAAATTTATGAAGAGTGTCTGTCCATAATGTAAAGAGGTCATCTATGTATCTGTACCATAGGGGGATGTGGTTGGTATAGGGAGTATTAATGTCTGTGAACACTATTTCATCCTCCCACCACCCCATGTACAGATTAGCATAGGATGGCTCACAGCACGTTCCAATTGCAGTACCCCTCATTTGAATATATTATTGGTTGTTAAATGTAAAGAAGTTGTGGTTCAGTATAAACCACAATAGTTTCATATCGAAATTGATTTCATCAACATTATATCTGCCATCTTTATTCATCATCTGTCTCACTGCTTGACATCCAATTTTATAGTTGATGGATGTGCATCTTCTGTAATATATCCATTGTGTCCTTTATATATGATGGCAATTGTGTGATGAGGTCAGGTTCTTACGTGTCTTTGGTAGGACATAAAATGTGGTGATTTTTGGATCTCTAATAGTCAAAAATTCCCATTCCCTTTTGGTAAATTATCTTTATATGCATCAGATATTAAGATGTTGTATTTGAAAATAAATTATTTTGTGGGGTTACATAGAATGGGTCTGTAGCATGATGTATCTTTAAGTTTTCATAAGCATTCTTTTAAGTAAGACTCTTTAGACCACAAGACCACATTTCCCCCTTGTCTGATGGTTTGATAACTACATCTTCCCACTTTGTTATCTCAAACAGGGCTCCCTTTTCTGCTCCTGTTAAATTGTGGAAATGGGTATTTGTTGGTAGCGCCAAGATCTCTTTAACTACTAAGTCTCCATAGATTTTGATTTGAGGACATATGTTTGTAGGTGGTGTAAAATGTATTTTTTTTTTTTTTAATTTTCTTTTTTCATGTATGCTGATATTTTCCTTCTCCGATTGAGTAGTTACTTCTACTCTTTATTGTGTGGTATCTGTGGGGTTTGCTTCTTTCCACAATGATGTTAGTAGGCTCAGACTATGAGTAGTTGCTTGCCACAATGCAACAAAGTAGAGCTTAGCTCTTGTCACTCGATCCTGTCTGGTTGGACTCTTACTTTATGCCTGTGATGAGTCTTTCTCCTCCTGCTGTTCTTCTCTGTGGGTTCTTACTGGTTCTGGAAACACTGAAAGACAGAGCACATGACAAGAAACAAAAGTAATCTAAGTGTAGCAATTTATTGTAACAAAGTAAAAACAAATAGAATATTTTGCACTCACAATAGCCCTTCTTGGGCTTTATGCACATCAAACGGGTCTCTCTCCCTGGATAGCCAGCGAACTGCGTCCTCTTGCGCTCCTATGCTTCTCAAAAGCACTACTAGATCCTTCTTGCCATGTCAGGAAACCAACACGCATCTACAAACCTCCGTTCCGGTCGGTTTCCATTGAACTCATTCATCCATTTATTGGTCATTCTATGATCATCTCATCCTCATTTTTTCATTCCATTTTGGGGTAAATTTGTTTTATGTCATTGGACTAATTTATTATCTTTTTTTCATTGTATTTTATTTTTATCTTGCTATAGTTAAGTTTTTTCTGGTGCTTGTAGACAATGCTATATATTAGACTGATCGAGTGATATCTCCTGTACAATTTTATTATTGATTATTATTATTTGTTAGTCACATTTTTATTGTATTAGGAGCGCTCAACCCTGTGAATATTGGTTATTTTTCTTCTGTGGATTCTTAATATATTTTTCTTATGAAGATCAAAATGAACCTTTATTCAGAAAAAAACATACCCAACATTAATATCTACAGTAACAATGTATTGATTACAAACCACCAGTTACATCTAAGAAAAAACATATACAAGAGATCAAATCGCCAAGACACGTTGCACAATGAATATCTAAAATATAACACCTAACACAATACCTCCAATTAAACATCTTAACAAACAAGAGATACTATGTATTAAGATGAGTACAATTTAGCTCATGTAGTCTCTTTACTCTTAAGTATTATTTATGCACCTATTACCTCATCTGAAGCTTACATTTTATGGCTCATAAATGGTTAATTGCATAGAAATATCCATATTTCTTAATATTCTCAAACAAACACAATATTTTCAATCATCAAGAAGATCACAGTGAGGTTTTAATTTGATTTAACTAACCAAATATAGACTATATCCTGATTGTTTATGATGGCAATTAATCAGGACAAGGTACACGGGCCAATTAGACACGTCTTTGAGAAAGGTGCAGAGAGAGCACCGAAACGCATCATAAATAGTCTCCAGCCGTGTGTGACTATAGAACGCCGGACCTAAACCAGCAAAGAAGAACGGCAGGAGGAGGAAGAACAACTGGAGAAGGAAGGAAGAACTGAGACAAACGTCCGTGGAACTCTGATTTGACACGCTTAGACTCATCACAGGCATAAAGAAGAGGCCAACCAGACAGGATCGAGTGACAGGAGTGGCATATTGTAGCAAGCTCCATATGTCCACTCTCCAGTAAGGGACCATTTCTCTATTTATTTGCTTGAAAGTTTAATGGGTCTAACTTACCATCTGGAGTTACTATACCATTGGTTTATTGAATTTAACAGTATCACGGACTCGACTCCTAGTGCCCTCCAAGTACATAGATTATAGTCTATCCTCCTATTCCAATCAGCAACTACTCATAGTCACCATGAATACAGCCTGCACCAGCTTGTTCTGTCTAAGCTCAAAGATATATTCAGGTTGTCTTTCTCCTATAATTAGGAGTCCCATATATGTTCCAGCATTTTGATCTATTTCATATTATTTATTTTTGTTTTACTGCATTGCTTAAAGACCTTTTATATATTGTTTGTTTGTACTGATATCATCATGTACGTCCTTAGTTTAACATTTCTTGCACATACATATGTACGTGCAATGATATTTATATATGTTGTGACTATATTAAACTCTAAGTCTCATTAGAACCAGAGAGCTTGCTAATAGATGAGGTATTTAGCTGCAGCTACAGCAAATCACTGGGGATCAATACAGTTTGAAAAGTAAAAACCACTAACGATTGAGATGTGGAAGTTACCAAGGAACAATTGGTTAACTGTCTGATCTCAACTAATTATTCAATATCACTAATAAAATATAGTGAACACTGTTAAAACTTACACCTTTATACCTCTTTTTTGATTAAAGCCAATCAAATTGTACATGGTTACTATGTTAGCTGATGATGACATTGTTTAATCAGCTATTCCCTCATTAAACCCTATGCCTATGGACACAAGTATTGAAAAGTAAAAAAAATCTTTGTAATTTTGTTTCACCTCTGATCTTTTCTGTGATCAATTTCCCTGTTTTTAAATGTATTAATAAACCATTATATGTTTTATTATCAGAAGAGTGCCAAGCAGACTAATTTACTCTACAGAATTCTCTATTTCCTTTCCCTGCTGCTACATATGTTACTCTTCCTGTAGGCACCACTGTCTAAGGCTATAATATACAAACTATAGCCTTATAATAGTTTGTGCGGACTACCTCACTTGCTTCTTACAATGTTTATTAGAAAGATCACTTCATTCCCCTTTTGCCAGTGAGGGAGTATGAGGGGCTGGGGGGTCAGACAGTCCCCACCTTCTGGACTGCCTTGTGGCCACAGCATGGGTTGGGGATTGGGTTGGTGTTGCGGTGGAGGATTAGGGGGTGGAGGAGCACTGGTGGAGGATCAGTAGTTGCAATAGGATCCTGTTTTGTTCCCTGAACTCGCTCACCATCTGGCCTAAGTAGTTAGCCAGCACACCCCTAACCTGGTGAATTTTCTGTGTTAGGTTTTCCACTTGTCCCTCCAGGTGCCTATGATAGCATTGATTCTCCCTGATCAACCACCCCAAAGTTTCCCTGTCATTATAAAAGTCCCCCTCAACCTGATCAGATGTTGAGGGTGCAGGTGAGGAATCCCCAGCTGATGAGACCCTAGCCTCCCCAGCAGGCTCCAGGGCGGCTCCATCTTTTCTGCTGGCTCCAGGGGGGGGGGTTCCATCTCTTCTGCTAGCTCCAGGGGTGGCTCCATCTCTTCTGCTGGCTCCAGGGGTGGCTCCATTTCTTCTGCTGGCTCCAGGGGATGGCTCAATGTCCTCTGCAGGCTCCAGAGGTGGCTCAGGGTGTAGAGGTGAGGAGGACCCTCCACCCACCACATCAATGACCTCCCCTGAGGATGATACTGCCTGAGTCCATGGGCTGAGCTGTGCTTGTGAATACTGGGACTTGTGAATACTAGTTGCTTGCCACAATACAACAAAGTAGAGTTTGGCATTTGTCACTCGATCCTGTCTGGTTGGCCTCTTACTTTATGCCTGTGATGAGGGCTGAGCTGTGCTTGTGGATACTAGTTGCTTGCCACAATACAGCAAAGTAGAGCTTGGCTCTTGTCACTCGATCCTGTCTGGTTGGACTCTTACTTAATGCCTGTAATGAGTCTTACTCCTCCTGCTGTTCTTCTCTGCAGGTTCTTAATATAATTTTCTTCTGAAGATCAAAATGAACCTTTATTCAGAAAAAACATGCCCACAGCTCAGGGCTCACTCCCCAGCCACTGACTACTGTGTGGCTGTCTCCAGGCCAGTTGGCCATGTGTTGTGTATGGTGGTGATGAAGGCCATGCTGGGTCTGTAGGCCCCATGTTAGGCCAGTATATGGAGTAGAGGGGCATGTGTGTGGGTAGCCAGGGGTAGGCATGGGGCATCCCCCACCTTGTTACTATTGTAGGTGGCAGCCACTGTGACATGCCACTTGTCTCTGGGACAGGAGGGACCAATGGCTGTACCTGTGGCTGTACCAGGTCCAGTGACTGAGGCAGGTCCAGTGGCTGAGGCAGGTCCTGTTGCTTTGCCAGACTCTGAGGCTGAGGCAGGTCCTGTGGTTGTGCCAGGCCCAGTGGCTAAGGCAGGTCCAGTGGCTGAGCCAGGTCCAGTGGATGAGGCAGGTGCTGAGACAGGTCCTGTTGCTGAGGCAGGTCCTGTAGCTGAGGCAGGTGCTGAGGCAGATGATGTGACCTGGCTGGCAGGACAGGACCCTCTTAGGGATGACAACTGTTTTCTGCTTCTGTTCAGGTATAAGCCTCGCTGACTCAGTGACTGTATTTGAAGGGTGAAGAATAGGAATTAGTTGCAGATGCAGTTCTGCTGTGACATACATCATATACAACTGGACCCTAGCTTAGACATATGGAAAGACTGCTTTAGCCTATAAAAGGCTTAACCCTTTGAGTGCCAAAGGGACATCCAAGTCATTGTAAATCAATGTCTTGTGTATTTCAATGGCACTCAAACAGTTAAGATTCTTTCAACACTATCTACTCATTTGAGGGTTTCACCATGCTGAGTGAAAAGTGTACACCCACAGCTGCTTCAGTGGTTTGACACTGACTGATTCTCCAGGAGGTGCATTTTGTGGGTGCATCACTATCTTCACTGTGGCATTTACCTCCATTTGCAAAACAATTGGGTGCTGTTTTTATTTTTGCACAACTGTCTGTGGCACTAGTTTCAGTCAGTGTAACTTGTCACACATTGCACATGTGTCAGTCAGTATATTATGGGTCTGACTGTCACAACTGTGATTAACATGTATGAACAATGTGGAACAGAAGGGGTTAACAACATGCTTCATCCAAATGCATGTCAGAGGGAAAGAAACACATGGCAGGGTATGCGTTCTATATGTCTCTGGCAATCATAAGCATGAACTGAGCTGGGATATGTGGTCTGTTACTGTTAGGGGCTTAGGTCAAGACCTACATAGCTATTTACTAAGAGCCCAGTTTTCCCAACACTGAAGCAAGGAACAATACTACAGATATGTGGATCAAGTGATATGACAACATTTGTAACAAGGTGTTGGTTGTGGGACAAGGGGAAAGGAGATTGTTGCTTACCAGGAGGCGGAAGAGTAGTGTTGTCTTCTGTGTCACTGCCACCAGAGATGCCCTGTAACAGGATGTTGGCTATGCTGCCATGGAGCAGCTCCTCCCAACCATTGAAGGTGATGGATGATGGAGGACCACCACCTGTTTCCCGGGTGTAGGCTCTACCTGGGCAAGCTTGTTCTTCACCCACCTCTTACAGTCAGTCCATTCCTTCAGCCCTTCCACTGTTCACCTCGATACCCCAACAGCATTGACCAGGTCAGTCACCTCCTGCCATGCCTGCCTTTTATGGGCAGCAATGCCCCTGGCCTTGTCGGAGCTGTATAGGATCCATTCCCTCTCAACGATTCCACCTACGAAGGCCAAGTTCTCCTCGTAAGTGTACTTGGCCTCCCTCTGCCTGTCACTTACCACTGCAGGCTGATTGTTGGGACCTGGAAGGCCATACCTGCTCTTGCCCTGGCTGTCTGTGTCCCTCCCCGACACCCACATCCCACCCCATCTCTATCTCTGCCTGGCATGTGCCTAGCTGTTGGTAAGTCACCCTCCTCCCACCTGCTCTCCTTCTCCCTCTCCTTCCCTGCCCGAGGATGCCTTGAACACTTTCCTCCTTTAACTCTCCCTCTCCCTCCAGCCTCCACTTCTCTCCCTGCCATCTCTCCTCTAAACCTCTCTCACACAGACTCACACACAGGCACTCACTCACGCAATCAATCGCAATCACCCTCTAGCACTCCCTTGCACTCACTCAGTCACACTGTAGAAATAAAATTTATATGTGTGACGGAATGGTTGTCACCCAGAGAATGAAATGTGTCTGTTTTCAGTGATTGCCATTGTCTTAATGTGTTCCCATTCTTGAAACCTTAATGTCCCCTGTGTGTGCATGCATTAGAGAGGGGGGTAGGGCAAATCTGTGTGTAGAATGTGTTTACCTTCCCCCTCTACATCAGGCCAAGCTGAACAGACCTGGTAGATGGTACCTGTGACATCACATCCTGTAGGGGGTGGGTAGAGAATACCTGGGAGAGAGAAGTGAGGCAGGGAGAGAGTTGCAGAATGTAGGAGCAGGAGAGAGCCTCTCCCCAGCATGGAGGGGGGTAGCCTGGGGCCAGTCTGAAGTTGGACTGGTCCAGGTGCTTTCTAAAGGCGTATTGGAGAAACTGGGACTGGTGAGTGCCCTCACCGGAAAAGTTAGAGTGAGCGGGCACTGTAGGGCCAGGTCCCCTTTTCAGTTGTGGGCTGTAAGTCAAGGCGGCTTCAGACACAGAGAGAGTACCCTGATGTTCCTACCACAAGGATCTTAGGATGTCTTCCCCAACTCCTCTGCCAGGACTAAAAGATACAAGGAACCTTCATGTGATCCAGCAGCATGTGGAGTGGGCAGGGTGCCTACTCTTGCCTCTAGTGGGACTATGAATAAGCTCCAGCATTAAGCTAAAATGGACTGTGAGTATTATTTGTAACTCCTGTCAAGTTATGCAACTAAGAAGAGAACAGCAGAAGTGCTTAGGTTTTATGTTTCACCCCTGTTTGTTTGCCTGTAATTGTTGTCCTATGTTTTGTGCCGTGACCACTCTAATAAATGCAATTTATAATCTTTTTGTCTGGCTGGATAAATCTCTTAACCCTCGGCCTACCAATATGTAACCCCTGTGCCCCCGTCACAATATGTGTGTAGTGTTAATTTAAAAAAAAGTTTAATATCTGTTTTTTAATAATGCAATTCTCTCTTCTACCGGCTACGACTCTACCTCTCTCCACTGTCTGCACCTCTCTCTCTAACACTATCCTCCATTCCTGGGCCCTATGCACTAGCTCGCAGAACTCGATACACAGGCAGGGTTTGGTGGTTTTTTGGGGCTTTTTATACTTTTTGGGACTATAATTGATACTTTTGAGCCTTGTAATTGGCTGGGGCTTGTACTTGCCCTTTCTAATGCTTAACCTGACCTTTCTGTCAAACCTATGGTTATTTCCTTAGACATTGAAGTTTAGTGTGCCTTTTGATGCTAAAGTTTAATATGTAGTTGAATATAAGCAGAGAGCACCATTTTTTTCAGTACGCCAATGTGTGCTGCCTGCACTGATTTTGTTTTACCGTGCTTCGACATTTTAATAGCTATAAAACACATCATTGCAATTTACATGTTGCTGGTTTTCACTCTTTGGTCTGTTTTAACTCCAATATTTGCATCGAGGTCCAGATTAGTTAGAGATCATAGCTATGGATATAGCAAATAAAACAGGCTTTATTTACCAAAGTAGAAACCCAAACACAGTTTGTCTCAGGAAAACAACAAAGAGTCCTTAACATTAAGTACATACATAACAATACAGGCCTTCTTTAGCACTTGTGTATCAAATGCCTTTAACCTCTTAGCAGGTAGTGTTGTGTCCAATAGTGCTTCAGGCTGGGAACTAGCCTGGATATCATACAGCATATACTGAGAGTAATTGGCTTTCTCAATCAAAAAAAACAACCAGTAACCTATTACATACCTATCACAGCAGCTACACATTCATTTTATTAGAGTTTGCAATAGGGTTAACCATGTCGTAACCTGCTTGAAGAAGCAGTTGATTTAATGAGCTGTCTCAATCAAAAATGCAAAATCAGCAACTACAAATACATCAACCTGTGAGCAGTAGAGTTAACTCTGCCACAGCGTCCTATCTATTTGTGGTAAAACAACATTTCCACAGGGCCTTATCATATTTTGATAAATCATTATCTTTAAATTCCTTTCCTATGTCCTTGTAAGCCATTGCAACCCTTACTATTTGTATGTACACGTAATAATTGTTGCCACTGGCCTACAACGATCTAGGGAGGGCTCTTTAAAGAAAACATCTAAAAACAATGTCAGAATTACCTGAGGAAGTAATTTTGTTATTACAAAATTGCATAGGGCATATATTAAAATTATTTTATTTACTAAATCACGCCATCAACTTTTACTTGATATTTCAAGTTTTTATCACCCTCACTACCACCCTCTATTAATGGTACTGGACCAAGTGGAGAGCCAGTGGTGTTGTAGTTCTACTATGGAGTTGTACTGTTCCAACAAAGTTGCTTAGAAGTCAGCATTGCCTCATATGAAAGTGAGAAGTGGTGGAAAGCCGCTGTCAAGCACTGCACTTAAAGCTTATGTCCTAAAGAAAACTGGAGTAATTCTGAAGCAAACTATCTGATTCATAGTGGGGCAAATTACAATTTCCACAAATCTTATAGCAGTTAATATGGCTTTTCAACCCTAAAATGCTATAGTGGTCTCCAATGCATTTTGGAGCAAATCAGAGTAAAATTCTGAAGTATTCAAGTGGCTAAAATTCCTTTCAGATCAGAGGCAATTTTCTCACTTATGCAGGAGCATTTTAATGCATGGGCAGGGCTTATAATTTTAAGTCTTTTGCCACTAGCCAGACCTGAAAAGTTACTCACAAGTACAAGCCAAAACATACCCACCAGGGCTGATTTTCTACTTGCCAGGGCTAAATTTTCATTCGCCATTGGCTAGTGGCGAGTGGAAATTTTGAGCCCTGGCATGGGCATATCTGGCATCCCTTATCAGATGGTCCAGAAGGAGTGATATTTTTCTGGGTATACAGAACACAAATATGATAGCTTTCCCCACCAATAAGAAGTTTACAATTAACCATAAGAGGATTCTAAATGTTTCCAAGTATTTGGGGGCCTCCACTCCCAATTTTTCTGGGAGCCCCGAGGGTTCCTATACCTGCCCTGGTAAACAGAGACAATTCTTGCTTTCCCTATGCAGACTGACCTGGTATCATCAGTGAAGGATCATCACTAGTTTATCTTTGGGACATAGAATTGGATAAAGGATAAGGAGAGTGGCAACAAAAAGAAATTCTGCTACAAAGTAATGTCTGTACATAAAGCATAATAACAAAAACTCTTCAAAGGGACTTACCAACACCAATGTGCGAAAACAGTGCTTAAACGGTGCTTAGCCACTGCAAGTTCTCCAGTCCTGGATACTCCAAAGCACAGAGCAGGACACTGAAAGCTTCATAAAACCAAACTTGTATTTGTGACATTAAAAGATAAATGGAAGGATTACTATGAAGGTGGAACATGAATACAGCAACAAAACCACCAACACGATCTTATGCATTTCATTCTACATCCAGCTCTTAATCATAGACAGAAAAGCAACATTGGTATGACAATTCACATTAACATTTCTTAAGTTTTGGAGATCCTAGTGCATTGGCGCCATAGAATAACATAGGAACTGGAGAAGTGATATCACTGGAGAAGTCATCTTCAATTTATCACCTCTTTATAACCCCCAGTTATCTCGTGAGCCAATAAGAAAGAGAAGAATTCGTCAGGGGGTTATGGACTATTGTGTGATAAAGAGGTGATAAAATAATATCAGTTCTGCAGTTCCTATGTTATTCTATTGAGCCTATGCACTTAGATACGTTGGCAAAATCTTAGTACATTGACTCCATATAATAGAACAGGACTTGGAGAAGTTATATCACTGGAGAAGTCATCTCCACTTTATCACCTGTTAATCACACCTTAGTGCAGCTACCCCATACAGTCCATTATTTACTGGCCATAGGAGCTTAGTTCTCTATTAGGAGCTGTTAGTTCACTTTTAAACTAGGGGTTAATTATCCCTCGGAATACCTGAGAGTGATCTGGTATGCATAGCCTTCTCCTCTGGCACTGAAAGGGATAAAGAAGAGCTGATAAAACATCTGATTTAGTTCACATACAGAAGAACAGGTGAGAGGAAAGAAAAACCCAAGTATAGCCTTAATTTGTTCACAGCATGTTTTCACTTCTGCACCAACCACTTCGCATTTCTTCATCTGGAAGTCAGAGTGAAATCTGTTATTGTTGAGTCAGTAACAAAGAATGCAACTTTTGAATAGGACATTAAAGCTGATTCCCTTTAGGGCAGTATGTTCAAAGAAAAGTGGAGGCGTTCTGGGGCAAACAATTTGCACTATAGGGGAGGATAAAGAATTACCATTGATTAAAATGGGGATTTTAACCCCTTGAATACTAGAGAGGTCTCAGCAATGCGCTGGAGACCTCTCTAGCATTCAAGGGGTTAAAATCCCCATTTAAATCAAAGGGGATTTTTGTACTTTTTAGTTCTAACCTATAGCAAATGATTTGCCCCAGAACGTCTCCACTTTTCTATTGAACTTACGGCCAAGAAGAATTTGAGAAATTCAGGAGTAAACCAACTGCAACATAGGGGCAAATAAAAATTGTCCAAATTCTCATTGACATAAATGGGACTCCTACCCCCTTCAACACTAAGGAGGTGTGCAACACATTGCAAAGTAATGCATTGGACCTCTCTGTGGTGCAGTTGGTTTTCTCCATGATTGCTCCAGATCTTAGTATGTTTGCCTCATTGAGGGAGATGCACTAAGGTGTGAAAAAGAGGCGATAAAGTGGAGGTGACTTCTCCAATTATATAAATTATCCAGTTATTATATTATTCTACTAGTGTAAAAGCCCAGGTTCACGGGCCAAGGTCTGGGTAATGTTAACCCTTTGAGTGCCAGAGGGATACGCAACGCATTGCGTTGCGTACCCCACAGGCACTCAAATGGTTAAGAGGCCGCTACCTCACTGCTCCATGCGATGCAGTCTTGCATCACCTCACTCACGCAATGCAATCATGCGCAGTAGAGACTGGCCAAATGCGGGCAGTCTCTACTGCGCATGACTGCATCGTGACAAACATCCTAGCGAATTATTATATAGCATGGAGCCAATGCATTAAGATTTCTCATGTGGGAGAGGTCTTAGTGCATTGGCCCCACAGAATAAGATAGATACTGGAGAAAATATATAATTGCAGAAGTCATCTCCACTTTATCACCTTTTTATCGCCCCTTAGTGCATCTCCCTCATTGTATCTAATGTTGTTTGATTTTTTTAAATTTTGACTATTATTGTGAAAGGGGTATTTAATACATTGGATGCCCTTCTGATGGCAAAAGTTATGCATTTGCTACTTTCAGAACATGACCATGTTTTCCTTCCACTGCAGCGCTGATGGAGTATGAGCAAGCTCCAAGAATATTAAATACTTTTTTCTTACTGTATTGGCTTTGCTCCCTGATTACCTTTATCAAAAGCAGGGGCCTGTAAGGAGAAGGAGGTTTAGATTAAATGCACAATGGATGAGTTCACTCACACAGCATCAGGAGACATTGACCCTTCCATCCTTTTCTACTGGTCTTTAGATAGCAAACATTCCACAAGATTGGTGTAAAGCCAATGTAGTGCCTTTATTTAAGAAGTGAGTTAAAACAGAACCTGGGAATTATAGACCTGTGAGTTTGTCATCTGGAGTTGTAAAAAATGCAAGAAGGGATAATAAAGGATTATATTCAGGATTACACCGCAGAAAATAATATTAGCAGGAAACAACATGGTTTTATGATGAATAGACTGGGCCAAACTAATTTTTAAGCTTCTATGAAGAAGTAACTAGCAACCTAGATAATGGTAAATCAGTAGGTGTAGTATATCTAGATTTTGCAAAGGCATTTGATACAGTGCCACACATGAGGCTGGGGTATAAAATAAAGAAATTAGGGCTAGGGGATAACCTTTGCAATTGGGTGGGAAACTGTTTGAAGGATAGGGAACTGTGTGTTGTTGAAAATGGAAAATTCTCCAATACAGTTCAAGTTTAGAGCGGAGTACCTCAGGGTTCAGTACTTCGGCTTTTGCTTTTAAACATGTTTATAAATGACCTGGTAATAGCTATAGAAAGAAAAATATCAATATTTGCAGAAATTGTAAAGTCATGCATTTGGGAGGAAAAAAATCCCTCAGCTACTTATGAATTTAGTGGAATCATTTTAGGGGTCTCATTTCTAGAGAAAGACCCGGGAATCCTTCTAAACTACAAACTTGGAAGCAGTGACCAGTGTCAAATAGCAGTAGCAAAAGCAAAGTCCTGTCTTGCATAAAAATGGGTATTGAAGCAAGAGCAGATTACATCATTCATTGGTAAGACCTTACTTTGAATATGCAGTGCAGTTTTGGGCACCAGTTCTAAAAAATGATATTTTAGAACTGGAGAGAGTACAACGAAGAGCAACAAAATCAATTAAGGGAATGGAAGACTTGGTGTATGAGGAACGTCTAGACAAACTTGGTTTATTTACTCTAGAGAAAAAATGACTAAGAGATCTTATTACAATGTACAAGTATATGAGAAGTCAATACAAGGATCTAAAATATGTAATAGATACACTCCTAACCTTAAAGGGATAGTAATACTTAATAATTACTAATCCCTATATTGAAGTCATATTAAAAAGAAATGTATTGCCCCAGTGTCATCTCTGTCATCGCTCCTAAAGTTCCCCTTCCCTCCCCCTTCCCCGAAGTCAGCATTGTAGCTGACTGAAGGGAAATCCGGTATTATGATCATCAGTCGACTCTGCAGCACAGCCAAGATTACGTTAATAAAAAAAATATTTCACTGAAACGGTCTTCTACGTGTGCTTGGTTTGCAAGCACACGTAGAAGACCATTTTAGTGAAAGATTTTTTTTTTTATTAACACGATCTCTGCTCTGCTGCAGAGCCACCTGCTGTCCCCAGTACGGAGTGCCCCCAGTTTCATCTCTCAAACCTTTATGGTTTCAGAGATAATCGCTCCTAAAGTTCCCCCTCCCTCCCCCTTCCCCGAAGTCAGCGTTGTAGCTGATTGAAGGGAAATCCGGTCTTATGATCATCAGGTGGCTCTGCAGCAGAGCCGAGATCGTGTTAATAAAAAAAAATCTTTCACTAAAATGGTCTTCTACGTGTGCTTGCAAACCAAGCACACGTAGAAGACTGTTTAAGTGAAAGATTTTTTTTTATTAACGTGATCTTGGCTGTGCTGCAGAGCCGCCTGATGATCATAAGACCGGATTTCCCTTCAGTCAGCTACAACGCTGACTTCGGGGAAGGGGGAGGGAGGGAGGGGGAACTTTAGGAGTGATTATCTCTGAAACCATAAAGATTTGAGAGATGACACCGGGGGCACTACATTTCTTTTTAATATGACTGCAATATAGGGATTAGTAATTATTGTGTATTACTATGCGTCCGCGGTCCTGGGAAGTAACTTTCCCTTAAGGACCGCTTTGAAGATTCCGATGAGCCAGTACACGTGACCTGTGATGTGTCCCGGCACGCCGCACTGGGGACTGAGAGAGACTGCTCCAGTCTTGGAGAGGTCAGTCTCACTTCCTGTTTTTACTTACAGCGCACCCGGAGGAGTGCTGTAAGTAAAATGTACGTGGCTTGCTATGACCGCCACCGGTCCTTAACGCATAAACCACATGACGGTCATAGCACGGCACGCGGTCGTTAAGGGGTTAAAGATTTAAATATATCCAGGATAACAGAAATTGAGACAGAGGAAAAATCTTACAACAGCACCAGATCCACTCCTATATTAGCGGGACAATGGGATCAGTTAGGTCTAAAGGTCAGTAGGGGAAAGAAACAAATTAAAAGCAATAAAATATAACTTTTATTGTGCCCTATTAAAAAACAAGCAAATTTAAAAACAAAATGACGTCCCAAAAGCCTGTTTAATGTAAGTCCTTAAATAACACCCTGTTTAAACTCAAGTATACAGGCACCCGTGTTCAGTGCCTATAAACTGCAAAAGCCCCTTAGGTCATAGTACCTCCAATACAAAATTTGACCAGTCAGTAAGTGTTCTTGCATACCTACATTGGATAAATCTGTAAATAGGTATATGATCCTATTCTCTAGCAGCAGGGCAAGTTTTATGATTGAACCCTGGCCGCAAAAGTTAATCACCCAAAACATTGAAACACTCGCTACCGAGAACCCCAGCGGTACTGTCCTCAAAAATCTTTGGGAACAGAACCTGCTGGTCAAGTGATTCATAAAGGCCAAAAAATAGAAGGGAGAGATAGGTTAAATATTATCCTGTACAACAGTAGTGAGTAACAGTATATCGTTTGTTTAGCCGTGTCGGCTTTTTCAAAGGCCTATGTTATTCTATGTAGCAAGTGCACTAAGATTTCTTCAACTTTAGAGATCTTAGTGCATAAGCTGTTTAGAATTACATAAGAACTGAAGAAGTGATGTCACTGGAGAATTTATCTCCATGTTATCACCTGTTTATCACTCCTTAGCGCATAACTCCTGTCGAAGGTATCCAAGAAAGGGTTACACAAGAGAACCAATTAGGTTGGATATCTTCACATAAATAGGTACTGACACGCTACTTCACAGTAAAGAATCGATTAAATAATCAGTTACGCATATTTGTGCAAAAATATATATAATTTATTTAAGTAAATACTATATATATAAAAAATGTAAGCAACGATGACATCAACGAGTGAATATCAATTTCAATAGATACACAGTAACTCAAACCACAATTATCACCATTAGGATTAACAGCAATTTAAGGGTTAACCACACATAGGTATGTTCAGAGGTATTAAATTACAATAATTGAGCCCAGCAGCATAGAAAAGGATAATTGATCTTTACAATTAATTAAAATACAGGTGACAGCAACATATATGAATACCTCTGCCCCAGAAACTGTATAAACTATGTTAATTGCAGTTTAAGGTATGTTGTCAGGCGAGTCAGCTTTAATATTAAGCCAGGTCCTCTGACAATTTCCTTATACCATATATAATAACCAAATTTAGAGAAACTAACTGCAATAAAATTCCAGACTTAAATCATTATCATTTAATTATCTACCGATTTCAAATATTGCATACCTTCTGAATAAAACATATAAATTGCATTTAATATAGTCAATAATAGATTATACCAAAAATATACTCAGATTCAATCTAATAATATATGTCTAGACCGTATACCAAACTTCATGCAACTTATATCATACACATGACTATAGCAATCCCATGTAAAACCTATCAGGTACTCCAAGGGGTAATCCACTTAGTAATAAAGGATGCCACACCTAAGATGGAGACTTCTTATGTCTAGTGAGAGGTTTAAATAAACTTCCCATTGTACAAAAGTTTAAACCCAAAAACATACACAAAGAAATCCAAAGAAACAATAATAAATAGGCAAATAGCAGTTGAAGGGTTAGTAAACATATTCAAATAATTCCCCCAGATCAAATATTAGCTATAACAACCTTTTTAGGAACACACTATATTCTAGAAATATCAACGATTATATTAACTAATTTGATCTATATAGGTCTCACTGCTATAAACTATTTACATTTATCTAGCAAAATTTAACATTTTATCTGCATTTTGTGTCTGGGCTGTCATTTGTCAGGTCCAGTTTGATGTGTTTCAGAAGATTTCTCCTCTGTGTATGGTGCTGGTCAGCTAAAAGAGATTGCAATCTGGGTGCAGGGCGCAGTCCTCATGAACTTTTGCATGTAGTTTATCATCTCTGAACTTTCCTTTTACATATGCAAATTTCTCTTGAGGTTGGTTACCCTAAGAGTATTGGCAGGAATTCAGACGTGGACCCCTTGCTCAAAGTGCCTACATGGATCAGTTGCACCTCACCGAGGAAGCCCAAAAACCACTGAAATGTCTGGCATTTCGTGTCTGGACTGTCATTTGACAGGACCAGTATGATGTGTTTCAGAAGATTTCCTCTCTGTGCATGCTACTGGTGAGCTAAAAGAGAGTGCACTCTAGGCCCAGGAGGCAGTCCTAGCAAACTTTTGCATGTATTTGAAAGCTCAAAAGCGTAGAGAGATTGGTTGCAACTCACTGACAAGGCCCAAAAAGAATGAAAACATATGTCTGGGGTTAGATGCTATCATTGTTCAGAGAGGAATTGTCTGGCATTTAGTGTGTGGACTGTCATTTGTCAGTACCAGTATGATGCACTTCAGGAAAAAAAAAAAAAAAAAAAAAAAAAAAAAAGTCAAATCGTACCTATGGGTTAGTGGCTTCTCTTATTCAGAGATAAATTGTCTGGCCTTTTGTGTCTAGACTGTCATTTAGCAAGACCAGTATTATGTTTTTCAGAAGTTTTTATTTTTGTGTATGGTACTGGTGAGCTAACAGAAATTGCACTCAGGGTGCAGTTTAAGTGAGCATTTGCTTGTATTTACAAGCTCATTAGCCTATACGAGCATATCTGGCATTTCTTTCCACATATGCAAATTTCTCTTGGGGTTGGTCACCCTAAGAGTAACGGGGGGAATCCTGATGTTGACCCCTTGCTCACAGTGTGTAGAGAGATCAGCTGCACTTTACTGAAGAGACTCAAAAAAGGCTGACATGTATGTCTGGGGTGAGCCGCATCACTTGTTCAAAGAGGGATTATCATTCAGCGGGCCCAGTATGGTGTGGTTCAGAAGTTTTTCTCCCTGTGTATGCTAGGTAAGCTGAAAGAGATTGCAGCCTGGGTGCAGGACACAGTCCTAGAGAGCTTTTTGCATATAAATGCAAGCTCATAAGCCTAGTTCAGCATATCTGATCTTTTCTTTCTACATATGCAAATTGCTGTTGGGGTTGGTCACCTTAAGAGTAATGGGGGGAATCTAGACAAAGACCCCTTGCTTACAATGCCTAGAGGGATATTTTGCAACTCACTGACAAGGCCCAGCTGGCTCCAATCGCATAGAAAGTTAAATTGGGCCAACCCGGCTGCTGCTTTAGCTGCAAAGGCACAATGATATTCGTAGAAGGTGGATCCGCCATACTTATAGGCAAGGTCCACGATAAGATAAAGGTAGTGATCCATTTCTTCTCTACGGTAAGGGAATGAGTTGCATAGTATATCCCTATAGATATTAAATGCCAATACAAATTCAGATACTGAAAATTTATGGTTAAGTCTGGGTTCTTTGGTTTTTAAGGTTACAGACACATTGCTGCAGCTTATGGTATGCTGTTCAGGTAGTGAAACCAAGCTGACATCCTTCCCCTCAGTAATATGTCTCCTGATATGTTGAGGAATCAAATTAGCTGATGTACTGCAAGTAGAAGGATTCAACAAGGTACCTGGCTGAGTTAGAAGTGCCACCACTGGGATTTGACTGGAAGCTGCAGATGCTGTACTCTCCATGATTGACAGTCTGGATTGTACATCCATCATGGCCGAACCCAGGGTGGTCAGGAGTTCAGTGATATGTTTGAATTGACTAACTGATGGTGAGGGAGGGGGGCTAGGAGTGGCGATGCTGGGAGATGGAGGGGGTTGGGATGCAGAGGGGAAGAGGAGGCGAAAGAGTTCAGCCTTCCTGGATGATGAGGGGTAAGTGATATGGAGCCCTCATAGCTCTGCCATCAGCGTAGGGACAGTCCAGTTTTTCAGAACTGGACCCCTTGAAGCTGGAGTAATCGGAGCTGGGGTGGCCGGAGCTTCGGCTTCTGGGATTTCAGAGTCAGTAGGTAATTGGATATCTTGTTCTTCCATCTGTAACCTAAGTCATATAAAATATTATGTGAAACTACTAGCTAAACTATACTAACAGGTGCAAGTGGTGAACCCCAGCGTAGGAATTGCCCAAGACTGGGGTGAATTACTGAATATATAAGTGAGGGCTGCAGTGAACGGTAGGTTAGTAAGGTAACTAAGATAGCTGGGAACCACAGTATTGCTAGATGTTACAAATACTGTAGCCTCCAGATAGAATGCAACATAAAGTCTGTGGACAGAAAAACCTGACCAGCACCTAACCAGAGTGGAACCCTGGTCCAACCTCCCCATGTCTGGAAGAACAATGAATCCCCCCCTGCCCTAATAGGCAGGCTAGTAATGTGAAAGAGCCCTAGCTTAAACATGAAACATGACATGACTAGAAGGTTGTCTATCGCTAGGAGAATATGACAAGCACGTAGAGGACTAGCTAAGCCCTTCTAAATGAAAAAATTGAGAATCTGACAACCTGCAAAGAAGTAAGATATATAAAAACAAAACAACCTTTTGCCTCTGTGAGGAGGTGTAGACATGAGACAACCTTCGGCTTCTGTGAAGAGAAAGGTGTGAGAGACAAGACATCATGAGTGAAAGGACTACCTTCGTCCTCTGCAAGGAGGTAAGGTATGACATTAAAGACAAACTTTGGCCTCCGTAAGGAGGTAAGGCCTGGGCGTAGTACCTTCGGCCTCAGTGACGAGGTGAAGTTACAGGCTGGTGGCCTGAGGCCTCAATGAGGAGGTAAGGCATGATAGTCAACCGACCCCCAGCCTCTAGAAAGGAGGTATGGAAAGTGGAAGACAAAATACCTGCCTTGAGGTAATGTAAATACTATATTGTACCTTGTTGCATTTAGGAAGCAAGGCTCAACCAGTGAGCACGAATCCCTCACACCTGTAAGAAGGTGTGATTAGATGGTGAGGAGGAGCCACGCAACTCTCTGGTGCTAAGGATACTACCAGTGGAATTTAACAGGCTAAGAGAAACCTGTGTTGAACACACATAAGACTCCTAAGGCTATAAACCAGAGGGTAAGATTTCCAGCTTCTGTGAATAGTGGAACAAGAATATGAACCCAACCTTCGGCCTCTAGAAGAGGTAAGGGAAGTTACTCCAGAACCCAATGCCTGGCAAGGAGAGCAGGGCGACTGCTTACATCCACAACATCAGTGAGGATGGTAGATCTGACGGAAGCCCGCTGCCCTGCGGTAGCTCAAGGAATGAGCATCTAACCTTTGGCCTCTATAGAGGTAAGGTGACGTGATGAATTACATAAAGATACCCATGTACATAACGGGGATGGGGGTATTTTTTTTTTAACCCCTTCGCGTCCTGTGACGTACCCAGACCGTCACGCTGGTCCGGCACTTAAGGACCAGTGACGGTACTGGTACGTCTCGTACTTTTACTCACCGCGCGCCTGCAGGAGCGCGGTGAGTAATACCGTGGACTGAAATTGATTGCTCCAAGACCGGAGCGATCTCTTTTGGTCCTCCTTTCGATGTGACTGATCACGTGGGACGGCACGTAGAACGCGTCTATCTGGTCCTTAAAGGACCAGACACCGCGGGATCGTCGGACCCTAAGGGGTTAAGGACTGGGTGATGTAGGTGGCACACAAGGTTAGAGCGGTGTGAGGGTTACTTATAGCTAATTGGTACGCATAGCTGACCAACTAAACCAAGGTGAATACGGTGTCTCTAAGGAAAATATATACTCTGTAAAATTATGCTGATGTAAAGCCTGATAATAAGGTCATGTTACCTGGACCAAGGCTAGATAGCCACCTGAAAGTTAGAACACATAAGGTTTTCAGCGTAAGATTTGGACTTAGAAACCATGCAGTGGACACAAAAACAATGATGCTTACTTGTAATAATGGAAATTACTTTGTAGTATTTTATACAACCTTGAGGAAGATGATTTCAGTATTCATCAGCCCTGAGAAACAGGAAGAAGCCAGCGTGAGCATTATTGAACTGAAGTCTGGCGTAAAAACAATTAGTCACATAAAAATATATGGATTAGTGAATCCTGAGCCTAGGTAGGTAGGTGACCTGCTGAATAATACAGGACTCATGAATGTTGGGCGGACTATAGTAGGTAGGTGCTAATGTAACTGCAGGAATGAAGCAAGCATGTGACTTAACAAGAATACTGTATAAAGGCTGTAGTTGGTGAATTTAAATAAATAAATAAGCTAGATGTCTATTATGTTGGAAAATGGTATATAATATGTAAATGATGGACAGAATTATATAATGCACAGTAACTTCCCACGGTGCCTGTCATGAACAAGCCAAAGTCATACCGGATGAATCAGAGGGAGGAAGACCGTATATGTGTGATTGATTAACCCTATGGTCACCTCTGATGCAAGGAGAAAACAGGGAACCATGAGCTTAATTGGAACTATACGAGTGGAGTTTTACTAAAGACACTGAAAGGGGTAAGCATGTAGCGGACCTACAGAGCTTTGGCAGTCACTACCCTGTTCAAAGTAGCAGACCGGGTGAAGTTAGCGACCGGGTGAAATTTGCAGCTGAGTCACGATCTGATGATGTAGGTAATGACTCTTTGTGTGGGAGACGCTGCTGCCGATTAAGAATGCATTGCAGCCCCTACCACAAATTAAGGCAAAGCCTTTCATTTGTGGTTAGCTGCTTCCCTTGTTCAGAGAGAAATTGGACTGGACTGTCATTTGACGGGACCAGTATGATGTGTTTCAGAAGATTTCCTTGCTGTGTATGGTACTGTTGAGCTAATAGAGATTGCACCCTGGGTGCAGGATGCAGTCCTAGTGAGCTTTTGCATCTATTTGCAAGCTCATGAGCCTAGCTGAGTATCACTGACCTTTCTTTCTTTATATTCGATTTGTTCTTGGGGTTGGTAATCCTAAGAGTAATGGGGGAAATCCAGGAGTGGACAGCTTGCTCAAAGTGTCTAGAGGGATTAGCTGTACCTCACCAACGAGGCCCAAAAAGGCCAAAACGTACGTGGTTCTCAATCTTTTTTGTTGGGCCACTCCTAACACATAATCTACAACATTCGGGGCAACCCTAACATATTTCATGTACTTTATCAAGGGCATAAGAAGGGTACAATACATAAATATACAGTTATTATTAAGTTTTATAATCATAATAACAAAACTATATCTATTGTGCATAACAATTTCTATAAATCAAAGTGTCACGGCACCCTGGTTGAGAATCAATGCACTAATGTGTGATAAAGAGGTGAT
This sequence comes from Rhinophrynus dorsalis, assembly GCA_037306005.1. Classification (NCBI taxonomy): domain Eukaryota; kingdom Metazoa; phylum Chordata; class Amphibia; order Anura; family Rhinophrynidae; genus Rhinophrynus; species Rhinophrynus dorsalis. The sequence continues at coordinate 311,266,085 of CM074722.1, forward strand.
AAAGCAGAGATGACTTTTCCAGTGATATCATGTCTCCAGTTTCTATGTTATTCTATGGAACCAATGTAAAAAGATTTCTCCAACTTTATAAAATAAGATAATAACTAGAGAAGTGATATCACTGGAGAAGTTACCTGTGCTTCATCACCCCTATACCACGCCTTAGTACATAACTGTCAATGTGTTGTAGAGTCTTACCCTTGCATCAGGTATTGTTATTCTCCAGAGCTCCAGCCTCCTTCAGAGAGGCTGTACCAACTAGTCATTGCTTAGTGCACCTTTTTTTTACTAGTGATAGTATAATGTTTAGTACCAGAAGAAGGGAACAGTACCCAAAAATGTTTTACATACAATACTGACATAAATAAGCAGCAATGTCTCCTATCTCTTCCCTGTATAACCTATTGTGACCTGACCCCTCCTCTAATTTAGGACACTTACAAAACACACACTGCAGGGATGTACTGATTCCTGTTCAGTCGTGCAGAATAATATTTTCAGAAGCATACTGCATCAAAAGGGATATTTGTTCACCCTAATATGACCCCATTCCATTATTATAGGTGTCAGTGTTCCTTTAATGCCAGCAGACTGTGAACGACAACAGGGAAAATTAATTGTCAGACCTCATGCTGTTAGGGACTCAACTCCCATCATTCTTAACCAGTCAATGGATGGTTGTGATAAGGTGACCACATATCCAATTAAATCCTGAACACATAAAAAAGCACAGACTAATTTATTTCTGACCACATGTTAATTTACATATTATTCATAATCCAGTGAGTGCCAGTGCTTTGCAATGCATTGGATACCTCTCTGGCACTTAAAGGGTTACAGACAACTGTTTTTTGTGTACCTGAATACAATTATCACCTGACTGCTTTTCAACTGAATTTCCCACATTGTATGTTGTGACACCTCCTTATAGCTTACTTAACTTGTCTGACACATTTCCCTGATTTTGAGAACACCTTTCTCACTGGATAGATCCTATCTTTTACAAACCTACAGTTTATAAGGTTATCACGTGAATCCAAATTTTGGCCGCAGAGAAACAAAGGTAGTCTAAATAAAAGTAGAAAGCAATTCAGTGATGTATATCTAGGAATGCCTGTCAGAGATCTGCAGATGTTTCAGTAGGGAATCTGACCAGAATATGTGCAGTTCTTAGACTAGGGGTAGTAAATTCTTGAGCCACTAGCTGCTCGGTGGGAGATATACCAAGAGGTGATAAGAGGCCAAGATGGTGATATGGTCAAGTGGTGTCAATGATATATCGACAGCATGCACTAAGGTGTCTTCTCCATCATATTGATGTGAATCTGCCTCCACTCCAACAATCCTCTGATATTGCCATGAATCAACAATGCCTTCAACAAAATAGTAATATTTTGTTTGATAATAGCTCATTTGCATATGGAAATGCAGGTTAATGAGTCATCATCATATTCATGAGAGTGTTTATATGCTAATGTGGCACTTCACCACATGTACTAAGCTCTGATAGCAAACTTTGCTGTCAGAGTTCACAGTGCCAACATTGACAACCTGTGGTTGGGGATGTCGGGATATCCCTGTAGCTCTCTATGGAGCCAGAGAACAGTTTTCTGTCTCTGCTCTTTACTAGCGACAACAACCCTCCTGTAACCCTTTCAGTTCCATAGGGATGTACATTACATACCCCCATGGCACTAAAAGAAGTAAAAACGTGTGCAAAAATATATTTAGGCACAGGTTCACAATTAATATTCAGAATGTACTTTAACTATGGACATCTTATTATAGTACTGTAACCAGTTCTGTTTAATAGAGTTACAATTCAACTTTATTTCCTTAAACATAAATAATAAGTCATAATATGAAGAAAAACAAAGATCAGACTTTTCCTCCAACTGCATTTTGGCTAATGTAGTTCCCTCTCCGCAACTAAATATATATTGACATCAAATTATTTAGCTCTCATTAATGGTGAGTTATCATTAATTAAAGGAGACATAACACTTCATATTGTAAGCGAATTCTTCATCAAGCTGCCCCGCTGGCATCTACTCACCTCGCCAAACACTTTCTTTCAAGGTGAGCGGATGTGAATGGATGGTAGCCAAGCTGAAATACAGGATTTTACATTACACACATTTTCTCAGTACTTTGGATGTATTGTTATGGGGCTTAGGGTCCCACATCAATACATCCACTGGTCATTTAGCTTTTTTCTTAGATTTTTTCCACTTCAATTCCAGTGTTGGTGGTTTAAAACATTAGTAAACGACTCAGCTCCTGCTTTTTGTAGGCACAGATTTTTGGCAATAAAGTTGGGTCCCTTTACGTGTGTTACCACCCAACTCATGGAACTGAATCAAGAATTCAAAATCTTTTTCATTGCTTCCAATAGTCGCAAATTTAGTGCCCAGCCTGTCTTTTTTTCCTTCATTAGTTTGTCACAGCACATCGGCTGTTTTTTTATTTTATTTTTTTTACTGTGGGAATTGAATTGAGCCCTAAGTGAGATATTGCATATTCGCTGTGGGCTCGAATTAATAGTCTCCGGTAAAAATGTTGGTAGGGCACAAACGGTACACACACTGCATTACTACTTGAATTCAATTTCCCTACAAACAGGAACCACAATGAACGTTGGGAACGTAGAACCAGACTTGTGGTCCAACATTTGTTGTGGATTTTTCGTTCCCAAAACTCATGCTAAATACATCCACCAGTCACTTTTTCCACTTCAATTCCAACATTGGTAGGTTAAAACATGCGTTAGGGGACTCTGCTCCAAAAAAAGTTGGGGCAGATTTTTGGTGATAAAGTGGGGTCCCTTAAGGCATGTTACTGCACAACTCATAGAATTGAATCACAAATTCACAATATTTTTCATTGCTTCAAATGGGCGCAAGCTTTAGCTCCTGATATGTTTTTTTCCTACAGTAGTTTTTTCACAGCACAGGAAATTGGATGACTTACTGTGCTTGAAAAACTACCATTGTCCTTATTTTTTATCGGGCACAATTGGATCGAACCCTGTGCTTGTCTTTCACTTCTTTTTGTTTCTTTTTTTTATTTTTTGCTTTTATATTTTGTTTTTGTTTTTATTGCTACTTCCATATATTTTAGTCATATAGCTATAAACCAAAAGTGTATTTAAGTACAAATTGTGTGTGTTCAGTTGATCTATTCTGGTAGGTTTAGTCATAGGTGTAACAAGTGTGTTTGGCACCAAGAGTCCAAGTATTTAAGTTTCAGTTTTACACATCTTTTAAAAAGGTCTTGTCAGATCTGTGTAAAATCACTTGGAAAATATGTTTTTCGAATACATAGATTATGGAAGACAAAAAAAAAGAGAGTGTAAGAGAGAGAGAAAGAGAGAGAGAGCAGAGCACATCAATGGAAAGAGCAATTTGTGTGTGAAAATTCCTGTTTACATAGAAAGACACTTAGCTCAATAAATGCTTTTAAGTCTCCTGAATCCTCCACCGACAATCCACTAGGGGTGGGGGCTAAATCTCTCTCCGTGTTCCCATGGGAAATTTCGCGTATACCACTTTGTTGTCCACTTTTTCTCTGGAAAATCCACTTTAAAACCTTTCACATTTTCCCCCATTGTCCAAAATATTTTGCCATTTTTTTCGATGGCTAGAAAGTTACCCCCCATTGATTTAAGTGGTTTTCACCTTTTTGCTATAAAAATATGATGTATTTGCAGAAGTCAAACACAATACAAGCAGATACAGAGCGAGGTAGACATGCTGTGCTGTTCTGCTGTGATTTTGTGGCAAAACTGAGGCAGGAGAGGCCCTTAGTGACCACTATTGCTATGAGCAGGTTTAAAAATAATAAAAGGAGGAACAGAAAGGACCATTATGTGTCCACTTAGTCTGAGACTGAGGCAGAAGTGAGCACGACAGAAGCAGTGCTGGCCAGTTCCCCTAAATCACCCCTAGGGTTTTTTGGAAAATTACTGCCAAGGGAGGAATAAAAGGGTAGTAGTAGTGAGAGCAGGACAGATCAGCTGCCTTTGCCTGCTGCAAGACGTGCTGTGCCTGTTGCCAGACGTGCTGCGCCTGCTGTAAGATTTGCTGTGCCTGCTGTCAATGCCACCACCAGTGCTGTGCCTGCTGTCAGTACTGCCCTTGCTGCCACCAGTGCTGTGACTGCTGCCAGTGCTAAACTTGCTGCCACCAGAGCTGAAGCTGCTGCTAGTGTGTCTTGTAATACTCAGGAGGGAAAGAAGGAGAAGATGATACCAAATGTGACAGCAGGGGACCCTAAGCCACACTTGCCATCCCCAAACAGTGCTGCCAGTGCTAATACTACTACTACTAAGGTCCATCAGCTTGTTAGCGTTGGGAGTGAAGGAGGGGCTAATCAATATCCTCCTATCAATAGTAACTGTGAGGATGAAGGCTCAGGGGCTGAAATTGATGTGGTTGGTGTTAGTAGTAGTAGTGATGACAGTGATGGTGAATCAGCCGGTGGGACTACTGTTAGGAGTGTGGTAGGGAAAGCAATTGAGAGCGTCCAGACACCATTCCCCTGACCCTGGGAGTATCCTTCCCCCCCACAGAATTGTCCATGTGTAACATGATCCTGAAGAAGGCAGCATTGTCACCTCCACAATAATACCACCATCAACAGCAGGAGCACAGGTCAGATTCCTGTGCCTGCTGCTACTGCTGCCAGTTTGTCTTCTTCACGTCACCAAGAAATGGCAAGTGTGACATTAAGGGACCCTCTGTCACATTGCTCGTCACCTCCTCCAACTAGCAGTGAGCTTTCAGAATTTGTGGAATTTGCAACTGCTCCAATTCCTGCTGCTGCTGAGTTGCAATGTCAGCAGGATGTTGAGGAGCAGGCTAGTGAGCCACAAACCACTGTAGACACAGTGGGAATGGGATCAACAAGTGATGCGGGATTACTAGGACAGGTTCCACTTGCCAGCAGCAGCAACACATATACCAGAAGATGTGGAGGCTACTTATGGTACTGCTACTTCCTCAGGCTCATCACTGGAGCTAGTCGTGGCAAGTGGAAAATTCATCATGCATCTCCCATGTTACTGCTATTGCTGATCCCATTCCCTTTTAGCTACCTAATCATCCTTTTGCTTAAACAACTCAGCAGCAGAAGCAGCACGAACAGCAGCTGCAAATTCCGCATTTATGAACTAAGACATTTGACGATGGCAGTGGCCATTGGCCAACATGACCTGCTGGCACTAGGCCAGTAGGGCAATTTTTTTAATAAGGGTTTGTGCTTTAAAAAAATAAAATAAAACCCCCATAGTCCTACAAAAAAAACAAATTTTTTCAATGTTTCCTTAGGGCTTGTGCCAAACAATCTTAAGTCCTACAAATCAATGTTTCCGCAGGGATTGGGCCTCTAACAACAAATCTTGACCTTTTGGGGCTTTACGTTGCACCAAGTTTGACCCCAGTATTTTTTGGGTGTCCCATGTGATGCATTGGTGACATCCTATAATCAGATTGTTTTATTATACTGTTGTTTTCTTTCTGTGTTGAGAATATATCTGTGATACTTGTGGGTAGGAGATGCCAGTGTTTCCTGTTACATTTGTTATATACACCTGTGTGGTAAATATCATCTTGATAACGTGGCCTTTGCTTACCCTGGGATAGAGTAGTATGGATATTTCCTCATGGAATGTAAAGGGTATTTTTTTTAGCAATATTTGCATTTATCTAGCCATTTGTCCGGTATCCTCTTCACCATTATTATTATTATTCATATATTGAGGTGAGATATATTAGGACGCTTGGATATTTAATTTCTTGTTTTTCATTTTTTAAATTACACATTTAAGTTGTGGTGTTTATTTATATCTTGAAGCTGACTGATTGTTAATACATTTATATATATTAGATATTCCGCGTAACAAGAGATTTAGTAATTTTATTAAATAAAGGCTTGCCTGAAAAAAATGTATGTAGGCCTCAGGATTGCCAAAAACAAGCACTGAGAAAAAAAATGTATGTAGGCCTTAGGCATGGAAAAAAAAGAAGCCCTACATAAAATCTCTTTGTAGGACTCAGGCTTGCAGAAAACATGCCCTGAAAAACAATTGTATGTCCTACTGGCATAGTCCCAGCTGTGTAGATGGTGATGTAGTAAATGCCACTTTTGACATTCTGGCATTTGCTACTGCTGTAATTGCTGCCACTGAGTCATCTAAGCAGTATGGGATGCCATTTGTAAACCTTTCATTTTGTCCACAAAATTGCAGCAGTTATGCCACAAAAGTAATGTTGTCCACTGAATGTTTGTATATAGTTCACCAAAGACATTGTTGTTTACAAAATTGTTTAGCTATTCCACAAAATGCAAAGTGTTGACCAAAGTTTAGTACCAAATAAATTCGGTACAAATTATATGTCAGTCAATTCACTGAATGACTAAAGAAATGAATTTTTAGCACCAAATATGTCAGTCAATCCACCAAATGATGAAAGGGTCCACCGAATATGTCAATCAATCCACCAAATGATGACATTTTGTCACCAAATGAATTTTGTCGCACTGAATATGTCAATCAAATCACCAAATGATGAACGGGTCCACCCAATATGTCAATCAAATCGTCAAATGATGAAAGGGTCCAGCGAATATGTAAACCATTCCACCAAATGATGAAATTTTGTCACCAAATGAATTTTGTCACACCAAATATGTCAATCAAATCACCAATGATGAAAGGGTCCACTGAATATGTCAATTAATCCACCAAATAATTACATTTTGTCACTAAATTAATTTTGTCGCACCAAATATTAGACGTGTGCACGGGCAAAATTTTCGGTAAAATTCGAATTCGGACAAATTTTTTTTTTTCTAATTCGGATGATCCTAATTTCGGACCGGGTCTATTAGATTCGGATGAAATTCTGATCCATTCCGAATTATTCGGCCGAATTTAACATGGGTCAAATTATAGCAGTGCGCCTCCGTGCACGCTGCTATCATTCTTTGCAGACAGGGTGTGCATTTAGAAAAAGATCCATCCCATTGTCGTACATTGCCAGTCTGTGCATGTCACCTCTACTCCAGCATGGGATGCCAGTCACAATGCAAACATCGAACATCGAGAACCCATGCCTGTCATTCAATGTAGCATGTTCGAACATGGAAACCCCATGCCTGTCCTTCAGTATAGCATATGTTCGAACATCGAAACCCCATGCTTGTCCTTCAATATAGCATATGCTCGAACATCGAAAACCCATGCCTGTCACATCCTACTCAACATAAGTGGTCGACTCGAACATGGACAAACTACATGTCACATTCTATGTTAGTACATGGGTAAAGATTAAGGTTTCATTTTCTGGTACCAGCCTCCTACCCTACTGTCCCTCTTTAGTACCCAAATTCTTCTCTCTCGTTTCCCTATCCTGATTTCCCCTCATATCAGATAACTCTATGTGTATATACATTGTAGTGTTTCATACTACATCAAGAATAAACATCAATGATTGTAATGTGATAGATGTAATGTGTTAAAAAGAAAAATTGAGACATTCTGTTTTGAACAAACTGCAACACAGAAGAGAAATAAAAAAAAATGCTTGACATCTATTCTGAAGAGGGGTCCACAGCATTGTCTTAGTATAGCAATATCACCGTTTTCCGTGAGTGTGCAATACAGGGCTCTACGGTAATTGCTGGGCATTTCCCAACGTCATAATCAGGGGATGATGGGAGTTGTATTCTAACTACTGTTAGGAAACACATAAGTGATGCACATTCATCTCCCACCTAGAAATTATTTACACACGAGGCAACTCCCCCAAGTAATACCTAGCCCCTTTCCAAGTGAAAGGACTTCCAGAAAGGCTTCAGATCTCTTAGTGACTCACCTGTTATTGCCAGTCAGCGGGACCCGGAGAGTAGGAGGGGGTGATGCTATGGCTGCAGATTAAGTCTGGCACGGTGCTCTTAGTTGGTCACTCGTCACAATGTTGAAGCTCAGCCCGGCCAGCACCTTCTGGGTGGAGACACCTCACAGCAATCCTGTTCAGGACACATCATGCACTGTTGTGCACTCATACTAGGGATCCCAAATGTTTAGACTCATTTCGTACAGGGGGCACCCTCCTGTATTTGTAAAACCTCTCTAGCAAATCTGGGACGGTAGACCTATTTACTCAAGTCTTGACTTTAGGTGGGCGATAAACAATACAAAATAGGCATAATGTTTCACTATCACATAATTCACGTCACTGAAGCAGCCAGCAGGCATCGCCACTGAGTGAGCATAGGGCTGCCCGGCTGCTGTCAGTCACACTGATGGGACACCCTGCAACACAGAACTGGCAGAAGAGCACAAAATAAACATGCTATGGGACGGCAAATTGCCATCCCTGTCAAAGTGCCGCCTGGGTCCATGGACCCACTGGGACCCGTGTAAGGGCCGGCCCTGTATTCGAACAAATACCTAATATTTTTTTATATTTTGCACAGGAACAAATATTACTTGCTATTGCAGTGGCAATAACTGGAACTAATGCTGGCTGCCTACCTATGCCTAGCCTAATGCTACCTGCCTGCCTACACAACAACTGTACACTCTCTAATCTCTTCTCTCTCTGAGCTCCAACAACGCAATGAGGAAATGCAGGCTATCTGTCTGTGTGACTGTGTCATTAGTACAACCCCCATCATGAAATGAAGAAGGCTATTCGAATACAGACAAAAGAGGGAAGTAGTGCATGAAACGGAGAATGGAATTGGACTAGAGACATGGAGGGAAAATTATGGAGGGAAAGTAATTGAGCGCGCACAGGAAGTACAAAAAAGTCCTGGTCAAAAGTAGTCAAAACTTTTGGAAATGTGTCGATTGCCGAAACTTCCGAAAGTTTCGACGAATTTCGGACCTGGGCTGTTCGGAGTCGGATCATTTTTTCCGAATGACCCTTGAGTTTCGGATTGGCTAAATGTCTCCGAATTACCCCATTTTCGACGAAATCCGAATGTCTCCGAATGAATTCGCACATGTCTACCAAATATGTCATTCAAATCACCAAATGATGAACGGGTCCACCGAATATGTCAATCAGTCTACCAAATGATAAAATGTTGTCACCAAATTAATTTTGTCTCACTGAATGTCAATCAAATCACCAAATGATGAAATTTCGACATAATTCGGGAACCCGTTCATCATTTGGTTTTTTGAACTACAAATTTGTGCAACAGAATTCATTTGGTGACAAAATTTCAGCTGGATTGATTCACAAACTCTGTGGGATCCTTTCAACATTTGGTGATTTGATTGACATATTCCATGAACCCGTTCATCATTTGGTGATTTGAGTGACAAATTCAGTGCGACAGAATTCATGTGGGGACGAAATTTCAGATTTTTGTGGATTGATTGACAGATCTGGTGGGATCCTTTCAACATTTGGTGATTTGATTGACATATTCCGTGAATCGTTTCATCATTTGGTGATTTGAGTGACAAATTCAGTGCAGCAGAATTAATTTGCTGATGAAATTTCAGCTTTTTGTGGATTGATTGACAAATTCGGTGGGATCGTTTCAATATATGGTGATTTGATTGACAAATTCCATGAACCCGTTCATCATTTGGTGATTTGAGTGACATTTTCAGTGGGACAAAATAAATTTTTTGACAAAATGTCATCATTTGGTGGGTTAATTGACATATTCAGTGGACCCTTTCATCATTTGGGGATTTGATTGATAAATTCAGTACAACAAAATTCATTTGGTGACAAAATTTTATCATTTGGTGGACTGATTGACATATTCGGTGGACCCTTTCATCATTTGGTGATTTGATTGACATATTCAGTGGACCCGTTCATCAATTGGTGATTTGATTGACATATTTGGTGCACACTTTAATTATTTAGTGAATTGACTGACATACTTGGTGCAAAAAATTCACTTTGTGACAGTCATAATTTGGTGAATGTATTAACATATCTGGTGCAATGAATTTCTTTGGTGACAAACTTTAATTATTTGGTCACACATTCATCAATTTAGTAAACTGAGTGACCTTTTCCTTGCACCAAATTAATTTGGTGACAATCTTTAATCATTCAGTGAATTGACTGACATATAATTTGTAACCAAATGTATTTGGTACTAAACTTTGGTCAACACATTGCATTTTGTGGAATAGCTAAACAATTTTGTAAACAACAATGTATTTGGTGAACTATATACAAACATTCAGTGGACCACATTACTTTTGTGGCATAACTGCTGCAATTTTGTGAACAAAATGAAAAGTTTACAAACGGCACCTCATAACGCAGCAGAAGGATTAGGCTGCTGCATCAGTCTGACTGTCACAGCTCATGTCATTTTCTCTTTCTCTATCACCTATCAACTGTTTTTTGTTTCTTTTTTATTTAATTGTCCTTTTAAATCAGGGACTCTTATGAAAAATTAGTTCTGCAATTCTGCCGTGTATTGTTTATAAGCTTGCCTGATTAAATGGAATAGGTGGCTGGCTAGCTAAATACATGATGTTTTGTTTCAATCTCCTCCCATTGACGACTTTGTAAAATAAGCTGACCAGACCTCATGTTTAACTGGGGATACTTCAAATATACATGTTTCAGGGCTGCTTTACAAGTAACTAAGCCTTGCAGTATGCATTTTTCATATATGTCCATGGTTAAAGGTGAGCTCTGGTTAGCAGATAATAAAAAGACTTCACTGAGGGAAACTAAGTCAATGTGGGAGATTCACTAAGGTGTGATAAAGAGGTGATAAAGTGAAAATGACTTCTCCAGTGATATCACTTCTCCAGTTCCTATGCTATTCTATAGAGTTTATGCACTAAGACTTCTTCAACTTTGGAGATCTTGGTGCATAGGCTCCGTAGAATAACATATGAACTGGAGAAGTGATATCACTGGATAATTCATCTCTTCTTTATCACCTCTTTATCACCACTTAGTGAATCTCCCCCCAGGAGTCCTGAAAAAAGAAAGGTATGTGCCACCATGGACATGACATCCATTTCCAATTAAAATTCAGTTTGGAGGAAGAATAAACACAGGATTGTTTCCTAGTGGCCGTTTGGGTTTTTGGCCCAGATGAAGTTGACAGTTTATTATTAAAAGATGTTAAAGTTATTTTATGCATAGCTAGACCAATCACAACCACTAAGCCACTAATTACCAACATGTGATGAAGCAGAGATATCCTTAAAGTAGCAAAACTAGCTCAATAATAATTTTAATCCAGGCAGAAACTACTAATGGACATTTCTAGTTCATTCTGTACAGATTGGTTCTCCAAAAGTAATCTTTTATTAGTTCTGGATATCAAATCCATGGAGGCAGACATGATTTGTTTCTGCAGGTTTTTAGTGGGAGGAGTTTGGGTATCTTGAATCCTCCAACAAATGTTCATTTCTGTCTCCATGGTATGATATCCAGTATTATTTATATTTATTTTGGATGGCCAATCTGTGCATGGTTTATAGTGGAGTTAGTAGTTTCTGTTCAGATTAAAATATATGAGTTTTATAATTATGATCTGTTAGTATTAGTTTAACCTCTTAAGGACTGGCAGCACATGTGTATGGTCGGCGCTTAAGGACCATGAAGCATCTTTTTTTTTTTTCATTATCGGATTCAGGGCTCCCCAAACGCGAGGGTAGCCCTGAAATCCATGAAATGCCGGGATCATCACTGGTCATTTAGGGAAGTTTTCCTATGATGGGACTGGCATGTCATGGGTCCTTCAGGGATTAATACTAGGGGGGTTATACACTTAGGTTTGACAGTAAAAAAATCACTTCTCCATGTCCTATGTTATTCTGTGTAGCCAATACATTAAGTGAACTCTCACTTAGTTTTAATGCTCCATAAAATAATATAGGACTTGGAAAGTTAATAATACTAAAGAAGTGCTCTCCACGTTATTACCACTTTATCACAACTTGGTGCATAATCCCCCTGGATTAAAATGGAAATCTGGTTACACTAACCAAAATATAAAAATCAAATTTCCTTCAATTTAAATTGAGTTTATACTTCCTTGCATGCTAGAGACATTATATGATGAATTTAGTGAGTTTTGATACATGCTTCTGATAGGATCAAGCTATGTTGCCTTTACTTTACCCCAGTTTTGCATCCAGCAGATTGTAGTACATAACTCCTTATGGCCATATTTACAAACAAAAGAGGAGCAATTCTAGGGCAAATCCCCTGTACCAATTAGAAGTACAAATTTCCATCAAATGCTAGAAATGTCTCCAACACATTGCTTTAAAGCACTGGAAAGTTGTATTTGCTCACTATGGTACAGCTGATTGACCCATAAATATGCTTATTTATTTGTGCATATGGCATTAAGCTTTAATAACTCTTTCAGTGCCAAAGGGGTATCCAGCGCATTGCTTCACAATACATTGGATACCCTTCTGGGACCCAAAAGGAAATGAACTGCAATTGACAGCTCAGTGCCTTGGCATGTGTTAAATTTACATAGTGGCACACTGGCCTTAGAAATGGAAGGACCTTTGACTTATGTCTTGACCATGGTCCCGGGATTTCTTATGATGTTCATGGGTGGAAGCTCAGTTAGTCAGTGAAAGGGCTACAGTACTGTTTGAAACAACTGCTTATAAAAACCATCCATTTAATAATGTAACTTCCAGACAAATAGTACTTCAGCCATAACAGGCTATTTTTGTATATTTATTTTCCTAATTCAACTCTGGAGATGTCTGCTTGTGATTTTAATTCATTAACAGGGCTCAAATACTAATGCTTTGATGGAGCAGCCCATGATGAAAGGAGTTCTCCATTTTATTTAGAGTAAATAAACATTAGTTTTTCTTTTTTCTCTGTAATCTACTAACCAGCTAAACAATTTCTTTATAAACCTTTCTACCATTTTTTCCTTTTTTAAAAATAGTAATTTTTGAAGAGCGATTTAAAGGGCAACTATCATGGCAAAGTAAAAAAAATGTTTAACCTCAGTCTTTTACTCATTAATTACTGCAATTCCAACTACAGGGGTAGCAATATTATAAACTTAAGGGGCACTATCACCTAAAAAAAACTTGATGATTTTGAGAGAGCTTTTAAGATCATCCTCCTGTGCAATATTAGATATTTTGGATTTTGAAAACTAGTTTTTGAGTAATTTCAATGTATAGGTTATACTAATTTAGGTATGATATGTAGACACTTCCTGTGCAAACGTTACTTTATCTCCTCCACTTACTAACAGTTGCACATATACAAGTTAGGAAGTGTCTGTACATCATCTATTAATCTAAACTCCAAAACTAGTTTTCTAATTAAAAGATGGCTACTATAAAATGGTTTACGTTTAAAAAGTCACACGCAAAAGAGTGTGTGACCAAATGACACAGTTACCATGTCACCACAATAAAAATGGTGATATGAGAATCTCGCACTGCACGACAGTGCAAGATTCTCATGTAGAGTACTGAAAGATCTCATCCCGGTCCAATAACTGCCCGGCTGTATCCCATCATGCTGCCCCTGCTCTATCGCTATTTGCTAAGCTAAAGGAGATTGCCAGCCAAGATTATTCCTTTTTACTCCATACACACAATGCAGCAGAGCCTCATCTAGTTGTTGGATTGCAGCTGCCATCATACTACTGTCTAGTTACAGAAGGATGGCGAACAGCCGGCAAGATAGGACAAGCTCTGCTGTATTGTGTGTATAGTGATAGAGCCGGGGCAGCATGATGGGATACAGTCGGGCAGTTGTTGGGATGCAATCTTTTAGTACTTGACATGAGAATCTGTCACTGTTATGCAGTGCAAGATTCTCATGTCGCCATTTTTATTGTGGCCATATGGTAACTGTGTCATTTTGTCGCACGCTCTTTTGTGTGCGACCTTTTAAAAGGATACTCTATAAAATAAAGGTTATTTTGAAAGCTCGTTTAAGTAGTTTGGTTCCTTTACAACCCTAATTGCCCTCAGAAAATTGTCCCTCCTCCAACAACAGCTGATGAGGATATCAGTGGTAGCCAGAATCCTATTGGCAATGCAGATGGGTGTGACATTACAGCCTATATGAATCATTGGCCACAGCTACAATCACCACGGCACCAATTATGTAAAGAAGAGCTCAGGAGGGATATTTATACTAAGGGCTGTAAACTGAAATGCTACTATTGCCAGAGATGGGAGAACAGTTATAAGTTAAAAAGGCATGTGTGTGTGTGTGTGTGTGTGTGTGTGTGTGTGTGTGTGTGTGTGTGTGTGTGTGTGTGTGAGAAAAAGAGAGAAACATGATCACTTAAGTCGTTCTCTGTACTGAAAGACTGATATAGGACATTATGAATAAAGTGTTCACAGTGTTAAAAACTGAATGCTACAAAGGTCTTCAATGCATTTTGAATCAATGCCTTAGGGACCCTTCTAGCATTTAAGGAGTTAAAACCTGATATTATGAAAGTATTCAATTCCATCACGAACCATATCTGGGTTTTTTTTTGTTTGTTTGTTTGTTTTTTTCATTAGAGGCATTCAGGATCAAGGGGAATTGGGTCTAGTTTCTGAGGGCTCTGTAGGATGGGAGTATCATGAACTTTACCAGTTCAGAGAGGTAAAAAGCTGAGTTGCCCCTTATGACTACTCGTCTTTGTCCTGACTATAGAGCCACTGGCTATTCTAATAAGGGATAATATGAATATACATTCATATTCAGTCTGGCCTAATGGAGAATATATATTTTGCCTGTATGCAGCTTCCCTCCTTCTCTTGTCACAACCTCTTTAGGGATGGGTGAAACTTTCCGCCTCAAACTAAAATCGTCAAAAAATGGCACTTTACACTTGGTGAAAAATTTCCCACAAAAAGTGCAGATTTTACGATTTTTTTCCACTTTTTTCTCCCATTAAAATCAATGGGAACATAGACGTTACACACAACACATTACAAATAATATTTTATTTCCCAAAGGCACAGTATAAAAGGGGCATGAGGGTACCTGTGTTGGTGGGGTGTGGGGAAAGAATCAGTTGAACAGGGGATGATTTTTGGGGGGTTGTTTACTGATTGGGGGGCACTTAATAAAAAAGAAATCCTAAATAAAATAAAAAGCATAAGACATGGAATAAAGTGGTCTGAGGAGGGTGCCTGTGTTGGTGAATGAATGAATGAATCATTTGAACAGGGAATTTGTTTTAGGGGGTTTTCTTGACTGCTATTGGGGGACAGTTAATAAAAAATAAATCAATAAAATAAAATAAGACATTTGTATTTAAAGTGACAGAGACAGGAACCCCCTGACATAAGCTGCCACTGGGGTGGACTGATACTTGATAGAGTATTTTGTAGAGGATGATTTGTTTCATTTGTTGTTTGAGGCCTTTGTAGGACTTAGACTTATTAGAGGCCCAAGCCCTGAGGAAACATTGATTTGTAGGACTTAAGCTTGTTTGGCACAAGCCCTAAGGAAATATTGATTCGCAGGACTTAGGCTTGTTAGAAACAAACCCCGCAAAAATTGTTTTGTTTTTTGTAGAACTACGTTTTTTGTTTTGTTTGTTTTTTGGGGGTTTTTTTAAAGCACAAGCCCTGAGAAAAAATAAAAATGCCCTAGTGGCCTAATGCCAGAAGGTCATGTTGGCCAGTGGCCACTGCCAAATGTCCTCCTGAGTCCTGAGTTGCAACTGCTGTTCGTACTGCTGCTGCTGAGTTGTTTAAGCAGCAGGATGATTAGGCAGTTGAAAGGGAATGGGATCAACAATAGCAGTAACATGGAAGATGGATGATGAATGTTCAATTTACCACGACTGGCTCCAGTGATGCGCCTGAGGCAGTAGCAGCAGAATAAGTAGCCCCCAGTATTTGTGGAGAAAAGAGCATGTTGGCCATTAAATCTTCTCCACCTGCCTCTCCTCCAAAATCATCATGGGTGTGTTGTTATTATAATATATTTATATTTTTTCCTTTGAGAGCAGGATCAGTGGGTCTCCTCAGCAACTGCAATGTGCACAGTATGTGTGTGTTAAATAACATCTGCGGGCACAACTCTATCCAAACACCACGACACCCGAAACCAAGTACTGCCACTGTCACGGCACCCCTTTTCCACACTCGCAAAGGACACATGACAACTTACTGACAGTTTAATAATAGTGATGAATCCTCCCTGCCACCATCTTAGCATATTCTTCAGGATGGAATCTCCTCAGATGCCGCTTGATGCACTGATTGTGTTTCTCCTCCACCACACTGGCATGTGTGGTCAGTGCACCACACAGTTTGCAATGGGTAGAGACCAACTGCTTAATTTTTAGAATAAGTTGCTGCACTCGTTTCTCAATATTAGGTGCTTCTGGTTTAAACCGATATCACAATGTAACTCCATATAGCTGAGCACACTTGGTAAATAAAAAAACAGTTTGTCTTTATTCAAACATCTTAAGATGTTTGAATAAAGACAAATTGGTTTTTTATTTACCAAGTGTGCTCGGCTATATGGAGTTACATAGAGACCAACTGCCACATCCTAACATCAACAGAGTGGCTATCATTTGGCGGGGTAGGTAATGAACGAGGAGGATTGGCAGAATGTGTAGTTACCCTAGAAGGTGATGAAGCTAGTTGTTTCACTCATCCTGGAACTTCCAGTCTCTGCCTGGGTTGTTTTATTCCTCCTCCTCTTTGATCTCTGCCTCGCCTCTTGTTGCCTTTCTGGTGAGTCAGGGACAGCAAAAGAGGTGCTTGATTTCTGTGGTGGGTGTTTGGATTTAACATGTTTGGAGTAAATGTCACGGTGTCTGTGTTTCATGTGTGATATGAGGGCACTTGTGCCAAGGTGTGTTCCCTCCTTTCCTATTTGCACTGACTTGTCACAAATTGTGCACAGTGCCATTGCTGATGACTGCACTGTGCCTGCCCCAACATAAAAATAGTCCCACACCCATGATGACTTCAGAGGGAAGGGGAAAGGTGGAGAAGAATGGCCTCTTTCTTCTTGTCCTCCACATTCCCCTTCATTGTCTGTGGCAGCAGATAATGTCGCTGCTGTTGCTGCTACTGCCTCAGAGTCAGCACTGCAACTAAGATCAGAAGTATTGCTACTGCTGGCAAGTGGAACATGTCCTAGTCCTGCATCGCCTGTTGACCCCATTCCCACTGTGTCCACAGTGGTCTGTGGCACACTAACCTGCTCTTCAGCATCCTGCTGCCCTTGAATCTCAGCATCAGAAGGAATTAGAGCAGTTGCAAATTCCTCTAATTCCAAGATG
This sequence comes from Rhinophrynus dorsalis, assembly GCA_037306005.1. Taxonomy (NCBI): domain Eukaryota; kingdom Metazoa; phylum Chordata; class Amphibia; order Anura; family Rhinophrynidae; genus Rhinophrynus; species Rhinophrynus dorsalis. The sequence goes on from CM074722.1 coordinate 311,283,347, forward strand.
TCCTTGCTAGCATTGGTGGTGATGTCCATCCTCATTCCTGTATTCCATTCCTTCTCAGTTTCTGCTAAAAAGGCCATCAATGTCTTTTCCACCCCAGCATCTCCAGCATCAACACCACCATCACTAGTCCTTACTTGCTGTTGTTGTTGCTGCTACTCTATTCCAGATATCTCACTGCTGCTTGTAGGAGGTGACAAGCAATGTGACAGAGGGTCCCCTAATGTCACACTTGCCATTGCCTTTTGACCTGAAGAAGAAGGCAGACTAGCACTAGAAGAAATAACAGCAGGCACAGGCAGCTGATCTGTGCTCCTACTGGTGGTGGTGGTATTAATTCTCAGCCTGCTCTCCTCCCCCAACACCAGTTCTGGACTCTTCAGGTTCATGTTCCACCTGGACACTGTAGTGAAGAGAAGGTGAGGATTCCCAGTCCTAGGGTCAGGAGAATGGTGTGAGCTCCCTTGACCGTTAGTCTGGATGCTGCAAAATGTTTCCCCTACCACTTCGGCTGCTTCACAATTACTGCTACTACTAACACCAACCACATCAAGTTCAGCCGAAGAGTCTTCCTCCTCAGTCTCTATCACGGTGCCGGTGATTGTTGCACTTCCTTGTCAGGCACCATTAGGGGGCTCCTATTGGTTGTCTGCCTTTAACCCGCCTCATTCTGTCTATTTAAACCTGGTCTGGGCACCCTATGGTTGCCCTTTCGTGGTGTCTCTGACCACTTTAGCCTTGACCATGTTCCTGTATTTGTTGGTACCTGTAGCTGTGTTCCTGAGTTCCAGAATGCATCTTGTTCCTGAAGTTTCCTGTCTGCAGAGTTGTTCCAGAGTGGTTACTGCCTAGTCCTGAGAAGCTGATGTTTCCTGCTGTTCGCCTCACCGAAGACTTCCTGATCGTTGGGCTTCCTGCGAGTTCCTGTCATCCATTGTCCAGCCAGATGTAACCCTGTCTCCTGGTCGCTTGGGCAACATTCTTAGCCCCAGTGAGCGGACGCGGGTTTATTCCAGCCTGGTAACTTCCGAACAACTGTTGGTTCCAGCATGCGGACGCTGGTTTGCTCCAGAGCCTTGCGGCTATATACATTGCTGTTGGTTCCATCGTACGGACGCTGGTTTGCTCTAAAGCCTTGCGGCTGCACACATTACTGTTGGTTCCAGCGTGCGGACGCTGGTTTGCTCCAAAGCCTTGCGGCTATACCCCTTTCTGTTGCTTCCAGCGTGCGGACGCTGGTTTGCTCTAAAGCCTTGCTGCTATATACATTACTGTTGGGTCCAGCGTGAGGGCGCTGGTTTGCTCCAAAGCCTTGTGGCTATACATATTATTGTTGGTTCCAGCGTGCGGACGCTGGTTTGCTCCAAAGCCTTGCGGCTATACACACTACTGTTGGTTCCAGCATGCGGACGCTGGTTTGCTCCAAGAGCATTAAAACGTATTCTCTGTTGGGCGTTCATAGAGTGAGTCCCTTTGGGCTGCCATGCCCGGTATTGGTAAGGCCGGTAGAACCTGGTACACGTTCCATCTGCAGGTTGCCTTACCCAGTATTGGCAAGGCCGGTAGAGCCTCCACAACGCTCCTTTGGGCTGCCTTGCCCGGTATTGGTAAGGCTGGTAGAACCTGGTACATATTCCATCTGCAGGTTGCCTTACCCGGTATTGGCAAGGCCGGTAGAGCCTATTACTTAATATCTGGCTGTCTTGCCTGGTGCATTGGCAAGATCGGTGTGCATACTCAAGTTCCGTTGGGCTGCCTTGCCCGGTATTGGTAAGGCCGGTAGAACCTGGTATTTATTTCACATGCAGGTTGCCTTACCCGGTATTGGCAAGGCCGGTAGAGCCTATTGTTTTAGATTACTGGCTGTCTTGACCGGTACATTGGCAAGACCGGTAGAGCCTGCTATTCGTATCTCTCTATTATTGTATGTTGTATGTCATGTTGGAATCCTAAGGGATCATTTTTTAAATTATTTTCAAACCGTGACAGTCTCACAGTCACTAGTAATATAAGAATATTGTTGATTACCCCCTCCTTCAGTCCTAAGGCTAACAAGCTGCTGGACCTTAGTAGCAGTAGTACTAGCAATGGCAGGACTGCTTGGGAATGGCAAGTGTGATTTAGGGTCCCTTGCTGTCACACTTGGCATAATTTTCTCCATTCCCCCCTGAGTACTACAAGAAACACTAGCAGGAGGCAAAGTATTGGTGGCAGCAGGTTCAGCACTGGCAGCAGGTTCAGTACTAGCAGCAGGTTCAGCACTAGCAGCATGTTCAGTACTAGCAACAGGTACAACACTAGTGACTGCAGTTACAGAAATGGTGGCACTGGCAGCAAAGGCAGCACATCTGGCAACAGGTACAACACTAGTGGCTGCAGTTACAGAAATGGTGGCACTGGCAGCAGGGGCAGCACGTCTGGCAACAGATGCAACACTAGTGGCTGCAGTTACAGAAATGGTAGCACTGGAAGCAGGGGCAGCACATTGGGTAACAGGTACAACACTAGTGGCTGCAGGATCAGAAATGGTGGCACTGGCAGCAGGGTCAGCACGTCTTGCAGTAGGCACAGGCAGCTGACCTGTCCTGCTCTTACTATCCTTTTCTCCCTTCCTTCCCATTCCCTTTTCTCCCTTCCTTCCCTTTCCTCTCTTCCTTCCCTTTTCTCCCTTCCTTCCCATTCCCTTTTCTCCCTCCCTTCTTATTAAATTCCCCAAGATCCCTTGGGGTGATATAGGGGGACTGGACAGCATTGGTTGAGTACTGCTAGTCACTTCCTCCTCCTCAGACTCAGTGGACACATAATAAGGGTCCTTCCAGTTCCTCTTTTTGCTGCTGATAGTGATAGGAGTCACTATGAGCCTCTCCTGCCTCAATTTTTGCTAAATATCACAAGAGAACAGCACAGCACATCTATCTTTCTCTGTAGCTGCTTCAGTTGTGTCTGTCTTCAGTGAAAACGTCACGTTTTTATAGCGGAAGTGCTAAAATAATGTAAATCAATGGGCAAAAACTTTTTAGCCATTGAAAAAATAGCGAAAGATTTTGGCCAATTGGCAAAAGATGCGTAAAATTTTAACCACTAGTTTTAAAGAGGATTTTCCCGTGAAAAAGCTGATAACAACGTGGTTTTCGTGAAGTTTCTCGCAGGAACACGGCGACAACTTTCGCCTATCCCTAAACCTCTTATCTCCCTGCCCAACTTGATCAAGGTGCTAGACAATTTCCACTCATTCTCAGGCCTAAAGGTAAATGAGCACAAATCAGAGGCAGTTGCCTTTGAAGTTTATGACCTGCACTTGTTACAATCAAATTTCAGTTTTGTCTCGCACATTGATTATATTATGTTCATTAAAGTCAACCTTCCTAAACACCTTGACAAGGAGCTAATGCTATACTATTTTTTTCTATTTAATGGCTGTAAATAACTGGTTGCCTCATGGAATTAGACCTATAAGTCATGGATAGAAAGGCAAACAGTGATTAAGATGCTCCTACTCCCTATGATTCTCTGATTTTTTGGGGGCTTCCTAACTGAGGTTTAACTTTGCATGCTCAACCATATGCATACCAGCAATATACCATTTTTGTGGAAGAACAAGAAGGCACACATTTTACTGCCACACTGTATTGATCAGAGGAGGGTGGTGTCGTTGCACCACATTTGAAGCTATATTATAGGGCAGCCAGACTGGCACATGTGATATGTCTCCTGCAGCTGGATCCTCCAAGATGGATGATGTTGCAGGCCTCATTATCAGGATCTTTCCCTCTTTAGAATGTATTTCGATTTTCTTCCTTTCACAAATTGCTTGGTAACTTCAGAAAACTGACAAGTACAATAACAAAGTTATGGCACAACAGTAAAGGTTGTCATTTATTCCTAGCCTGTTAGCACCCCTTGAATCCAAACTGAAGATCCGGCCAGATATAAAAATATTACCATTTTATTGGCCAAAGAAAAGAAACGGGGTGAGATGATCACTTGGGAATACCCTAGAGAGAAGCTCCAATGGACAGCTAATGGGTTCTTACCTGGACCAGGGGCTGAAAGAGATTGAGTGTATGATTCTTAGGAGAATTTATCTAAACTGGAAGTCGGAAAAGGAGACAATTTAATAGTATTTAATAGTAATTGCAAATATCCATAAAAAATGATACCATTAAATATATCATACAATAAAATATATCAAAACAAATACTCAAATATTGAGATTAATGGAATCAGTCCATAAAAGTCTGTAGAAGATAATAAAGTCTAAATGTCACGGAGAAAACACTTTGTGTGAATATTGTACTCAAATAAGATGGTGAAGTCAATATAATAACTTTGATTACCTCTCCTATTTGTATAAGCTGCTGGCACTTGTGATTGAATCAACTTCTCCCATATTTTGTCTTCAGATGACCCCTGTGGTATGGATTAATTAACATAGCTAAAAGCGGAAACTGTGAAGTGAATAATAGGGATTCCCTTGTAACATTTTTCTCAAATGAATCCTCAAGTCTCAGACACCATTAAGGGGAAAAGTGGACTGCAAGCAAAAGTGCAATGTGCTGACCTTCAGCAATAGAGGTCCAAATGAGAAGAGGCTTCCTTCAAGTCAACAATGGACTGTTTTTCAGGTACACTGCATACATTATAACAAAGTATAAAGCCTGTAGATGTAAATATCTTCTAAGAACAAATATGGGCTGGTGATTTTCCAATGTGTTTCGTGTCTCTTATGGGAGACTTCCCCAGGGAATGTATTTTTAGTATATTCTCATGACACACTATACTATACTTCATAAAATTTACTTGGAAGACAGTCCATCGTCAACTTGCAGGGCACCTGTGCCCACTTGGATGTCTATAGCTGATGGTCAGTTCATCGCACTACTGCCTGAAGTCCATTTTCCCCTTAATGGTGTCTGAGACACGGGGATTCACCTGAGTACAACATTACAAGGGAATCCCTTTATTTCACCACACAGTTTCTGCTTTTTAGCGGTATTATTTAATCCATGCCAAAGGGGTCCCCTAAGGACAAAAGAAGGGAGACGTTGCTTCAGTCACAAGTGTCAGCAGCTTATACAGAGGTAATCCAAGTTATTATACTGACTTCACCATCTTATCTGAGTACTACATTCACGCAAAAGTATTAACTCAGTAACATTTATATTATATCTTCCAAGGACGTTTATGGACTGATTCCATTATTCTCATATAATATTTGTCTACTTGTTTTGATATATTTTATTGTACAATATATTTATCGGTACCATGTTTTATGGATATTTGCAATTACTATTAAATATTTACATTCACATGGAGAAAAATAAACAGCTAGGTGTTGGCAGCAAAAAAAAGGCATTTGGGGATACTGTACTGCCCTCGCACAAGTTATTCACAGAAGCAGCTTGATACTCCAACACAAGATCTTCCCTCAAAGGGTTAATTCAAGAAAACAGAAAAACAAACAGCCAGGAGAGAGTAACTATTCTATATTAAAGTTTTGGTCCGGTGAAAATAGATGATCTACTGGTCTTAGGCACGTGAGGAATATTATGTATGTCCTCCCCACTTGGAACAATAGATCTGTAGTTCAGCATTATGTAGATATGCTTGTATATTGAGGCAGACCAGGGATATGGATGAGAATCCTTTATTGTGAATAATATCTGAGCATTTTAACACATCTAGTGATGGTACATATTGCTTGTTATATATGGCTGTTTCTTTTTCTGTTTTTTCTAGTTAACCCATTGAGGGAAGATGTTGTGTTGGAGGATCAAGCTGTTTCTGTTAATAATCTGTGTGGAGGCAGTACAGTATCCCTATATGTATTTTTTTTTGCTACCAACACCTTAAGGTAGCATATAATAAATGTGAGTGCAATATCAGTGGCGTAACAATAGGGGTCGCACCTGTGACCAGGCCCATCACTCCAGGGGCCCGTCCGCCCCCCTCCGAACCCATTGCCACTCGCCCGCAGCCCATGCCTACAGCAACTCAGCTGATCTCCTGTCGCTCTAGTAATGCAGAACGCTGGGAGATGACATCATCTCCCAGCGCTCTGCATTACTGAGAACCACGAGGGAGCAGGTGATGGAGGTAGGAGATGGACATGGGGCAATTTCTCCACCAGGGCCCGGTGGCTTCTAGTTACGCCACTGTGCAATATCATATTACTATATTTGACCAAGTTTGGCCATCCAACATACTACACTATATATTGCTCCTCCTTTTCGTCTCTTTTCCCGGTTTACATTCACATAGAGGCACATTTTCTTTCTTGTGATGTTCTATATTCAACTGAAATTGAAACAAAACATTTAAATTATAAAAAGGCCCATTTATATCAATGCACATTTTAATTGTCCTCTACAGTCTAATTGGTTGCATTTATGCACAGTACCCATAGTATCAGCTTTATGCATTGAGTAGAAAGCTGCTAAAAAGGCATCTCTTTTCCTCTACAGCAGACATCATAGGTGTTCTTTATATGAGCACCTGCCAACCAGACCTGGGGAATAGATTAAATCAGTTAGATCTGCGTTTGCCCAGCTGTTCAAATGGTATAACAATAGATTCAACAAGGCTACAGTTTTCATGAAACTGAGCTGCCTCTACTACCAAGAAAATATTATTGAAAATGTAATTTGTATTAGGGAGTAAATTTTCACTTTGTACCTGCTAGCCTACATATGCACGGATAGTAAACATATAGTTATGAAACAACAACAGAATACATCATAACTGCATAAATAAAAGGACTATTTTTTTCTGCTTAAAGGGATAGTAATGTTTCACAATAAAAGCAGCTCCAATTAATCTTTGTAGTATTTGGGCCATGGAGAGTGTTATTTAAATACTGTCCGAGTAGTAGTTCAAGAGTATTTAAATGATAAACTATCTCTCTCCCACCCCTTTTATTGGTGTAACACTGCTCACCTTAGAGCAGCAAGACTGTCCTGATTGATCGCAGAGAGGGACATCTTCAATTAGCATAAGGGAAAAACCTGAAAAACCTGTCAAGAGGGGCAGGGCTTTCATTGTTATCACAGTAAGAAGATTGTCCCTTGCTGTGAGCTGTCTGGTCTCAAGACCAGATTCTACATCTGAGGTGAGGTGACTTCACTATGTAAAAGGGGTGGGGGTGTTACCTTATTCAATTACTCTTGAACTACAACTGAGACAGTATTGAAATAACACTCTGCATGGCCCAAATACTATGAAGATTAATTGGAGGTGCTGTTTTGTGAAACATTACTATCCCTTTAACATAACCCATATATATACATTAAGTGTAAAAAAATATTTTTCTCCAAGTTTCCCTGTAGACTAATATTGTGATTTTCAAGATAAGATACAATAAAAGATAATAGAATCCTGCCTTTAGGTTACAAACTATTAATGCACATGTGAAGGTTCTTAAGCTGTGAGGATCATATATTAAGGACTGGAGGAATTATGGGCAAGCCAACTGCATCACAGAAGTCAGAGAAAAACCCTATTGATTTAAATGGGACTTGTAAAGGAGAAGTAACACCTCTTAGTAATAACCCCCCACTTACCTCGTTATGGCCAGAGAAACCCATGGGCCCCTATGACAGTTCCTGGCAGAACCACTGGATATCAACTCCACTGTGGTCCTTAAATGGTTAAGAAGGCTTGTACTCCCTGCCATCTTCAGTTTGAAAAATCTACTAGCAGCTATCATGGCTACCTCCATGGACCTGACATTCAGAAGTGAACAACAGCACAAGGGCAAAATGTATAGGGTGCATTAGGATTATCTGACCATAATAATGTAAGTGGGTGGCTGTTATAAGAAAGTGTTACTTTTCCTTTAACCCCTTGAATGTTAGAGCAGTCACCAACAAATTACAAAGCAAGACATTAAAAATCACACATTTAAATCAATAGAAATTTGGACAAATGTTTTTTTAGCTATGGTGCAATTGGTTTGCTCCAGAATTGATCCAGTTTACTATATCCACCTCATTAAAGGGGAAATTTCACATCTTCTCTGAACCATTAATGCATAGAGAAAATCAAAGAGAAAATCAAGTACAAAGAGCAACTTATATTAGACATTAGAGCCTCAGAAATTGTTCATATGTGTGGACAGAGGGAAGGAAAGTAAATATGAGAAATAGTGTTGTACGCACAAATAAAGTGTAGCCATTCTGGGCCAAACCAACTGCACCATAGGGAGCAAATAAACTATTTACATTCATTTAAGTGTGGCTTTTAAAGTGGACCTTTCACCTTAATTCAAGTTTGCATATTTGAAAACTACATTGAAAACTGCTCGTGTGTCATGTTCAACCCTGGGAACTTTGCCTTCTGGACTCCCCATAGGGCTGGGGAAGGAGGAGAAGCAGGGAGTGGGAGGAGCAGAGTGGGAAGAAGCAGAAGTGGGCAGAGTTTGTTTACAAACTATCATCCCGAGAATCAGCCTCTGCCCCGGAGACCATGTCATTAGCTGCAAAAACCAGAGTATCTGGGACAGATTCAGAGAATTTCCAGCTATGGTCATGATAGCCAAAAGACCAACAAATGTACAGTTAAGGAGATATTCATACTTGGTACAGTATGCTAATGTATGCCAATTGCATTACCGGTGCTGTACCAGTGACATGTCATGCTAATTTTTCTTTTTAGTGTTGTGTTCTATGCTAATGAAGGTTTTCAGTGATGTTTCATATGCTAATGAAGCTCTGTGCTGTACCAGGAACTTTTCTCTTTCACTTTTGCCAGAAATAAAACTGTGGATATCTCCTAAACTATACATCCGCTGATGTTTTGTTAACATGACACATAGGCAGTTTTGAAAGCAGTGACAAACATGTAAGAAAACTAAAGGTGACAGATCCACTTTAAACTCTTGAATCCTTTTCAATGCTTGGAGATGTACCTAGCATTCAAGGGGTTAAAAGTCCCAATTTTCAGTGGAATATCTAAGAATTTGTATTCATCCCCAGTGATGTAGTTTCCCCAATCATTTCTCCAGTTCTCTTCTGTTCATATGGCCCATAGTATAACTATGTATAAAGTCAGCAAAGATGCTTTTTTTCAGAGAAAGAGTAACACTAGTTCAAGAGCTCATATTTTGAAGTTAAAGGGGCAGTAAACTTTTTTATGAAAAAAAATATATTGTAGGGATTTTCTATTGAGTAAAATAAATGTACTCCCAATGCCAAGAGATTTATATTTCCAGCGTTATTACAGTTTAAACCCATGGTTTTTTACATTAGCAGTGCCCTCTAGTGGTCAAATTCTAATTTGTTTTTCTGTTAAATTCTAATGGAGAAGAAAGTCAGGAAAGTCAGAGACATACAGTTCTCCATAGAATGTGATAGAAACTGCCAGTCACTTCCTGTCAGAATTATCAGGAAGTAAACACAGTAAATTCACTTCCTGATTATTTGAACTGCTATAAATTTTGAATAAAACATCTGACAGCAGTGGGAGTGATCTTGTTTTATTCAGCAGGAAATGCTCTATAAAATATGTGTTTTCATAAAAAAAGTTTACTGCTCCTTTAAAGAGTGGAATATTAACATTAAGAAGATGTATACTACAGAAAACATAGTTAAAATTACCTCAGAAGTGATAGAGTCTAATAAGAAAGGGAATTTCAGCACATCTGGAAATGACATAACTATCCTGAGCATAAAACAAGACAAAGAATAAAACAAATCTAGGGGTTTTAGTAGAAAATTGGGTCTTAGCCACAGTCAAAGTCTATGTTTTACTCTAATTTATTTTGCTTTCAGTAGAAATGCAAAGTGATTGCAAAATAAGGATTACCCTTTTTTCCCAAAACATCCTGACTGACTGATTTCTTCTAATTGCACAAAGTACCACCACTCTATATCTGATTTGATTAGCAAGCTACATAAAGAACTATTGAACAGTTCCTAAAATAAAGTTAAAGTAGGGCTGGTTTGCATCACAGGAGCATGAATCCAAAGCTAAGCCAGTAAACTGAAAAAAAGAGATGTAAAGAAAAGGCTGTAGAAATCTACTCAGTAGAGAAACTCATTCATTTTAATGCTTTTTTAGCATAGATAGAATTACCACCAGGGGCTATTTCTGAAAACAGAGAAAACTATTTGATTCATACTTGCTAGGGAGAAAATAGGAGCATTTTCTAGTTAAACACATTTTCTTGCTTACCAATGTTTAAAAATGAATATTGTGCAGGGGGCATTCAAGATATTTTTATTTAGATACAGCCAGACATACACATACATTTTGTGGTTAAAGTGAAGGGGCATTTATGACCAAACCAGAATAATTTTAAAGGAACTACAGGTTTTGCTTAATTCAAGAATATAGAGACTGTGATGGAATCTACATTCATTGTTGCTTGTAACCAGCACTGTTAATGCAAATTATACCACCTGCAATGTATAATCTATAACATCAAGTATTAAGTACTGATATACATTTTTAAACTTGTGTGGTAATAGACAAAAAGAAAAAAAGAGCTTATAAAAACCACTAGATAATATATATAAAGGACAAGAAGATTTGCAGCTAATCTATCATGAATAGATTTACAATGGATTGTAAAACAATAGGTTTCAAATCTGCACAGTATTAACTATACTGGATACAACTGTATAATAAATGATGAAAAGCATTGGGTTAAGGGACAAGCCTCTTGACTTGATATCAGGAAGTTCCATAATGAGGGAACAGATTAGTCTGAAATGGATCTCTTGATTTCCAAAGTATTGTGCCTCATTTACTTGGATAGATAATAGGATACATACATGGGTTTCCCTGTTATGTGTGGTTTTGTACACTTCTGCTATCTGATCATTTTAGATGTTGGATCAGTTTTAGAAAGGTAAGTCTATCAACACTGTTGCTTGATAGCTGTGTCCTCCGATCATTTACAGTATAACCAGCTTCACTGAAAATCTTCTCAGACTGCACACTTGCTGGTGGGCAACTACAATTTTCCAAGGGAGTGTACATCAGTACTGGCTACAGTGAAACTGGTTACATTGTTTTTTTGTTGTTGTTTTTTTTTTTTTTTTCAATAGTCAATTGAGTCATTGTTTCTACCTAGAATGTTGCTATCCTGCAAGTTTTCTGTACCCATCTCACATGCAGTGAAACGACTCCTGGGAGTTGCGCTGGATTTGTGTGTATCATTTCCCAACCCAATATTCTAAGACCAAATCCCATAGAGATGTGCTGCCACCACTACCACAATTGATAGATTTTCATCCCTGAGACACATGGATTATTTTCTGAGAAGATGATATTTATGATGATGACAGTTGTTCAGAAACATGTTTGGATGTTCTTGATGATGTTGTTGCTGCTGTTGATGGTATAAACCCTTTGCTTATGTCTTTTTCACTACAATTTCTGTTACTTTTTTGGCCCTACCTTTTTCTCTCTTATCCTCCACAATGCAACCACCCACTCTATCAGCATAACTTAAGCCAATTCACACCTGATTAGGCCTTGGCAGAAATTCAGACATTTTATTTTTAAAGCTAGGGTCAAGCAAAGTAGGAAGAATGTATTCCTCATTGCTTTCAAAGTACATTATGCAAGGATCCTGCTCAAAGCATGCCAACTAGGAATTCACTAGCTGGTTCACGTCTTTGTTGTGATTATGGTAAGACTCGTCAATCATGCTCCTCAGTTTTTTCTGCCATAAATATACCAGTGTAAGGTCACACATTATTTGCCATTACCCAGGGGACAAAGATGCTCTCCCCAGAGCCTTCCAGTTTTGCCTTCTGTATTTGTTACTGGCCTTATTCTGCTAGCACAAACCCTCTAGCATGTACAAAGTGGAATTCCACCTGGTAGGGACCTCCATTTCCAGCTGGTGATGGGGCAAGATGTGACGCTCTAGTATGGAATATAATTGATTGTGTGCACTGTAAGAGAATCTAAATTGAGCACACATTTTATGGGATATATTCAGCATCTCTCTGAGGATTTTGGATTCTTCCAGGAATCTGGACACAACTAAATTTAGCACATGGGCAAAGCAGGGTACGCACACTATATGAGCTATTCTCAACACAGCCATTATCAGCAGACACAAAACCAGCTTTCAAGGAGCGGGGTACAAGCCATTCCTCCACCACCTGCTCCAGTTTATTTAATATATCTACATGCATGGGGTGGTGTGCCAGTGGTATGGGCTGTCTTGCTGCTGTCTTTTAATCACACTGACAGAACCAGAGGCAATTACTGGCTGTTTCTTGATGCTGCAAGCTAGAGTTACTCAGTGGTGGAAGGAAACAATCAGCAGTGACAATCATATGTATTTGTTGTCAGGTGAATTTTCTGGCCATATGATGTTTCCGGCCCTTTGCTTACCACATTAACCACCTGTTTGTACAATTCTGTCACAGCAGTCTTTGGAAAAATAACTGTGGCTTTGGACATGCCAGTAGGGTGCAACACATGATATCAGTTCTTTAAAATCTCTATTTTCTACAAAAGAATTTGGCAGCATGTCAACTGAGAGCATCTTGGCAACAGATTATTTCTGTGACGTGTTTGACTGCCAGAACTCAGAAAGAGTGGGCTGGCAGTATATGACAGAAGAACTATGTAACTTTATTGATTTTACAACATGACTTGTGGAGATGGTGGGAGTGGCAGCGGCATGTGCCATCTCCTAGAACAAACTCAAAGTCATATTCTTCTGCAGCAGGAGCAATAGGTGTTATTTCAAATGAATTAAATCTTGCCACATTCTCTGACCCATGAACATCATCACTTCTATTATGTGCCCCAGCACCTCGGGAACTTGTATAAGTGCTTATGCTGCTGCTAGTTGTGGCACCTCTGACAAGCTGACGGTGTGTCAGACCTGTGGTTGTATCAGGCGTTCAGGTGACTGGATCCTGATGGTGGGACAAAAGACCTGATAAGAAGCCTAAGGCCCATAGTCTCTGCAGAGGAAGCTAGGGAGTGAAGCCTGAGTGAGAGGCTGAGGAGAGGAGTTTTTTGGGCTTACTACATGTTTCCAGTGGCTATAGAACAGCCTGTGGATGAAAGGTCCTCTGAAGCTGCAGGACTCATAACCTGAATGTTGCCAGTTCAAGCTCAGGGAGAGGGCCAACTGTTGTGTTTCAGGTAGGAGGTCACTGAGGAGATACCTAGGTGTAATCCTACTTCCCCCCTATGTTTCTAACAGATAGTAACATGTTTAGCTTTTGGATCATGAGTCTACAGTATGGAGATATATCACTCCCAATTTCAGTTTGAGACAAAACATTTTACCTATCACTACCTATGGGCAGAAATTAAAATGATCCTCATTTGATAGTGATAGTTGTCTACTTTCCAAAATGGCATATTTTGTCTATTATCTTAATTCATATCTGAGAGATTTAAGAAAGATTGCAAGTTTTAATTTTGACATTACCCCTCCTAATCAATAGCAAAAAATATACACAAAAAACCTCCCATACCAATCTGTGACCTCTGTCAGGTGGCAGCAAAACTAGCTCTGATGGGGTCATGGGCACCTGAAGGACATTTGGCAACCAGGTCTTATGAAGTGCCTTATAAAATATTTGGTAGTGTTTGGTTGGTGGTGGTGGTGTCATTAGTGTACATGCCTGTGTCTAGTTGCCAGGTTTCTGCCACACAACATCCCTTCCTAGATTACAAAGGACTTTATCATTTTTAGATAAGCACTGCAATACCTACATGTAGCTGCAGTCTCCTAGTGCTCCAATAAATTATTGATGCAATCAGCTGTTCTCTGATATCTATATCAGATATCAGAGATATTGTGCAGGTAGGGTCAACTGGCTATAGTTAAAAGTATGCAAAATGTATTCAGTACATAATAGCAACTGTGCGCTCTAACATTCCATTTATATGAGCATAACTTTCATCAGGGTCCCTAATGAAAGTTATGCTCATATAACTGAAACATTTGGTTGAATGCCAAGCCAAATATGCTATTTGCAAGTTAGAATCTGGTCTACAGTTTCTGTCTGCAGGGATTGTTAATTTTTCCTGAGTTTCTTTGATGGTTTCTTGTAAAATATTAGAGTTGTCAGCCAAGAATTGTAAACAAGCTGGTGCCTCAAGTAGAGTAGAAAGGTCTACATCCAGAGAAAAGGAGACAGGATGAAAGCCTACATTAGCATAGAAGGGAAACGATCTTGTGGTGGAGTATTAAGCATTATTGTAGGCAAACTCAGCAAGTGGCAAAGGGGACCCCCAGTTATGCTCTTAACTGGCAACTCTCCCTGGAATTGCTCCAGAGACTCCGGTTTCTGTTGCTAATTATCAGTTTTCTGGGGCAGAGGCTGATTCTCCTGAAATGGGGAGTTTGTAATCAAAATCTGCCCACTTCTCCTCCTTCCACAGCCTATTCCTCCTACTCTGGCCATGTATGTTAAGGCCTGCCCCCACTCTTGATTAAGCCCAACACATTTTTTACACAAATAGTGTCATTCTTCAACCCCCAGCGGCACCACAGGACTCCCCTCCAGAAGTTTGCCAGATGAATTGCAAATGACAAATAGTGATGTATGTGGAGCAATTGGCAAATAGCTTTCTGGAATCTAAATTCAGTTAAATTGTGAAATATATATAATGCAAATTAACTCTTTGAAAAATGCAGTGGCTGTCTCAACAGTGGAAAGAAAAAGGGTTAAGGGTATGAAATGTTACATCCTTGTAAATATATTAGTGGCTATAAGAATCGTGTTATGGCTAGAAGACAAGGGTAAATCCATGGACTCCAGAGCTGCTCTGAAATCTGAAGATGCATAAGGATTCCATAAGGTTGAGTGGTTTCACCCATGTGCTGAGCACAAACCAAGCAGAACTTGACATAAATGGTCTACAAATATAGCATTGAACTAATGCCAGAATTCCAAAATGTTCTTGATAACCGGATAGCCAGACATAGGTGAATCATGCACAAACAGCAGAACCCTCCTTCTGAGAGGAGTGGGTATGAATAAGCAAGACTACCAAAAAATACACTCCATGTTAGCCTGTAAATGTGGGCAGGAGGGCAACTGAATTTGAGAAGCAGACACATATTTCTGTCAATCCAGCATAGAGTAGGAGGCCAAAAGGAAATGTCCTGACTTAAATAAGGTGTCAATGGATGGTTCATTGTCTGAGATGAACCACCAAGGAAGGGCATCTGCCTTGCCATTTTTAGTGCCTGGCCTGTAGGAAACATGGAAGTTAACATGGGAAAAGGGTTAAGGGTGTGAAATGTTCCATCCTTATAAATATATCAGTGACTACAAGAATTGTGTCATGGCTAGAAGACAATGGTAAATCCATGGACTCTGGGATTTGAAGATGCATAAAGAGTCCAAAAGATTGAGTGGTTTCACTCATGAGCTGAGCACAAACCAAGCAGAACGTGACATATAACGTCACCAAATATCGCATTAGCTAAGGTCAAAATTACAAAATGTTCTTGATGCCAGGATAGCCAGACATAGGTGAATCATGCACAAACAGCAAAACCTCCTTTATGAGAGGCGTGGGTAAAAATAAGCAAGACTACCAAAAAATACATACCATGTTAGCCTATAAATGTAGGCAGGAGAGTAGCTGGAGTTGAGAAGCAGTTTCTGTCAATCCAGCAAAGAATAGGAGGGCAAAAGGATATGTCCTGACTTAAATATGTTATCAATGGATGGCTCATTGTCAGAGATGAACCAATAAGGTAGGGCACCTGCCTTGCATTCTTAGTGCATGGTCTGTAGGTAACATGGAAGTTAACATGGGAAAATAGTGCCAACCAGGATTTCTTGGAGAATAAGATACTCATAGACACTCAAGGGTTGTTTTATGTGATGAGTTAAGGTTGTTTCAGGGTGTTAGGCCCCTTCCAGAAGATGTCTCCACACTCCAAAAGCAGCTTTGATGGATAACAACTTCAATGTCATAATGTTACTTGTTTGGAGACTGTTTACCTGAAAGTATTTGACTAGATGTAGCAATTCTTTGAGAGAAGTCCTTTGTGACAGTGCTGCTCCTACATCCAGTTCAGAAGCATCCACCTTGAGTATAAATGGATGAGCAGGACCTGGAAAATCAGAGCAGATGTAAACTGAGATATGAGCTTTTCTCTTGTGCAGCTTCAGTCCAGAAAAACTATTCGGTTCCATGTGAGTGCTGTGATAATATGTGAGATATGTTCTTGATAAATTTTAGATAAAAAAATTTTGGTGATAATAAGCAAGAAAAGAATGCAGACACCTTACATGGATTCATGGTGATTCTGGAGGTTGATAAACCCCATAAATTCAATTCTCACTGTCTCAAAGATATATGTCAGTATATAGACCATATAAGAGAAGGATCTCTTACATGGTCTATATACTTTGAGATGTGACAGGACTTTCTTTATATGGAACGCAGCATTCTGATACGGTACAGGAAAATATCAATAACCTGTGTAGATCTATTACAACACAAACAATGAGTACATCTCTGAAGATGTAATTAATGAAATGTTGGAATTTAGCCAGGCAATACACAACCCAAAGGGCATCACCAATTATGCATGCAACCTGAATGCCATCTTCCATCTCCTATTCACCAGATGGTAGGCCCAACATTAGTTCAAATTTGTAAAATCTCCAGCCTTCCTGATTCTTTCAAACGGATAAGTGGCAAATGGTAGCAATTCTTAATTGTGATCTTTTTAAGTTTGTGGTAGTATATGCAAGGGAGTAGATTACCATTTTTTTTTGTCAGTAGACAAATGAACACCTTTGTCCAGATTCTCCTATAAATATTCCTTTAAGGTCTGTAACTCGGGCTTTGAGAGGTGATAGATATATCCATAAGAAATGATGGATACAGGAAGGAGTTAAATATGGCAATGTAACGGAAAGTAGGAAGGGACCGCATCGCCTTCCTCTGTAGTTCCCGGGTCTCTCCTTCTCTACGCCAGACTGGCACCGTGGGATACACCGGTCGAGCAGATAACCAGTCCGGTAGTCAGCTCAAAGTGGCGTCGAACTCCAGAGTAGCTGGCTCTACGGCGAAGGGTGCGGATCGAGGAGGGGGTGACAGGCTCTCGAACAGTCGAGTTTTGAAGAACCGGAACACCGGGCAGTAGAGAGCGAGGCCTCTACTCCCGGGCTACGACAAACAGGTAAAGTGTTGCAGGAACAAAGGGTAGTGGTTGCCAAGCCGTTCGAGCACTCCACAGCTCGAATCAAAGGTTTTACTGGAACTGGAAGAAGCAAGAAAGAGTCCACGTTTCCGTCTGACAGCATCCGAAGTTGGGTAACAGGATACTGGCAGCAGACGGTCAAATGATGCAGGAACCTGGGCTCAGATGGACGTCAGAGTGGCCGCTTTAATACCATAAGAACACACAAGACTCCAGGACTCTGGTTCACTCCAAAACATAACTCTCTTTATTGATACAAACCACAGATATTTATACACAAACCTTACATTGAAACTTATGGGGAAAACCAGATACAATAGGGCTTAATCCAATCATATTACAGTAGACAAAAGGCCAACAGCAAATGGCCTAACAAACACAATTAGCCAGACATGATCACATTTAAAATACAAAAGGGGTTGATTAATACAGACACAAGATACAAAGACTTGAGGGCCGGGAATACACATTCTATGAACAATGGCCAGGGGTTGAAGCACATACACACTGGTTTGAATATTCGGCTTCAACCCTGGCCAATCAAATCATACAGTGAGTCGGCTGGTCAACCAATCCCCGAGCTGCCTACTTTTCCCCATGTTAAGTCTATGGAAGACCTTTAAACCTCCTGCTCAGGGATTCGACCAATCCGGCGTCGACTCACTGCTCCCAGTTCTCTGTGCCCGATACGGTGTCATTCTTGAACTGGAAACCTCCGACCCATATTTGGTGAATGTATAAACCCTCGAACACACTTCGTACATTAAACTAGAACGGTCTACACATATTAACTAAAGTCCACAAACATAAGTTCTTTCTCTTAGGTAATAGCTGGCCAGTTCGCACAACAAGGCACAACACAGAGTTCAAACAATACAAAATGTCCACAGTCTTTGGATAAATAGTTCTAGGGCCAGACAAGGGCTCAAGAAACGGGTAGGATCCGTTACAGGCAGTTGTAGATACAATAGTTTGGGAGTACAATAGCTTATTTTTTACTGAGAAAAATCAGCATAAACTGGATAGGGAGTGGATAAAAGAATGGGAACAACTGATGAAGTATTAGTACATATGCAGAGTACAGGATTCAACAGAAAGGAAAAGCTCTGCTGCAGATAAAAGGGAAAGGGATAGGTCTCAGTGAAAGCACCCAGATTAATGTTCAGGTTAGGCTTCTTCAACCCAAGCAAGACCAGGATATGGGAAACAAAGGTGAACCTAACACATAGAACTTAAGAAGATCACAATGTTCATCGGGAGTTAGGAGAATCAAAGATTGTAGCTCATGAGTAATAAGTCCAGATTTAATAGAAGATTCATCAATAACATGTACAGATATAGTTCTTATTTTCAGCTGCTAAAGGATATGATGGACTGAGACCAATTACTGACCTAGAAAGCTGCCACCAGTTTCATACTCTAGGGTGGCCTCAATGCATAGTTCTCAAAACCCCACTGTAATAAAATAAGAGTACAGTGAGAGGATGTTGTGGCACTGATGTAGCTGTCAGGATGTGCCTGTTCTGGAACCATCTGATCCTGGGAATTTCAGTTGCTGATCATGCAGGAGAACAGGAAGTGGGTATAATTTTTTCCACAATACGGACAGAGGTTCTGGGGCAAACTCCTCAGGACTAAATGGAAAGCATATACAGGGAAGAAGTCAGAGATGCTCAGCTAGGCTCATGAGCTTGCAAGGGTATGCAAAAGCTCACTGGGACTGCGTCCTCACACCAAGAGTGCAATCTCTATTAGCTCAACAGTACCATACACAGCAAGGAAATCTTCTGAAACACATCATACTGGTCCTGCCAAATGACAGTCCAGCCACAAAATGCCAGACAATTCTTCTCTGAACAAGGGAAGCAGCTAACCCCAGATGTACGTTTCAGCCTTGTAGGGTCTCCTCGGTGAAGCACAGCTGATCCCTCTAGGTACTTGTGAGCAAGGGGTCCACGTCTGGTCTCCCCCATTACCTTAGGGTGACTAACCCTAAAATCCATTTGCATATACAAATAAGAAGTCAGAGATGCTCAACTAGGCTCATGAGCTTGCAAGGGTATGCAAAACTGTGACTGTGTCCTCACACCCAAGGTGCAACTTCTTTTAGCTCACAAATGCTGTATACAGAGATGAAATATTCTGTAGCATATCATATAGGTCATGTTAAATTAACAGTCCAGCCATGAAATGCCAGTCATTTCTTCTCTGAACAAGAGAAGCAGCTAACCTCAGCCATAAATTTAAGCCTTGTTGGGCCTCGTCGATGAGGTACAACTGATCCCTCTAGGCACTTGTGAGCAAGAGGTCCACGTCTGGATTCCCCCATTACCTTTAGGGTGACTAACCCTAAGAGCAATTTGCATAGAAGTAGAAGAAGTCAGAGATGCTCAACTGGACTCATTACCTTGCAACGGTATGCAAAAGCTCACTGGGACTGTGTCCTCGCGCCCAGGGTGCAATCTCTTTTAGCTCACAAATGCCGTACACAGAGAATAAATATTCTGAAGCATATCATACCGATCCTGCCGAAATGACAGTCCGGCAACAAAACACCAGACAATTCTTCACTGAACAAGGGAAACAACTAACCCCAGACATACATTTCTGCCTTGTTGGGCCTCATAAGTGAGGTGCAGCTGATCCCTCTAAGCCAGAGCTTTCCAAACTTTTCATGTTGGTGACACACTTTTTAGACATGCATCATTTCGCGACACAGTAATTCATTTTTACTAGCAAACCAGAGGTTAAACTAAGCCCTTACAAGAGATACTGACACATACATAAATTATAATAACGAAATGTATGGGGACACAACATATCTCATGAAAACCTTTCATTTATATTTTTAAAAATATATGGTTTGTAAGATAATAACATACATTTCCAAAATTGTTGTCATTTTATGTGCAAAAATTTAAAAAATTTTAATAACAACAATAACTACTTCTTACCATTTGAATGAGATGTATGAAGTTGAATGGATGAAATAACAGCACCAGCACTCTACTCCCACACTTATAATGTGAGAAAACAATCCCACACACACACCTACAGGTAGTGCAGACTAGGCGGCTTTTTGTTGATCAGCCGCGCGTAACTTTTCACATTGAACAAATTTTGTTGAGAGGTGATTGAGCAGAGGTCGAGATGGTGTTCAATCAAAAAACTGGACCCATGGAATTTCTCGAACACGTCACTTCCGCTGTTTTGACCCAGTTATGCATACTGTGCATGTGCAGTACCTATATGATCCCTTGACTGTGGTGTGCATACACGGACACAATAGAAAGGGAATATACTAGTGCACAACAGTAATTGACACCTCTGCTGCATAAAAATGCATGCAAGTTCACATAGACTCAGAGATTTCTCGTTACGTTCTCGTGACACACCTAAACACTGTAGCCAACACACTAACATGTCACAACACACAGTTTGGAAAGCTCTGCTCTAGGCACTTGTGAGCAAGGGGTCCACATCTGGTTTCCCCCATTACCCTTAGGATGACTAACCCTAACAGCAATTTGCATATACAGAGAAGAAGTCAGAGATGCTCAACTAGGCTCATGAACTTGCAAGGGTATGCAAAAGCTCACTAGGACTGTGTCCTCATGCCCAGGATGCAATCCCTTTTAGCTCACAAATGCCATACACAGAGAAGAAATATTTTGAAACATACCATACAGATTCTGCCAAAATGACAGTCCAGCCACAAAATACCAGACAATTCTTCTCTGAACAAGGGAAGCAGCTAACCCCACACATACATTTCAGCCTTTTTGGTGCATCATAAGGGAGGTGCATATGATCCCTCTAGACACTTGTGAGCAAGGAGTCCACATCTGGTTTCCCCCATTAACCTTAGGGTGACTAACCCTAAGAGCAATTTGCATATACAGAGAAGAAGTCAGAGATGCTCAGCTAGGCTCATGGGCTTGCAAGGGTATGCAAAAGCTCACTGGGACTGTGTCCTCGCACCCAGAGTGCAATCTCATTTAGCTCACAAATGCCGCACACAGAGAAGAAATATTCTGAAGCATATCATACAGGTCCTGTCAAAATAACAGTACAGCCACAAAATTCCAGACAATTTTTCTCTGAACAAGGGAAGCAGCTAACCTCAGACATAAATTTCACCTTGTTGGGCCTCATCGATGAGGTGCAATTGATCCCTCTAGCCACTTGTGACCAAGGGGTCCACGCCTGGATTCCCCCATTACCTTTAGGGTAACTAACCCTCAGAGCAGTGTTTCTCAACCTTTTTTGCTCGGGGCACCCCTAACACATAATATTGAACATTCGGGGCACCCCTAACATATTTAATGTATTTTATCAAGGGCATAATGAAGGGTACAATGCACAAATATACAGTTATTATTAAGTCTTATAATCATAATAACAAAACTAAACATATTGTACATGTTAATTTCTATAAATCTTTATTTAGAGGTCCATTTTTGTTAGCCTTTATAGAAATCATGGGGCACCCTAAATTGATGTCCGCGGCACACCAAAGTGCCACGGCACCCTGGTTGAGAATCACTGCCTCAGAGCAATTTGCATAGAAGTAGAAGAAGTCAGAGATGCCCAACTGGACTCATTAGCTTGCAAGGGTATGCAAAAGCTCACTGGGACTGTGCCCTCACACCCAGGGTGCAATCTCTTTTAGCTCACAAATAATGTACACAGAAAATAAATATTCTGAAGCATTTCATACAGATCCTGCTGAAATGACAGTCCAGCCATGAAATGTCAGACAGTTCTTCTCTGAACAAGAGAAGCAGCTAACCCCAGACATCTGTTTCAGTCTTGTCGTGCCTCATACGTGAGATGCAGCTGATCCCTCTAAGCACTTGTGAGCAAGGGGTCCACGTCTGGTTTCCCCAATTAACCTTAGGGTGACTAACCCTAAGAGCAATTTGCTTATACAGAGAAGAAGTCAGAGATGTTCAGTTAGGCTCATGAGCTTGCAAGGGTATGCATAAGCTCACTGGGACTGTGTCCTCACACCCAGGGTGCAATCTCTTTTAGCTCACAAACACCATACACAGAGAAGAAATATTCTGAAGCATATCATACAGGTCCTGTCAACATAACAGTCTAGCCACGAAATGCCGGGCAATTTTTCTCTGAACAAGGGAAGTAGCTAAACTCAGATGTAAATTTCGGCCTTGTTGGGCCTCATCAATAAGGTGCAACTGATCCCTCTAGATACTTGTGACCAAGGAGTCCACGTCTGGATTCCCCCATTACCTTTAGGGTGACTAACCCTAAGAGCAATTTTCATAGAAGTAGAAGAAGTCAGAGATGCTCACCTGGACTCATTAGTTTGCAACGGTATGCAAAAAGCTCACTGTGACTGTGTCCTCACGCCCAGGGTGCAATCTCTTTTAGCTCACAAATGCCCTACACAGAGAAGAAAAATTCTGAAGCATATCATACAGATCCTACAGAAATGCCAGACAATTCTTGTCTGAACAAGGAAAGAAACTGACCCCAGACATACGTTTCAGTCTTGTTGTGCCTCTTAAGTGAGGTGCGTCTGATCCCTCTAGGCACTTGTGACCAAGGGGTCCACATCTGGTTTCCCCAATTAACCTTAGGGTGACTAACCCTAAGAGCAATTTGCATATGCAGAGAAGAAGTCAGAGATGTTCAATTAGGCTCATGAGTTGCAACGGTATGCAAAAGCTCACTGGGACTGTGTCCTCATGCCCAGAGTACAATCTCTTTTAACTCACAAATGCCATACACAGAGTAGAAATATTCTGGAGCATATCATACAGATCCTACCGAAATACCAGATAATTCTTGTCTGAACAAGGGAAGAAACTGACCCCAGACATACGTTTCAGTCTTGTCATGCCTCTTAAGTGAGGTGCGTCTGATCCTTCTAGGCACTTGTGAGCAAGGGGTCCACGTCTGGTTTCCCCAATTAACCTTAGGGTGACTAACCCTAACATCAATTTGCATATACAGAGAAGAACTCAGAAATGCTGAAGTAGGCTCATGAGCTTGCAAGGGTTTGCAAAAGCTCACTAGGACTGTGTCCTTGCACCCAGGGTGCAACCTCTTTTAGCTCACAAATGCCATCCACAGAGAAAAAATATTCTGAAGCGTATTATACAGGTTCAGCCAAAAGAACAGTCCAGCCACAAAATACCAGACAATTTTTTTCTCTGAACAAGGGAAGCAGCTAAGCCCAGGCATAAATTTCATTAATTATTATTATTATTATTATTATTATTATTATTATTATTATCTTATTTATTTATTTATTTATTTATTTATTTATTTATTTATTTTTCTCACCTTGTTTGGGCCTCATCGATGAGGTGCAATTGATCCCTCTAGCCACTTGTGACCAAGGGGTCCACGCCTGGATTCCCCCATTACCTTTAGGGTGACTAACCCTAAGAGCAATTTGCATATGCAGAGAAGAAGTCAGAGATGTTCAATTAGGCTCATGAGCTTGCAACGGTATGCAAAAGCTCACTGGGACTGTGCTTTCATGCCCAGGGTGCAATCTCTTTTAGCTCACAAATGACATACACAGAGAAGAAATATTGAAGTATATCATACAGATCCTGCCGAAATGACAGTCCAGCCACAAAATACCAGACAATTCTTCTCTGAACAAGAGAAGCAGCTAACCCCAGACATACATTTCAGTCTTGTTGTGCCTCATAAGTGAGGTGCAGCTGATCCCTCTAGGCACTTGTGAGCAACAGGTCCACGTCTGGTTTCCCCCATTACATTACATTACATTCCTAGAGTGCAAAAAGAGAGAGATGTAACTGGCGCCAGAAAAGAAAGTCAATTTTCATGAGAATGTGCACATTAAATTTATAGCACGAATCAAAAAAATAAAAAAACAGAAATGTATTGCTAGTAAGTTGATTTTACATGCCATATGTATGAAGATGAATGATTGATTTCATGATTATGACGCAAATGTAATGGAAAAATGTTCCCATGAATGTTTGATTAGTAACACAAATGAATGTCGTATTAGTTCTGATGAAATAGCCCAAACCAGCTTTATGTACTCACAATTACCATGCAGCAAGTTCCATACAGCTGTTAAAGACACATAGCACATATGGAGACTTCAGTCCATTCTCTTAATTTTTCCCAGCTACCACGTCAATGCAAATCCTCTTTAGCTATGTTGCATGCTGTAACCGATGTAGCTCAATTAATATTGAGCACTGGCTTTCTAATCAACACGTTATTCTTTATACTTAAATTGTAACCATACTGCATATACTGCTGGAATTTCTGGTAGACATATAACACTCCAAAGATGATCAGACTTTCAAAACCAAAATCATCTCTCAAACGCTCCAGGGAGGAAGTCTAATGACAATGGATATTGGACTCTAAATCGAAATACCCCCCAAAACCCATAAATTATTCCCGCTACACATCAAGACATAAAATATAACTCCAGTGAGAAAGTCCATGGAGTGTTTGAGAGATGACTTTGTTTTTTTTTAAAGTCTGATCATCTTTGGAGTGTTATATGCCTACCAGAAATTCCAGTGGTATATGCAGTCCGGTTACAACTTATGTGTAAAGAATAACATGTGTTGATTAAAAAGCAAGTCCTTGATATTAATTGAGCTACATTGGTTACAGCATGCAACATGGATAAAGAGGAAATATGTCATGAAGAGTCATGTTGACACTGTAGCTGTGAAACATTTGTGTGGAGATTAAGAGAACGGACTGATGTCTCCATATGTGCTATGTGTCTTTAACAGCTGGATGAAACTTGCTACATTCATGCCAGTCTCACTGGTAATTGTGAGTACATAATGCTGGTTTGGGCTATTTCATCAGAACTAATACTCCATTCATTTATGTTACTAATCAAACACTCACGGGACATATTTCCATTACATTTGACTCATATTCATGAAATCATTCATTCATCTTCATACATATGGCATGTGAAATCAGCTTGCGAGCAATAAGTTTCTGCTTATTATATTTTGATTCATGCTGTAAATTTAATTTGTACATTCCCATAAAAATGTACTTTCTTTTATGGCCTCAGTTACATCTCTCTCTTTTTGCACTCCAGGGATGGTGGTTTTAAGATATATATATGTATATATATATATATATATATATATACTTTTTATATTGTACTTGGTTATTATTTTTTTGTCTTGATGTGTTTATTGTAGCAGGGATAATTTATGGGTTTTGGGGGCTATTTCAAGTCCAATATCCATTGTCATTTGATTATTGTCAATATTTAATACATTTATTATTTTTATAGTTTTGGTTATGGTGTTTATTTTTTAGATTATGGTTGAGTGCCATTCGAGATCTCATTCTTTGTATATGCTCTTTTGTAATTTATAACTTAGGGATCAGTGTACCCTGCATATGATATAGGTAGTATTTGCCATAAATTTGACTATTGTATGAATGTGCTCCTTGAATTTTTCTTTTTTAAAATAACTAGCTGTATCTGAAAGGAAAAGGTTCAATCTTCCACCACCGAAAAGGAACCATATACCTATTTATAAACTCTTTCAGTGTTTTACTGGAACATTTTTACAAGTAAACAAGCCTAAAAACTGTAAGCGCTCACTCTAGACCAGTGGTTCTCAACCTTTCTAGTGCCGCGACCCTTTGATAAAATTTCCCAAGTTGCGTGACCCCTAACAGTAAAATTATTTTCGTTGCTCCTTCATCGCTGTAATTTTGCTGTTATGAATCGAAATATACATTTCTGATGGTTTTAGGCGACCCCTGGCAAATTGTCATTCGACCCCCGAAGGGGTCCCGACCCACAGGTTGAGAACCACTGCTCTAGACTGTAAGCTCTCATGAGCAGGGCCCTCTGATCCTTCTGTTCTCCACATCTGATTGTACTATTTAATACCTCTGTATGTCTGTTCCCAATTGTACATCGCTGCAGAATTAGTTGGCGCTATATAAATAAAGAATAATAATAATAAAAATACAATATTATTTATTGAGTAGCAACACAGATTCACATCTATGATTGCTTCTTATGCTTTCAACATTCAGTTCTGAATGGAATTTCATTGGTGGAGAAAATTTATGTATTTCCTATGCACAGGAATTTCCACAGAAACAGCAAAAAAATTTTGTTTTTCATAAAAAATTCCTGCAAAAAACTGAACTTTTCATCTATCCTTTGTCAAGGGAAAAGGGTTTGGACCATTGTGTCTTCAGCACTGAGGTGCTAATTACATGAGATGAAATAAGGTAACTAAAGGAGAGGGTGTAGAAAGTAAATATACACTGTTCCAGACTGAATCATTCAGGTGTACCCACCAAGAGATTATAGAAGAAACAGAAAATGAAACACCAAAATGCAATTAAAGAGACAGGAGGAAAACCTTTTTTAGAACTATGTCATGGATGCCATGTGTATGTAGGTTATACAGTAGGAATGCATGATCAACAGTGTTGCAAGCAGCAGAGGGTTCCAGTTGAATGACCATGTTGTAATGGCCTTTGTCCTTTGCTAAATGTAGGTATTTATAACATTTATCAACACTTTTTTGGTGGAGTTATTAGAAAGGAAACAGATTCTAATGAGTCATGAAGAGCGTTAGAAGTGTAGAAAGAAAGCAAACGTGTGCATACAAGTTAATTTCAGAGAGGGATTTGCAAAATAAATAAGGTAACATGAAATAAAGATACACAAAATCTGTTTTGTGCAATTCTGCACTCAAGACCCTTTGAATTCAGCATAGGACAGAAGTGAGAAACCTGCCTCTTCAAAAGGTTTCAGCAACTCACATAAGTCCCACATTAGCTGCCATTGACCAGGTGACAAAGAAACCCCTTTCAAAACTCTTCATTGTACACTTGTTAATGGCCTTGTTCTGCTCATACAAAAGTTTCAACAACTTTATTGAGGAATTCCACCTGGCATTGACCTCCATTTCACATTGATGATTATGCTTTTGTAAGGTATGTAGCACATTGCGCAAAAGACAGGGCAGTTTAACATTGTACAGATTTTGTGAGTGATATTTAGCAAATACATTTATATATAGAGTGGAAATGTGCATT